>OZ012735.1:627163652-627763652 GCA_963859935.3 Lathyrus sativus | reverse complement strand
TTTTCTCTGCATAAAAACCCTATACCTAAGCGTTTGACAAAGCATCCTTCAATGGCAACTTCATCATTAATAGCTGCTCAATTCCAATCTTCTATGGCTGCTGTAACTTCAGAAAACATGGGTGTTGCTCCCTATTCTCCTCCCAAAAGAACTCTTCTAACCCCTGTTGATAAATTGGAAGTTCTATGTGAATCTATGGTTGAGTTTGATTCTCTGGCAGAAAATGGGTTTGAGTTTCGTTCCATCATTGGAGCTCAAGGATGGGTTAAGTATTTTGATAGGCTCTTTGGACCAGTTTACCCCCTCCTTGTGAAAGAATTCGGGATCCATGCATCAGTTTACCCCAAGTTCATCTTATCTTCTGTGCTGGGAAAATAAATTATTATCACAGAAGATCTGATAAGAAAATTAATAGGATATGAAGAAACAGATGGTGTTTCCCACTTGCCAGCTGGGCGTGTGGACATGGATGAGGTTTATGAAGAAGTAATGACTGCTGGTCAAGCTTCTAACAAATTCAAAGATCTGAAGCCTGATTACAAGATCTGGGCCAAGATCTTCATGGGATGCATCCACCACAGGAAGTCAACCAATTCTCCAGACTATGTCAATAATGAACAACTCTATTTCATGTATTGCCTTAGTAAGAGCACCAAGGTAGATCTTCCATACATTCTGTTTATGCATCTGTGGAACCATATCAATGCATCTAGAGAATATGTGAAAGAGAAAGGACAGAAGATCAGAACTTGGATCCCCTTTGGAAGGTTGATCTCAGATCTTCTTACTGAGAATGGTTTGGTCACTGCTCTGTACGCTGCTGGAGTTACAGAGGAATTAGAATTTATTATAGGAAAGCCTCTGAATGCTAAAAGTCTTCAGAGACTCAAAATTGTTAATGAACTCACAACAGCTCCCAAGAAGCTGAATGTGTCTGAATTGAATAAGAGGGTTCCTGTAGATGACTTTCCTTTATTCTTTGCTGAAGAACCCAGACATATAGTGGTTATGTATATTTATGAATGCAAGAAGGAAGGAAAACCTGTTCCTGCTAATGTGATTCAGCTAGCTAGACAACCACTACCAGATGCAGGAGAAGAAGAAGCACAACTCCAGAGGAAAAGGACTCAGCCTGTAGAAGAATCTGCACCTGCTCAGAAGAAGGTCAAGATTGCTAAGAAGCCCAAGAAGCTCTTGAAGAGAAAAGAATCTGAAGAAGCTGCTTCTGTACCTACCAAGAGGATCGAAATAAAAGGTACTAAATCTTCTGTATCTTCTGCAAAACTTGTTATTAATGATTCTAATGTTAAGTCTGTTCCAAAACCACCTTCTACACAAACCATTTTTGTTACTGCTCCCAGTTCTGTTTCTCCACAAAAACAAACACCTGTTCCAACACAAACAACAACACCAACAGTTTCTGTACCGAAACCATCTCAACCCAAAATTCATATCAAACAATTTGTTCCACGACCTCAACCATCAGAACAACAACCATCAGAACAACAAACATCTGTTCAACAACAAACCTTTGAACATCCAGAGAACCAACCAAGAGAATCTCAACCAGACAAAGCCTCTGACAATCCACCATCAAATAATCCATCTTCTGAACCCATTGCACCTATTACTTCTGAACCTACAAAAGTAACTTCTGCTCCAGTTTCATCAGAACCAATAACTATTCCTTCTGATTCACCCATATCAGACCAACCATCCAAACCATCTGACATTCCTTCAGAACCTACCAATACTTCTGAACCTCACATCCCTGAGACAGAAGTTCTTGATGTCACACCACTAAAAACGGTGTTTCAAGTATCTTCTACCTCTTGTACACCAACCACATCCTCTAATTCCTCAGAATCAGAAATCCACCCAGATTTTCTAATCTCTCCATCTGACAAATACTCTGAGATAAACCAACCTGAACCTACCATACCTTCTAAAACTCCCATTCCAGATCCTATTCCTCCACCTGCACCATCATCTGAGATATTAATCCCCAATTCCAATCCAACATCTTCTATATCTTGTGCCCAAGTTTCTTCTCTTTTTCATAATCTGTCTTATGGTTTCAAACTGAAAGATTTTTATGACAGAGTTGAACCTTCTGAACCCTTCAACCCTCTGAAACCAAAATCCACAATGATCCTTCCATCTGTGATTCTTGATTACATTAAATCTATGACAGATGTAGAACCTTTAGCAACCATATCACACTCTGCAAAATCTGATAAAGCTATTGTTTCAGCTCTGCAAATTGCATCTGATAACACTGTTGCATATGTTGAACCACCAAAATCTGCTTTCAAACCCTACTCAAATGCACCTTTTGATGTTGTTACCCCTCACAGAAGAGCAAAACCTCATTTGCTTAATGCTTTAGTCAAATCTAAAGAGAAAGCTTCTGAGATACCCTTCATTCCATATCATCCTCCTCCTCTGATTTCCATCCAAAAATCACTTTTTCCACCACCTCCCCAACCTAAAACTTGGGTAACCTTGTTACGTCCAAAGCACAGACTTAATGCTGATCATTTATTTCAAACTTTTTTGCAAGAAATACAGATGTATTTAGGTACTGTTCAGAAGAAATGCTCAGCAACAATGGATGCCAAAGAATTTGACATCATCTGGAACGGATTCATCAACAGATTCAACACTGTAGCTTCAAATCTGAAGAACGTCTGTTCTGATGATGCAAAGCTCAGATTTGCTGAGGCTGCAAGAGCTATATTATGGACTGTCAACAAAACTGAACCTCTGCTTCGTTTAGATGCTCCTCCACCATCAACAGAATCTACTGATAATGCATTGGCTGTGACTCTGGTAGACCCTTCTCCAGGATCTACATAACCAATGGAAATTGACTCTGTTCAGGCTACAGAACCTCCTCATAATTCTTCATCTGAGATAAAGAAAGAACATCCAGATTTTGAAGATAAGATTGCTGCTCTGGAAGCTGGACAGTCAGAGATCAAATCCTGGATGGCTAAGCAGGATAAGAAGTCTGAGGATATGACAGAATGGATGTCAAAGCAAGATGAAAAGAATGAAACTATGACTAAGTGGATGTCCAAGCAAGAGCAATCCTCCTCTGAGATTACAGATCTATTGAAGATGCTTTTGTCCAAACACTCTTAGACTTTTTTCTAATGTTTTTGCATCTGTTGTTTGCATATGTACCTTATTGCTATCTCTTCTGATGTTTGCCTATGTACTCTTGATCTGATCTTTTGAATGAATCAAAGTTTTCTCCATTGAATTATCTTATTTACTGTTTCCTTTTATTTGTCTTTTTAAAAGTTTTTACTTTTTGCTTATGACAAAAAAGGGGGAGAAAATATAGATCTGAACTGTTTAATATAACTTCACCAGAATGAATCTTCAGACATATCTATTCTATCTAACATTTAATTTGACTATTTCAGAACATTTGATAAGTACACTATATAAAAGAAACTCTGAGTCTCTCAGATCATTTGTCTATTATCAAACTCTGAATCTTATATCTGCAAGACATTCCGACCTTCAAATGTTATAAGAACAAACAAGATCTAACTCTGAAGATTACTCAAGACAAAAGGGAAGTTTCTATTCCTTTTTGTATTTAACTCAGGGGGAGATTCATCATCTCAGGGGGAGTTATAATTCTATATGTTCAGTTAAACAAAATTTCTGATACTTTTTGTCATCATCAAAAAGGGGGAGATTGTTAGAACACATATTGGTTCTTAATAATAACTCTTTGTTTTGATGATAAATGTTAGGAAATTTTATATTTAAGAATTATATACTCTAAAATTTGCTTGTAAGTTTTACTACAGATTGAAATGAAATTAACTCTCTAGAAGCAAATCTGAATTGTATACAAGAAGTTATCTAGACTCTGAAGTGCCAGATGCACTCATTAGAAGATTCTGATTGCTGTTTACAGAAGATCCTGAGCATAGTCTCAAGAAGGATCTGAAGCAAGAAGCTCCAGAAGATTCTGAAGCTAGTCAGAAGCATCTGAAGCAAAGAAGAATATTGTATGAAGAGTTTCTCAAAGCATAATTTCTACAGAAGTTTATGAAAGTACTAAAGCTGCCAAGTACTGAAGTTCTGTGACAAATATGCTCTGATGATCAACACGCTGAAAGCACACATGCTGCAGAAGACTCTGATACAGCAAGGTTCTGAACATCATTAGAAGACTCTGACCCATTCAGATTCTGAAGAACTTGCTGAAAACTGAAGAAGAAATATTCAAAGATTATATCCGTTGGAGTAAATCAAACGTCTCTTTCCTCATTTGTGCTAGACACAAGAACACAGACAAAAAGGATTGTTCTGTGCTTTCTACTTCTAGGAAAGGTCACTTGATGTGAAGACAAAAAGGATCAGACCTTTTGGGACACTCTTCTCAATACTCAGCATCCTTGGATCAGCTGCCTATAAAAGGAAGACTCCACCAAATTCTTCAGTGACACAATTTGCTGAAAAGAAATCATATTATTCAAAGCTCTCAGTCTTTCATATTCTTCTTAGAATTTCTTGTACTTAAACTTAAGAGAAAAATCACTGTTGTGATAAAAGCTTTATAGAAGCATTAATACTCTTGTATTTGATTTACATTGATTGTAAAGGTTTTCCTTAAGAGGATTCAGTTGGAATCAGTAGCTCTTGAGAAGACTAAGAACAGTTCTTCTTAGGTGTTACTATTGTAATCTGTTTGATTAAATAGTGGATTAAGTCCTTGTTGAGAAAGGCAAATCACTCTAGGAAGGGTGGACTGGAGTAGTTGATTTCAACGAACCAAGATAAAAATAATTGAGTTATTATTTTTTAGTCTTAATCTTTCATAGTTATTCAACCCCACTTCTAAGTATTTTCTCACCTTCATTGACATGTATGCAGGAGATCAAGAGGTATGAGTACCAATCAAGAGATAGACAAGACTATGAAGCTATCCAAGAAGGTTATTCAAGTGTTCAAGGGTTGATATCTTTGTTAGAGAAGTCAGAAGATTCTCAGAGATTTGTGGTTGAAACCAAGGTTGTGTGCCTCCTAGCTTGAGAGTTGTGGGGAGTCATCAGATGATTCTGAAGCCATGAGTTAGACTTGAGGTCTTGAGAGAGCTCATGAGATGTCTTGAAAGCCATCATGAGGCCTAGACAGGTCATTGGGCAAGATTAAGAAGCCTCAGCCATGAGTGGAGTAATTAGGGTTTGACTGGGTCAACCCTAGGTCAACTGATGATTTGGAGAGGGTTGAGACCCAATTCAAGAGCCATGTGATCATGTATTGATGCATTGAGATGTTATAAGGATGATTCCAAGGTCAACTCATCATGATTGAAGAGTTTGAGAAGTTTCAGGCTAGGGTTTCTAAGGCTTGACAGTGTAAAATCCCCTAGTTTGACCCCTATCTTCAAGGCTGTTTAGCTCAAGATGTGATTGTGATCTCATCTTACCCCCAAAATGAATGTTGTAGAGCTTGTTCTTAGATTTAATTTGAGTAATAGAAGTCCTTGATAGGATTTGTAGAACTCAAGTTATGACTTTGACAAGTTACAGGTCATCTGAGGTATGTGAATCTGGGGCCTTGAGAGTTACCCCACTTGCATCAAACTTTTGCCCGAGAAGGATGATTCCTATGAACTTTTGGTCAACATGAATTTTGTTCCTTATCTTCTTAGCTTTCTAGAGAGTACTATAAATCCTTGATGGGATTTGTAGAACTCAAGTTATGGCTTTGACAAGTCAAGGGCATTTTGGTCATTTGGAGATTACAGGTCATTTCAAGCATAAGGCCATAACTCCTATTTCCAAGCTTCAAATGGAAAAATCTTCAACATCAAACTTGTTAAAAATGATGTTTTAAGGCTAGTAAGGAGGTCATGAGATGATGGAAAGGCTTGTAGCTCAAAGTTGCAAAAATGACCTAAAATAAAGGCATAAGGTAAATAAACCAAAGTTGGAAATTGATATTTTCAACCTACACATCCAAACCATGGCATGTAATATATCATTTTGACTCTAGAAAACATGTTAAGAACATTGGTTTATCCACATTTTTTATTTGAGGTCTAAATTGTGGACTTGCTTTGAAAAACACTTACTTGCATATTAAGCAACATTTGCAAAACCCAAAATCAAGGCATGAGCAAGGCTTTTTACAAGCTAAACACCTCTAATATCTCACTAGGGTAGAAATTGAGAGTGAATGGGATGAATTCCAAGCTGTTTGTAAGGATTGTACATGTCATGATACATGATTGGAAATCTCATGACATGAGAAGTGGAAAATCTCATTGGAAGGATCTAGAGGGTTCTAGATCATCCAAACTTCATCTATATAAGGAGTAGAGTGGATCCCTTGAAGGGGTTGGTGATCATTGAAGGATTGATCATAGCTTGAGATTGAGTTTTCTTAGATTGCAATTGAAATCGGTTTCACCAAATTCCTCAATTTCCATTCATTTTCTTGATTGATACTTCTTCCATGAATGTCAAGGAGTGATTCCAGATCATTTTCAAGAAGAATTGGTGGCTAGATCATGTCTGAGCAAGTGATTTGCAGCACCTGTAACTCACCATCGGGTTTCAAGATTCAAGCACTTTCCATTGATTCTTTTGCATATAGAAGCAAGAATCATATAGTAGAGTGGATCCCTTAGGACTCTCATTTCCTTTGATAAGGAAGTGATGATAGAACTTTAGGTTGAAACCTATGCATGATAACTTCTAGGAGTTCCCTGTTTCAAACTTCAACTATAGGATGAATCCTTGGCATGACAACAGTAGGACTTGATAGTCTCCCTTAGTTGAGCCTGTTCTCTTCTCATCTCAAAACAACTTAAGATACAGTAATCATGAATGATTTCTTTCGTACGTCACGAACCTTAAGCTACCCGAGAAAGGATTGTTGGAGAGCTTCTTTTCAACAGTCTGGATGTTTAGTATGGTACCCTTTGGGTGACATGCGACGCACTCACTCTCAGGTCATAGTCTTTAGTGCGATTGAAATTGCAAACACAATAAAAAACACTTCTTTCGTAAAAGACAGAAAACAAACTTCAAACCTTTTTCCCCCGTGGGCCTGTAATTCAAAGGAAAGCTTTTCTGAAGAAAAGAGTGTCGTTAAACTTCAGCGCCAACGCAAACAGGCTTTGTCCCTAACTGCTGGAACTGCTGTTTAACCCTACTCGATAAAACAGATGAATCTGAATTCCCGTAACCCGTAGTTATCCCGAACTATGTAAGCTCTGATCTCTCATACCTGTTGAGAGTACGTAGGCACAATACTGACGTATTGGCGAGCCACCTTCCCCGTATCCCGTAGTAGGTCGAACTACGTTGACTCTGATTTCTCATTCTCTGATGGGAATACGTAGGCATAAAGCGCGACGCTTTGCCGAGTCATTTTTTCTTTTCTGTTTAAGCCAACCTTGATAGCTAGATAGATAAACCAACTCGTCCAGTAAACACAACAAGCGTGGATCCTGTCGAGTACGACGGACGTGAGGGGTGTTAATACCTTCCCCTTGCGTAACCGACTCCCGAACCCAGACAACGGTTGCGATGACCTTGTCTTATACCCTTTTCGTCAGGTTTTTCCGATCGTTTCCTTTCCCGTTCTGAGGGATAAATAACGAAAGGTGGCGACTCTTCTGTTTTGCCGACACCTTATTTTTGCGGAAGCGACAGCTGGCGACTCTGCTGGGGACTTGATAGTTTCCTAGGATCCAACGTCCCGTATGCGAGTCAGTTTGGGGATCTGACGTCCCCTGCGAGAGTCAATCCTAGCGCTTGTATGATTACTTGTTGGGTTGGGTTTATTTATCGCACTTTATTTCCCGCATTTTATTTTCAGTATGATATGATTATCTGTGCTGTTGTAGGAGGGGCATTCTGATGAGTGAGAAGCCAGACCTAGGCTTGAGTGAACATAGCATTAGTTGTGGAAATTAGTGGGCGCGTGCTTGCTTGGCAGGCACTAGTGTCTCATGAAATCCACGCTCAAACGAGGTTCTCCCGGTTGGCTTCTTTTTCAACCCTGTGGGTTGAGGGGGTTGTTGGTTTGGAGGATTATCGACTCTGGGGACCGATCATTTGGGATTCAGCCGAGTGAGGCCGCTTCATGAGTTGGTGATGCCACACCTTCTGGGTATCGTATCACCCCTCTTGAATGTCTGTGACGCTGATGACCGCATAGGATGCCGAACTTGAGTCAGTTTAGGTCCCTACCTGTGAGCAGGGTTGGGTTTGTTGCAGGAAACTTTGACCTTCAGACTACCTGGTTTTCTTAATAGTGAATCAGTTTTGGTTGGGATCAGAGGATCTCATCAGCAGATGTTTGTTCTTGACAGAGCAGAGTTTTGGTCCTGTATCAGAGGACCTTATCTTCAGATATGTGTATTTGTTCTTGACAGAGCAGGTTTTTAATTGGGGTCAGGGGATCTCATCATCAGAGATATGTTTGTTCTTGACAGAGCAGAGTTTTGGTCCTGTATCAGAGGACCTTATCTTCAGAGATGTGTATTTGTTCTTGACAGAGCAGGTTTTTGATTGGGATCAGAGGATCTCATCATCAGAGATATGTTTGTTCTTGACAGAGCAGATTTAGGGTCCTGTATCAGAGGTCCTTATTATCAGATGTTTGTTCTTGACAGAGCAGAGTTAGGGTCCTGTATCAGAGGTCCTCATTATCAGATGTTTGTTCTTGACAGAGCAAAGTTAGGGTCCTGTATCAGAGGTCCTTATTATCAGATGGGTGTTCTTGACAGAGCAGATTTGTGGTCCGATACCAGAGATTTCTTATTATCAGATATAGTGGTTGTTCTTGAGAGAGCAGCATTGTGGTTTTGTTGATACAAAATCTTCCTCTCTTCACCAGCACAGTTGCCTCGATCTCCTGCTGCATGATTGCATTTTACATTGCTTTGCATACCCATTTGCATTTCATTAACGTGTGTCTGTGTTGCAGGTACCGTTTTCCCTGATCCAGGATTTCTTGCCTTCTGTTGTATTGTTATGGGTTCTCTGAGGAAGACCATGGCTTACAAGCTCCCTGCCCCTGATGTGGTTCAACTGACTGGTTTGATTGCTTTAGCAGATGGTTCTGTGAGAGATGAGTTCAGAAAATCTTACGGCAAATTGCTCAGCTTGGTTCGTAAACCTTCTGCGTTCGAGTTGAATGGGTTGCACGCTCTGCTGCAGTTCTACGATCCTCCGTTGAGATGCTTTACTTTCTGGGATTTTGTTCTCGCGCCCACGTTAGAAGAATATGTTGATTTGTTAGGTGTGCCTATCAAAAGGCAGATGCCTTTTGTTCATATGGATGCTGAGCCTGATCTGGCTAGTCTAGCTCATGCACTTCATCTGGATGCCTCCGAGTTGGTATTGTCTAATTGGAACAAGGTTCCTGGTTTCTCCTTGCAGTTCTTAGTGGGAAAGGCCCAGCAGTGCGCCAAGGATGGATGTTGGGTCATGTTCAACGCCATTCTCGCTCTGTGCATATATGGCATTATCCTGTTCCCCAATATGCCCGATTTTGTAGACTTCGACGCGTTTCGCATCTTTGCTTCAGGGAATCCAGTCCCTACCTTGATAGGAGATGTCTACCATTCCATCCACTACAAAAATGAGAACAGAAGGGGAAAGAATGTCTCATGCTGTGCGCCCCTGCTCTATAAATGGCTTGATAGCCATCTTCCCAAGAAGAGTCCCTTTGCTTCGTCTGCAGCCACAACTGAGTGGTCTGAGCGTTTGATGAGTCTATCTGCAGAGGATATTGACTGGTTTGACAGAGATAGGTTGGGTACCGAGATTATCTTCAGCTGCAGCGGGTTTCCGAACGTGCCTTTGATAGGCAGGAAGGGCTGTATAAACTATAATCCGTCTTTGCTGGTCCGACAGTTCGCGTATGCTTTGAGAGCTCCGCCGAAGGATGAAGAGGTGCAGGAATCTCTATACCTCACTGGTCTTCTAGAGGGGGATCTGTTATCTAAGCTTCAGCGCGCTTGGAATGGTATCAGTAAGAGGGGAAAACCATTGCTGGGGAGAAGTAATAATCAAGCCTACCCTCCGTATGTGACTTGGATCAGAGCCAGAGCGGATGCTACAGGGATGCCGTTTCTTCCTGCCAAACCAGAAAGCCCTCAAGTGATTGAAGAGCCTACCACCGTGCCCATTCAGCAACATAATCAGGTGTTAGCTGAGAGAGATGAATTGAAGAGGGCAAATGAAGAACTGGAGAAAGAATTGGCTCAGCTCAGGAGCGAGAGAAACGAAGCCGTTCATTCCTTCAAGAGGCAGACAGAGCTGGTGAACCAGCTAGGTACAGATCTGACTAAGCAGATAGCCGAGCGTGAACGCATGGGTCAAGACTTCAAAGCTGTCAACGATGTACTAGCCACGAAGAAGCAGCACTTGGACGAAGCGTATCAGAGGATATCCAAGTTCAACCAGCACTGGAAGGCCTCCCTAGCCAACAAGAAAGAGCGGGAGGATAAGCTGATGCAACAGATCTCCAAGATGAAAGCCCAGGTGAAGGCTAGTGAGAAGAGGTTTGATGAAGAAACCGCTCGTAGATATGCCGCCGAAGGCCAGCTCAACAAAGCTCTCGCTAACCTGAAGGAGCGCAAACTGACGTTTGAGTCCAAGAAGCGGAAGCTAGAAGATTGTTTCGGCGAAGGAGCATGGGAAGATTCGGTTGAAGGTCTTCAGTATACCATTATGCAGAGGGAGTTACTCGTCAAAGGGTTGCTCACTCGGCCTGGTCATGCAGAAACGAAGGGGTTGTTAGAAGAGTTTCACGCCCGTGGCCGTACTTGACTATTTGTATTCCTTTTGTTTTGATCGTTGTTGTGTGCTGACTATCACCAGGCTTGTTGGCTGGGGTCATGCTATTGATTCTGCTTGTACTCACTGATGTCGTGTACTGCCTTGATGGGCTTCTTTCTTTATATATGAGATGTTATTTCCATGATTAGACTCGGACTTCTTATTATCAGCACTGGCACTCAGGCACTAGGATCGGGGGAGATCTCCCTAACGCACAGACACACGTTTGCATTTGCATGAAGCATTCGCATAACGAGCACTTTGTTGTTTTCCTAACCCTTTTGTGTTTCAGGTTGTTTCAGGTTGTTCCAGGATTGATCAGAGACCTATTCACCGCTATCCGACCAGAGCTAATCAAACCAGGATGATGGAGCAAGTGCAAACTGATGTTCAGGAACTCCGCGAAAGAATGGACCGCTTCGTGGAGCTCATGCAAGTGGTCGCCAATGGCCAGGATCAGCTCAGAACCTTGGTTCAGCCTCTGATTTCAAGGGTTAATAGCAATGGCGTACTCCATGGTGGGACTGTGCCAACCCCTCCACCAGTCGAAACTCCTCAGAATGGCGTCCCCGTGACCGGGGGGAATGGCAGTGTGATAGCTAACATGGGACTCAATGGTAATACGACGGGCGTCGGTAATGGGAGTCTGGAAGCTAATGTCAATGTTGGGCTGGGCAACGACAATGCAGGTGTCGGGAATCTGTTTGGGCCTCAGTCGTGGTTAGAAGATCGTCAAGACGATGTGTTCTCTCAGAGAGGTGCTGAAGGGGAGCTGACTGCTGAAGCACGTCTAAGGTTCAAGGCACTCGAGGATAAGATGAGAAACATCGAGAACCAGAACACCCTGGGTGTTGATATGTCCAAGTTGGGACTGATTGCTGATTTCAAGGTGCCTCCCAAGTTCAAGGTACCTGAATTTGAAAAGTACAAGGGCACCACTTGCCCTCGCGTCCACCTAAGATCATACTACCGGAAAATGTCAGCTCACTCTGAGGACGAGAAGTTGCTGATGCACTTCTTTCAAGACAGTCTGTCCGGGCCCTCCCTGGAATGGTACATGAGTCTGGAACCTACCAGTGTGCGCACGTGGAAGGAATTTGCTGAAGCATTTGTGCACCACTACCAATATAACAGTGACTTGGCCCCGAACCGAGTCCAATTGCAGAATCTGTCGCAGAGGAACAATGAAGGGTTTAAGGAATACGCCCAGCGGTGGCGTGAGTTGGCAGCCAGGGTTCAGCCGCCGATGGTTGAACGTGAGCTTGTGCAGATGTTCGTAGCCACCCTCCCAGGGGTTTACTATGAGAAATTGGTCAGCGGTATGTCCGGAACCTTCTCAGATCTCATTATCACGGGTGAGCACATCGAAAATGGGACCAAACTCGGGAAAATTCAAGGTGATTTGTCCTCAGATGGAGGAGGCGGAAAGAAACCTTACGGTGGCAAAAGACGAGAAGGAGAAACGAGCGTCGTGACCAACGCTCGAAGGAAGGGTAAAGGCCCTCACCAGCAGGTGGCCAATATAACTATCCCGACAGTTCAACAACCACAGCAGCAGCAACCGAATCAACAAGGGTACAGAAAGTATCAGAATCGAGCACCTCTGTCGAGCCGTCACCTCGAGACACCACCCATGTCGTACGCGCAACTATTGCAGACTTTGCTTCAGCTACAGTTGATCCAGAAGAGAACCTTGGCTCCCTTGACAGGGGTACCTCCGCCAGGTTACGACGCGAATGCGACTTGTGAGTTTCACTCAGGGGCACCAGGCCACACAGTAGAGAATTGCAAAGCCTTCAAGCACAAGGTGCAGGACATGGTGGACGCTAAGATCATCAACTTCTCCGATAATGTGCCAAACGTCACGAAGAACCCTATGCCTAATCATAGGGGGGGGTGGAGTAAACGCCATTATTGAAGACGAGAGTTTGGATTTGTTGACTGACGTCAGAGATCTGAAGACGCCGCTTAGCTTCGGTAAAGCTAAGCTAATGAAAAGAGGTTTCTATCCAGGTTGTGGAGAGCTGTGTATGGGCTGTGCGACCAGTCCTGATGGATGTGAACAGCTGATAGAGGGAATTCAAAGTCTGATGACTAAAGGGATCTTACAGTTTAGTCGGAGGGCCGAATGTGGATCGGGAGAGGTAGTGCTGAAGCAAGATGATGAGGTCACCACCATCACCATCCCTCTCCAGACGATAACTATTTCTGCACCCAGGCCGCCTACGATTACCATTACCAAAGCTGGGTCGATACCCTTCGAAAGCACTAATGCGGTCCCGTGGCATTATGGGGCTGAAGTCTACTGCAACGGACATAAGTTGGAACTAGAACCGTTTGGCTCGTCTGTGGAGAACCTTGCGGGAATCAGTGGTATTACTCGCAGCGGAAGAGTGTTTGCACCACCTAAGGTCGTGGCGGACAAAGCAGACAGAGCCGATGCAACTGATAAAGGTTAAAGAAAGTCGTTGAAGAGATCCCGCGTGGGGAAGAAAAGGACTTACTTGTTAAAGACGTCGAGGAGTTTATACGGTTGATTAAAAAGAGTGACTACAAGATTGCGGATCATCTCCATCAAATGCCCTCGAAAATCTCCATCCTGAACCTATTGCTGTGTTCTGAAGCACACCGCAACGTGCTGCTGAAGGTGTTGAACGCCGCATATGTACCGCAGGAAATATCGGTAAACCAGCTAGAAGAAGTCGTAGCCCACGTAAATGCTGGAAATGGGTTAGGGTTCACTGACCTAGAGCTGACGCTGAAAGGGAGGAATCACAATAGCGCTCTGCACATCTCGATAGAGTGTAGGGGAACGATTATGTCGCACGTGTTGGTGGACACGGGGTCGTCACTCAATGTTCTTCCGAAGAAGGCATTAATGAAGTTAGATACTTGTGGAGTGATTTGCACACCCAGTAATCTGGTTGTGAAGGCGTTCGATGGAACCAAACGCCATGTTTTCGGGGAGGTGACCCTGCCAATCTAAGTCGGGCCGGAAATGTTCGACGCAATCTTTTACATTATGGACATCATGCCTGCCTACAACTGTCTCTTGGGCCGGCCATGGATCCATTCCGCAGGTGCCGTGACCTCCACGTTGCACCAGAAACTCAAGTATGCTGTCGGAGGAAGCATTGTGACTGTATGTGGCGAGGAAGACATAATGGTGAGCCATTTGTCGTCCTTCAAGTATGTTGAGATGGATGGGGAAATCCACGAAACCCTATGCCAAGCGTTCGAAACTGTTAAAGTCAAGGACGTAGCTCCTGTAGTCACTGAAAAGCCAGAGATGACTCTCTCTTCGCTCAAGGAAGCCCGGGCCGTTGTTCAAGCCGGATCTACCCCAGGATGGGGACGAATTTTGGAGATACCTAACAAGCAAGACAAGTTTGGGTTGGGATACTCTCTTGGAGCTAAAGCCTTCTCTTCTAGCAGTGCATCACGAGGTAAAGGAACGATCCAGTTTACCAGTGGCGGGGTGATATTTGAAAGTGTCAATGCAATGTCTGAAGACAGCGGAGATAGCGACTGTGACCTCGACTCTTTGATCCAGCCAAGCAAGCCAGGCGAGAGCCTCAACAATTGGTCCGTCAAGAATATCATCCAGATGACAAGTGAAGAGTAATGATTTACTTTTTCCAATCATTGTACAACCCTATGTCCTACCCGGGGCATAGCGGTTTTATTGTCAGGGCCTTGTTGGATTATGTACATGCATTTTGTTAATAAATCAAAAGGCGTTTTTCTTTGTATTCAAATATTGTGATCTCTGTTATTCCTGTTTTACGTTTGTTTTGAAAAACAATAAAATGGCAATGGGGTTTGTGCTAACCTGCATATCCTTGTTTTAAGCTTAACCCTTGTTATTGCAGGATCCACATAGCAGATGACATCGACTCTGGACCTTCTACGACTTACTTCGACTTTGATTTCCCGATCTATCAAACTGAAGAAGAGATTGATGAAGACGAAGACCTTCCTGAAGAGTTGGCCCGCTTGTTGAAACAAGAAGAGAAAGTTATTCTGCCTCATGAAGAGGAGATTGAGATCGTGAATCTGGGTTCTGAAGAACTCGTCAGAAACGTCAGGATATGGGCTGCATTGCAGAGCGATGTCAAGCGAAGATTGGTCGAGATGCTAAGAGAGTATAGTGACGTCTTTGCTTGGTCATATGAAGATATGCCCGGACTTGACACTGACATCGTGGTCCACCACTTGCCGTTGCGAGAAGATTGTCCTCCCGTTAAGAAGAAGCTTAGGAGGACACGACCAGATATGGCCGTTAAGATTAAAGAAGAAGTGCAGAAACAGCTTGATGCTGGCTTCTTAGCGGTCACCACTTACCCTCCGTGGGTCGCCAACATAGTGCCTGTACCGAAGAAGGACGGTAAGGTACGAATGTGCGTCGATTATTGGGATTTGAATAGGGCGAGCCCTAAAGATGATTTCCCGTTGCCCCATATCAATGTGTTGGTCGACAATACAGCTCAGTTCTCCGTGTTTTCGTTCATGGATGGCTTCTCCGGCTACAATCAGATCAAGATGGCGCCGGAGGACATGGAGAAAACGATGTTTATCACTCCTTGGGGAACATTCTGCTACAAGGTAATGCCTTTCGGTCTGAAGAACGCAGGGGCCACTTACCAACGAGCAATGGTAACTTTGTTTCATGACACGATTCATCATGAGATTGAAGTCTATGTTGATGACATGATTGCGAAGTCCCAAACGGAGGAGGGACATCTGGTCAATTTGCTGAAGCTTTTTGAGAGGCTTAGGAAGTTCAGGTTGAGGCTGAATCCTAACAAGTGTACTTTCGGAGTACGGTCCGGAAAGTTACTGGGGTTTATCGTGAGTGAAAGAGGCATCGAGGTTGATCCTGCGAAAATAAAAGCGATACAAGAAATGCCAGTGCCAAAAACAGAAAAAGAAGTTCGTGGTTTCCTGGGCAGAATAAACTACATTGCAAGGTTTATTTCTCAGCTCACGACCACGTGTGAACCGATGTTCAAACTGTTAAAGAAAGATTAGGCGATTATCTGGAATGAAGATTGCCAGAAGGCATTCGACAAGATAAAGCAGTATCTTCAGGAACCTCCAATCTTGATACCCCCAGTGGCTGGACGGCCTCTAATCATGTACTTGACAGTTCTTGAGAATAGTATGGGGTGTGTTCTCGGTGTTGACGGAATATGACATTCAGTACGTTTCCCAGAAGGCCATCAAGGGAAGCGTATTGTCTGACTACCTTGCCGAACATCCGATCGAGGATTACCAGCCGATGAAATTTGAATTCCCTGATGAGGATATCATGTTTCTCGAAGCGAAAGATTGCGATGAACCGTTGCCCGACGAGGGGCCAGATAGGAAATCCCAGTGGAAATTGATATTTGACGGGGCGGTTAATTCCTACGGAAGTGGCATTGGGGCAATCATCACGACTCCCCACGGATCCCATATCCCGTTCACTGCGAGACTGACGTTTCCGGTCACCAATAACGAAGCGGAGTACGAAACATGCATCATGGGTCTAGAAGAAGCAATTGATTTGAGAATCAAGAACCTAGACGTATATGGTGACTCAGCGCTTGTGATTAACCAGATTAAAGGGGAGTGGGAGACTCGTCAATCGAATTTGGTGCCGTACATGAACTATGCCAGAAGGCTGCTTCCGTTCTTTGATCGAGTGGAACTCCATCATGTACCCAGAGCAGAAAACCAGATGGCTGATGCCTTAGCCACGTTGGCTTCGATGTATAAAGTCAATTTTTGGAATGAAGCTCCAAGAATTGTCCTTTCTCGTCTTGATAGACCTGCATTCGTATTTGCGATCGAGGAAGCCGCCGACGGCAAGCCATGGTTCCATGACATCCAGACTTTCCTTATGACTAAGGAGTATCCTGCGGGTGCGTCAACCCAGGATAAGAAGACTCTGAGGAGGATGGCTGGAAATTTCTATCTCAATCCTGATGGAGTTTTGTATAAGAGAAACCACGATCTCGTGCTACTCAGATGTGTAGATGAGAAAGAAGCGAGTATGCTCATGGAAGAAGTCCATGAAGGCACATTTGGTACGCACGCTGGCGGGCATGCCATGACGAGAAAGATCCTGAGAGCAGGATATTACTGGCTGACGATGGAATCGGATTGCTTCAAATTCGCGAAGAGATGTCATAAATGCCAGATTTATGCTGATAAAGTTCATGTGCCGCCGTGCCCGTTGAATGTCATGTCCTCCCCGTGGCCGTTCTCCATGTGGGGCATCGACATGATAGGCAAGATCGAGCCTACTGCATCTAACGGTCATCGCTTCATTCTAGTAGCTATCGACTACTTCACCAAGTGGGTGGAGGCAGCCTCATATGCTAACGTGACCAAGCAGGTGGTGGCTAAATTCATAAAGAGGGATATCATCTGTCGTTACGGAGTTCCCGAGCGGATCATTACTGATAATGGTTCGAATCTGAATAATAAGATGATGAAGGAGCTGTGCCAGAGTTTCAAGATTGAACACCACAACTCATCTCCTTACCGGCCGAAGATGAATGGCACCGTTGAAGCGGCCAATAAGAACATCAAGAAGATTGTTCAGAAGATGGTTGTGACCTACAAAGATTGACACGAGATGCTGCCATTTGCATTGCACGGTTATCATATGACGGTACGTACATCAACCGGGGCAACTCCTTTCTCCTTAGTGTACGGTATGGAAGCTGTCCTACCGTTAGAAGTGGGGATCCCTTCTTTGCGAGTTTTGGTTGATGTGAAACTCGACAAGGCAGAATGGATTAAGAACCGACTAAACCAACTCAGCCTGATGGACGAGAAGAGGTTAGCATCGATTGCGCATGGTCGTCTATACCAAAGCCGAATGAAGAAAGCTTATGATAAGAAGGTGCGTCCTAGAAGCTTTCAGACGGGTGATCTCGTCCTGAAGAAGATTCTTCCTCCACACTCCGATCACCGGGGCAAGTGGACTCCCAATTACGAAGGTCCGTACATCGTCAGCAAGGTCTTCTCGGGAGGAGCTTTGTTGTTATCCACGATGGATGGTGAATATTTTGCATCCCCGGTGAATGCGGACGCAGTTAAAAAATACTTTGCTTGAAAGTGACCCGCTGGACAGTAAAAAGAGAGTCCAGGCAAAAATGGGGCATCCCGGCGAACCATAAAAAAGGAAAAAGGTTCGGGCAAAAATTAGGGATATAAATTGAAAAATGTACACCCGCAAAGTCGAAAACCCGGATGGGCGACTTTGGCAAAAAAGGGTATCCCGGTGAACTGAAAACCCGCAAAGGGCGGTTCACGCAAAAGTTAGGGATTTGAAAAAGCAAATGACTGCGTTCCGCGTGTGGACTTTCATTGTTTAGTGGCTTGGAAGACCTGAGGGCCGTTTATCTGAATCAATATCTTCTGAAGCTAAAGCCTCGGAGAAGTATCGAAGTCGAGTGGGTCATAGAGGGATCAACTCATGTTGTTCGTCTACGCCTCGTTGCCGACATGTGTATATACTGATGTATGTTTATGTTTTATTTTTGCGCGGCTTCCTCATTCCAGGAGCTTGCATCTGTTGTAAAACATTTTTACCCATTCAGGGGTTCGTTATCAATAAAATGTATACTATTCAGCAATTCTGTTTGTTTGTTTAGCATTTACCTGTTTTGTTTGCGAAAAAAAGAACGCCGATGTTTTTGACAAAATGCGCATACATAAACTTACTGGCCTAGGCCACTGATTGTTGAAACAATGAATTACTCGAACATTGTCACAAGATGATAACCTTGATAGGTCCCTTTGAGAAGGGTATCTTGTCTGTTTGTTTGTGTTGGTGCAGATGTAGCATGTACCAGACAGTACGCCGTGTGCGTCCCCAAGCACGATGATTCCTCCTTCTCCAACAAAGTTCAGCAGCCTCTCCCCGCAGAGTCTGAATGTGAGATCGTAAGGCATTGATATGTCCCCCCAGGCAGAGAAGATTCTCCCCAATCAGATGTACCCTGAAGGAACGTCATCCCCCTAGCTGAGTCATACACTGAAGTGTATGTTCATTCCCCAGCACTAGGTCAAAGTGCAGTTTTAGTAGAAGACTACCCGCAAGTATGCAGCACTCGATAGTTCAAGACTGAAGTCTCCAGTGGAATTGAGATTCCCCACAGAGTCGTACTCTCCCCAAGCAGGATGATTCCTTCTTCCCCAGCCGAGTTTGCAGTTCCCCAAGAGAGCCGAGTCCTTGAAGAAGTAGTTCGGGCCATGATTGGTTTTCCCCAGTAGAGTGTTGAATAGCTGATGCCGTATTTCCCTGCCGGAGTCGTTATCTTCGGGGAAGTGGCCGTGAAGGCCGTGCAGTTTATTTCTGCGATCGACATTGCTTTCCTCAGCAGGTCCAGGTTCTCGTAGAGCTTCGTTCCCCTGCAGCAGTCAACTGAAGTTCACTTCCCCATGCGGAGCCGATTGAGATCGGCGTGACCTTTTCTCCGTGGCAGGGTGATCCCCCCCACCAGAGTGGTTCTTTCTCCTTGGCAGGAGGATTCTCCCTTCAGCATTTATTTTGCTGACGGGATCGCAGCATTTTGCATGATTGCATAACATTTATCATAAACGCGTAGCATTTCCACCGTGTGGAGCGTTGCGTCATTGTCAAAACATATGCATACTAAACATGATCTAGGTCGTTACCGTTCTTGTTTTGCAGGTGTTCCTCCGCAGAGTCGCTTGCTCAAGATGATTCTTGAGTTCTCCCCGGCAAATTCGTTGCACAAGATGATTCTCGAAATCCCCAGTGCAGTCGCCAGAGTTGGTTGCTCAAGTTGACGCTTAGTATCCCCGGCAGAATGTTTGCTCAGGATGAGTCCTGAAATCTCCAGCAGAGCTATTGGTTCAGGATGATTCTTGAAGTCCCCATGGAATTATTTATTCAAGATGATTCTTGATTCCCTCAACAGAGATGATTTAGTCAGAATGATTCCTGGACCCCGAAACAGAATGACTTGATGGTTCTCCAGAATCCCCAGCGGAGATGTGTCATCCCCGACAGGTTTCTGAGCAGTGAAGTTGAAACTTCCCTTGAAGACTTGATGATTGAAGTCCAACCGTATTGACGAAGCGGTTCCCTCAGCTGATGCGGAGTGCCTGATGGAAGAAGTTGGATATCCCCGAGCGGTTCATGATTGAACGAGAATTCTATTCCCGACTTACTGATGAAGTCCGGCTGATACCCGAAAGTTTACTTTGAATGCCCGACGGCATGATTAACTTGATTGTTGACTTGATGAGTCCCGAGGAATCTTGATGCCTGATGGCATGAGCGACCATGTATCACCGGTTACCGTGTGACCAATCCCCCAGCTAGTTGCCGTGCAGCTAATATTTCAGTTTTCGAAGATTTGTTCTCATCAGAGTACCGTGTACTTGTGCAGTTGGCAAATTTCTGGGTTTGTCGGTATTCAACCGTCTCGCACCTTAATTGGTTGAGAGCCGTTTGCTTCTCACCCAGTCAGGTCCAAGCTGCTTGAATAGGGGCAGCTGTTGCACCCCAAATTTTGACCAACTCTTCTTTACCTAGCTTATGTTTCATTTCATTCACATTAGCATTATCATATGCATTTCATTGACATGTATGCAGGAGATCAAGAGGTATGAGTACCAATCAAGAGCTACACAAGACTATGAAGCTAGCCAAGAAGGTTATTCAAGTGTTCAAGGGTTGATATCTTTGTCAGAGAAGTCAAAAGATTCTCAGAGATTGGTGGTTGAAACCAAGGTTGTGTGCCTCCTAGCTTGAGAATTGTGGGGAGTCATCAGATGATTCTGAAGCCATGAGTTAGACTTGAGGTCTTGAGACATCTCATGAGATGTCTTGAAAGCCATCATGAGGCCTAGACAGGTCATTGGGCAAGATTAAGAAGCCTCAGCCATGAGTGGTGTAATTAGGGTTTGACTGGGTCAACCCTAGGTCAACTGATGATTTGGAGAGGGTTGAGACTCAATTCAAGAGCCATGTGATCATGGATTGATGCATTGAGATGTTATAAGGATGATTCCAAGGTCAACTCATCATGATTGAAGAGTTTGAAAGGTTTCAGGCTAGGGTTTCTAAGGCTTGACAGTGTAAAATCCCCTAGTTTGACCCCTATCTTCAAGGCAGTTTAGCTCAAGATGTGATTGTCATCTCATCTTACCCCCAACATGAATGTTGTAGAGCTTGTTCTTAGATTTAATTTGAGTACTAGAAGTCCTTGATAGGATTTGTAGAACTCAAGTTATGACTTTGACAAGTTACAGGTCATCTGAGGTATGTGAATCTGGGGCCTTGAGAGTTACCCCACTTGCATCAAAGTTTTGTCAAAGAAGGATGATTCTTATGAACTTTTGGTCAACATGAATGTTGTTCCTTATCTTCTTAGATTTCTAGAGAGTACTAGAAGTCCTTGATGGGATTTGTAGAACTCAAGTTATGGCTTTGACAAGTCAAGGGCATTTTGGTCATTTGGAGATTACAGGTCATTTCAAGCATAAGGCCATAACTCCTATTTCCAAGCTTCAAATGGAAAAATCTTCAACATCAAACTTGTTCAAAATGATGTTTTAAGGCTATTAAGGAGGTCATGAGATGATGGAAAGGCTTGTAGCTCAAAGTTGCAAAAATGACCTAAAATAAAGGCATAAGGTAAATAAACCAAAGTTGGAAATTGATATTTTCAACCTACACATCCAAACCATGGCATGTAATATATCATTTTGACTCTAGAAAACATTTTAAGAACATTGGTTTAGCCACATTTTTTATTTGAGGTCTAAATTGTGGACTTGCTTTGAAAAGCACTTACTTGCATATTAAGCAACATTTGCAAAACCCAAAATCAAGGCATGAGCAAGGCTTTTTACAAGCTAAACACCTCTAATATCTCACTAGGGGAGAAATTAAGAGTGAATGGGATGAATTCCAAGCTGTTTGCAAGGATTGTACATGTCATGATACATGATTGGAAATCTCATGACATGAGAAGTGGAAAATCTCATTGGAAGGATCTAGAGGGTTCTAGATCATCCAAACTTCATCTATATAAGGAGTAGAGTGGATCCCTTGAAGGGGTTGGTGATCATTGAAGGATTGAGCATAGCTTGAGATTGAGTTTTCTTAGATTGCAATTGAAATCGGTTTCACCAAATTCCTCAATTTCAATTCATTTTCTTGATTGATACTTCTTCCATGAATGTCAAGGAGTGATTCCAGATCATTTTCAAGAAGAATTGGTGGCTAGATCGTGTCTGAGCAAGTGATTTGCAGCACCTGCAACTCACCATCGGGTTTCAAGATTCAAGCACTTTCCATTGATTCTTTTGCATACAGAAGCAAGAAGAAGGTTCCTTGATCGTGTCCAGAAGAGTAGAGAGCTTGATTTGGAGGATTCGTGCATCTGTTCAACCAAGATTCTCAGGTTGGTAACCTTCTTCCTATAGCATGATTTTGGTAGAATTAGGTTGAATTAAGGTGCTAGATTGATTGTAGAATGGCATAGGATGGATTTCAGATAGTTAAGTGATGAATTAGAGACAAAATAAGAGAATTGCCATTTTCGATTGAGATTGGGATATGATGAATCTTGAGGTTTCAGAGGAAGTTAATGGTATGGTTGAACTCGTGGCAAGATTTGGGATGAGTCTCATGTTCTGACCATTTGCATTAGAGGCTCCTAGAGAGAACTAGGGTTGAAGGGGATGACCGGAGCTCCACCGGTGGTGGCCGGAGCTGGGCGCGAAGCTCAGGGGTTTGAAAGGTTGAAGATGAAGTTTACACCATTGGATGAGGGTTTGACTTGGACTGGGAGGCTGATCCAAGGGCCACATTTTAAAGTTGAGTTGTGAAGGATTCTGATGATGAAACAATGTGTTTCATTTATTCAGGCGTTTGGGCTTAATGATTTAAGTGTTATCCACACCCCCCCCGATGGCCCAACCCAAGCTTTTAACTGATTCTGATTGCTATTGGCACCGTGTGCTTGGTTATTTTAATTGGATTTTCTTATTTTTTTTTCATTTTGTTCATGATTCTTGAAAAATTCATAATAAATTGAATATTAATCCAATCAAACCCATTCTTTTTTCATTTTAATCATGATTGAGTCTATTATTTTTTAGGAAAAAAATATTTTCATTTCATGTAATTTCTGATTTAATAGGAATTTTGTATTTTAATTGATATTAAAATGGTTATGTTTGATACATATTTTTGTGGATTTTTGTGTGATCTCATGGTGATGTTGTTGATCCTAATTTTTTGTGTGTGATTAGGATAGACATGTATTCTCCCATAGTATTTTTATCACATTTTTGTGATGAAAATAGGTGTGCTTTCTAGATTGATATTTAGGTGCCTCCTTTTAGGGTTTTAGGTTTGATACCTTGTAATGTAGAATTTAGTTCTAGGTCTCACTTGATGGTTTGATCTTTGAAATTAATGTGGTAGAGTCATGATTGACCTAGGTTCCCATAGTAATTTTTGTATGATTTTACAATTTATTTTAGTATTTTAGTTAGGACTAACTTTAGTACTAGGTTTTAGGTGATCCTAATTTACTAATCTAACTAGTTTAACTTCTCTAGTTCCCTTAGATTAGGGTTTGTGCTTGGTTTGCCTTTGGTTGAGATTGAAGACAAGTTGAAGACAAGGTGAGGATGCTTGAAGTTGCTTGGAGCTTTGGATTTGTTTGTGCCTTAGGGTGTCTGATGAAGATTAGGAGATAGGACATAGGGAGAACCTTGTAGTTAGAATGATTTCTTTCACAAACATGGAAAGCATCTTGTGCTTCCATTCCTCCCAATGACTAAAAGTCCTTCTCAGATATTCACATCCCTCCTTTGGAAGGATGAGTGGCTTTATCTGGGAAGTAGAACTTTGAGGGAACCAATCTCTCATAATGATGAACCCTTACAGGCTTCCTTTGGTTGTCAGTAAGCTGTTTATCATTTCCCCTCATCCTGTTAAATCAAATATCTTCTGGTTTGAGTATCCTAAAAGGTGTTGGGCTTGAGTTGAAGATGAGAACTTCACTGAAGAGTGTGGAAGAGGATGATTCCTTGAGCATTGCCATTGCAGCTGAAGCTTGAAGAGCAAGAAGAGCAAGTTGATACTTGAAGATCCAGTAAAGATTGAATGAAGAGCTGAGGCTTGAGCAAGAATTGAAGGATGAAGTTGACACTTCCAGATGATTGAAGATTACTCTGAGAAGCTAAAGCTTGTAAGAGAAGAAGACCAAGTTGAGACTGGTAAAGCAAAGAGAGCTGAAGCTTGAAGACTGAGTTGATACTTATGAAGAGGATTCAATTGAGATTGAGTGTGGAGCTAAGGCTTGAGGAACAGAGGATGAGTTGATACTTACACTGATGTTCGGAGACCCTGAAGGAATCAAGTTGATACTTGTAGTTAAGAGTGAAGCCTGAAGGTGGAATTGACTGGAGAGCTGAAGCTTGGAGAAGAGAGAATAAGTGGACACTTATGTTTGATAGGTTGAAACCTTGGAGGAACAAATTGATATTTGTCATGATAGCCTTGAAGGGTGATGGAGGTCTGAAGACTGGGTTTCTGTTAGAAGAGCTGAAGCTTGGAATTGACACAGGGAGTTGTTGATCTGCTTTCTTGTCTGTTTTCTTTTCTGCATTGCTGATGTGCCTTGTTTGATTTGCTTGATGCATTAGAATGAGTCCATGACTAGATTGACTTTAATCTAGGAGCATGGCTGCATTAGAGGTTGAGTTGTTCCCTCTGCTTGTATTTTTACTGTATGGCTTTGCTTGCGGGTATTCGGTAGAGCCCAGCTCCCTTGCCCATGTGGTTTATTCTGCTTGATAGCATGCTATTTACTGTATGATTGCAATTTACTGTATTTTGCTTGACAGCACTTTGTTTTATTTCTTTAGTATGATTACTGTTATTCATTCTGGCTTGAGGTTGATATGAGCTTGTGGAGGCTGCTTCCCCACACACATTTCCTCCCTCACTTGCATTGCATGCATTTTACAGTCGTTTATCTGTTTACTGTTTAAGCTGATGCTTTATCTGTTTCTGTGTATCATTGACATGATCCCTTAGGACTCTCATTTCCTTTGATAAGGAAGTGATGATAGAACTTTAGGTTGAAACCTATGCATGATAACTTCTAGGAGTTCCCTGTTTCAAACTTCAACTATAGGATGAATCCTTGGCATGACAACAGTAGGACTTGATAGTCTCCCTTAGTTGAGCCTGTTCTCTTCTCATCTCAAAACAACTTAAGATACAGTAATCATGAATGATTTCTTTCGTACGTCACGAGCCTTAAGCTACCCGAGAAAGGATTGTTGGAGAGCTTCTTTTCAACAGTCTGGATGTTTAGTATGGTACCCTTTGGGTGACATGCGACGCACTCACTCTCAGGTCATAGTCTTTAGTGCGATTGAAATTGCAAACACAATAAAAAACACTTCTTTCGTAAAAGACAGAAAACAAACTTCAAACCTTTTTGCCCCGTGGGCCTGTAATTCAAAGGAAAGCTTTTCTGAAGAAAAGAGTGTCGTTAAACTTCAGCGCCAACGCAAACAGGCTTTGTCCCTAACTGCTGGAACTGCTGTTTAACCCTACTCGATAAAACAGATGAATCTGAATTCCCGTAACCCGTAGTTAGCCCGAACTACATAAGCTCTGATCTCTCATACCTGTTGAGAGTACGTAGGCACAATACTGACGTATTGGCGAGCCACCTTCCCCGTATCCCGTAGTAGGTCGAACTACGTTGACTCTGATTTCTCATTCTCTGATGGGAATACGTAGGCATAAAGCGCGACGCTTTGCCGAGTCATTTTTTCTTTTCTGTTTAAGCCAGCCTTGATAGGTAGATAGATAAACCAACTCGTCCAGTAAATACAACAAGCGTGGATCCCGTCGAGTACGACGGACGTGAGGGGTGCTAATACCTTCCCCTTGCGTAACCGACTCCCGAACCCAGACAACGGTTGCGATGACCTTGTGTTATACCCTTTTCGTCAGGTTTTTCTGATCGTTTCCTTTCCTGTTATGAGGGATAAATAATGAAAGGTGGCGACTCTTCTGTTTTGCCGGCACCTTATTTTCGCGGAAGCGACAACATCCTGTTTTTGCATTTGCGTTTTCCTTCTGGTTTCTCATTGTCGGTTCTCTCGCTTCCAGTTCTGTCACCATGAGTCCTTTGCATCAGTACAACACCAGAGCTTGAGCTGGGAAAAAGAGGGCAGAACAAAATCAAGAGCTTGATCGTGTCAGTAAGGAACTTGAAGACCTTAAGGGAAGTGTTGGGCAGATAATAGAGATGCTTCAAGCTATTAATGCAAGAATGGATACTCAGTCCACTATTGTCTCTGGGATTACCAGTAATATTGTAGGTCCTCAACCATCTGTTACTACTGCAAATCTACCTCCTTATGGTCTTCCACCTGGTTTTGTGACGACTCCTCATGCGGTTCCTATTGCTCAACCAGTTCAACAAGTTGTTCCTCCAAAGTTCAAGACTCCAAGCTTTGACCATTATGAAGGTGCTACTTGTCCGAAGAGTCACTCGACCATGTACTACTGTGAAATGGCTGCTCATCAATCTTGTCAACACCAGCCGAATTATGTTCAACAACAAGGTTATCCTGTGCAGTATGCTCAACAACCTTATGTGGCTGCTGTTACTCCCGCATTCAATCAGCAAATTCCTACATATCAGCCTGTGCAACCGGATCCTATTTATCAGCCTCCACAAGCTCCCGCCAACTATCAACGAGCGTCCAACGCTCCTGCATATCAGTCGAAGAATCAGGCACCTCGCCAAAAGGGTCCGAACAAGAAGCAATATAAACCTTGTCCTCCTATTCCAATGACTTTCACCGAGTTGTAACCTTCATTAGTGCAACAAGGTCTGATTACTACTAGAGCATTGGGTCCACCTCCCAATCCGCTACCTGCCAATTACAACGCCGCTGCTCATTGTTTATTTCATGAGGGTGCGCCTAGCCATGATTTAGAAAATTGTTATGCTCTCAAGCACATTATCAAGGAGTTAATGGAAAAGAAGATCCTGTCCTTTGATGATCCTCTGCCGAATGTCAAGAATGACCCTTTACTAAATCCCGGGGCTGTCAAGGTTTCTCAGATCAGGACTCCTCGCAGGGTGTTCCCGTCGCCAGAATCAAATTCTGCAAAGCCTGTTTTCGACATGTCTAAGCCAGTTGCTTCCACAGTGAATCAGTCGCAGCCGGTAATTACTCAGAAGCCTAGTCCACCTTACTTCAGTGATCCTAAGGCGGTGACCATGACTGACAAAGAATCTGGGAAGATTATTCAAAAGGAAGAATTGAAGACTGTTGAGGAAACTGTGACCAATATGGCTGGGGCAAGCAAGACGACTCATTCCAAGGAGACTCTGCCAGAAGAAACCATTATTGTTCCAGACTTGGATACAGAGACCTAATAGGCGTGCCAGACAGTTCATTTGTTTATCTATATGTATTTTGTTTCTTTGACTATGAAAGCATATTTAACATGTATGAACTCGTTTGTTTTGAATAATTTATGCAATGCATATGTTTGTCTTGAAGAAATCCATTTGTTTCACTCATAAAAATTATTTTTCATAATTTATAACGCCGACTTTATTCGATCTCTTGCTTTGATAGAGAATTGGGAGGAGGATGATGAACCAAAAACGTCAAATCTCTTGTCATATGCTTTCGAGTGAAACCCTGCTGATGATGTAAGGCATTGCTTCAAATCCTAAAATCAGAGATATAAGGATAATAATCCCTCTTTAACCCCTTTGAGCCGTGAAGTAGGAACCTTTCTTTCCAGATAAGAACCCTGATCTTAACATGGGGCAGGTTAGTTTTTTAGTTAAACTGATCGAGTGCTCAAACTTTCAAAAAGAGCATACACTCGAGAACCCATCTATCCTTAACATACTAGGAGGTTGGAAGTCCGAAGAAACAAATGATTATCCCTCAACTATCTAAAGAGTGGGGAAGTAACAAGCCTTCAAAAGAGTCACACGACTTGTGCAGAAAATAATGAATGAGAAAGAGCCCGCTAAGTCAAAACCTATGAAGGAGACTTAGGCAAAACTGGGGCATCCCGCTGGACTCCAAAGCCAAAGTCAAAAGACTTCGTCCAGGCAAAAGTTAGGGAATAAAAACGTGAAAAACAAAAAACAAAGGGTTACAATAAACAATCCCAGTAAAAGATAAAGTCGCGTGATAAGTGAGTGACTTCCATGTCCAAAGCCTTGAGGAATTCTCAACCATATCGAGTCCGCTTGAGAAATGAGTGCTCGCATCTAGTTGACTAAATATAGGATTGGAGAACATCACGAAGAAGGGGTGGGTACAAATAAACTTTGAGCCTTTATCCTTTATTTCTTAAAACCGTGAACCAAGCCACGATACAACTTTTAAAAGACCTAATTGAAGTAGGGTTTATCTTGAAAGCATACTCGATGAGAACGTTTCTTGACTCCTACGAGCTATGCTCAATTCAATGTTGGCATTATAAATTAAAATTAATATCCTAACTAGTGATTTGGTCACAAGTTATTGCGATATCTTTTCAAAACAAAAAGAAAAACAACTTCAAGACAAATATGTATGTTGCATTGTCAATTTCAGGATTAGCAGTTCATGCATGTTGAGTTCGCCTGATATCTTAGAAAATTTACATATAGACATCAACAATGGAACTTGAAGATTCTGCTGGACAGGGGCAGGTGGTTTCCAAATTGCTTACTGGTGCAAGTCTGACTTTCCCAAAAGCTATTTCTTGAAGACTTAGTCATTACACTGTCGATCCGGGTCAGTTACGTCGAGATCCGAAAAATCTCTCCAAGAGTTTGAAAACAATGGGGCAATTGGACTCCATGTTCGCTGTAAAATCCTCTTGAGATGACTCTTTCTCACAAAGCAGGTACTCTGGGGCATTTATTTTTCAAAAAATGGCGATTGTTACGCTCTTCATGCCCTGATGAATTTTGCTTCAGACGGTCTTCATTCCCCAGTAAGTCCCATGCTGTAGAAGCACTTTTAAGCCTTTGCCTCAGAGCAGTCCCCATCGAGACTATAAGCTGACAACACTTTGGACATATCCGGTAATCTCTAGTAATTTTCAAGACTGCAGAGATCTCCCTAGTACCTTCCAAGTGATACATGTTTATTTGAGGACCACTCTCTAGTGGAACCATCTTTTCCTCACGGAAGTTTCCATACTTTCCTCAGAAAATTATTTCCCCAGGAGATGGCCATGCTCTCCCCAAGAAGTCGAGATACTTTCCCCCAGGGAAGCTGTTGTACTTTCCCCAGGAAGTTGATGTACTTTTCCAGGAAGTTGCTACTTTCTCCATGAAGCTGCCTAGCTCCACATTTCCCCAATAAAGTGGATATTTATTTTATCCCCAGAAGTCTCCAATCCTAAGATGACTCTCCCAACGAACAGGTCTTCCTAGATCAAAAATTTAGATCCATGATGGCAATCCTCCAGTGAAGTCATGATGTTATATCCCCAAGTGGAATTTTGTTCTCCCTAGAGAATTTGGAATTTTGAAGCAAGACTTGGTTCCGCTATCAACTTTCCTATCCCTTGATAGATGTACTGTTGCAGAGGTCGCCGGGTATCCCCGTCGAGATGTTTGTTTCATCTCCTTCTTACTCCTTCGTTCGTCTGTTTTGTCAGCATGTGGATGAGCATAAGCATAAGCATTTTGCATACTCATTCGCATATATTCTTGCATTTTCATACGCATCGACATACGCTTTAGTATCTGCATGCTTGTTATCCTCGTTTGTCTTTTGTCGTTGCTTTGGCTGTGGTTACCGCCAAGTAACTGGGTTTGTCCGTTCTCTCCAAATAGAGTCGTCAACCTTAAGCATAAAATACTTACTATGTTTTAGTTTCCCCACAGAGTTCAACCCTCGTGGATGACGGTTATTTCATTTATCTTGTCCGTGCCTAAGATAAGATAATCCCCATTTGAGGTCATTCCCTCAATGGAGTCTTGTTTGACAGTTTTCTTTCTAGCTTAATCCTAGATTGAACTTCAGTCTCTGTCAGTCGCCAAACCTACCTGGATGTGCATTTATTTTGCACTATCTATCAAGAAGAGCCTTTTTACAACCTCCACAGATATGCGACAGTTCTCGCATGAGAAGCTTATCACTACAAACAATGGTATGCGGCAGTTCTCGCCTGAGAAGCTTACCCCTACATATCACTACATCAGACATGCAACAGTTCTCACCTGAGAAGTTTATCCCTATCTGTATTATGACTAGCAACAAGTGACCGTCACCTTGAGACGTTGAGTCGCCGGGCTCATTCTTGGGCGTCCCGCCGTGGACATATCATTTCTTAAACCTTAAGACGTTGAGTCGCCGTACTCATTCTTGGGCGTCCCGCCGTGGACATTTTATCTCCTTAAACCTTAAGACGTTGAGTCGCCGTACTCATTCTTAAGCGTCCCACTGTGGACATATCATTACCGTACACCGTAAGACGTTGAGTCTCCGTACTCATTATTGGGCGTCCCGCCGTGGACATATCCTTTCCTGAACCTTAAGATGTTGAGTCGCCGTACTCATTCTTGGGCGTCTCGCCGTAGACAATTTTTACCCTTTTCAAGTAAAAGAAGAAACTAAGACCCGTTCATGGAATACAAACCTTGAAGTATGGGGGAGGTTTATTTTACCCTTTAGTAAAAGAAGAAACTGAATCATTTTAGGGAGCAACAGACCTTGAAGTATGAAGAAGTTTATTTACCCTTTCTAAATGAATCATTTAGTTAAAGAAGAAGCTAAATCATATTTTGATCTTGGAAGCTTACCCTTTATCTTAAAGTATCATTCGGTCATGCCTGAACCTGTTGAGCCGTACTCTCAGATATTCCCCAATGGAGGCCGTCTCGCCGGTGCATTCTTCATTGAGGATCTAGTTTCTAAAGTGTCAACTGGTCATGCCTGAACCTGTTGGTCCATCACTTTAGAATGTCAACCGGTCATGCCTGAACCAGTTGAATCTTTATCTTATTGCTTATTTCCCCATTGGAGGCCGTCTCGTCGGTGCCCTGTTCATTGAGGACCTCATGGAAGTTTATTTTTATCAGATAAGCGATAGTCTCTTTATTTGAGAGCTTATCCATTTTGGCATGTAAGTCCCTTTCAACGATAAGTGACAGTCTCTCTCGAGAAGCTTATCAGGGCATTTCCCCTTGAAGTCCATTTATTTTAGCATACAACAGGTTTTTACCCTGTATATTTTTTAATGATTCCTGAAGATCCTGTTTCCAGAAGCTCGGATGTTATTCTTGCTCAATGCTCCAGCATTCTATTTACTTGATCCTACCCTAGAGTGTCAACCGGTCATGCATAAACCTGTTGAGCAGTTACTCTTGGTTATTTTTTTCGTTGGAGGCCGTCTTGCCGGTGCCATCTCCATAAAAGATCCTGTTTGATCTCTTTGCTCAAGAGTTTTCAGAAGCTCAGATGTTATTCTCGCTCAATGCTCTAGCGTCCTGTTTACTTGATCCTACCGCTGTGTGGATCCTGCGTTACCTTTTCATCCTAGAGTGTCAAAAAGTCATGCCTGGACCTGTTGAGAAGCTACTCTTAGGTGTATCCCCAGTGGAGGCTGTCTCGCCGGTGCCATCTCCATGGAGGATCTCTTCTTGCTTTCTTTCTAAAGTGAATAACTAGTCATGTTTGAACTTGTTGGTCCACCACTTTAGATTTCCCCGGTTCGGTGTTGTTTCCCCAGTGCGTCGTCTTCCCTAGTGAGTGTCGCTCGTTGTGTCTGTCCCCCACATCGTCATTTCATCTGCATGTTTGCATTCATCATTTTCATCATATGCATCATATTAGATTCACAATATTGTCACCATTGTCGTTTTTTACCGTAGCATTGCATATCACTGCATCTAAGGGCAAAATTTTCGGTTATCTGTATTTAAATCCTGTTCACGATGATTTCTCGAGCCTTCGTCGCTCAAATCATCCGGTGAAGTTATTTAAATAGGGGAAACTTTCATACCCCAAAATTTTCCCTTAGATTCGCTGACCTTTTGTGTTTCATTCAAGTCAATCATTTATGCATAACTAACCATTTAAACCAGTTGTTTGTTTTGTGGTGTGAAGCTAGGTTTTCCATCAAATATTTCTGAAGACTCCCTCCAGGGAGGATTGGTGTTCGCTGTCGGTCCATTGGTCTCAAACTTGATTAGTCGAATTTTCATGGTAAGAGGAGTTACAAGTGATGCCCTTAATTTTCGAAAGATTTCTCAAGGCGTAGCTTGTAACACCCCGATTCTGAATTCCCATTTTTATTGAGTCCTTATTTGATTTATTTAAGTAATTATTTTATTTATGTGGAATTGTGTGATAATATGTTATGTTTACATATTGAGCTATTTTTGTCGACTTTGAGAGTTTCGGGTAAAAATAGGTTGGAGGGTATTTTGGGCATTAGTGATAATACTAATTGGAATATTTTTGAGAATTAATTGATAAGTGTGTGGAAAGAATTTGGGAGGAAAGAAAATAGAATATGTGATATAGAGAGAAAAGAGAAAGATAGAAACATTAAGAAGAAAAACAAGAGAAAGAAAAGAGGAGAAGGGAAAGAGAAGAGAAAAGAAGAGGAAAACCTAAAATCATCAAGAATCAACCTTAGCTTGCGATTAATCAGGTAAGGGTGAGAAGTTTTATCATCTTTATAATGTATATGATCATGTATGTGCTAGATTGGATTTGTTGGATTGTTTTCTATGTTTCCATATCTAGGTCGGAAGTTGGTTTAATCGGTAGAAACAGAGTTTTATCGATTAAAATCTGGAATAAATGGTGTAGTTTAGTCGGGTGATGAGTGGGCTATGCAAATGGGACTGATTTGGATTTAATCGGTCGATTTTTGAGGTTTTGGTGATTTTGGGACAGTTGGGATTTTCTGGTTTCGCAGGTTCGCCAGCATTCACCAGGCGAAGCCCAGCGAACCTATGGCAGTGGCCAAGATCAGCCTTCGCTGGCATGTTCGCCAGGCGAAGGTGGTAGCGAAGGGGATCGCCAGGCAATCCCAGCGAATGTGGCAGCGAACCTATGGCAGTAGCTTCTGTTTGGCTTCGCTAGCGAGTTCGCCAGGCGAATGGCAGCGAGCATTCGCTAGAAGGCTTCGCCAGACGAAGGTTAGCGAGTGTAGCAACATGTTTTCTTTTCTTGTGTTGCCTATCCGTGGGTTGGTTGTGTGGTTTGATTGCGATCACTCCTTATTGAAGGTGAGAAAATACTTAGAAGGGGGGGGGGTTGAATAAGTATGACAAATAATCAAAGATTCAAACACATTTATTTTTATCCTGGTTCGTTGAACTCAACTACTCCAGTCCATCCTCTCAAGAGTGATTTTCCTTTCTCAGTCAAGGACTTAATCCACTATTTAATCAAACAGATTACAATAGTAACACCTAAGAACAACTGTTCTTAGTCTTCTCAAGAGCTACTGATCCCAACTGGATCCTCTTAAGGAAACCTTTTACAATCAATGTAAAACTATTACAAGAGTAAGAATGCTTCTAAAAAGCTATTATCACAAATGTGATATTTCTCTTAAGTTTTAAGAACAATGTTACAGCAAATAGAATATAAGAGCTTTTGAGAGATTTGCTTTGAGTGATTTTTGCAAGTAGTTCATTACAGAAGAAGATGGAGTGGACTTCTTTATATAGGCACTTAGATCCATGAAGTCTTCTCAACGTTGGAGGTTGTGCTGAAAAAGCCTGGAGCCTTTTGTCTTTACGTTGGAGGCTGTGCTGAAAAAGCCTGATGCCTTTTGTCTTCACTTTGTAGAAACTTTCCTTAGAATGGAATGCACAGATAAAACCTTTTTGTCTGTGTTCTTGTCTCTAACATAAAAGAGGAAAGAGCTGTTGAGATATGCCTACGGACATATTCAAATCTTCTTCACTAAGTAAGTTCAGCTATCAACATCAGAGTCTGATTCTTCAGAATCTCCAGAATGGAGATCTTCTGGATCTTCAGAGTCTTGGGATGTTCTTCAGATTATGCTGAATCAGAGTATATGCAGCTTGTGTGCTTGAGCGTGTAGTTCTGTCAGAGCAGAGTCTTCTATATCAGATTCTCAATACTTATGCAGCGCAGTATCTTCAGAGTCTTCTGATGACTAAGCTTCTGATCTCTCAGAGTCTTCTATTCTTTAGAGACTTCTGCTTCAGAATCTCCAGTAGACAACACTCAGATTCTTTTGGAGACAGCGTTCAGATCTTCATTTAAGATGTTCTTGAACTTTTGAAGCCTTTCATAATATCATTGTTCAGATCCAAATTTGCTCTTTAAGAATATTTTCTTTAGTACCTGTAGCAAACAGTCTAGAACAAATTTAGAGTATATAATTCTTGAATACAAAATTCATAAGTGTTATCATCAAAACATAGAGATATTACTAAGAAACAATCTGTGTTCTTACACTTATCTGAGATGACTAATTATATGCTGTTATGTATGCTATGGGTAGCCGTATGGCGTGAATCCTAGTTTGTGATTTGTGAAGTGTGAAATGTGGCCGTTTGGTAATTTGGTGCATTTACTTGAATTGAATAGAAATGCATGGTGAGATTAATTGTGAATGTGAACCATGTATGAAATTGGTTTGAATGGGTGATGAATATATATATATATATATATATATATATATATATATATATATATATATATATATATATATATATATATATATATATATATATATATATATATATATATATATATATATATATATATATATATATATATATATATATATATATATATATATATATATATATATATATATATATATATATATATATATATATATATATATATATATATATATATATATATATATGCTTTGTGATACATATATCTTGAATGCATAATGAATATATGTGACGAATGTGATGAATGCATGAGTATGTTTATAAACATGTATGCATTTCAAGAGTGTCATGAGTCATGTTGCATGTGAAGCATCATGGTATGCATTCTTGTGTCAATTGATTCCTCGGTGAATCTGCAGAACCTGGTGTGCCCTTGTGGGGTGTGAGCGATGGTTATATATTGATTCCTCGGTGAATCTGCAGATCCTCGTGTGCCCTTGTGGGGTGTGAGCGATGGTTATTTATTGATTCCTCGGTGGATTTGCAGAACCTCGTATGTTGTGATGGTTATATTTGATTCCGCGTAGAATCTGCAGAACCTCGTGTGCCCATGTGGGGTGTGAGTGATGGTTATTTTTGGTTCTTCAATTGAACCTGCTGAAATGAGTCGGTACCACATTTGCATGTTGGCATATCGGTCTCTATGAGTTGCATGTTGACATCTGTGCATGATGTATGGTGAATAAACATGAATGTAGATGTTTATGTAAATTGTTGATAATTGGCATGAATGGAAGGCTTGAAGATACATGTATGTGTGAATATATATGTATATGTGTGTATGTTTATGAATTGATATAAACATTGATGAAGCATATTGTGTATGCTTGGTGTTCTATTTATATATATACATGTGTGGATACACTGCGATGTACGGTGTAGTGAGATGAGTTGCGGTGAGAACGCAAAAGACGTTATTGGATGTTATGTGTATATATATATTATGTTTATATGCATTATGTATTATGATATTGGTTCTCACCCTTCTGCTGTTTTATAATGCTCTATGAGGCATTGCAGATTAGTTGGCTGGAGGTATTTTTGTGAAGCGTGACTTCATTCCTTTTTGGTCGGTCGGCTCTGATATGTAGCACCGGGTAGCTAGGGATTATTTTGATTCTTTTGTGATACATCCGCGTATGTATCTGCTGATGAATGTTTATGTAAACATGCTGGTTGAATATTGTATATATTAATGATGTTGTAAATCAACTTGGAAGATGTATATGTATGTGATTACATGTTTTGGAGGTTATGGGATATTTAGATATTTTCGCCTATGTTCTAAATATTTTCCTTGTGGGTGTTGCCCCGTTGTTGCATATCGGTTGAGAAGGTGTTGTATTTGTTGAATTTTTGGTATAATGTGATATGCCCCTTTTATGCCGTGATATAAATGTACTCTGATAGAATTTTGAATTTATGCCTAAATGATTATCTGTATTATTTGGGGGTATAGAAAGGGGGTGTTACATTAAGTGGTATCAGAGCCAGTGTTGAGTCAGTTGTGTCTGTCTCGTTGTTTTTATGGTTGAACGGTTGTTTAACCTTGTTATTTTTGGGAATAATCAGAATATGGATGGTCGTAATGACAATGCGATGGTTGCTGCATTTGGGGCTATGGCTAGGGCGGTGCAGGGTGCGCCGAATGTGAACGCTAATGATGAGTTTAGAAAGAATCAGCTGCCGGTATTCAAGGGAAGGTTTGATCTGGACGGTGCTCAGATTTGGTTAAAGGAGATCGAGAGGATCTTTAGAGTTATGAATTATGCTGAACGGAACAAGGTGAGACTTGGGGCTCACATGCTGAGAGAACAAGCCGACGACTGGTGGGTCGGTATGAAACAAGTTCTTGAAGTAGACGATGAGGAAATCACTTGGGATTTATTTCGCACCGAATTTTTGAGAAAGTATTATCGTGAGAGTGTGAAGGGAAAGAAGGAAATGGAGTTTCTGGAATTGAAACAAGGCAACATATCTGTGATAGACTACACGGCTAAGTTCACAGAGTTAGTGAAGTTTCATCCTCACTATGATGCGGTGACGGCAGAATTTTCCAAGTGTGTTAAGTATGAGAACGGCTTGCGCCCTGAGATCAAGCAAGCGGCGGGTTATCATAGGATTAGAAGGTTTTCGGACTTGACCGAATGCTGTAGAATTTTAGAAGAGGACAGTAAAGCTCGTTCTACTCACTATAAGAGTTTGAATGAGAAGAGAGGAAAGCAACCGATAAGGAGTGGACCTTATGTGACGCGTGCTGATAAAGGCAAGCATAGGGAAAACTTTGTTAAGAGGTCCGGAGGTGGAAGTTCTGGTCCCATTAAGTGCTATAGGTATGGTGAAGTGGGGCACAAATCTTTTGAGTGTAAGAAGGATGGAGCGAAGTGTGCTAACTGTGGAGGTATCTGCCATGCTACAACTGATTGTAAAAGGAACATGGTGAAGTGTTACAACTGTGGGGAAGTTGGTCATATTAGTACAAAGTGTACTAAGCCAAAGCAGGCTCCAACAAGTGGGAAGGTATTTGGATTAGCCGGTGCAGACACTACTAATGCGGATCGGTTGATTAAAGGTACATGCTTTATTAATAATACGCCTTTAGTTGCTATTATTGATACCGGAGCAACTCATTCGTTTATTTCTTTTGAGTGCGCCAAGCGTTTGGATTTGTGTTTGTCTTCTTGTGGTGGCAATATGGTTATTGAGACACCCGCTTCGGGGTCGGTAACTACGTTTTTGGTATGTTTAAGTTGTCCTTTGATCATGTATGGAAAAGACTTTATTATGGACTTGGTGTGTTTGCCGTTAGAAGGATTAGATGTGATCTTGGGTATGAATTGGTTGCAGTATAATAGAGTTCGTATTGACTGTTATCACAAGTTGGTAAGGTTTCCTTCTTTGGAGGAGGATGAGGAAGAGAGTTTTTTATCTACTAAAGAGTTAAAGAAACTTTTGGCGGATGAGGCTCAAGTGTTATGTTTGTTTGCATCATTGTTGGTAGAGAGTAAGGTTGAACTGGATATGGTTCCAGTGGTGTGCGACTTTCCAGAAGTATTTTCGGAGGACGTTACGGATGTACCGCTGGAGAGGGAAGTTGAGTTTTTGATTGATCTAGTTTCGGGTACTAGACCGATTTTGATGGCACCGTATCGTATGTCGGCATCGGAGTTGGTAGAGTTGAAGAAACAGTTGAACGATTTGTTGGAAAAGAGGTTTGCCAGGCCGAGTGTTTCTCCTTGGGGTGTACCGATATTGTTAGTAAAGAAGAAAGATGGGAGTATGCGGTTGTGTATTGATTATCGGCAGTTGAACAAAGTAACTATTAAGAACAAGTATCTGCTTCCTAGAATTGATGATTCGATGGACCAATTGGTTGGTGCCCGTGTTCTTAGTAAGATTGATTTGAGATCAGGTTATCACCAGATTCGTGTTAAAGAGGAGGATATTCAAAAGACGGCTTTTAGGACACGATATGGTCATTATGAATTTTCAGTGATGCCATTCGGAGTTTCTAATGCACCAGGGTGTTTATGGAATACATGAATCATATTTTTAATGATCAGTTGGATCGTTTTGTGGTTGTGTTCATCGACGGCATTTTGATTTACTCTAAGTCTCAAGAAGAGCATGTAGAGCATTTGAGAGTTGTATTGCAGATTTTGAAAGAGAAGCAATTATATGCTAAGTTGTCGAAATGTGAGTTTTGGTTATCGGAAGTGAGTTTTCTTGGGCATGTTATTTCTGGTAATGGTATTAGTGTTGATCCGTCCAAGATTGATGCAGTAATGCAGTGGGAAGCTCCTAAGTCAGTTACGAAGATTCAAAGCTTTTTGGGATTAGCCGGTTATTATCGGAGGTTTATTGAAGGATTTTCAAAGTTGGCACTTCCGTTGACTCAGTTGACTTGTAAGGGAAAGGCATTTGTTTGGGATATTGATTGTGAGAATAGTTTTGTTGAGCTTAAGAAAAGGTTGACAACGGCGCCGATTTTGATTTTGCCGAATCCGACGGAATCGTTTGTGGTTTATTGTGATGCTTCCTTGTCCGATTTAGGTGGTGTTTTGATGCAAGATGGGAAAGTTGTGGCTTATGCTTCGAGACAATTGAGAGTGCATGAGAAGAACTATCCTACGCATGATTTAGAGTTAGCGGCCGTGGTGTTTGTTTTGAAAATTTGGAGGCATTATCTTTATGGTGCGAGATTTGAAGTCTTTAGCGATCACATGAGTTTGAAGTATTTATCTGATCAGAAAGAATTGAACATGAGGCAGAGGAGATGGTTAGAGTTTTTGAAGGATTATGATTTTGGTTTGAATTACCATCCGGGTAAGGCAAACGTGGTAGCTGATGCTTTAAGTCGGAAATTGGTTCATATGTCAACATTGATGGTAAGAGAATAGGAATTGTTGGAGAGTTTTAGAGATTTGAGTTTGGTTTGTGAGATGACGCCGAGTAGTGTGAAACTGGGTATGTTGTATGTTACGAATGATTTTCTTTCTACCGTGTGTGAAAATCAAAAGTTGGATTTGAAGTTTGTTGATTTGATGATGAATGAGAATGATGACTTCAAGGTTGATAATTTTGGAGTTTTGAGATTTCGTGGTCGTATTTGTATTCCCGATGATGTAGAGTTGAAAAAGATGATATTAGAGGAAGGACACCGGAGAAACTTAAGTATTCACCCGGGAGCGAATAAGATGTATCAAGATTTGAAGAAAATCTTTTGGTGGTCCGGATTAAAGAGGGATGTAGATCAGTTTGTGTATTCGTGCTTGACTTGTCAGAAGTCTAAAGTGGAACATCAGAAGCCTAGTGGGTTGATGCAACCGTTGGACATTCGAGAGTGGAAATGGGATAGTATATCGATGGATTTTGTTACGGGATTGCCTAAAACGCAAATAGGTCATAATGCTATTTGGGTGATTGTTGATAGGCTTACTAAATCTGCTCACTTTATTCCGATTGATATTAGTTATCCTTTGGAGAAGTTAGCCGAGATTTATGTTGGTGTGATTGTGAAGTTACATGGGGCTCCTAAGAGTATTGTGTCGGATAGGGATCCTAGATTCACTTTGAGATTTTGGAAAAGTTTGCAAAAGGCTTTGGGTTCTAAGATGAGATTGAGTTTGGCTTATCATCTGCAGACGGATGGTCAAACTGAAAGGACGATTCAATCATTGGAAGATTTGTTGCGTGCTTGTGTGCTCGAGCAAGGTGGTACTTGGGATGGTTATTTGGCATTGATTGAGTTCACCTACAACAATAGTTTTCACTCAAGTATTGGTATGGCAAAATTTAAGGCTTTGCATGGTCGGAGATATCGAACACCTTTGTGTTGGCATGAAACTGGAGAGAAGTCGGTAGTTGGACTGGAGATGGTACAACAAACGACGGAGAAGGTGAAGTTCATTCGGGAAAAGATGAGAGTTTCTCAGAGTAGGCAAAAGAGTTATCATGATAAGAGAAGAAAGGATCTTGAGTTTCAAGAAGGCGACCATGTGTTTTTGAGGGTTACACCGGTTACGGGTATGGGCCGTGCTTTGAAGTCGAAGAAGTTGACTTCTCGTTTCATTGGTCCGTATCAGATTACTGTACGAGTTGGTGCTATGGCTTATCGTGTGGCGTTGCCTCCGAACCTTTCGAATTTGCACGATGTGTTCCATGTTTCGCAACTTCGGAAGTATGTTCCGGATCCGTCACATGTGATTCCGATGAATGATGTGGAAGTAAGGGATAATCTTACAGTTGAGGTTTTACCGGTTAGGATTTTGGACCGTGAAGTTAAGAGGCTCAGAGGCAAGGATATCGCGCTTGTGAAAGTAGCATGGGGAGGTGCTGTAGAAGGCAATATGACTTGGGAATTGGAGAGTAAGATGCGTGAGTCGCATCCAAAGCTGTTTGGATCAGGTAATATTTTCGAGGATAAAAATTTCTAATGTGGGGGAGAGTTGTAACGCCCCGATTCTGAATTCCCATTTTTATTGAGTCCTTAATTGATTTATTTAAGTAATTATTTTATTTATGTGGAATTTGTGTGATAATATGTTATGTTTACATATTGAGCTATTTTTGCCGACTTTGAGAGTTTCGGGTAAAAATAGGTTGGAGGGTATTTTGGGCATTAGTGATAATATTAATTGGAATATTTTGTGAGAATTAATTGATAAGTGTGTGGAAAGAATTTGGGCAGAAAGAAAATAGAATATGTGATATAGAGAGAAAAGAGAAAGATAGAAATATTAAGAAGAAAAACAAGAGAAAGAAAAGAGGAGAAGGGAAAGAGAAGAGAAAAGAAGAGGAAAACCTAGAATCATCAAGAATCAACCTTAGCTTGCGATTAATCAGGTAAGGGTGAGAAGTTTTATCATCTTAATAATGTATATGATCATGTATGTGCTAGATTGGATTTGTTGGGTTGTTTTCTATGTTTCCATATCTAGGTCGAAAGTTGGTTTAATCGATAGAAACTGAGTTTTATCGGTTAGAATCTGGAATAAATGGTGTAGTTTAGTCGGGTGATGAGTGGGCTATGCTACTGGGACTGATTTGGATTTAATCGGTCGATTTTTGAGGTTTTGGTGATTTTGGGACAGTTGGGATTTTCTGGTTTCGCAGGTTCGCCAGCATTTGCCAGGCGAGTGGTAGCGAAGCTTCGCCAGGCGAAGCCCAGCGAGTGGGCAGCGAACCTATGGCAGTGGCCAAGATCAGCCTTCGCTGACATGTTCGCCAGGCGAAGGTGGTAGCGAAGGGGATCGCCAGGCGAATCCCAGCGAACGTGATAGCGAACCTATGGCAGTAACTTCTGTTTGGCTTCGCCAGCGAGTTCGGCAGTCGAATGGCAGCGAGCATTCGCTGGAAGGGTTCGCCAGGAGAAGGTTAGCGAGCGTAGCAACATGTCTTCTTTTCTTGTGTTTCCTATCCGTGGGTTGGTTGTGTGGTTTGATTGCGATCACTCCTTATCTAAGATGACTAATTATATGCTGTTATGTGTGCTGTGGGTAGCCGTATGGCGTGAATCCTAGTTTGTGATTTGTGAAGTATGAAATGTGGCCGTTTGGCAATTTGGTGCATTTACTTGAATTGAATAGAAATGCATGGTGAGATTAATTTTGAATGTGAACCATGTATTAAATTGGTTTGAATAGGTGATGAATATATATATATATATATATATATATATATATATATATATATATATATATATATATATATATATATATATATATATATATATATATATATATATATATATATATATATATATATATATATATATATATATATATATATATATATATATATATATATATATATATATATATATATATATATATATATATATATATATATATATGCTTTGTGATACATATATCTTGAATGCATAATGAATATATGCGAAGAATGTGATGAATGCATGAGTATGTTTGTAAACATGTATGCATTTCAAGAGTGTCATGAGTCATGTTGCATGTGAAGCATCATGGTATGCATTCTTGTGTCGATTGATTCCTCGGTGAATCTGTAGAACCTCGTGTGCCCTTGTGGGGTGTGAGCGATGGTTATATATTGATTCCTCGGTGAATCTGCAGAACCTCGTGTGCCCTTGTGGGGTGTGAGCGATGGTTATTTATTAATCCCTCGGTGGATTTGCAGAACCTCGTATGTTGCGATGGTTATATTTGATTCCGCGTAGAATCTGCAGAACCTCGTGTTCCCATGTGGGGTGTGAGCGATGGTTATTTTTGGTTCTTCAATTGAACCTGCTGAAATGAGTCGGTACCACATTTGCATCTGCATAGAGTCGTGTGTCGGTCTCTATGAGTTGCATGTTGACATCTGTGCATGATGTATGGTGAATAAACATGAATGTAGATGTTTATGTAAATTGTTGATAATTGGCATGAATGGAAGGCTTAAAGATACATGTATGTGTGAATATATATGTATATGTGTGTATGTTTATAAATTGATATAAACATTGATGAAGCATATTGTGTATGCTTGGTGTTCTATTTATATAGATACATGTGTGGATACATTGTGATGTATGGTGTAGTGAGATGAGTTGCGGTGAGAACGCGAAAGACGTTATTGGATGTTATGTGTATATATATTATGTTTATATGCATTATGTATTATGATATTGTTTCTCACCCTTCTGCTGTTTTATAATGCTCTACGAGGCATTGCAGATTAGTTGGCTGGAGGTATTTTTGTGAAGCGTGACTTCATTCCTTTTTGGTCGGTCGACTCTGATATGTAGCACCGGGTAGCTAGGGATTATTTTGATTCTTTTGTGATACATCCGCGTATGTATCTACTGATGAATGTTTATGTAAACATGCTGGTTGAATATTGTATATATTGATGATGTTGTAAATCAACTTGGAAGATGTATATATATGTGATTACATGTTTTGGAGGTTATGGGATATTTAGATGTTTCCGCCTATGTTCTAAATATTTTCCTTGTGGGTGTTGCCCCGTTGTTGCATATCTGTTGAGCAGGTGTTGGATTTGTTAAATTTTTGGTATAATGTGATATGCCCCTTTTATGTCGTGATATAAATGTACTCTGATGGAATTTTGAATTTATGCCTAAATGATTATTTGTATTATTTGGGGGTATAGAAAGGGGGTGTTACATAGCTAGTCTCACTTGCGGAGTTTGGATTGTCAATTGTCATAAAGGAAAACTTGAATTTTTGGTAGGTTGTAAACTATACGCTCGAAAATGATGTGAGACGCCATGGCCCATTTTAAGCTCCATGTCGAAGTTACAAAGAGTTTACATATTAGTTATCATATGAATCTCTTTATCATATTTAATGCAAATTTCAAAATGTACCAGTCATTGCCAAGACACAATTTGCAAGAATTTGATTGATAATTGCAAGATGGGATTCGAATCATATTGTTTGGTTGTTGTTCTAAAACCGATATTAGAATTTCAATGTGCCATTGCTTGGCACGGTGGATGAATACCTCATACTATTTTGTTCTGTAAAAGGGATATACTTTTTGATTATATATGGTTACATGCGTTGTGGTTCGTTAAAGAAATCAAGTTCACCAAACGTTGGGTTGATGTTACGGGAGGGCAAGGTTTGTTAGAGGATTTCTAATCCATTTTCTTCATAAAGGCTAATTTAGCTCCAAAGTTTTTTGCTTCTTTCATGTTTGTTTGCAAGACTCAAAAGTTCCCATAATAAAGTTTCTCTCCAAACTCAAGCATCCAATGCCTCATCATAAAGGCGAAAACACCAAGGAAGTACATAATTTGATGATTATAATTATTTAAAAGTAATTCCACCTTTGGTAATTGAACAGTAGCGTTTTGAAGACAAAATAGAAAACTAAAATAAATTACACCCTGTTCTACAAAAATGTTTACACAAGTCATCAAGACACAGCTCACGATGTTGCAAAGACTAACATGGCCAAAAGTTGGCTATGACCTCATCAGGACATCGTACAGTTTGGATGGTTGCTTGTGTTGTGATTCATTAGTTGGGATTAGTTCGGGTTGCGCCGCTTGCGTATGTGGCAGAAGCACCTCATCCTCAGTAAGCCTCACATGTCATTTTAGCAAGATAAACCCTGGAGGAAATCATGAAGAAAAAAACAGAAGAGTCAGTTCAGAGATGTCTTGTTCATATTATGGTTCGTCAAAATAGAACAAACATTCGAACATGTTCAGTAAAGGTAGAAGTAATATTCAATACTTTGCCAAAATAATACGTCGACAATATCAAACCTTGGACTTGCACCATTACTATAGTTCACCGGCTACAGTTTTTTCTTGTTCTCTTCCTACGCCTGATTATGAGTTTGCAGAATACTCACATGAGAAGCCTTGGCCACAATTATGAAACATCGTTCCTTGTAAGGTTGAAGTTTTAGGTCGGTTCTTGTAACTGCATCATAATCTGAACACAAAGCATACAAGACAAAGTCATGAGGAGACAAAGTGCACTTCGTAACAGAATGAAAGTTCATAAAATTAATAGAAAAGAACTTACTCGAATACAAGGAGTTACTCTCGTTGCGCATTCGTATCAGCTGGAATAGGTGTTGAGCCGCGCACTCAACCCGTATAACCGCAGTTGTGCCTACGTCGCAGGAAGTAAGAAGGAATTAATACAAAGGTTAAAGAAGAGAAGCAGTTCAACATACCCAAGCAAGAGCAATTCACTTACCAAAATTAAACGAGTGGCGTCGGTAAATCCCTGCAAAACCATTTATGGCAGTCCAATTCCCACACAAAGAGAATGTAAGACCTGTCAAAAGATAAAAAACAGCACTGAATCAAAATGTGTTTTAAAAGATTTTTATGCATCTTGTGAAAACGGTGAAAGAGCTTTTACATTTACCAACGGTCTTAAAGCATCCTGCAGGAACCATTATATTACTCAAAGACAACAGCTCGTACTCTTTCCTACAAAGAACATCAAGCTTCACACGAGATTCATGGACTTCCTTTACAAAATTTCTTTTAGACCATCATCGGAAGTAACAGAATATATATGATGTCCGAATGTGCTAACACGTTCAAAAGTCGTCAATGCTTGAATGTAACTTGCAAATATGAGAGTCTGATATTAGAGTTTCAATTATTTGATCTAATAAGACAGGTACAGGAAGAATTCATCGTATGGCCAGAGATTTACCGGATAATGAGTAGAAACTTCAAGAAGTTTGAACTCTCAACAAGAGCCAGGGAGGGTCCTTCTCGAATGTTGGAACGACACTTCTGAGAATGCTGCACATTACGTGTCTCCGAAGGAAGGTATAAACACCTGTTAACATTAAAACAGAACTCATCATCAGAATTGGTACATGAAGGGAGACATATCATGATAACAAGCATGGAAATCACAGTTTAGACCTTGAGTTTTTATGATGCATTGTGAAGGAACTCGCCACAATCAAGAATCCCCTACAACATCCAAACAAAACCGTATCAATTCTGTCCGAGGAGGATTACATACACGCAAGTTAAAACTCAATTTATGAAAGTCATTAATACCGAATTTCACATGATTGTCAAGAACCTGTAGCAACGACACTTATGTGCTTCCATACCCCACACCTGGTCTTTCAAAGTTCAAACCTCGTTTTAAACTTTGCCGTATTCAAAATTGTTCAAAAATGCATACCTGAAAGGAAGTGAGGACGAGATAAAGAAGAGATTGAAGAATCACAACCATATTCAAGGAGAATTTAAAGTCAGTCAACAAGTTGTTCCAACATGTTGCAACCAAAAGGGAAAGAATGTTATCAAGTTCCCCCAGTACTTTCCAAAGCAGCTACTTGTCAACCATAAACCAAGACAATCTAACCTATATAAGACCTTTATTACCTGAGCAAAATCAAAATGATAGGAGATATTGTCCATTTCGCTGCCAAGCTCGTCAAGGTTTGCTTCCTGAAACACCGAAGGTTTGATAATTTAGAAAATTGCGGCATAACGTCCTTTGAAACATTAGAATATCTCAAAGAGTTCTTCATGTATATGGGGATGACAAAGAAGAAGCAAGCTCACGCGTTGCCAGTTTGCGCTCATTTTAGAATTCCATAGAGATTGTAGTCACAGCTGAAAAGTCGAGCTGAAAAATCATATAAGAGTTTACCTCCTATGATCAGCGCAACATCTCTTTGACAGAGATAACTTTCCCGCCGGAAGCACTTTTACTCGTTGGCCCTGTCATACATGGTATCAGAAAACGAGATTAGAGTGACAAATAAGTCATCAATTCTAAATCAAATCACGTTCCATAAATTCCCAAGATAGTTCACAGATATACCGAGACAGAAGCAGAAATATTTCAATGTGGAATCAGACATGTTTCCTGTAAAAATGGAAAGATATAATTAGAATTCAAGACGAACAAATCAAATTCGTATTTCTTCCAATATGGAAACCGACAAGATTTCTTCACATTCAATTCATTGTTTGTTCTGAAACATTATAAAAAGAACAACTCGCAACCACAAACGGGACGACCTTAAAAAAAAAGCCTACAAAAATTCATAAAAGTAAGCTCAGAAACCCACAAATCCGGAAGAAAAACTTTGAAATTAAAACGAAAGAAAAGGTGAAGAAAAACTCATCTTCGCGAAACCCTCGCCATCATCACCGCTACCATCACCTCGCTAGAACTGCAAACCTTCGTCAGAGAACCCTTTCCAACGTCGCCACCATCAAGCCGTTGAAATCCTCATAGTCTCTCCGCCGACCACACCCCTCCAAAAACCCAAATCGAAGCTTCCCTTCATAAATTTCCGCCGCGAAAGGTAAAAGAAACCCAATTCAATTTGTTTTTTTTAATAGTTTCTTCTTGTGTGTTTGTTTACAGAGTTAGCAAAGAATCGAAGGCGAGAAACAGAAGAAAAATGAAGAAGAATGGAGGTGAAGCAGGGAGGAAATGGAAGCGAGAGCGAGAGAGGGAATTCGTCGAGAAAAAGAAAGGAAGGAAGAAAAGAGGGGAGGGGCGGCCGATTTAGGGCTCCAGAACCCTAATTTTTCATTTGGTTGCCTTAATCCATGGGCCGACCCGGGTTCGGTGGGTTGACCACCACCGACCCGGTTTATTTTCTGTCCTTTTTTTAGTTTTATTTGTTTTTGTATCAAGTGGGCCTGGCCCAATTATTATAATAAAGAAAACTAACTAAGAAACTAACATAAATAAAATAATAAAAAATAAATAACATAACAAATAGTTAAAGATTAATCTAATTTAGTAATTAGGTTTTAAATTTAGTTTTAATTTAATAACAAAAATATAAAATAATAAATGTTTAGAATAGGTTTTAAACTAATTTCTTTTTTTTTTATTTAATAAATGAAAACCCAACAAAAATCTATATTGACAAAAATATTTTTTTTTTTAAAACTTAAGATTAATTTTTAATCCTCTTTTATCGACTTAACTTAGAGTTAATTACTTAATTTTATCAAAAACAATTCATTTTCTATTCACCATTTCACATTAATTAATCATAATCCCCTTAACCATAATTCACTATCTAACACCATCTTTCACATCGTCCATTTTAATTGCTAATCATTTGCTTACATATTCAATTATCCTCGCTTATACGTCATTGCAATTATCCATTCATCAACACTTTATTTTACCGTTATATCCCCTCTGAGGGAAAGGTTACACGATTTTGACCGTCGAGTCCATACCTCACCTTCACCCCATCCTAGCCTTAGGATCCGAGTCGCCGTACTCATACTTAGGCGTCCCGCCGTGGATACCCAACCCTTTTATCCTAGCCTTAGGATTAGGAGTCGCCGCATTCCATATATTATTCCCGCCATGGAATACTTGTCGCACACCCTCTTAAATTCAACTTATAACGTAGAAGTAGGAGTCGTTGTACTCCAAAGTAAGCGCTTCTCTATGAACGTTTACTTTCCCCCGGAACCTTGACCACAGTCAAGAGGTTCCCCATCTCCCTCTGTGAGGGGAACTACGATTACTCTGATTCCATCCCCTACCCCGAATACGTAGGCACAAGATGCGAGTCTTGGCGAGTAAACTTAGGACTAACCCCTTTAGGTCCTTTTCTTCACCTTTAACCCTTAGCATTAACCTTTAAACAGATAACTATAACAATAAGCACATTTAAAACAAGAGGTTCCTGTAGAGTACTACAGAAGTTTAGGATGCTAATACCTTCCCTAAACTTAACCAACCCCCGAACTTTAGATCTCTCCCCGCATTGTGTTTACGATGCAAAATAGGTTTTCCCCTTTCTTTAACCTTTCCTTCGGATAAATCAAAGACCGGTTGTAAATGAATTAAGATTCAAGTTAATCAATAGCTTGACATCCAAATTTCACCGCAACACCCCCCAATCACCATTTCCTAAATGGCTTAAGGCTCGTAGCGTACAATATTCATTAGCCTTTGTTATGTTTTTTTACCATTGTTTGGAGATGAGAAGGAGAAAAGGACTCTACAGGGGAAACTATCAAGCATCCTACTGTTATCATGCAATATGGCCCTATGATTGAGGTTTGCAAGGGAGAATCTACCCTACTATTATCATGCATGGATTCATCCTACTGTCTATCATAACCTCTCTTGAAGAAGAGAGGTTAGAGATCCTAAGGGAATATGTTAGAGGAAAGCAACAACAACAGCAAAAATCATTAAGCAGATGAAATAAATCTATCAAGCTACTGAAATAAGAACATGTATGGATATGCAATGCATCAGTACAAGCAGAAGGAGGAAGCCTCAACTTCTAATGCAAATATAAAAGAAAAAGAAACACACAAGCAAGGGAGGAAATAATGTGGGGCATCGGCTGCCACAAGCGCGTCTCGACCTTCAATGCAAACAAGCAAAGGGAGACTAGCTCAAACTTTAATGCAAACATGCACCTAAACAAGAGAATCTATTCATGAAGCTCTATCCGAAATGCATCACAGTAAGGAATCAATCATGGAGATGAGAGAAAACAAGCTAAAGGAACAAGGTTAGAAACAACTCACTAAGCTTGGTCTGCATCAGCACAAGAATCCACTGAGGCTCAGACTTCTTGAGGAATGCCCTAAATTCCTCCTTAAGAGGAATTGGGCTCTCCCAAAAAGGATCCAAAGAATTGGACTAGAGAGAAGAAAAATATGTTGTGAACCTAAGGAACCCACCAAGTCATTGAATATCCATCCAAAGCTCAAACTCCTTGAGGAATGCACATCATCCCTCCTAAGGAGGAATGAGGCTCTCACCCAAGGAGGATCCAAGGAATTGGACTAAGGAATAATGAAGGCAAAGCTTCTAAGGAAAGGGAATCATCCACCTAAAACTGTTAAAGAAACCCTAATATGAAGCCATAAAGAAAGTCCATTCTAAAGGAGCTAATGGCATGTTAAATGTTTGAGAATCACCCCAAAGAAGTATCAACCTATGAATTAAGGTATAATGTGGAGATTAGGTACCTAAAGTTTGCAACAAAGTTCACTAAGTGGCAAAGCTAAATGGAAGGATTCCATAAGGCTACATTAATGCTAGTCAGAATGTAAAATAAGGTAAAAATAGGAAATCTATCCCAAAATTTCTATTAAAAAATCTAGAGGTCCCTAAGGATGTTATGAAGTCATGATAAAAATTTCATATCAAAACTCTAAGTTTAAGGGCAATGACCAGATGTTATACCTAACGGTATGATATAGGAAGTTCAAATGGGGAGGGTCCTAAAGAACTAGTTCAAACCTATGTCTAAATGCCTCTAAAAATCAGGGGAAAAATCATACAATTCACTCAAGGAGTCTAGAGCTATCAAGCAAAAACTTAGGTCTTAAATCATAACTATGACCTAGTACCAAAATCAGCAAGCAAGCATATATTTTTTACATTTATTAATGCACTAATTAAATGGAAAAAATGCTATTAAATGGAAAATACATAAAAAATGAAAGTAATGGTTCAAAAAATTAAAGAAAATGTTTATGAACATCATGATTTTTTTTTCCAGAATTAATTGGCAATTTTATCTATTTTTTATGAATTAAAAACCAACAAAGAATAAAAGAATATAAAGAAATGAATAAAAGAAATAGAAAATGCTGGAAAAAACCAGAAACCTAGGATCTAACTACCAGTCAATGAATCTGAGGGTCAAGGGCGAGCTACGCAGGCACTGGGAAGCCCTAAATGAAACAGCGCATTTCACTAGGGATAGGGTGTGTTTCAGTTGACTAACGCCTACCATGAGTCTTAATCCTAGCCTTCTATCCAAAAGGTATTCTGATCCAACACTCCACAACACGCCACCTCACCAAGTCAAAGTCATCCTAATTGAAACTAATTCTCATGCGTTGGATCCACATACCAAGTCATAGGATCTAATGGTTGTGGACTCATCTTCTTCGTTTGAACCTGAGAAATGGAGGGAATATGCAGAACCGTCGCGTGTGGTGGCCGGAACTAGCTCCGGTCATCTTTTCCAATTGCCCCAAAACCTAACTCTCTCATTTCTTCACCAAAATGAACGATTCTTGAACCAAACTTGCTTATTTTTTCACGTAGAATCCTATTATGGCATTGGTTTTCATTTTTATCCACTAGAACTCAAAAACCGTGATATTCCAAGAAAAATGCAAGAATTCACAACTTCACGAAACTCCAATTTCTTTACATAAATCTCCTCCTCTCCTTATGTACAACAACCTGACATGATTATTTTCCATTTTCACTCAATATCCAAGCTTATACAAAGCCAAACAGAAATGGTGCATCCACAAAAATCCTCTCAAACAACCACGAATCTCACCCTAAATTCATCTAGGAGGTTCACTGATCCTAACCACATGCTCAAACTACTCTAATTATTCATAATTTAAGAGAATTTTGGAAAGGAAAGAACCTGTGAAAAAGCTTCAATGGAGGCACGATTTGATGCTGATTCTTCCTCAGAACAATCCAGAAACACTATGTGATTGATGATGAAGCTTTCTTGATGCTTGAATTTGCTTGAAACGGCCTGAATCTTGGAACTCAATTCTCACTCTCAAGCTCACTTTTTCTAACTACTTCTTACCTGTTCTTACACCAAAACAATCCAACCTTCATCTGAAAACGATCTAGGAGTTATATAGAACAAGTTTGGATCAATCTCAGGCCCAATCACAGCCCAAATAGTCCAACTCACTTTTTCACTTTTCTTCACTTTTTCACCTTGAAAACTCCATTTTCTTCCAATTTTGCTCAAATCACTTGCAGGCAACGTAGTGTGAATGAATGGGTGAGATTTAGCCCTTGATCTCAATCAATGGTTGGTATTTGCAATGTTACTTATTCTTGAAGTAACATGAAAATTGGCCATGAAATAAGACTCATCTTGCAATTCCAATGATGCCAAAGTGTTTAAAACATCAAATTCACTCAAAATATGCACAAGTTTGCATAATATTGAGCCTTCATGAATTGATTTGAATTTTTTCACTTTAATGCCTTTAAAGTCTTTTTTTTATGAAATTTCTTCACCCAATCTTTACTACAACAAATATCAATGGATCCTTGGTGTTTGATTGACTAAATAACCCTATTTTAAGAAACTTTTAAGTTGGACAAATTTCCATTTGAGGTATGTATGATGGTGAAATGGACCTATAATCCAAAATGACTTATAATCTTACTTTCCCAAAATGCCCTTGACTTGCAAGCTCCATATCTTGAGTTCTACAAACCCAATCAAGGACTTCTAGTACTCTTTGGAAATCTAAGAAGATAAGGAAGAGCATTCATGTTCATCTGAAGTTGAGGAGAAGCTTCCTTCTAGGTCAAAAATGGCATGGAAGTTGGTTGACTTTCAAGTACCAAAATCACACTCATCTGATGACCTGTAACTTGTATGATTCATAACTGGAGTTATATAAATCATATCAAGGACTTCTAGTAATCAAATTAAAGATAATAACATGCTCTACAAGTTCCATGTGGATGTCAAGATGAGATGAAACTTGCATCTTGAGTTATGTGGTCTTGAAGTTAGGCACAAAACTAGGGGATTTTACACTGTCAAGCTTAGAAACCCTAGCCTAGGAACTTCTCACCCTCTTGATCCTTCTTGATCTGATCTTGAAATGATATCTTGGGTGTCTCAACATATCATTCCATAACCACATGGCCTTGAAGTTAGGTCTCAACCTCTTTCAATTCACCTGTTGACTTAGGGTTGACCAGATGAAACCCTAGTTGCACCAATCTTGGTTATAACTTCTTATACCTTGCATTATGACTTGTCCAAGCTCCACGATGACTATCAAGACACCATATGGACTCTCTCAATTCTCTAGGTCCATATCTATGGATTCAAAATCATCAGATGACTTCCCATAACCTACAAGTTAGGGAATGTGCACATTTGGCTTCAACCACTTCTCTGAGGATCTTTGACTTCTTTGCTGAGGATATCAACCCTTAAATACTTGCATGAAGACTCTTGAATAACCTTAGAACCTGGTGGTAGCCCCTTTTTAGTAAGCACCCCTCTCTCAATCCCCTGCATATGAGTGATGGTATGCAAATGCTAATGATAATGTTGATGCTATGAATGCAATGAAACACAAGCTAGGTAAGGGAAATGGTTAGGCAATATTTGGGGTGCAACAGCTTCACCTATTCAAACGGGTTGGACCTGACTGAGTGAGAAGCGAACGACTCTCAACCAATCAAGGTAAAAGATGGTTGAATATCAATAAATTGCAAAACAATGGTAAAACTCTCTAGAGAAAGGCTGAAGGGTAGCATGTCAAAATTGTCAGAATCTGGATGTTCAATGAACACAACGAATTGACGAAACCTGTCGAAGCCTAGATACTTAATGAAACGAGGAATACATCATCAGTTGGAACTGACCGGAGTATGAACACTCAACGAGATAAACTGGAACAAATTGGAGCCTAAACACTTAACACGAGAACGAACGAAACAAACCGGAGTCAAGACACTCAACACGATAAACGAACAAAACAGACCGGAGTCAAGACACTCAATGCGATAAATGAACGAAACAAACTGGAGCCATGATACTCATGCAAGAAACGAACAAACAAACCGGAGCTAGGACGCTCAACGCAATAAACGAACGAACAAACCAGAGCCAAGATACTCAACGAGATAAATGAACAAAACAAACCAGAGTCATGACACTCAACGAGAAACGCACAAACCCACCGGAGCCAAGATACTCACGCGAGGAACGAACAAACGAACATACCAGAGCCAAGACGCTCAACGCGAGAAACGAACCAAAGAACCAGAGCCAAGATGCTCAACGAGAAACACACAAACCCACCAGAGGCAAGATACTCATGTGAGAAACGAACAAACGAACATACCGGAGACAAGACGCTCAACGCGAGAAACGAACGAAAGAACCAGAGCCAAGACACTCAACGAGAAACGCACAAACCCACCGGAGCAAAGATACTCACGCGAGGAACGAACAAACAAACATACCGGAGCCAAGACGCTCAACGCAAGAAACGAACGAAAGAACTGGAGCCAAGACACTCAACTAGAAACGCACAAACCCACCAGAGCCAAGATACTCACGCGAGGAACGAACAAAAAAACATACCAGAGCCAAAACACTCAACGAGATAAACCAAAGTCGGGGTACTCAGTGGCATAACGTTCAATGCAACAAATCAGAGTCAGAACACTCAATGAATCAAATCAGAGGCGGAACCCTCAATGAAGCAAATCAGAGGCGGAACCCTCAATGAAGCAAAGTCAAAGCCAGAACACTCAATGAAGCAAATCAGAGGCGGAACCCTCAATGAAACAAATCCTTACTGGGGATTTACCGGAATCTGGAAATTCAACGGATACAGGTATACATCATGTACTGAACACTCAACGAAATCTAACCATTCAACGGAGCAGAAGTACCATCATAACCAATCGGAGTCTGGGCACTGCACGGGTAGAACAAAACTTCTCAAACTGAAAATTCACCGGAATCTGGATGTTCATCGGAGAAGTCGGGGCCTGAACACTCACCTGTAGGATATAGCAATTACCGGAAACCAGAAAGGTAACAATCTAGCTCATGTTTCAAGATGCAGATGTTTGAAAATGACGTAATGCTCCATACGAAATGGAAATGCTACGCATTTAGGTAGATACTATGCACAATGAAAATGCACAGGAACGGCTCCAGCAAAATAAATGCTGGGGAGACAATGCTAACTCCGCTGGGGAAAGAAACAATCCTGCTGGGGATAGCTCACACGTGCCAACTACGATTGGACTTACACTGAGGATCGAAACCAGACCGGCTAACTCAGCTGGGGAAAATTCCATGAACGGCTTTCCAAAATACGAACTCTTCTGGGAATATAGACAAATCCACCGGGGAGACAAAACAGCTTGCCAAATAGCGATTATCACCTACTAAAGAGAAACAATGCCACGACTGGCCTTCCGGGATACGGTTCTCTCGGGGCTGCAAATTCGACCGAGGATAGACAACCAGACGCTGGAACTGATCTTACCTGCCGGGAAGAATACGACTTTGTGGGGAAATCAACTCTGCTGGAGACTTCAGTCTAAACTATCAAGGGCTGAACACTTACGGATAGTCTTCTACGAGAAAACTGCATGTTGTCCCACTACTAGGAATAAGTATACACCTTTGTGCATGACTCAGCTGGGGAAATGATGATCTTGCCTAGGATGCATCCTGGCGCATTACCTAGAGGGTGACGGCCCTGCAAAAAAGTGTACAAATAGACAAGATACCCTTCACAATGGGACCTATCAAGGTTATCATCTATGACCACGTTCAGGTAATTCAACGTTTTAACAATTATCGGCCTAGGCCAGCAAGTTTATGTATGTGCATTTTAACAAAAACATCGGGCATTTTTTTCGCAAACAAAACAGATAAAAGCTAAAACAAGCAAACAGAAATACTGAATAGTATATGTTTATTGATAAACGATCCTGTAAATAGGCAAAATGTTTTACAACAGATGCAAGCTCCTGAAATGAGGAAGCTGCGCAAGTATATACAGAAATATACAACAACAATATACACAAATGTCGGCAATGCGGCGTAGACAAACACCATGAGTTAATCCCTCTATGACCCACTCGACTTCGATACTTCTCTGACGCTTCATCTTTGGAAGAGATTGATTTGGATAAATGGCCCTCAGGTCTCCCCAAACCCCTAAGCAATGAAAGTTCACACGCAGACCGCAGTCATTTGCTTTTTTAATCCCTAACTTTTGCCTGAACCGCCCTTTCGGGTTTTCGATTCACCGGGATACCCTTTTTTCCCAAAGCCGCCTTTTCAGGTTTTCGACTTTGCGGGTGTACATTTTTTCATTTATATCCCTAATTTTTGCCCGAACCTATACCTTTTTTATGGTTCGCCGGGAAGCCCCATTTTTGCCTGGATATTCTTTTTTCTTTCCAGTGGGTCATTTTAAGGAAAGTATTTTTTAATTGCGTCCGCATTCATAGAGGATGCAAAATCTTCGCCATCCATCGTGGATAACAGTAAGACTCCTCCCGAGAAGACCTTCCTAACGACATATGGACCTCCGTAGTTGGGAGTCCATTTGCCCCTGTGATCGGAATGTGGTGGGAGAATCTTTTTCAGCACAAGATCGCCCGTCTGAAAGCTTCTAGGATGCACCTTCTTATCATAAGCTTTCTTCATTCGGCTTTGGTACAAATGACCGTATGCGATGGATGCTAACCTCTTCTCATCCATCAGGCTTAGCTGATTCAGTCTATTATTTATCCATTCTGCCTTATCGAGCTTCACGTCAACCATAACTCTTAAAGAAGGAATCTTGACCTCCAGCGGTAGGACAGCTTCCATACCGTATACTAATGAGAAAGGAGTTGCCCCGGTTGATGTGCGTACCATCGTACGATAACTGTGCAAAGCAAAAGGCAACATCTCATGCCAATCCTTATATGTGACAACCATCTTTTGCACTATCTTTTTGATATTTTTGTTGGCCGCTTCGACGACACCATTTATCTTCGGCCGATAGGGTGATGAGTTGTGATGTTCAATCTTGAAGTTCTGGCATAACTCCTTCATCATCTTGTTGTTCAGATTCAAACCATTGTCAGTAATGATTCGCTCGGGAATTTCATATCTGCAGATGATGTCCTTCTTTATGAATCCGGCTACCATTTGTTTGGTCACATTAGCGTACGAGGCTGCCTCCACCCACTTGGTGAAGTAGTCGATGGCTACCAAAATAAAGCGGTGTCCATTAGATGCAGTGGGCTCGATCTTACCGATCATATCAATACCCCACATGGAGAACGGCCACAGGGACGACATAACATTCAACGAGCACGACGGTACATGGATTTTGTCTGCATAGATCTGGCATTTGTGACATCTTTTCGCGAATTTGAAACAATCCGACTCCATCGTCAGCCAGTAATACCCTGCTCGTAATATCTTCCGAGTCATGGCATGTCTTCCGGCGTGCGTGCCAAATGTTCCTTCATGGACTTCTTCCATAAGCAAGCTAGCTTCTTTTTCGTCCATGCATCTGAGTAGCACTATATCATGATTTCTCTTGTAGAGAACCCCATCCAGATTGAGGTAGAAATTGCCAGACAACCTCCTAAGAGTCTTCTTATCCTGGGTCAACGCTCCCACCGGATACTCCTTGGTCTTGAGGAAGTTCTGGATATCATGGAACTACGGCTTGCAATCGGAGGCTTCCTCAACGGCAAATGCAAATGCAGGTTTGTCAAGACGAGAGATGACAATTCTTGGAGCTTCATTCCAAAAATTGACTTTGTACATTGAAGCCAACGTGGCTAAGGCATCAACCATTTGATTCTCTGCTCTCGGAACATGATGGAATTCCACTCGATCGAAGAATGGTAGTAGCGTTCTGGCATAGTCCATGTACGGGACCAAATTCGACTGTCTAGTCTCCCACTCCCCTTTGATCTGGTTAACAACGAGTGTCGAGTCACCGTATACATCCAGGTTCTTGATTCTCAAATAAATGGCTTCTTCTAAACCCATGATGAGTGCCTCATATTCTGCTTCATTGTTGGTGACCGGAAATGTTAATCTGGAAGTGAACGGGATGTGGGATCCCTGGTGAGTCATAATGATCGCCCCGATACCACTTCTATAGGAATTAACTACACCGTCGAATATTAACTTCCACTGGGAGCCAAGCTCTAGCCCTTCATCGGGCGGTGGTTCATCACAGTCCTTCATCTTGAGGAACATAATATCTTCATCGGGAAACTCAAATTTCATTGGCTGATAGTCTTCGATAGGTTGTTCGGCAAGGTACTCAGACAAAACACTTCCCTTGATGGCCTTCTGGGAAACATATTTAATATCATACTCCGTCAGTACCATTTGCCACCTGGAAATTCTGCCCGAAAGCGCTTGCTTTTTGAAGACATACTTGATCAGATCCATCTTAGAAATTAGCATGGTCGTGTGATTGAGCATATACTGTCTTAAACGTTTGGCAGCCCACGCGAGTGCACAACACGATTTCTCCAGCATTGAGTAATGGGACTCACAATCTGTGAACTTTTTACTCAAGTAATATATGGCGTTCTCCTTTCTGCCAGACTCGTTGTGCTAACCGAGAACACAACCCATGCTATTCTCAAGAATCGTCAAGTACATGATTAAATGTCTTCCAGACACTAGGGGTATCAAAATGGGAGGCTCCTGCAAATACTGACAACTTCCTCAGACCCCAGATTAATAATCTTAATTACTTCCTCGTGAGGCAGAATGATCTTATCCTCTTGTTTCAATAGTCGAGCCAACTCTTCCGGAAGTTCTTCATCCTCATCAATCTCTTCTTCCGCTTGATATATCGGGAAATCAAAGTCGAAGTGAGTCATAGAGGGTTCAGGATCAATGTCATTTGTAGTGTGAATCCTGCAATAAAAATGGTTAAGCTTAAGAAGAGGATATGCAGGTTAGCACAAACCGTATTGCCATTTTATTTTGAAACAAAAGTAAAACAAGAATAACAAAGATCACAACATTTGAATGCAAAGAAAACACCCTTTGATTTATTGATAATATGTACATGCATAAGCAATCAAGGCCCTGACAATAAAACCGTTATGCCCCGGGTAGAACATAAGGTTGTACAATAATTGGAAAAAACAAAGCATTACTCTTTACGTGTCACTTGGATGAAATCCTGGATGGACCAATTGTTGAGGCTCTGGCCTGGCTTGCACGGTTGGATCCATGAGTCCATATCGCAATCGCTGTCTTCTTCCCCATCAGACACAGTGTTGACGCGCTCAAATAACACTCCCCCTTTTGTGAACAGGATCGGCCCCTTGTAGCGCGGCGCGCTCTGAGTGGATGAAGCAGAAGAAGAGGGGTGGTACCCCAAGCCAAACTTATCTTGTTTGTTGGGGATATCCAGCACCTGCCCCTAGCCTTGGGTTGAACCGGTCTATACTACAGCTTGAGCTTCCTTGAAGGAAGAGAGAGTCATCTCAGGTACTATGCTTACCCCAGGAGATACATCCTTAATCTTGACAGTTTCAAATGCCTAGCATAATGTTTCGTGGATCTCGCCGTCCACTTCCACATACTTGAAAGACGACAGATGGCTCACCATAATGTATTCCTCCCCGCAGACGGTAACAATGCTGCCACCCATAACGTACTTCAACTTTTGATGCAGCGTAGAGGTCACAGCTCCCGCTGAGTGGATCCAGGACCGGCCTAGCAAGCAGCTGTAGGCGGGTTGGATATCCATGATATAAAATACTGCATCAAAGGTTTCGGGCCCCACTTGGATGGGCAAGGTTACTTCTCCGAACACGGACCGCCGTGTTCCATCAAGAGCTCTCACTACTAGAATACTGGGAGTACATATCAGTCCCCTAGTATCAAGCTTCATCAAGGCCTTCTTAGGTAGAATGTTCAGAGATGATCCCGTGTCCACGAGCACATGGGACATGACGTTCCTCGACATTCTATTGAGATATGCAAGGCGCTATTATGGTTCCTGCCTTTGGGCGTCAGCTCTAGGTCAGTAAACCCTAATCCATTACCAGCATTCACATGTGCAACCACCCCCTCAAGCTGGTTGACAGAAATTTCCTGAGGTACATATGTGGCATTCAGAATTTTCAGCAATGCGTTACGGTGTGCTTCGGAGCAAAGCAACAAGTTCATGATGGAAATCTTCGAAGGCGTCTGCTGTAAGTGGTCAACTATTTTGTAGTCTCTCTTCTTGATTAATCTCATGAATTCTTCAGCATCCTTTACCAGCAAGTCTTTTTCTACCTCCCGAGAGGTCTCTTCAACGACTGCTTTACCTTTACCCTTATCTGCTTTGTCAACGGCAACTTCAGGTGGCGAGAATACTCTTCCACTGCGGGTAATCCCTCCTGATCCGACCATATTATCCATAGACTCTATCGGTGGGTACTTCAAGTCCATCCTCCGCCCATTGCAGTAAACCTCCGCTCCATAATTCCATGGGACAACATTAGTACTTTCAAATGGTATAGGACCGGCTTTTGTTATGGTGATCGTGGGCGGCTTCAGAGCAGAAATGGTGACAGTTTTATATGGGATGGTGATTGTAGCAATTTCATCATTCTGCATGGTCAGCACTTCTATGGACTTATTCTCAATCTTCCGATCAAATTGTAAGACCCCTTCGTCAATCAGACTCTGAATACCGGTCTTCAATTGGTCACAACCATCCAGATGCCTCGCACATTCAATACAAAACTCCCCACATCCTGGGAATACACCCTTCTTCAGAAGTTTAGCTTTGACAAAGCTAAGTGGCGTCTTCAGATCATTGACATTCTTCACCCAATTCAAGTCCTCCTCCTCGACAATTGCATTAACCCCGACCTGTCCGTGGTTAGGCATTCGGTTCTGAATGACATTCGGCATGTTGTCGGAGAAATTGATCGCTTTGCTGTCCAACAGGTCCTGGACCTTGTGCTTGAAGGCTTTACGATCTTCAATGGTGTGACCGGGTGCCCAGAATGGAACTCGCAGTGAGTGTTAGTATCGTAACCAGGTGGAGGTGGTACGGTTAGTGGATCCAGCGTCCTCTTCTGAACTAGTTGTAATTGCAGTAACGCTTGAAGTAGCTGAGAGTATGGCATTGGTGATGTCTCAAGTCGTCTATTTGCTGGTCGGACTGGGTACTTTCTATACCCCTGCGGATTTTGATTCTGTGGTTGTTGCTGCTGCTGTGGAGCTGTAGGGATAGTAATACTAGCGACCCTTTGTTGCTGATGGTTCTGTGTCGGATTTCTATTCCTTCGAGAACCAGATAGAGAGTTGGCTTCGCCCTCTCTCTTCTTTCCTCCGAACACTTTCTTTCCTCCAGGTGAGGAACTTTCACCAGCCTGGATCTTTCCCAGCTTAATCCCATTCTCAACACTCTCACCAGTGATTATTAAGTCAGAGAAGCTTCCTAACATGCTTCCAATTAACTTTTCGTAATAAACACCCGGTAGCGTTGCCACAAACATATCCACCAGTTCACGTTCAACCATCAGCGGTTGGACCCTGGCTGCCAATTCACGCCACCGCTTGGCGTATTCCTTGAACCATTCCCACTCTTCTGTGATAGATTTTGCAATTGGACCCGGTTGGGAGCCAGGTCTCTATTGTACTGGTAATGCTTTCGAAAGCTTCAGCAAGATCCTTCCAGCTACGTACACTTGCAGGCTCCAAGCCCATGTACCATTCCAGTGAAGGTCCTGACAAACTATCTTAAAAGAAGTGCATCAGCAACTTCTCATCGTCGGAATACGCTGACATCTTCCTGTAATAAGATCTCAAGTGGACATGGGGACAGGTGATGCCCTTGTATTTTTCGAAGTCTGGCACTTTGAATTTTTGTGGTATTTTGAGATCGGGGATCAGCCCCAGGTTGGCCATATCGAGCCCCATGGAATTCAAATTCTCAAGACTTTTCATCTTGTCCTCGAGCATTTTGAATCTCCGGCTGGCCTTAGAAGGTAGCTCAGCCTCGTCACCCCTCATCAAGAATACGTCAGCTTGACGATCCTCATTCCAGGGTTGATGAATGTTTCTATGGACGATACCCGCAGCTTCAGGTCCATGGAAATTACCAGCATTAACTCCAACATTGTTACCACTTGTACCGATGTTACCATTAACAGCCCCAATGGTACCATTACCAGCCCCAATGGTACCATTACCAGCCCCAGCATGGCCAATACCCATTCCAGTATTCCCATTGCCCACAATATTGGGAATGACCACAATTGGTCCAAAGTTGTCAGCCCGGGGAGTCTCATTAAGAGGAGGGTTGGTAGTTTCGCCTCCATGCAAAACCCTATTGGTGTCGACGCGTGCAATCAAGGGTTGCACGAGGGTCCTGAGTTGCTCTTGCCCACTGAAAACCACTTGCATGATGTCCATGAACTGGGACATCCTCTCCCTGAATTCTTGCATTTCAGCCTGAACTTGTTCCATCGCTCTAACCTGGTTAGCTCTGGTAGAATACCGGTGGATCAGCTTGCGCTCAATCCTGAAACAAACTTGCGGAAACACAGAGGGTTAGATAAATAAGCCAAGGGCACATGCTATGCAAAATGATTATGCAAATGCAAACGTGTGTGTGTGCCTTGGGGAAATTTCCCCGATTCTAGTTTCCAAGACAAATAAAGTCTAACATCCAATCATGGAAAGAAAACCTCATATATATCTGAAAAACCCACGCGTGCAGCGTACAGTTGTTATCGAATACAACTGAAGCAACAAGTGTGACCCCAACCAACAAGCCTGGTGGTGTTCAGCATATCAGTGCATAAAAGATACAAAGAAATACAAAGAAATCAAGTGCGGCTGCGGGCACAGAAATCTTCCAATAACTTCTTCGTAGTGGGATGGTCAGGCTTGGTGAGCAAACCCTAGATCAGCAGATCCCTCTGCCTGATGGTATCCTGGAAATCCTTGGCAAAGTCCTCACAAGCACCTTCTCCAAAGCAGTTTTCCATTTTGCATCTCTTGGAGTCAGCTCTGAGTTGACAATCCTTCAGGTTTGCCTTGGTTTCAACCAATCTGTACTGAATGTCTCGTCAAAGTGATGCTTCAGCCTCTATCTTCTTGTCCTTGGTCTCAAGCTGAATCTTCAACTTGGCTATCTGCTGCTTCAGCTTCTCCTCTCGCTCTTTGTGGTTGGTCAGAGTATTGTTCCACAATGTCTCGAATTTGGATATCTTCAGATACGCCCTATCCAAGTCTTGCTTCTTGGTGGCGAGGACACTGTTAGAAGCTTTGAAATCTAACCCTAGACGTTCTCTTGAATCAGTCTCTTTGGTTAAGCTGGCACCCAGATGGTTTATCAACTCGGTCTGCTTCGTGCAGGAATACACCGCTTCACTCTTCTCGCTTCGGAGTCGAGCAATTTCTTTCTCTAGATCTTCGTTGGCTTTCCTTAACTCTTCCTTCTCTTGCAACACCTGGTTGTATTTCTGAATATCAACTGTGGTTGGTTCTTCGACCACGAAAGGATATAATGGTCTAGCAGCAGGATAAGGCATTAGAAACTTTGTGGCTCGCTCACGGATCCAAATTAGGTACGACTCAAAGGCTTTGTTGTTTCTCTTCCCCAACATAGCTTTACCCTTCCTATGAAGATTTCTCCAAGCGTGCTCAAGCTTAACCAATGTATCAGCATCTAACAGCCCAGTGAGATACAGAGATTCCCATATCTCATCTTCTTTAGGAGCCTCCTTCAATGCATAACCGAACTGTCTGATCATCAAGGATGAGTTATAATTGATACACCCCTTTCTCTCAATCAGGGGAATATTAGGAAAACCACTGCAGCTGTAAATAAGCTCTGTACCCAGCCTATCCCTGTCGAACCAAGTGATATTTTCAACTGTCAAACCCATCAGGCGTTCTGACCAATCTGATGTGCCTACAGAAGAGACGAAAGGACCTGCTTTCGGCATGTGGTCAACAAACCATTTGTAGAGCAAAGGAACACAACAAGAGACGATCTTACCCCTCCGGTTCTCGTTCTTATAATGGACTGAGTGATACACATCTCCAAGAAGAGTGGGTACTGGGTTCCCCGAGGCGAGAATGTGAAAAGCATCAACATCCACAAAGTCTGGCAAGTTAGGAAACAGTACGGTGCCATATATGCAAAGGGCTAAAATGGCGTTAAACACGACCCAACAGCCATTCTTGGCGAACTTCTGAGCTTTCTCCACCAGGAAAGAAAGAGGGAAACCGTACATCCCGTTTTTCTGAGTCAATCTCCCGTTCGACTCAAATGCATCCAACTGTAACACAACAGCAAGATCAGCCAGATTAGGCTCAATGTCAACATGATGATAAGGCATTTGATCCTTGATGGGAATGTCTAGCAAGTCTGAGTACTCTTCCAACGTGGGTACTAGAACATAATCTGGAAACACAAAGCATCTCAACGGAGCATCATAAAACTGTAGCAGGGTGTACAGGCCACTGATCTCATGTGCAGAGGGCTTGCAAACATATCTCAACAACCTCCCATATGACTTCCTAAAGTCTGTTACTGAACTATCAGCCAGGGCAATCAACTTCAGTATAGGGCCAATGTCTGGAGTGGGAAATCTGTATGCTATAGTCTTCTTCAGAGTCTCCATGTCAGCAGTACGGAACAAGATCACTAGAACCAAGGGAAAATATGCACCTGCAACACAAACACACGTTAATGAAATGCAAAATGAGAATGCAAGGATGCAAATGCTAAGGATGCAAGCAGGAGATCAAGGTTGCTATGCTGTTGAGTGAGAAGGACCAAGATTCTGCTTCAACAAAAACATAGCACAATTATGATGATAGGAAGCAACTGATACTAATAATATTGATCCACTGTCAAGAAAACCAGGTTGTCTGAAGGTAAAGGTTTCCTGCATAGCCCAACCCCGCTCACAGGTATGGACCTAATCCACTGACACAGGTATGGCATCCTATGCCTTTCTCAGCGTCACAGACTTTCAAGAGATGATGATACGTTCACCATTTCTGGTTTGGCATCATCACTCCTTGAAGAGGCCTCACTTAGCTGAGTCACAAATGATCGGTTCCCAAAGTCGACAATCCTCATATCCAATATCAGTTCCAATCCTAAGGATCAGAATAGAAATTCATCAAAGAGAACCTCGTCTGAGTGTGAATTTCCTGGGAACTGGTGTTTGCTAAGCAACCAGGTCCCCACTAATCTCCATTCTAATGTTATGTTTGCTCTCAAGCCTGGGTCTGTCTTATCACTCATCAAAATCTCCCTCCCACAACAACACAACAAATAATCATATTATACTGAAAGTAAAGTGCAAGAAAGTAAAGTGCGATAAATAAATGCAAACCCAACAGATAAACACGCAAGCGCTAGGATTGACTCGCATAAGGAACCGTTGGAGTCCCCAGCAGAGTCGCTACTGTGAAAAAAGGTGCCGGCAAAGACAAAAGAGTCGCCACCTATCGTTATTTATCCCAAAGGAGGGAAAGGAAACGATTAGGAAAAAACCTAGCGAAAAGGATAAGATCAATCATCGCAACCAAAACTCTGGGTTCGGGAGTCGGTTACGCGAGGGGAAGGTATTAGCACCCCTCACGTCCGTTGTACTCAACGGGATACACGCTTGTTGGTTTATTTGACGGGTTGTTTATCTATCTACCTATCAAGGCTGGCTCAAAAGAAAAGAAAAAGGAAAAAAGTGACTCAGCAAAGCATCGCGCTCCGTGCCTACGTATTCCCGTCTAGAACGAGAAATCAGAGTCAACGTAGTTCAGCTAACTACGAATGATGGGGGAAGGTTGCTTGCCAAGACGTCGCGTCTTGTTCCTACGTACTTTCATCTGGTATGAAAAATCAGAGTGAACGTAGTTCGGGATAAAATGAAGCACGGGTTGATTCATCTGTTTTTACCCTATGATTGAGGTTTGCAAGGGAGAATCTACCCTACTGTTATCATGCATGGATTCAACCTACTGTCTTTCATAACCTCTCTTGAAGAAGAGAGGTTAGAGATCCTAAGGGAACATGTTATAGGAAAGCAACAACAACAACAAAAATCATTAAGCAGATGAAATAAATCTATCAAGCTACTGAAATAAGAACATGTATGGATATGCAATGCATTAGTACAAGCCGAAGGAGGAAGCCTCAACTTCTAATGAAAACATAAAAGAAAAAGTAACACACAAGCAAGGGAGGAAATAGTGTGGCGCATTGGATGCCACAAGCGCGTCTCGACCTTCAATGTAAACAAGAAAAGGGAGACTAGCTCAACCTTTAATGAAAACATGCACCTAAGTAAGAGTATCTATTCATGAAGCTCTATCATAAATGCATTACATCAAGGAATCAATCATGGAGATGAGAGAAAACAAGCTAAGGGAACAAGGTTAGAAACAACTCACTAAGCTTGGTGTGCATTAGCACAAGAATCCACTGAGGCTCAGACTTCTTGAGGAATGCCCAAAATTCCTTCTAAGGAGGAATTGGGCTCTCCCAAAAAGGATCCAAAGAATTGGACTAGAGAGAAGAGAAATATGGTGTGAACCTAAGGAACCCACCAAGTCATTGAATATCCATCCAAAGTTCAAACTCCTTGAGGAATGCACATCATACCTCCTAAGGAGGAATGAGGCTCTCACCCAAGGAGGATCCAAGGAATTGGACTAAGGAATAATGAAGGCAAAGCTTCTAAGTAAAGGGAATCATCCACCTAAAACTCTTAAAGAAACCCTAATATGAAGGCCTAAAGAAAATCCATTCTAAAGGAGCTAATGATATGTTAAATGTTTGAGAATCATCCTAAAGAAGTATCAACCTATGAACTAAGGTATAATGTGGAGATTAGGTACCTAAAGTTTGCAACAAAGTTCACTAAGTGGCAAAGCTAAATGGAAGGATTCCATAAGGCTACATTAATGCTAGTCAGAATGTAAAATAAGGTAAAAATAGGAAATCTATCCCAAAATTTCTATTAAAAAATCCAGAGGTCCCTAAGGATGTTATGAAGTCATGGTAAAAATTTCAGATCAAAACTCAAAGTTTAAGGGCACTAACCAGATGTTATACCTAAAGGTATGATAGGGGAAGTTCAAATGGGGAGGGTCCTAAAAAACTAGTTCAAACCTATGTCTAAAGGCCTCTAAAAATCAGGGGAAAAATCATACAATTCACCCAAGGAGTCCAGAGCTATCAAGCAAAAACTTAGGTCTTAAATCATAACTATGACCTAGTACCAAAATCAGCAAGCAAGCATATATTTTTTACATTTATTAATGCACTAATTAAATGGAAAAAATGCTATTAAATGGAAAATACATCAAAAATGAAACTAAATGGTTCACAAAATTAAAGAAAATGTTTACGAACATCCATGATTTTTTTTCATAATTAATTGGCAATTTTATCTATTTTTTATGAATTAAAAACCAACAAAGAATAAAAGAATATAAAGAAATGAATAAAAGAAATAGAAAATGATGGAAAAAACCACAACCCTAGGATCTAACTACTAGTCAATGAATCTGAGGGTCAAGGGCGCGCTACTCAGGCACTGGGAAGCCCTAAATGAAACAACACGTTTCCTTGGGGATAGGGTGTGTTTTAGTTGACCAATGCCTACCATGAGTCTTAATCCTAGCCTTCTATCCAAAAGGTATTCTGATCCAACACTCCACAACACGCCACCTCACCAAGTCAAAGTCAGTCTAATTGAAACTAATTCTCACACGTTGGATCCACATACCAAGTCATAGGATCTAATGGTTGTGGACTCATCTTCTTCGTTTGAACCTGAGAAATAGAGGGAATATGTAGAACCGTCGCGTGTGGTGGCCGGAACTAGCTCCGGTCATCTTTTCGAATTGACCAAAAACCTAACTCTCTCATTTCTTCACCAAAATGAACAATTCTTGAACCAAACTTGCTTATTTTTTCACGTAGAATCCGATTATGGCATTGGTTTTCATTTTTATCCCCTAGAACTCAAAAACCGTGATCTTCCAAGAAAAATGCAAGAACTCACAACTTCACAAAACTCCAATTTCTTTACATAAATCTCCTCCTCTCCTTATGTACAACAACCTAACATGATAATTTTCCATTTTCACTCAATATCCAAGCTTATACGAAGCCAAACAGAAATGGTGCATCCACAAAAATCCTCTCAAACAGCCACAAATCTCACCCAAAATTCATCTAGGAGGTTCACTGATCCTAACCACATGCTCAAACTACTCTAATTATTCATAATTTAAGAGAATTTTGGAAAGGAAAGAACCTGTGAAAAAGCTTCAATGGAGGCACGATTTGATGCTGATTCTTCCTCAGAACAATCCAAAAACACTATGTGATTGATGATGAAGCTTTCTTGATGCTTGAATTTGCTTGAAACAGCCTGAATCTTGGAACTCAATTCTCACTCTCAAGCTCACTTTTTCTAACTGCTTCTTACCTGTTGTTGCACCAAAACCATCCAACCTTCATCTGAAAACGATCTAGGATTATATAGAACAAGTTTGGATCAATCTCAAGCCCAATCACAGGCCATAGAGTCCAACTCACTTTTTCACTTTTCTTCACTTTTTCACCTTGCCATGTCCATGAAAATGCCTTGTTCTTCTTCCGATTTTGCTCAAATCACTTGCAGGCAACATAGTGTGAATGAAGGGGGTGAGATTTAGCCCTCGATCTCAATCAATGGTTGGTATTTGCAATGTTACTTATTCTTGAAGTAACATGAAAATTGGCCATGAAATAAGACTCATCTTGCAATTCCAATGATGCTAAAGTGTTTAAAACATCAAATTCACTCAAAACATGCACAAGTTTTCATAATTTTGAGCTTTCATGAATTGATTTGAATTTTTTCACTTTAATGCATTTAAAGTCTTTTTTTAATGAAATTTCTTCACCCAATATTTACTACAACCAATATCAATGGATCCTTAGTGTTTGATTGACTAAATAACCCCATTTTGAGCAAATTTCAAGTTGGACAAATTTCCATTTGAGGTATGTATGATGGTGAAATGGACCTATAATCCAAAATGACTTATAATCTTACTTTCCTAAAATGCCCTTGACTTGCAAGCTCCATATCCTGAGTTCTACAAACCCAATCAAGGACATATAGTACTCTTTGGAAATCTAAGAAGATAAGGAAGAACATTCATGTTCACCTGAAGTTGAGGAGAAGCTTCCTTCTAGGTCAAAAATGGCATGGAACTTGGTTGACTTTCAAGTACCAAAATCACACTCATTTGATGACCTGTAACTTGTCTGATTCATAACTTGAGTTCTATAAATCCTATCAAGGAATTCTAGTACTCAAATTAAAGGTAAGAACATGTTATACAAGTTCCATGTGTATGTAAAGATGAGATTAAACTTGCATCTTGAGTTATGTGGTCTTGAAGTTAGGCACTAAAGTAGGGGATTTTACTCTATCAAGCTTAGAAACCCTAGCCTAGGAACTTCTCACCCTCTTGATCCTTCTTGATCTGATCTTGAAATGATACCTTGGGTGTCTCAACATATAATTCCATGATCACATGGCCTTGAACTTAGGTCTCAACCTCTTTCAATTCACCTGTTGACTTAGGGTTGACCAGATGAAACCCTAGTTGCACCAATCTTGGTTATAACTTCTTATACCTTGCATAATGACTTGTCCAAGCTCCATGATGACTATAAAGACACCATATGGACTCTCTCAATTCTCTAGGTCCATATCTATGGATTCAAAATCATTAGATGACTTCCCATAACCTATAAGTTAGGGAATGTGCACATTTGGCTTCAACCACTTCTCTGAGGATCTTTGCCTTCTTTGTTGAGGATATCAACCCTTGAATACTTGCATGAAGACTCTTGAATAACCTTAGAACCTGGTGGTAGCCCCTTCTTTGTAAGCACCCCTCTCTCAATCTCCTGCATATGAGTGATGGTATGCAAATGCTAATGATAATGCTGATGCTATGAATGCAATGAAACACAAGCTAGGTAAGGGAAATGGTTAGGAAAATTTTGGGGTGCAACAGTGAGGGGTGCTCATAGCTTTCCCTTGCGTAACCAACTCCTGAACCTGAGACTTGGTTGTGATGACCTGTCTTTTCTCTTTTCGCTAGGTTTTTTCCTGATCGTTTCTTTTCCCTCCTTTGGGATAAATAACGATAGGTGGCGACTCTTCTGTCTTTTCCGACACCTTTTTTCGTAGTAGCGACACATATCGCCCACGGCGCGTATACTAAACACTATAGACAAGTGAGGAGAACCCCTCCACTAATTAATTCCCATATGCTTAAGGCTCGTGATACACAACATTCACCGTCTTTAGTAAGTATTTAGAATTGTTTTGAGATGAGACGAGAAAACCCAAAAAGAAACACTAAAGAGAACTGAAAACCCTAATGTTATCATACAAAATGGTCCTAAAATTAGTATAAAAGGGAGGTCTACCTAATGTTATCATACAAATGATGGACCTAAATTTAGGATAAAAGGTAAGTCTACCTAATGTTATCATACAAATGATGGACCTAAAATTAGGGTAAAAAAGGGACTATCCTAATTGTTATCATGCAAAGGATTGAAAGCCTAATGTATCTCCTACTCCCACCTTAATCAGAAATTAAGTGGGACTAGGAATCCTACGGGATCACGTGAGAAAGCACAAGTAAACATTATCCAATTCAATCACAAATGATAATAAGATTGAAACTTAAACAAGTCTCAAGAAGAGATAAGAGATGAAGAAAAAAGAAGAAGATGCAAACAAGATGAACAATCATGGTAATTCAAGGCAAGAGGCATCAAGTAAACATACATTTCAATCATACAAGGTGAACACCCACATCATGTCAAACAACAAAGAAGCATCCAAATGTCAAACCAAATCAAAGATTTGTAATCAAAAGCACAATGGCAAAACAGAGTGTCCACACACATCCAAATGACCTAAACATCTTACAAGAAGCATTAGCAATCATCAAGCAAGAAGAGATAAAGTAAAATGAGAGAAGAAACAAGGTAGGGCAGTAGAAACATTACACCATATTCAATCCATGTCAATGATCAAAGAATAAGCACAAAGAGTTATGTCATACATTCCATTTACAAACAAAACAAATGCTATACAAAACAAGCATACAAAACATGAAAAGACATATTAGGGCATGGGATTAAGTGTGGGTAGAAAAATCAACACAGTTATCAAGTCAAAGATTAATTCATGAACACACAAAGGAAACAACAAGGTTTGAACTCAAAACATGCATCAAGAACAAGTTCATACACCAAAGTCATTCTCAAAGATAAGAGGCACTCAAATAAGAACATACATGAGCAAGTATCAATCCATCAAGGTTAGAAACAAACTCAAATGACATGCATCATGTTCATATTCAAATCAACAATCAAAGTTAAGAAGAGACAAGCTCAAGTTGGAGCACAATAGTCAAGCAAACACATCTCAAGTTATTCATGGGAGAAATACATGATCATGTAAGGAAAATGAGACAAGGTAAGCATACAATGGACCTCTAACTATGAAAAACATAACCTTAGAAATGTTTAGGAAAGAAAATAAGAATCATCAAACATTCATTGAATCATCCAAGAATCAAGCTCAAAAGATTAGGTCAAGACATGCACAAACTCCTAGTCAAAATAATAACAACTTGATACACCATCCAAAAATATAAATAAGACCAAATAAACTCCAAATAGGAATTAAAACTCAAGTCATATGTGTTAAGAATCAAAGTGCAAAGCATCACAACAAGGATTGCAAGAAAACATCATCAAATGGATCAAACAAAATCAAGTACTCAACTAGTCGAGCATACTTCGGGGGCCAAACAAAATCAAATAAAAATCAACCAAAAAGTGATCATCAAAGCATGAAAACAACATCCAAAAAATCTTCAACATATGCCAAATTATAGTAAACAATTAGGGTTAAGAGGGCACGAAAAAAGGTCAAACATCAAGGCATTGTTTCAAAGACTAGGTAAGTGAACACTTCATGAAATTAATTCAAAATAAAATACTAAAATAAAAATAAAATAAAAATCTGGAAAATAAGATAAGATGTCAAAGTATTTAAAAAGTATTTTTTTGGTATTTTTGAAATGATTGTAAGTATTAAAAATAAAATCAAAATACAAAGAAAAGAAAATAAAAAGAAATGGAAATGAAATAGGGAAAGGAGGTGCAATATCAATAACCAGATCAACATGAACATTGTGTAATGCGCTATTCGGCTCATAAGGGGTGGTTTGAAGAGAAAATATATTAGGCCCAGGTCAAATAAAACCAGAGTCCAAACAAAAAGGGAGCCACGCGTGCAACTCATTAAATGAGTTAGCATGACTCAGCGTCATATGGGATGCCACTCAGCAGGTCAAAGAGTCAACACCCAAGACAACTCAGACGCCGGAGCTAGGGCTCCAGTCTTCTTCTCCAGTAGTCACACTTGAGTTACAGAATGAAACATCATCAAAAACAACAAAATCATACATCATTCTGAAGGGAATTTCAAGGGGATCACGAATCAACCATAAAAAACATTTATAATGTCTCTAACATGAAGAAAACATGCCACAAAGATTTGTCATGCTTTATGGAACTTGAACAAAACAAAACAACAAAAACCCAAACAACATCCTTATGCTTTTAGAAGTTCAAATGTGACAACCATGTGTCCAAAAGAGCAAAAATAAGAAGGAAACGAATGGAGAAAGTTGTTACCTAAATGGAGCTTTTATGGCTTCTGACCTTGCTTCAAGCCTTCAACTAAACCCCTTCTTTTGCTTCTATAGAACCTTAGGATGAAGATGGGAGCAGTGAGATGAATAGAAAATCCTTATAGAGAAAGGTTTTTAGAGAGGAAGATTTGTGAGAATGAGAGAGAGTGTGTGTTATGGTTGGCTGTAGAATGATATTTTGATGCTTCTAGGGTTTCTCTTTGCATTATATATGAAGTTTGTGAGGTTAAAAAGGCCAGTTACTATGGTTAAGGATGAAGTTAACATAATGTGAAAATTTAAAAATAACAAAAAGGTGGCTCAGGTTTTGCTTATGTATCATGGCCACTCATGGTTGTCCTTTTTAGTGGCTTCAAACCAAAAAAATGAAGGGTAATGGAGTAGTCAAAATTTTCCTTTTTTTCATCTTCCAAATGTGGTAATGCTTGACCATGAAGAATGCAAATGTTCATGACTTGTTGGTTCTTTTATGGTAAGGTTTTCGTGACATAAAACTAGTGGCATGGTGCGTGTGAATTAGGATGAAGCATGCTGCAAAAATGAGTCCAGATTGTGCCAAAGATAAGTAACATATCATGCCCTTGAAATCATGTTCAAACAACACACTTTCTTTGATCATAACTTGGTGATTTTTGATGCAAAAATAAAGTTATTGTGATTAATGAAAAACCAAGACTACAATGAACATCTTTCATGTTATTGGAAACTTGAGACAAGCCTTGGAAGGTAATGAAAAGAATGGTTTAAAATCATGTCTCAAAATCTGCCCAAAGTAACTTAGAAAATATTTCTAAGTTATGAACTTTGACATCATTGAATCCTCATCTTTGAAGCCACATAACCTTGAAAGGTTTATATCCAATAGATATGATCTAGTAACATATAGAAATCTTAAACAATGGTATTCAACTTTCATGTTCAAAGAAATTTGATTTGGAGTCAAGATCTTGGTGAAAAATGCCTTGGAAAGTAGCCTTAAAAAATCTGCTTAGAACTTGTCCAAGTTTGACATCCTTGAAACCCTAACTTTGAGAGATGATAACTTGAGTTCTACACATCCAATGAATGAGTTCTGGTACTCAAAAGAAAGCATGGAGGATGCTCTACAACTTTCATGTTCTAGGAAAAGTCATTTGAAGTTTGAATCATCATGTGAGATAGGCTTAAAAACATGTACTTCAAGCCGAATTTCCATACTTAGAAAAATTTCTAAGTGTTGAAATGACAAAACCTCCATTTTCTCAACTTTAGGTCTCCATATCTCTCAAAATATGGATCCTTTGGAATTGCTTTCTTCTACAAACTTGTATTCCATGATGTCCTCTTTAATTTGATAACAAGTTTGCTCCCATTGGATTAAGGATGAGAAAGTTATGGATGTTGCAAAGTGGCTAGAATTAGGGTTTTCTACACTTAGAAAATATTTCAATAAAACCCTAATCCAACCAAACTCCTGATTTTATATTTCTCATTGACTTTGCTTGTTCCAAACCCATGAAAGCACTTGAGAACACATAGAATGCCCTTGGTTGACCTCGAAGTCCAAGACTTTGACCCCATTGAACCATAGTTGACTTTATTTGACCAGATGAAACCCTAAAATCTTTTCCATTGATTGAAGCTCTTACCATGACTTTTGATGACCCATAATTCGTGTAGAGGACTCTCAAGGTGTGCATTGAGCCATAGAATCATGTCTTGCCGAAAGAATTAGCCACGTATGAATTTTGATCCAAAACACTAATCCAATTGTATATAAGATAGGAGGATATGATCAATGCTTGTAACCTTGCTCCAAGTGGTTGTGAGACATGTCTTGATGATGAAAGGACCTTGTGGATTGAGAATACCACAAGGTTGGGAATAAACCCTTGCTTGAGCTTTAAGGATGAAGTTCTCCTCTTGAGTTTTGAACAAGATACTTTGATCCCTTGCCTATAACCAATGCTATGCACCAATGACAATGCAAATTGATATGAAACATAAGCCAAGATATAAGAAAAAAGGTGGTCAAATTTTGGGGTGCAACAGCTGCCACTATTCAAATAACTGGACCTGAAGAGATGACAACAATGACTTTCAGACCTTCAAGGTACAAGGAGGTTGAATACCAAAATAACCCTGAAATTTTAAATCTGCGAGGATGTACATAGTGAAATAATTGCCAACCGAAGATGAGCTGAAACGTAGCGGATACCAACCAAAAGTTGGGATAGCCGACAAACTCAAGATACTAACCAAAAGCTGGAATAGTGATAGGTAACAAATCAAGAAGATAATAAATGCTATCAACCAAAAGTTAGGATCACCAAAGAGAGCAACAACTAAAAGTTGTGAGAAAAGGCTAATAACCAAAAGTTAGAATCACCTGAACACCGACCAAAGGCGAACACACAAAAATGAAGACTACCAACCAAAAGTTGGGATCATCAACGAGAAATACCAACCAAAATTTAGGATAAAGGCTACTAACCAAGAGTTAGGATCGCTGGAACACCGACCAAAGGTGAACACATAAAAAATGAAGACTACCAACCAAAAGTTGGGATCACCAGCGAGGAATACCAACCAAAAGTTGGGATAAAGGCTACTAACCAAAAGTTAGGATCTCCGGAACACCGGTCGAAGGCGAACATGCAAAAATAAAGACTACCAACCAAAAGTTGGGATAACGACTTCGTAGAGGAAAATACCAACCAAAAGATGGGATGAAAGGCTACTAACCAAAAGTTAGGATCACCACAAGGGACACCAAATAAAAGTTGGGATACGATCCACAAAAGATACCAACCAAAAGTTGGGTACACAGGAAGTAGAGTCAATTGACTTATGACCTAAAAAGAAAATTCCACTAGGGAAATGAGAAGTTTAAACAAACAAACTCTGTCAAGGAGTACAAGTGAGATGAACACATCTATCAATGATTTTTGCTGGGGATAAAGATAAAAAAATCCTCAGGATTATGCCAATATCTGCTAGAGAAACGTTTAGTAACAATTATATCAAACATGGCTTATGCTTCGAATGCATATGTTTGAATATGGCATAATGCTCCATACGAAATGGAAATGCTACGCTTTTGGGAGGATGCAATGCAAATGATATGAAAAAGAACACCATCGAGAAAAGCGTTGAGAAAATCAGCAAACAAAATCTGCTTAGGAAAACACACTGAACGACTTCCCTGAAAATAATCTTTGTTGAAAATTCCAGTATGTTGGAACTTATGGATAACATCTCTTGGGAGATCGTCCCAAAAATCTGACTTTCAAGAATGCCAATGACCATTGGAATTTGTTAGGGATATCAGCCACCACTGATTTACTTGTCGAGGGAATCAACAACAAAATCTGCTTGGGGAGAGAAGCTAAAGATATCAATCCTATCAGGGAATGACACTGAGTTTATTCTGCTGCTGAGGAATGAACTTCAACCTTACCCTACTGGGGATAAGTGTACACTGTTGCTGGTGAAAGTACTTTTTGATCTAACGGAAGGACCCTGCGGGGAGACAAAATCTCTGCTACGGGAAGACAAAGAATGTTTTGCTGAATAAATGCCTGATTGCATATCAACACCATCCTACTGGAGTGGTCAACATTTTGGACATCCACTGGGGAGTACAAACCAAAATGGCTAGGGAACAAACTCCAAAACTCCTATTAGGGGAGAAACCATTCACCATGCACTGCTGATATTGTTAGAACTTCACAGTTGGGAAGAAAATCTCTATTAGGGAAGAGGATCATGTCATCCTGCAAACAAAAAATAAGCAATAAGATGTTCTATATGTGAAACGGCTACCTCGATTACCATTCATGACACCTATCGTTCAAGTAGATTCATTATTTTCAAAATGCTCTGTAAAGCCCCAATGTTTTCACATGCAATATTTATAAAAAATATCAGACGATTTCGCAAACAAAACAATAAAAGTAAAAAACAAAAATGAAAACCTCTTGGAGTGAAAGGAATACTTTATTGACTGAAATGGCCTGTAAATAGGAAAGTTAAAACTTGGATGCAATTCCTAAAAAGAGGTAATTGTGCAAAAAGTACAAAAAGAAATATACAAATGTCAGCAATGTGGAAATAGATAACCACCATGTGTCGATTTAACTATGACCTGTATGTCTTTAAGGTTCACCAATCCTCTACCTTCTAAAAAGACTGACTGAACTGATTCCTATCCTTTGGGATATCCGTGTATCAAGATGAATTCATAGATCGAACGCAGACCGTAGTCTTTTTTTTTCAATCCCTAAATTTTGCCTAGATCGCTCTTGTGGGTTTTCAATCCACCGGGATACCCATTTTTGCCAAAGTCGCTGTTTCACCCTAAAATTTGCTCAACCTAATTCACTTGGTTTATGTTTCAATTGCATTAGCATTTGCATATAGAGTCATGCACATAGTTTAATCATCTGCATAGCATAGCATAGCAAATCATCCAACAAGGGACCAAGTACTATTCTCATCTCTATGAGCCTATCAAGAGGTTATTATTCAAATTCAAGCATACTCAAGTCATCAGAAAGAAATTGAAGTCTAAAGAAGTCAGTGGGTCAAGCAGTGCATCTATCTTCTATCTGAGGGTATCTGAAGATCATCCAAGAAGTTGTGAGTTGTGGATTGAGCATGGAGAGTATGTAGACATCATGGAAGACTTAGAAAGTGATTTGGAGAAGGAGACAAGTCATTGATATGATCACAAGAGTTGCAATTGAAGACAGTCAACTAGAGTTGCAATTGATTGATTGAAAGGCATTAAGGGCTATTGGAGAGATGTGGGGTTCATCATTTGGCATATGGATAAGGATATGGTGTTGTGCCAAGAAGAATTCAAGAGAAATCAAGGAGAAGAGGAGTTTCTAAATTAGGGTTTCTGTGTAAAATCCCCTAATTTAGGTCAAATTTCCAAGCAAGATAAGTCAAAATGCAAGCTTCAAATGGATCCTTGGTCAACATGAAACTTGTGGAGGATCTCAAGACCTTTAATTTGAGTGGTTGAAGACATCAAGGAGATTTATAGAACTCAAGTTATGGTCCTTGCAAGTTACAGGTCATCTGAGGTATCTGAAATTTTGTCTGTGAAAGTTACTTGTCTTCCAAGCAATTTTTACCCCTCAAGGAGATTTAAAATGACTTTCTGGTAAACATAAGAGTTGTTCCTCATTGTCTTGGCTTTCTATAATGGTATGTAATGCCTTCATATGATTTGTGGAACTATACTTATGGTCTTGGCAAGCAAAGGGTATTTTGGTCATCTGAGAATTACAGGTCATTTCAAGCCTATGCCCAAAACTCATACAAGGAAGCTTCAAATGAAAAACTTTACAACATCAAACTTGCTCCAAATGACATTTTGAGTCTATAAAAGTGACCATGAAATATTGGAAAGGCTCATAGCTCAAGGTTGCAAAATTGGTGAATTTAGTGAATGAAAAATGACCTAAAATTGAGATTTTTCATAATTTGGCCAAATGGGGTGAAATTATAGGTCATTTTGATTGGAAAAAATGTTTTAAGAACATTGGAAAAAGTAGAATTTTGAGTTTGGTTCAAGAATTGAAATATATGCTTGGTTACTTACAAAGGAAGTTACATAATCCAAATCCAAGGGAAAGTGTGCATGGGAAGTTTCTCCAAGGTTCTAGGACTTTCTATTTCCATCTATATATTGAATTGAAGAGCTTCATGCCATGGTTGGTGATTCATTGTGCTCATAATACCAAGTTTTACATCATTCTTCCAAATTGCAAAATCACTTCAAACTCCATCAAATCTCTCTCAATTTCCATTTTTCTTGATTTGATCATCATCAACATCTTTCATAGATCACAATTCACACAAGAACTTGGTTGAATTGAAGAGAACTCGTGCCATACAACTCCATCATCCAAAGTGCAAGAAAGTTTCAATTACAAGATCCAAGAGGTTTGAGCCAGAATCTTTGCATACAGAACAAAGAATTGAGTGTGTGGATCAAGTTCAGAGCATTGAAAGCATTGGATCAAGAGAATTCCATAGTTGTTTTCACCATTTACATCAGGTTGGTTTCTCATTCGATTTGTTTGTTTTAGTTAGAATCATAGAGAATTGTTAGCATAGAACTGTTAGGTTAGGTTAGATGATGGATTTCACAAAGTTTGGAGAAGTTTCATGGAGGTTATCAATGGTGTACCAAAACTATTAGAGCTTAGAACATCAAGGATAATGCACGATAATCTTAGGTTTATAGCTCAAAATGATCAGTGAAATATGTAGATTATGATAGGGTAAAGATTGGAAGAAATTGGAATGGTTGATGACAGGTGATAATGGTGGAGTCAGCATCTTCCACCTATCGGGTTTGGAGTTTGGTTGAGTTTTAGAAGGAAATAATGATATGGATGTGTAGAGGGAAGAAAATAGAGCAACTTTGCTCTTTACATCGTGTGAATCCATGGAGAATCAAGGGAGAACAGAGAGCTGGAAAACTCGTGCATGGTGAGGTTTCTTTCTGAATCTAGGGTTTCTTGAGGTTGAAGATGATGGACAGCCGTTAGATCCATCTATTGACCTTGACTCTGAGACTAATCCAATGGCTGTGGTTTAAAATGAAAAACGAAGGGAGATTCAAAGGGTGCTACGCACCGTTTCACTTAAACTCAATCTGATGGGCTCATGATATTGTTACTAATAACACCCTCCCAAACGCAGGCCCAATGATTTTGAACTGAAAATTTTGCTAAGTGCACCGTTTCCATCTTTTTATTTTTTGTTATGTTTTCTGAATGCATTGGGCCCAGACGTGCTTGCTATGCGCGCCCCCCAGTCTGGGCTTATCTTGTTGTTTTAACTGATTTTATTACTTTCTGCACCCATTCCCAATTAATTCCTCATTTTATTTCTTTCATTTTTTTTAATTTCTTTGAAAATTCATAAAAAATTGGAAAACGCATAATTTTAATTGGTTCTTTTTGCATATTATTCATAATTTTGTTAAGAAAAATATCACACAAAAAAATTAATATTTCATTTTATTTTCATATTTTTGGGCATATTTTTCTTTTAAATAGGATTAAATGATGTTTAGTTTAAAGCATGAATTTGTTAATTTTAGTTTAAATAGATGCTTTAACATTTTTAATCCATTCTTTTTAGGTTGATTAGCTTAGACCTTTATCTTGTATATACAATTTAGTTCATATTTTTAGGACTTAATCTTAGGTGATTTGTTTAGGTGTGAATAACATGATCAAAACTAGGGTTTAGGAGATAACATAGGAGAATTAAATCATTTCCCTTAGGAGTTGTAGATTGAATCTTTGGGGTATGGGACTATAGGGATTATGGGTAGTTAATAGATCCCTTAGAAAATATTAGGATTCCCCTACTGCTATTAGTATACTGTCTGTATTTGTTTGACTGTGTGGTGTGCCCTCTCTAGGGTTATTTCATTTGTCTGTGTGGGGTGTTGGGTTTGCTTGGGGATTGGGAGAGCTGAAGACTTGTGATGATGAAGGCCATTGGAGATCAAGTGATTGAAGACCAACTTCCAGAGTTGATGAGGAGCATCCTTTGCTGGCAGCTGTTGAGGAGCATAGGGTTTAGGAGCTAGGCAGAACTCTAGAGTAGAACACTTGATTCACAAACATGGAAGGCCTTGTCTGCCTCCATCCTTTCTCTATGATTCAAAGTCTCTTTCAAATATCCACCTCCTTCCTTTGGAAGGATCAGTGAATGTATTTGAAAGATAGAACTTTTGAGAGAAAATTGTCTGTATAATGTTAACAGTTAATGAGCCACCCTTGGTGGGCAGTTGACTGTTTAACATTCACTTCATCTTGTTGACTGATATTCATCTGGGAGATTGAGACTTGAAGAAAAGCCAGTGCAGGTTGAAGACTGATGACAAAGACCTTGCTTGAATGCTGTGGAGATGGAGATTGATGCTTGCTGAAGCTTGTAGCTGATTGATGATGACTTGAAGACAGATGTGGATGCAGAGATGCGATGGCTGTTTATTTTTGCTGTTTATTTCTGATGTATTGTTTGGTTTTCCCTGACTGTATTGTTTGCTGTTTAACCTGTTGGGTTAGAAGTGAATTCTGTTCACTTTTGCCTATTGTTTTCTAGGTTCGAGGTTGAGTGGGACTCCCTTGCCTCGCTTGTATTGCCGCATCCATGCATTTTACTGCTTTTGTATATATTTGCTACTGTTTCTGTTTCCGTTTATCCCTTAGGATCTCTGTTTCTCTCTGCACAAGAGAGGAGCATGATAGACACTAGGTCTTAACCCATGCATGATAACACTAGGTTAGTTTGATTCCCTTTGCAACCGTAGGTTAGAGTTCTGTCTCTTCTTTCTCAAAACAAACAGAAAAATACAATAAGATTTCAAACACAATAAAAGAAACTTCTTCTGTAAGAGAATGTGAACTCATCAAAACACCATTTTTGTCCGCTTAGACCGGTAATCAGAAAAACCCTTTTTCAGAAGGAATAAAAACAATCAAAACAGACTTGTGTCGTACGTGGCCCGAACTACGTTTGCTCTAATCTTTCATGCTGTATGAAAGTACGTAGGCATAGGATGCGATATCCTAGCGAGCAACCTTCCCCTCCTTTCCCGTAGGTAGGCAAACTACGTTGACTCTGATTTCTCGTTCCAGACGGGAATACGTAGGCATAAAGTGCGATACTTTGCCGAGTCATTTTCTTTTCTTTTTAACCCTTAGCCCTTAGTGTAGATAGAAATAACAATCCATACCCGAAAACAAGCGTGGATCCCGTCGAGTACGACAGACGTGAGGGGTGCTAATACCTTCCCCTTGCGTAACCGACTCCCGAACCCAGGTTTTGGTTGCAATGACCATACCTTTCCCCATTTTGCGGTAGGTTTGCCTCGAGCATTTCCTTTCCCTCCGCTGGGATAAATAACGCACGGTGGCGACTCTTCTGTTCAGCCGGCGCCGATTTTCGCAGTAGCGACAGCTAGCGACTCTGCTAGGGATCCAACGTCCCCCGGCTGCTAAGGACTGCGATAGTCCTTATGCATTTGGGATCCAACGTCCCTTAAGAGAGTCAATCCTAACGCTTGTTTTGCCGTCGAGGATTTTGTATGGATTTATATTTCTGTCCTTTATTTTCAGCATTATATTATTGATATTATGGCTATATTGGGGTTGTGACGGGTGATTCTGTGATTGAGAGATAAGCCGGACCTGGGCTTGAGTGCACCTAGAATTAGAGTAGAAATTAGTGGGCGCGTGCCGACTTTGCTTGCATTAGTGTCCCATGAAATCTACACTCGGACGAGGTTCTTCTGGTTGACTTCTTTTTCTACCCTTTGGGTCGAAGGGGTTGTTGGTTAGCTGAATTGTCGACTCCGGGAACCGATCATTTGGAAGTTGGCTAAGTGAGGCCTCTTCAGGATTTGATGATGCCACTCCTTCTGGGAATCGTATCATCAACCCTGAAAGTCTGTGACGCCGACGACCGCATAGGATGCCATACCTTTGTCAGTTACTATGACATCCACCTGTGAGAGGGTTTGGGGTTATGCAGGTAACTAGACCTTCAGATGCCGGTTATTTCTTGATCCGAGATCCTGGGTATTTATGGAGAGTCATGAGGTCTATCAGAGACCAGTCAGAGTTATGGTTGAGGTCGGTCAGAGACCAGTTGGAGTTATGATAGGAGGTCTATCAGAGACCAGTCAGAGTTATGTTATGGGGTCTATCAGAGACCAGTGTTGGAGCTTTGTTTTGGGTCTATCTGAGACCAGGGTTTGAGGAATTCTGGAGAGTCTATCTGAGACTTCTTGATATGGTTCAGGCTTCTCAGCCACGGCATTTGGTCCCTGTTGCATGTTACTTGCATTGCATTGTTTGCATACCCATTATCATTGCATCCCATTAACGTGTGTCTGTGTTGCAGGTGCATTTGCATATTCCCTGGTTCTAGTGCCCGGACTTCTGCTTTTTGATCATGGCTGGTTTGAGGAAGACGGTTGCGTATAAGCTTCCTACACCTGATATTACTCCTTTGCTTGGTCTGATGTCTCTTGCTGATGAGGAGGTTAGGAGGAGTTTTAGAATGAGTCATGGAAGATTGCTGAGATTAGTCTGCAAGCCAACTGCTGATGAGATGAATGGGCTGTACACCCTGATGCAGTTCTATGACCCCGCATTGAGATGTTTCACGTTTGCTGACTTTATTCTGGGGCCTACCATTGAAGAGTATGTGGAGTTTACTGAGCTACCAGTGCAGAACAGGGTTCCCTTTATTCACTCTGCTGCTGAGCCCAAGTTGGAGGACTTAGCTAAGGCCTTGCACATGAACGCTGCTGAACTGTTAGTGACTTCTTGGCTTGGGGTTCCGGGTTTCTCCCTTGATTTTCTGGTTGGCAAGGCTCAAGAGTACGCCAAGAACGGATGTTGGGTGGTCTTTAACGCTATCTTGGCTCTATGTATCTACGGAATAGTGTTGTTTCCCAACTTACCCAACTTTGTGGACTTGGACGCTTTCCATCTGTTCGCTGCTGGCAACCTGGTGCCCACTTTGATTGGAGACTTCTATCACTCATTGCACTACAAGAATGAAAATAGAAGGGGAAAGGTTGTTTACTGCTGTGCGCCGCTGTTAAACCTGTGGTTTAAGAGCCACCTTCCCCTGAAGGGACCTTTTGTGGATAGTGCAACTACAGCTAGCTGGCCAGAGCGCCTGATGAGGTTATCTTCCGAAGACATTGAGTGGTTTGACCGAGACTTGCTGGGGTCTGAGCTTATTTTCAGTTGTTCTGGGTACCCTAATGTTCCGTTGATAGGAAGAAAAGGGTGTATCAATTACAACCCTTCTCTGTTTATTCGCCAGTTCGGATACGCGCTGAAGAACCCACCAAAGGAGGAAGAAGTACAGGAATCTCTGTACTTCACCGGTGATTTGAAGGGGGAGTAACTAGCCAAGCTGCAGCACGCATGGACGCGTATTAACAGGAGAGGGAAGCCGCTGTTGGGGAAGAATGATTGTCAGGCTTATGCACCCTACAAGGTTTGGATCCAGGAGAGAGCAAGACAACTACTGATGCCATTCCCAGCTGCACCCGTCCCCGTTCACATCCCGGTGGAAGAACCAACCACTGTTTCTAGGGAGGCCTACGAGCAAGTTGTGAAAGAAAAAGAAGCCTTAATGAAGATCAATGAAGGGTTAGAGTAGGAGCTGGCTCAGATGCCCAGTGAGAAAAACAAGGTTGTGCACTCCTTCCAGCAGCAGATTGAGCTAGTCAACAGGCTTGGTGCTGAGTTGACTGAGGAGAAAAAGAAGCGCGAACGTCTGGGGCAAGAGTTCAGAAGCTCCCATGACATGTTGGAATCCAAAAAGAAAGCGCTCGACGCAGCACACCGAGAAATCTCTTCTTGTAACAAGACTTGGAATGCTACGCTAACCAACAATAAAAAGAGGGAAGATAAGTTGAAGCAGCAAATTTCTGACCTCGAAGAGCAGTTGAAGGCTAGCATTAAGAAGTATGAAGAAGAGGTGATGACCAGGTATAGTCTCCAGAATGCGTTGAACAAGGCCATCGAAGGCAGGAACGAAGCTGTGTCTCAGAAGCGGAAGCTAGAGGATCGCTTCGGAGAAGGGGCATGGGAAGAAACCGCCGGTGACGTGCGACGTGTTCTCAAGAGAAGAAACCAGCTTGTCGAGGGTCTGCTTACCCGACCAAGCCATCCAGAGACCAAGAAGTTATTAGAGGAGTATCAGACTTATGAGTATATTTGACCATTTCATGTATTGATGCTTTATTTGCATAGTGCTGACCATCACCAGGATTGTTGGTTGAGGTCATGCCTTCTTATTGTACTCAGTGATATTATATTCTTGGCTTATTGGATTTCTCTGCAATATATGAGGCTTTCTATGATTCGGCTCCGATCTTCGTATTGCTAGCACTGTCACTGCACTGGCACCTTCGCACTAAAATCGGGGAATGACATTCCCTAATGCACAGACACATTGCATTGCATTCATATTCATATTGCATTTCAGGTGATTATTGGATGATATCTTATTCCTGCACTGTACCAGGTCATTTCAGGATTGAAGATCAGCGCCCACACCGCTACTCCACTCACACCAATTGTCGAAGAATCATGGATCAAATGCAGAATGAGATGCAAGATATGCGCGAGAAGCTAGCGCTCTTTATGCAGACAATGGAGACTATTGCAAAAGGTCAGGAGAATTTGCAAGCTATGGTGCAGCCTCTGTGGCAAGAAATGCTGGGCATGGGAATGAGGATCATGAGTCTGTGCGAGTCGACACTGTTCATGGGGATGACACTCCCACACCAGTGGCTCCACCTGTAATCAATATACCTGCTGTCAATGTCAACAACGGTACTGCTGCTGGGAACGGTAACGTTGGAATGGGGGAACGAGACTGCTGTCCATAACGTTGGGCTTGGCGATGTCAACCTGGGTGATAATATGGGAGGCAATGGCTTCGGTAATGCTGGATTTGGCTTCAATGACCAGGGGTTCGATAATACTGGGAAATATGGTTTCAATACTCAAGGCTTCGGGCAGGACGGATATGGCGTGACTAATCAGGGTTACGGAGGATTCGGAAATGGAAACGGCGCTGGGTTAATGGCTTTTGGACCTGCTGGGGTCGCTCCGGGATACGGTAACAGGGGGCGAGGCCCGGTGATGAATCAGATTAGAGCTGGCTGCAACAATGGATACGATGGGTATGGAGCTGGGAATGGTAACTGGCAGGAAGACCAGCAAGAGGACGCTTTCTCTGGTGGAGGTTTCGAAGGACCTATGGATGACTCCCAGAGGATCAGAATGCTAGAAGAGCAGATGAGGGGGGTCGTGAACCAAAGTGCTGTGGGCTTAGACATGTCAACAATGGGCCTGGTACCTGGCTTGAGGGTGCCAATCAAATTCAAAGCTCCTACGTTTGATAAGTATAAAGGGGACACCTGTTCGAAAGTGCACGTGCGGTCTTATTACAGAAGGATGTCTGCGTATTCAACTGATGAGAGGATGCTAATGCATTTCTTTCAAGATAGCCTATCGGGTCCTTCCCTAGAGTGGTATATGGGATTGGAACCAACGCATATAAAGACATGGAAGCAGCTGGCAGAAGCATTTGTAGCTCACTATAAGTACAACAGCGACTTGGCACCTAACCGGGTCCAATTGCAAGGGCTATCCCAGAAGAAGGGTGAGAGCTTTAAAGAGTATGCGCAAAGATGGCGCGACATGGCTGCTAGGGTCCATCCTCCTCTCTAGGACAAGGAAATGAATGACATGTTCATAGGAACATTCACTGGTATGTTTTATGACAAGTTGTTTCACACATCTTTGGGCAGTTTCTCAAACTTAATTCTTATGGGGGAAAAGATTGAAAGCAACATTAAACAGGGAAGATTCCAAGCTGAGGAATCTACTGCATCTGGCAGTAACAGAAAGGCTTTTGGTGGGCGCCGTCAGGGCGATGCAAGCGCAGTGTTTGGGGGCCGAGGTCGAGGCCGGGGCAGAGGTCGAAACCAGTATAATCAGCCGCAGCAGGTGGCGAGTGTTACTATTCCGTTTCAGCAACAACCGATGCAACAACAGCAACAGCCACAGCCGCCACAGCAGGGGGCACAGCCTGCCCAACGCAGATTCCAGGGGGGTAAACCAAGGAGAGTGTTTGAAAAGCCTCCCTCAACGTACGCAGAGTTGTTACAGACGTTATTAGGGTTGAACTTGGTGGAGAAGAGAACTCTGGCACCAATAACAGGAACTCCTCCGTATGGTTATGATGCAAGCAGGCACTGTGAATTCCACTTTGGGGCTCCGGGCCACGATGTAGAGGGTTGCCATGCGTTTAAGCACGTTGTGCAGGATCTATTGGATAGTAAGGCTATCAATTTTGGAACGGCAGGTCCGAATATAGTGCAGAAGCCCATGCCCAACCATGGGGAAAACGCCATTTTAACTGAGGAGGGTTTGAATTTGATTATGAATGTCGACGATTTAAAGACACCGTTGTGTGAAATAAAGAGCCGATTATTGCAAGGGGGTGTCTATCCAGGATGTGACGAGTACTGCTTAGAATGCTGGACCCTAGTTGGGGGTTGTGATGACTTAAAGAAAGGTATTCAGACTTTAATAGATGGAGGCACATTGCAGTTTGACCGAGCAGCAATCGAAGAACCTGCAGGGGCATTAGCAGACAAGCAAAGTGATGTGGCCACCGTGACGATCCCTCGAAAGACAATCACTATAACAGCATCAGCTCAGCGACCACCGATCACTATCACTAAGGCCGGATCAATCCCATACGAGAGCACAAAGGCAGTCCCATGGTCCTATGGGTTGGAAGTGTATTGTGACAGAGTAAAAATTGATGTTAATAAGCAGCCGGCTGAGACCGTAGACAACGTTGTTGGTACCAGAGGTATGACAAGAAGTGGTAGGATCTTCATATCGCCTGAGGTAGAGGCCGAAAGACTGGCAAAGGGGAAAGGAAAGATGATCGAGAACGTCCCAGTGCAAGCAAGCGGAAAAGAAGCGGCATCGAAGGATGTGGAAGAGTTCATGCGCTTGATTCGTAAAAGTGATTATAAGATTGTGGAGCATCTGCAACAGACGCCGTCAAAGATATCTATCCTGTCGTTGCTATTGTGCTCTGAAGCTCACAGAAATGCACTGCTGAAAGTCCTGGATACTTCTTTCGTACCCCAAGATGTTTCCGTAAATCAGCTGGAAGGAGTGTTGGCACATGTGAATGCAGGCCACAACTTGGGCTTTACCGACTTCGATCTGACCCCGAAGGGGAGAGATCATAATATGGCGCTGTACATCTCTGTCGAGTGTAGAGGATCAGTCATGTCGCATGTACTGGTAGACACCGGATCGTCTTTAAATGTGCTACCCAAGAAAGCAATGATGAAGCTAGATGTCAGAGGAATCCTGTGCACGCCCAGTGACTTGGTGGTCAGGGCATTCGATGGCACGCGAAGAACAGTTTTTGGGTCTATAACAATACCTCTACAGGTGGGGCCAGAGGTTTTCGCAACTGAATTTTATATCATGGACATCTAGCCTGCATATAGCTGCCTTCTCGGGAGACCCTGGATCCATGGGGCTGGGGCAGTCACGTCTACCTTGCATCAAAAGTTGAAATATATGGTAGGAGACAACGTGGTTACAGTCTGCGGAGAAGAAGACATCCTGGTCAGCCATCTGTCGTCATTTAAGTATGTGGAGGTCGACGGAGAGATTCACGAAACACCCTGCCAGGCATTTGAAGGGTTGCGCATCAAGGACAAAGGTCCCGGGCCGAGCAAAGTGTCGGAGGTGGCCGTCTCGTCATATAAAGAAGCTCAAGCTCTGGTAGAGACTGGTGAGACAAAGGGCTGGGGCAAAGTGCTGGATATTCCTGTGAAGATGGACCGATTCGGGTTGGGATATCAACCGTCGTCATCAACACCTGCTGTGGGGGAACCCCGTTTCAGAGGACCAATAACTATCACTGCTAGTGGGGTATGTCATGAGACCATCAACGCTGCTTCAGAGTCTGACGAAGGAGACAGCGATTGTGATATGGACGCCTGGATTCAGCCGAGCGTGCCAGGACAGGGATTGTGCAACTGGTCTATTCAAGAGATTGTTCCTGTGACTCTTAAACAGTAATGCCTTGTTTTTTTTAATTGTTGAACAACCTGGTGTCTCGCCCGGGGCATCATGATTTGCTTAGGGCTATGTTGTTATGAACATTGCGTGTTTATCATTAAATAAAAGGCGTTTTTTCATGTGCAAATATTGAGATCTCTGTTTTTCTTGTTTTGTATTTTACAATAAAATGGCAACGTGGTTATTCGCTTTATACGCATTTTGAAGCATTTAACCATTCCTTTTGCAGGATAACATTTTCAGATGACATCCTTGAACCACCTATGACTCGTCCCGACTTTGAGCACCCGGTACTTCAGGCCGAAGAAGAGATTGTTGAAGATAGTGACGTTCCTGAAGAATTGTCTTGGTTGGTGAAGCAAGAAGAGCGTTTCATTCTGCCTCATGAGGAGGTCATCGAAATTATTAACCTGGGGTCGGAAGGGGTTGAAAAGAATATCCGCATAGGAGCCGCGCTGCAGAACGACGTCAAGCGAAGACTGGTTGAAATGCTCAGAGAGTATAGTGATGTGTTCGCTTGGTCGTATGAAGATATGCCAGGGCTGGATACAGATATGGTTGTGCACCGTCTGCCGTTGAAAGAAGAATGCCCGCCGGTCAAGCAAAAGCTTCGCAGAACTAGACCAGATATGGCAGTGAAGATCAAAGAAGAAGTTCAAAAACAGTGGGATGCTGGTTTCCTAGCTGTGACAAAATATCCCTCATGGGTCGCTAACATCGTACCAGTGCCAAAGAAAGACGGTAAAGTGAGAATGTGCATAGATTACCGTGACTTGAACAAAGCGAGCCCGAAAGATGATTTTCCGCTTCCTCATATCGACGTGCTAGTTGATAACACTGCTCAATACTCCGTATTCTCCTTCATGGATGGCTTCTCAGGCTATAACCAGATCAAAATGGCGCCAGAGGACATGGAGAAGACTACTTTCATTACGCCTTGGGGAACATTTTGTTACAAAGTGATGCCCTTTGGATTGAAGAATGTCGGGGCAACGTATCAGCGTGCAATGACGACTCTTTTTCATGATATGATGCATAAGGAGATCGAAGTTTATGTTGACGATATGATTGCCAAATCCCAGACGGAGGAAGAGCATTTGGTGAATCTGCTGAAGTTATTTAAAAGGCTTAGGAAGTTCAGGCTGAGACTGAACCCTAACAAGTGCACCTTCGGGGTGAGATCGGGTAAGCTGCTGGGGTTTATCGTAAGCGAAAGAGGAATAGAGGTCGATCCTGCAAAAATAAAAGCGATACAAGAGATGCCGACGCCTAGAACAGAAAAAGAGGTGCGCAGGTTTTTAGGGAGGTTGAACTACATCGCCCGGTTCATATCTCACCTAACGGCTACGTGTGAACCATTATTCAAGCTGTTGAAGAAAGATCAGGCTGTAACGTGGAACGAAAATTGTCAAAAGGCGTTCGATAAAATAAAGCAGTATTTGCAGGAGCCTCCTATTTTGATACCCCCAGTGGCAGGGAGACCCTTGATTATGTATTGGACAGTTCTTGAGGGAAGCATGGGTTGTGTTCTCGGTCAACACGACGAGACAGGAAGAAAAGAGCATGCGATCTACTACTTGAGTAAGAAATTTACTGAATGTGAATCTCGCTATTCAATGCTTGAAAAGACTTGTTGCACGCTAGCCTGGGCCGCCAAGCGTTTGAGGCAATACATGCTGAATCATACAACCATGCTCATCTCGAAGATGGATCCTATCAAATATGTATTCGAAAAGCAGGCATTATCAGGGAGAATTGCCCGTTGGCAGATGGTCTTGACTGAATACGACATCCAATATGTCTCGCAGAAGGCTATAAAGGGGAGTGTACTGTCTGAGTACTTGGCAGAGCAGCCTATTGAAGATTACCAATCGATGAGGTTTGATTTTCCTGGCGAGGATATCATGTACCTAAAGATGAAAGATTGTGAAGAGCCGTTGCCAGACGAAGGACCAGAATTGGGTTCCAAGTGGAAGTTGATTTTTGACGGGGCTGTGAACGCTTACGGTAGCGGAATAGGGGCAATCATCACTACTCCACACGGGTCGCACATCCCGTTTACTGCTCGATTGACCTTTGCAGTTACCAATAATGAAGCCGAATACGAAGCCTGTATCATGGGGCTTGAAGAAGCCATTGATTTGCGAATCAAGAATCTGGACGTATACGGAGACTCAGCTCTGGTGGTGAATCAAATCAAAGGGGAATGGGAGACATGTCAGCCTAATTTGATACCGTACATGAACTATGCGAGGAGATTGTTGCCTTTCTTCGACAAAGTTGAATTGCATCATGTACCGCGAGCGGAGAATCAGATGGCTGACGCCCTAGCCACTTTGTCTTCCATGTACAAAGTCAACTTCTGGAACGAGGCTCCCAGCATTGTTATCTCTCGACTTGATAGACCAGCCTTCGTGTTTGCTATTGACGAAGCATCCGACAATAAACCATGGTATTTTGATATCCTTAATTTCCTGAAGAATAAAGAGTATCCGGCTGGGGCAGCCAGTCAAGATCAGAAGACTCTCAGGAGATTGGCGGGTAATTTCTATTTGAATCCGGATGGTGTCTTATACAGAAGAAACCACGATTTGGTGTTGTTGCGTTGTGTGGACGAAAAAGAGGCAAAGCTGCTCATGGAGGAAATACATGAGGGTACCTTTGGTACGCATGCTGGTGGGCATGCTATGATGAGGAAGCTGCTGCGGGCAGGTTATTTTTGGCTAACTATGGAAACTGATTGTTTCAAGTTTGCGAGGAAGTGCCACAAATGCCAAATTTATGCTGATAAGATCCATGTGCCTCCGAGTCCTCTGAATGTGATGTCATCGCCATGGCCATTCTTGATGTGGGGAATCGATATGATTGGAAAGATCGAGCCGACGACTTCTAATGGGCACCGGTTCATTCTAGTAGCAATCGATTATTTCACCAAGTGGGTGGAAGCGGCGTCTTATGCAAATGTAACTAAGCAGGTGGTAGCCAGATTCATCAAGAGAGATATCATTTGCAGATATGGAATCCCCGAGCGGATAATCACGGACAACGGTTCAAACCTGAACAACAAAATGATGAAGGAGCTCTGTCAGAATTTTAAGATCGAACATCACAACTCCTCCCCTTACCGACCCAAGATGAATTGCGCTGTTGAAGCGGCCAATAAGAATATAAAGAAGATCGTTCAAAAGATGGTGGTGACCTATAAGGATTGGCATGAGATGCTACCTTTCGCTTTGCACGGTTATCGTACGACGGTACGCACATCAACCGGGGCAACCCCGTTCTCGTTGGTATACGGAATGGAAGCAGTGCTACCACTGGAAGTTGAGATTCCTTCGCTGAGAGTGCTACGAGACGTACAACTAGATGAGGCAGAATGGGTAAAAGACAGGTTGAACCAGCTGAGTTTAATGGACGAGAAGAGGCTAACGTCTCTAGCATACGGTCGTTTGTACCAGAGCCGAATGAAGAAAGCGTATGATAAGAAGATACATCCTCGGAGCTTTCAGACGGGCGACCTCATGCTGAAAAGGATTCTCCCGCCGCAGGCAGATCACAGGGGCAAGTGGACCCCCAACTACGAAGGGCCATACGTTGTCAGAAAAGTCTTTTCAGGAGGAGCGTTGTTGTTGTCCACCATGGACGGTGAAGACTTTACGTCGCCTGTGAATTCGGACGCAGTTAAAAAATACTTTGCTTAAAATTGACCCGCTGGACAGAAAAAAGAGAGTCCAGGCAAAAATGGGGCATCCTGGCGAACCAAAAACAGAATGAAAGGTTCGGGCAAAAATTAGGGATAAAAATTGAAAAAATGTACACCCGCGAAGTTGAAAACCTACACTGGGCGGCTTCGGCAAAAAAGGGTATCCCGGTGAACCGAAAACCCGTAAAGGGCGGTTCACGCAAAAGTTAGGGATTTGAAAAGCAAATGACTGCGGTCCGAATTTGATACTGTATTGAGTATTGGTGCGGGAGAATATACTCGAGAGGTCGATTATCAAATAGAATCTCTTCGGAAGTGTGGATACCGGGAAAGTATTAGAGTCGGGCGAGTCATAGGAGGATCAGCTCGTGGTGTTCGTCTGCATCCCGTTGCCGACATGTGTACAAATTTAATTTGTCAATATATTTATGCTTCTTGTGCATACTCGTATATTTGTTGTGCGTAGCTTCCTCTTTTCAGGAGTTACATCCCGTGTACAAAAAACTCCGCCCATTCAGGGGCCCAATCAATAAAATATGTTATTCAGTATTTGATGCTGGTTCTTTACTGTTTTGTGCATGATAAAATGCCTAGGTTTAATGAAACTAGCATGTGCATAACGCCGCTGGCCCTTGCCAATAATTGCTAAAACTTTGAATTAACTGAAAGTGATGTCACTAACGCTAACCTGAATAGATTTGGTTGCATAGGCTTGTCGTGTCTTGTTTGTGTTGTTACAGGGTTCATAGCCGTATGAAGAGGACGATCAAAAGATTGCAGTAACGAAAGACTCAACCCCCACGCAGGTCGCGTTCCAAAGATAGCAATGTTCTTCCTGAAGAAGGATCGAATTCCCCCAGCTAGTCGTAGCTTATCCAAAGGACATTCTCCAGAAAAGTCGTTTATCCTCAGCAGAGTTTGGCGATTCCAAGATTGTAGGCTGTATTCAGACAGTGCATCTCAAGCAGAGTGGTTTAGCCTCAGAAGATTAGTATTTCCAATTGGTGAGCTGTATTCAGGCAGTTTACCTTTCCCCGCAGGGTCATTTACTCTCCCCCGCGGAGTCAGTTGATTTTCCCCAAGAAAATCGTTTCGTCCCCAGTGGAGTTCTCTTTTCAGCAAGTATTTTCATTCCTCCCAGTGGAACTCAAAGATTAAGACTCTCCCCAGCAGAGTTGGTCGGGCGCCTTGGCATTTATTTTGCCAGAATACTGTGTGACACTCAGTTCACTCTCCAGCAGAAGTCCAATCATACCAGGCGCATCTGCTATTCTCCAGCAGAGTTATATTCCCCAGCAGGGTTTTACTTCAATGAGGTGCTTGGCTTAAGTTCCCAATATCCCAGTTGAGTCGACTTCACTCTTCCAGCATTTATTTTGCTGGAATAATTCTGTAGCACCTGGCTATCCCCAGCGGAGTTGGCGTTGTCTTCAGCATTTATTTTGCTGAAGCAGTTTCCTGTATCCCAGCAGTTCGAGTCTGCATTTGCATCAGCATATAGTGTCATATTTGCATCCACCAAATAAAAACGTGTAGCATTTCCATGTCGAATGGAGCATTATATCATTGTCAAACATATGCATTCTGAAACATGAACCAGGTTGGCTAACCGTTTGTTTCAAGTATTGCCCTCTTGCAGGTGAAAGGAGCTCTTGCTCAAGTGAATTACCTAACATTAAAGATCTCGGCGTGAGACATTCAACGAAAGTGTCAGCTTTGGCATTATTCCCCACAGAGTTATCATGATGAATTTCTCCTTGTCCCCAAGCAGAGTTATTTGTCATCAAAGGGTTTCATGAATCGAAATTTCAGAGGCTGCCGCCGGTTATCAGAACAGGCGTTCGGAAGTTTGGTTTTCAGATATCCCCAACAGAGTCCGCCTCAAAGTTGCTGTCACGTCAGTATTAAGAAGTTTGGGGGTCGGAATCAATGGAGAAATGAGTCCTGACGCGGACAATTCTATCAATGAGTTTTCTTTGTGCTAGAGAAGTGGGGGTCCTAACGTGGACAGATTTATTTCCCCGGGTTGATGAGATGTGCTAGTCCTAACGTAGACAGATTCGATTTCTTGGTATTGATTGAATGTGAAGTCATGACGTTGACAAAATTGATTACTCTTCGTGTTGGTGTCCTGACGTGGACAATTTATTTCCAGCAGATATCTTTATTCGTAATGGTGAAATGTGCGTCCTGACGTGGACAAAGTTTATAGTTCTTCGTGATGACAAGATACGAGAGTCCTGACGTGGACAAATTTATCCTTCTTCGTGTTGTTGGCGAAGTGTGTGCCCTAACGGGGACGAGCTTTATTTCCCCAGCAAGTCGAAGACGCGCAAGTCCTGACGTGGACAAGTTTTTTCTTCAGCAGGTTGAGATGTGAGTCCTGACGTGGACAAGTTTTTCTTCAGCAGGTCGAGAGGTGAGTCCTGACGTGGACACAATTATCTTCCTTCGTGTTGACGCAACATGAGTCCTGACGTGGACAAAATTTATTTCCTCAGCGAGTCAAGAGGTGAGTCCTGACGTGGACAAATCAAGACGAAATGTGAGTCCTAACGTGGACAAGTTTATTCCTTACGTGGAAAGAGAAGTTTTAGTTCCTTACGTGGAAAGAAGTGTTCCTTACATGGAAAGATGGGAGTCCTTACGTGGACAAATCAGAAAGATTTATTCCTTACGTGGAAAGATTGATTCCTTACGTGGAAAGATTGTATTCCTTACGTGGAAATATTAGAGTCCTTACGTGGACAGATGGAGATGGTATTCCTTACGTGGAAAGATTGTATTCCTTACGTGGAAAGATTGGAGTCCTTACGTGGACAGATGGAGATGATATTCCTTACGTGGAAAGATTGTATTCCTTACGTGGAAAGATTGGAGTCCTTACGTGGACAGATGGAGATGGTATTCCTTACGTGGAAAGATTGTATTCCTTACGTGGAAAGATTGGAGTCCTTACGTGGACAGATTGAGATGGTATTCCTTACGTGGAAAGACAAGATTGATTCCTTACGTGGAGAGAAGTTTAGTCCTGACGTGGACGGATCCAGATGAAGTCTTAGTCCTAACGTGGACGGTGTTATTCCTAACGTGGAAGAGTTTATTCCTGACGTGGAAGAGTTTAGTCCTGACGTGGACAGATACAGAAGAGATGATTCCTTGCGTGGACGGTGTTATTCCTAACGTGGAAGAGCTTAGTCCTAACGTGGACGATTTATTTCTGATGCAATGCAGACAAATTATCCCCAGCGAAGTTGCCGGGATTTTTCCGGGTTGATAGCAGGTGGAGTCCAGACGTGGACAAGTTTTAGTTGATGTTTCTTCGTGTTGACGAAACAAGCGTCCTGACGTGGACAGAGTTTTATCCTTGTGAGGATAGAATCTTTTTCAGGCTGATGAAAATAATCCCCAGCACGTCGCTAATGGATCAGTTGGTTGCCGTAACAGTTAGATTCAGTTGATGAATATCGTTCCCCAAGCAGTGGCGCAGTTTATTTCTGCGGTTGGCAAATTTCCGGGTTCTTAGTATTCAACCGTCTCGTACCTCGAATGTTTGAAGGCCGTTCGCTCTTCACCCAATCGGGTCCAAGTCGCTTGAATAGGGGCAGCTGTTGCACCCTAAAATTTGCTCAACCTAATTCACTTGGTTTATGTTTCAATTGCATTAGCATTTGCATATAGAGTCATGCACATAGTTTAATCATCTGCATAGCATAGCATAGCAAATCATCCAACAAGGGACCAAGTAATATTCTCATCTCTATGAGCCTATCAAGAGGTTATTATTCAAATTCAAGCATACTCAAGTCATCAGAAAGAAATTGAAGTCTAAAGAAGTCAGTGGGTCAAGCAGTGCATCTATCTCCTATCTGAGGGTATCTGAAGATCATCCAAGAAGTTGTGAGCTGTGGATTGAGCATGGAGAGTATGTAGACATCATGGAAGACTTAGAAAGTCATTTGGAGAAGGAGACAAGTCATTGATATGATCACAAGAGTTGCAGTTGAAGACAGTCAACTAGGGTTTCATCTGGGGTCAACTCTAGGTCAACCCTAGGTCAATTGATTGATTGAAAGGCATTAAGGGCTATTGGAGAGATGTGGGGTTCATCATTTGGCATATGGATAAGTATATGGTGTTGTGCCAAGAAGAATTCAAGAGAAATCAAGGAGAAGAGGAGTTTCTAAATTAGGGTTTCTGTGTAAAATCCCCTAATTTAGGTCAAATTTCCAAGCAAGATAAGTCAAAATAAAAGCTTCAAATGGATCCTTGGTCAACATGAAACTTGTGGAGGATCTCAAGACCTTTAATTTGAGTTGTGGAAGACATCAAGGAGATTTATAGAACTCAAGTTATGGTCCTTGCAAGTTACAGGTCATCTGAGGTATCTGAAATTTTGTCTGTGAAAGTTACATGTCTTCCAAGCAATTTTTACCCCTCAAGGAGATTTCAAATGACTTTCTGGTCAACATAAGAGTTGTTATTCATTGTCTTGGATTTCTATAATGGTATGGTATGACTTCATATGATTTGTGGAACTCTACTTATGGTTTTGGCAAGCAAAGGGTATTTTGGTCATCTGAGAATTACAGGTCATTTCAAGCCTATGCCCAAAACTCATACAAGGAAGCTTCAAATGAAAACCTTTACAACATCAAACTTGCTCCAAATGACATTTTGAGTCTAGAAAAGAGACCATGAAATATTGGAAAGGCTCATAGCTCAAGGTTGCAAAATTGGTGAATTTAGTGAATGAAAAATGACCTAAAATTGAGATTTTTCATAATTTGGCCAAATGGGGTGAAATTATAGGTCATTTTGATTGGAAAAAATGTATTAAGAACATTGGCAAAAGTATAATTTTGAGTTTGGTTCAAGAATTGAATGATATGCTTGGTTACTTACAAAGGAAGTTACATAATCCAAATCCAAGGGAAAATGTGCATGGGAAGTTTCTCCAAGGTTCTAGGACTTTCTATTTCCATCTATATATTGAATTGAAGAGCTTCATGCCATGGTTGGTGATTCATTGTGCTCATAATACCAAGTTTTACATCATTCTTCCAAATTGCAAAATCACTTCAAACTCCATCAAATCTCTCTCAATTTCCATTTTTCTTGATTTGATCATCATCAACATCTTTCATAGATCACAATTCACACAAGAACTTGGTTGAATTGAAGAGAACTCGTGCCATACAACTCCATCATCCAAAGTGCAAGAAAGTTTCAATTACAAGATCCAAGAGGTTTGAGCCAGAATCTTTGCATACAGAACAAAGAATTGAGTGTGTGGATCAAGTTCAGAGCATTGAAAGCATTGGATCAAGAGAATTCCATAGCTGTTTTCACCATTTACATCAGGTTGGTTTCTCATTCGATTTGTTTGTTTTAGTTAGAATCATAGAGAATTGTTAGCATAGATCTGTTAGGTAAGGTTAGATGATGGATTTCACAAAGTTTGGAGAAGTTTCATGGAGGTTATTAATGGTGTACCAAAACTGTTAGAGCTTAGAACATCAAGGATAATGCACGATAATCTTAGGTTTATAGCTCAAAATGATCAGTGAAAGATGTAGATTATGATAGGGTAAAGATTGGAAGAAATTGGAATGGTTGATGACAGGTGATAATGGTGGAGTCAGCATCTTCCACCTATCGGGTTTGGAGTTTGGTTGAGTTTTAGAAGGAAATAATGATATGGCTGTGTAGAGGGAAGAAAATAGAGCAACTTTTCTCTTTACATCGTGTGAATCCATGGAGAATCAAGGGAGAACAGAGAGCTGGAAAACTCGTGCATGGTGAGGTTTCTTTCTGAATCTAGGGTTTCTTGAGGTTGAAGATGATGAACAGCCGTTAGATCCATCTATTGACCTTGACTCTGAGACTAATCCAATGGTTGTGGTTTAAAATGAAAAACGGAGGGAGATTCAAAGGGTGCTACGCACCGTTTCACTTAAACTCAATCTGATGGGCTCATGATATTGTTACTAATAACACCCTCCCAAACGCAGGCCCAATGATTTTGAACTGAAAATTTTGCTAAGTGCACCGTTTCCATCTTTTTATTTTTTGTTATGTTTTCTGAATGCATTGGGCCCAGACGCGCTTGCTATGCGCGCCCCCCAGTCTGGGCCCATCTTGTTGTTTTAACTGATTTTATTACTTTCTGCACCCATTCCCAATTAATTCCTCATTTTATTTCTTTCATTTTTTTTAATTTCTTTGAAAATTCATAAAAAAATTGGAAAATGCATGATTTTAATTGGTTCTTTTTGCATATTATTCATAATTTTGTTAATAAAAATATCACACAAAAAAAATTAATATTTCATTTTATTTTCATATTTTTGGGCATATTTTTCTTTTAAATAAGATTAAATGATGTTTAGTTTAATGCATGAATTTGTTAATTTTAGTTTAAATAGATGCTTTAACATTTTTAATCCATTCTTTTTAGGTTGATTAGCTTAGACCTTTATCTTGTATATACAATTTAGTTCATATTTTTAGGACTTAATCTTAGGTGATTTGTTTAGGTGTGAATAACATGATCAAAACTAGGGTTTAGGAGATAACATAGGAGAATTAAATCATTTCCCTTAGGAGTTGTAGATTGAATCTTTGGGGTATGGGACTATAGGGATTATGGGTAGTTAATAGATCTCTTAGAAAATATTAGGATTCCCCTACTGCTATTAGTATACTGTCTGTATTTGTTTGACTGTGTGGTGTGCCCTCTCTAGGGTTATTTCATTTGTCTGTGTGGGGTGTTGGGTTTGCTTGGGGATTGGGAGAGCTGAAGACTTGTGATGATGAAGGCCATTGGAGATCAAGTGATTGAAGACCAACTTCCAGAGTTGATGAGGAGCATCCTTTGCTGGCAGCTGTTGAGGAGCATAGGGTTTAGGAGCTAGGCAGAGCTCTAGAGTAGAACACTTGATTCACAAACATGGAAGGCCTTGTCTGCCTCCATCCTTTCTCTATGATTCAAAGTCTCTTTCAAATATCCACCTCCTTCCTTTGGAAGGATCAGTGAATGTATTTGAAAGATAGAACTTTTGAGAGAAAATTGTCTGTATAATGTTAACAGTTAATGAGCCACCCTTGGTGGGCAGTTGACTGTTTAACATTCACTTCATCTTGTTGACTGATATTCATCTGGGAGATTGAGACTTGAAGAAAAGCCAGTGCAGGTTGAAGACTGATGACAAAGACCTTGCTTGAAGGCTGTGGAGATGGAGATTGATGCTTGCTGAAGCTTGTAGCTGATTGATGATGACTTGAAGACAGATGTGGATGCAGAGCTGCGGTGGCTGTTTATTTTTGTTGTTTATTTCTGATGTATTGTTTGGTTTTCCCTGACTGTATTGTTTGCTGTTTAACCTGTTGGGTTAGAAGTGAATTCTGTTCACTTTTGCCTATTGTTTTCTAGGTTCGAGGTTGAGTGGGACTCCCTTGCCTCGCTTGTATTGCTGCATCCATGCATTTTACTGCTTTTGTATATATTTGCTACTGTTTCTGTTTCCGTTTATCCCTTAGGATCTCTGTTTCTCTCTGCGCAAGAGAGGAGCATGATAGACACTAGGTCTTAACCCATGCATGATAACACTAGGTTAGTTTGATTCCCTTCGCAACCGTAGGTTAGAGTTCTGTCTCTTCTTTCTCAAAACAAACAGAAAAATACAATAAGATTTCAAACACAATAAAAGAAACTTCTTCCGTAAAAGAATGTGAACTCATCAAAACATCATTTTTGTCCGCTTGGACCGGTAATCAGAAAAACCCTTTTTCAGAAGGAATAAAAACAATCAAAACAGACTTGTGTCGTACATGGCCCGAACTACGTTTGCTCTAATCTTTCATGCTGTATGAAAGTACGTAGGCATAGGATGCGATATCCTAGCGAGCAACCTTCCCCTCCTTTCCCGTAGGTAGGCGAACTACGTTGACTCTGATTTCTCGTTCCAGACGGGAATACGTAGGCATAAAGTGCGATACTTTGCCGAGTCATTTTCTTTTCTTTTTAACCCTTAGCCCTTAGTGTAGATAGAAATAACAATCCATACCCGAAAACAAGCGTGAATCTCGTCGAGTACGACGGACGTGAGGGGTGCTAATACCTTCCCCTTGCGTAACCGACTCCCGAACCCAGGTTTTGGTTGCGATGACCATACCTTTCCCCATTTTGCGGTAGGTTTACCTCGAGCGTTTCCTTTCCCTCCGCTGGGATAAATAACGCACGGTGGCGACTCTTCTGTTCAGCCGGCGCCGATTTTCGCAGTAGCGACAGTCGCCTTTTCAGGTTTTCAACTTTGCGGGTTTGTTCTTTTTTCTTTTATCCCTAATTTTTCCCCAAACCTCTTCCTTTTATGGTTTATCGAGATACCCCATTTTCCTGGATTTTTTCTTTTTATATCCAGCGGGTCTCTTTTAAGCAAAGTATTTTTTAACTACATCTGCGTTCATAGAGGACATAAAGTCTTCACCATCCATAATAGATAGTAATAAGGCTCCACCAGAGAAAACCTTTCTTACCATATATGTACCTTCATAATTTAGGGTTCATTTTCCCCTGTGATCTATCTGAGGAGGAAGGATCCTTTTCAAAACCAAGTCACCTGTCTGGAAGCACCGGTGACACACTTTCTGATCAAAGCCCTTTTCATCCTGCTTTGGTACAACTGGCCATGAGAAATGGCTGCCAATCTTTTCTGATCAATAAGACTCAGCTGATTCAACCTGTCTTGCACCCACTCAACTTCGTCAAGTTTCACATCAACCAAAACTCTCAGAGAAGGAACCTCAACTTCTAATGGTAGGACTGCCTCCGTACCATATACTAGCGAGAAAGGAGTTTCCCCTGTTGATATATGTGCTAAAGTATGATAACTGTGTAAAGCAAAGGGCAACATCTCATGCCAATCCTTATAGGTCACCACCATGTTCTGCACAATCTTCTTGATATTCTTATTCGCTGCCTCAACGTCGCCATTCATCTTCGAACGGTACGAAGAAGAATTGTGATGTTCAATATTGAAATTCTGGCACAATTCTTTCATCATCTTATTGTTTAAATTTGAACCATTATCAATAATGATTCTCTCTTGGATTCCATAATGACATATGATGTCCTTCTTTATGAATCGGGCCACTACCTGTCTTGTGACATTAGCAAAGGAGGCTGCCTCCACCCACTTCGTAAAGTAATCGATGACAACTAGAATAAAACGATGCCCATTAGAAGCAGATGATTCAATCTTCCCAATCATATCAATTCCCCACATTGCAAAGGGCCAAGGAAATGTTAACACGTTCAGAGGGTTAGGTGGCACATGCACCTTGTCAGCATAAATCTGGCATTTATGGCATTTCCTGGTATATTTGAAACAATCAGATTCCATAGTCATCCAATAATACCTAGCTCTTAACAATTTTCTGTCCATCAGTGTGAGTACCAAAGGAACCCTCGTGAACTTCTTCCATCAACAGGCTTGCTTCGTGTTCATCAACACAATGTAACAAGACCATGCCGAAGTTTCTTCTATACAACACATCATCCTTATTTAAGTAGAAGTTGCCTGAAAGCCTCCTGAAATTCTTCTTATCTTTGTTAGATGCCCCAGGTGGGTACTCTTGAGTCTTGAGAAAGTGCTTGATGTCAAAATACCAGAGTTTTCCATATGACGCCTTTTCAACTGCAAACACGAAGGCAGATATGTCAAGACGCATGATGGTGCTTGATGGAGCTTCGTTCTAGAATTTCACTTTATACATTGACGATAACATTGCCAAGGTGTCTGCCATCTGATTTTCAGCCCTAGGCACATGATGAAACTTAACTCTATCAAAGAATGGTAGTAGTCTTCTAGCATAGTTCTTGCATGACACCAAGTTGGCCTGACTAATTTCCCATTCTCCTTTGATCTGGTTAACAAATAGTGCTTAATCGCCATATACATCAAGATTCTTGACCCTTAGATCAATGGCCTCTTCCAAACCCATAATGCACGCTTCATATTTTGCTTCGTTATTAGTGCAGGCGAACGTCAATCGGGCAGTGAACGGTATGTGAGAACTGTGAGGAGTTGTAATGATTGCCCCGATTCCGCTGCCATATGAGTTAACATTATCATTGAAAACCAACTTCCACTGAGATCCAATCTCAGGACCCTCGTCAGGAAAAGGCTCATCGCAGTCCTTCATCTTCAGAAACATAATGTCTTCATCTGGAAATTCAAACTTCATCAGCCGATAGTCTTCAATTGCCTGCTCAGTAAGATATTCTAACAAGACACTTCCCTTAATGGATTTTTGGGAAACATATTGAATATCATATTTTGTCATAACCATCTACCACCTGGCGATCCGTCCGGAGAGCGCTTGCTTCTCAAACACGTATTTGATCGGATCCACCTTTAATTTCAATAGCATTGTGTGATTTAACATGTATTGCCTCAAGCGCTTAGCTGCCCAAGCAAGTGCACAACATGTTTTTTTTAGCATTCAGTACCTCGACTCACAATTGGTGAATTTCTTACTCAGGTAGTAAATAACATGTTCTTTCTTACCTGTCTCGTCGTGTTAACTGAGCACACATCCCATTGAATTCTCAAGAACCGTTAAATACATGATCAGAGGTCTCCCTGCAACTAGAGGAACTAATATCAGAGTTTCTTGTAAATACTCTTTTATCTCCTCAAAAGCCTTCTGGAAATTTTCATTCCAAACGACCGCCTGATATTTCCTTAGCAATTTGAATTTAGGCTTGCAAGTGGCTGTAAGGTGAGAAATGAATCTTGCAATATAGTTCAATCTCCCTAGGAAACCATAAATCTCTTTCTCCGTCCTCGGTTCAGGCATTTCTTGAATATCTTTGATTTTTTCAGGATCAACCTCAATACCCCTCTCACTGACAATGAAATCCAATAGCTTTCCATATCTCACCCCAAAAGTGCATTTATTAGGATTTAACCTCAGCTTGAATTTCCCCAGTCTTTCAAACAATTTCAGAAGATTACCCAAGTGTCCTTCCTCCGTTTTTGACTTTGCAATCATGTGATCAACATAGACTTCAATCTCTTGATGAATCATATCATGAAAGAGAGTCACCATCGCTCGCTGATAAGTTGCACCAACATTTTTTAATCCAAAGGGCACCACTTTATAGCAAAAAGTCCCCCACGGTGTAATGAAAGTAGTTCTCTCCATGTCCTCTGGGGCCATCTTGATTTTGTTATATCTAGAGAATCCGTCCATAAGGAAAACACAAAATATTGAGCAGTGTTATCAACCAACACGTCAATGTGAGGGAATAGAAAATCATCTTTAGGGCTCGCTCTATTCAGATCTCTGTAATCAATATACATCCTGACCTTTCCATCTTTCGTAGGTACATGAACAATGTTAGCGACCCACATATGGTAGTTTGTGACAGCAAGAAAACCAGCGTCCAACTGCTTTTGAACCTCTTCTTTAATCTTGACAGCCATGTTTGGCCTCGTCCTTCTCAACTTCTGCTTCACTGGTGGACATTCTTCTCGAAGAGGCAGCCGGTGTACCACTATATCTACATCTAGCCCAGGCATGTCTTGGTAAGTCCAAGCAAAGATATCTATATACTCACATACCATCTCGACCAATCTTCTCTTGACACCATCTTCCAAAGCAGCCCCTATTCTGACTTCTTTCTTTTCATCCTCGGTACCCAAACTGATGACTTTAATATCCTCTTGATGAGGCAAAATAACCCTTTCCTCTTGCTTCAGAAGCCTGGTAATTCCTCAGGTAGGTCACAGTCTTCGTCAGCTCTTCTTCAGCTTGATAGATAGGATTATCGAAGTCATACTGAGCCATAATTGAACCAGAACCTATCGTATCTGAGATAAAAGATCTGCATGATTGGTGTTTTATATTCATTATGAAATGCAAACAAATAGAAACACATTGCCATTTTTCTGTTGATAAAAATGTAAAAATAAAAAGGAAAAACAGGGATCAAAATATTTGAATGCAAAAAAGACGTCCTTTATTTATGATAATATTGAAAATAACAAAAGAGGCCCTACAAAATGTGTCACTACGTCTTGGGCAGAATGTAGGACTGGACATAATGAAAAAAAAATGAAAATTTCTCTTTGGTGGTAACTTGAATTATCTCCTCGGTGGTCTAATTGCACAACTTCTGGCCAGGAATCCAAGCATCCATGTCGCAGTCGCTATCACCTTCATTGTCCCCTATGGCATGAATCCTGTCAAAGATGACTCCACCACTGATGAATCTGACAGGTCCCTTGTATCTTGGAAGGTCTTGAGAAGTATTTGGAGGGATTATACCCTAGACCAAATTTATCTTTGTTGACAGGAACATCAAGCACTTGGCCCCACCTCTGGGAAGTTCCAGACTCAACAATAGCACGAGCTTCTTTGAAAGATGACATTGAAACCTCTAGGCCTTTGACTTTGACAAGAGGCTTCTCCTAAATTTGTACTGCTTCGAAGGCCTAACAGAGCGTCTCGTGGATCTCCCCATCCACCTCTACATACTTGAATGATGAAAGCTGACTAACCATTATATCTTCTTCCCCACATACTGTAACAACCTTTCCTTCCATCATGTATTTCAGATTTTGATGCAAAGTTGATGTGACTACTCCCGCAACATGTATCCATGGTCGGCCAAGCAAGCAGTTGTATGCCGGTTGGATATCCATTATATAGAAAGTTGCATCAAAAACTTTAGGTCCCACCTGTAATCTCCAAATGCAGACCTTTTTGAGCCATCAAATGCTCTTACTACCAAATCACTTGGCGTACAAATCAACCCCTGGGTGTCCAACTTCATTAACGCCTTCTTGGGCAGCATGTTAAGTGACGATCCTGTGTCAACCAGGACGTGTGGCAATAATGATCCTCTGCACTCCATGGGAATATGCAAAGCATGGTTATGATTTCTCCTAACAGGATTTAAATCTAGTTCTGTGAAACCTAAACCATTTCCTGCATTGACATGCGCTATTACCCCTTCCAATTGGTTAAAATTTCCTGTAGCACATACGCTGAATTTAAGATCCTCAATAAGGAATTATGGTACGCCTCTGAACATAACAACAAAGACAAAATATATATTTTGGATGGAGTTTGATTTAAGTGATCCACAATCTTGTAGTCACTCTTACGAATTATCCTCATAAACTCCTCAACATCTTTTAAAAAAGCATCACTACCAGCCTGCTACTGCACATCCTCTTCAACCACTGCTTTCCCTTTCCCTTTATCATTCTTGTCAATATTAGCTTCAAGTGGAGAAAATAACCTTCCACTACGAGTGATTCCTCCGACACTAACTATGTTTTCAACAGTAGAACCACCATATGACGAACTGGTCAACTCTTGATTCTTCTTGTTACAGAACACTTATTCCCCATAGTTCCATGGGATGGCTTTGGTGCTTTCACACGGCACGGGTCCTAGAAAAATAATGATCACTGGCGCTGGCCTAGCAGATGCTGAAATATTTATGGTCCAGTAAGAAATTGAAATCGCGGAGACTTTTCTTCCATCATTACTAACCCTGTCATCAACATCCTCCCTAACAACTCTGTCAAATTGTAAACAACCATCATTAATCATTTTCTGGATACCATTCTTCAAAAAACTGCAATCCTCAAGTTGCAATTCACACTTCGAACAATCAGCAGAACACCCTAGAAACACTCATCCCTTCAATAACACATCCTTCACAAAACTTAAAGGTGTAACACCCCACTCTACCCCGTACGCGTATTATAAAACATATACGGAAATATTTCGTAAAAGTACATCAGAGTTCTCAAAACAAGTAGGATATCACACTAAGTCACTTCATTTTTCATAATTAAACCAATGATATCTAGCTTTCAATTAAACAGCAGAATAAAGTCAATTGTTCAAACATAATCTCCACCACAAGGTGATCATACATCCTTAATCCAATAAATAAAAGATACATAACAATTAATCAAGAAAATAAGCAAATATAACATAATCTCGTCATCCCATGTTACGTATCAGAGCGACTTCTAGGACTTGATCAAATAGCAACACACTCCAAGCACTACTCAGGTACCTGGTCATCTGCACCCCCAAGAAGCACAGACGCAACAAACAGAAAAGGGGTGAGAACTACATTCAATAAATAAGCGATGAAATACACATGCTAACGAGTAGTTACACACCATACATAAAATCATACACATGCAACACACATACACGTGCCATCTCAATCACTCAGCATCAATAGCCCATAATTAAATATAAATATGCAATGTGACTCACTGACTCGACACAATGCATGTGGTACCAACACAATCACATACGGTTCACCCTAGAACCCGATTCTCGTCGGAATCCGGATAAGTCGTATATGTTCCTCTGAACTACAACTTATCTCCACAACGACTTCCACATGAAGTTCGAATGAAACTAGGCACCCATCATGGATTCCCACCTAGCCATCTCCATAAGACACATGACATGAAATACATGACAACACAATTATACAATATAATAATTCAAGCATAATTCACGATCATTAATGATCCACACCAGCCATCCGCTCACCGTAATCCTCTCGGGAATTACCACAATCACACAAGACTATCCACATTCGATAATCATGGCTCACACTCATCAAAACACACCCATAAGGGAACACACATAACCTTCCATATTCTCTCGATTTACTTCATTACTAATCTTCCTTAAGTTCATTTTAGTCATATTAATCCTACCAATTAAACGGAAGTGCGTTCCAAGTAAAATCTGGATAGAAATCACAAAAATTGGGGATAAGTCATTCCAGACTGTCCATACGCGTACCAACATGATCCATACGTGTAATGCCTGCTGTCATCACGTATTAGACTTATCTTACGCATATGAACATGGGCTCTCACTCCCAAAACCCCTCAGAGTCACCCTTTACGCATATTTTTTCCCAGGCACATACGCGTACCATACACGTATCACCAGATGGACGTGCTGGCACTGGGGATAGGGCACGTCTGCTACGCGTACAACCCCTTGGGAAGTCCCCCATATGTGTATTGCATAAGCCCATACACGTATGACCAGCAGATCTGTCAAAAAACTCAGATCTCAACATTCTCACGAGTTTCTACTCAAGATTCATCATTCTATCTTCCCATTCATTCTCAAACTCAGATTTTAATCAATTCCAATGAATCCTATCTTCTATTCTTTCAAGATTCTAGTTATTAGATCTAGTTTCGATTACGGTTAAACCCTTAATTCTTAGATCTAACATCTGTCATAATTTCACCATAGTGTTCATAACTTTTCACACGAATTCTAGATCAGTTCTAAATTCGTTCGTCCAACACCAGACCAGAAATATTTAGCAATGACAGTAATCACAAGAAACATCACAAGGTTACGAAATTAGATCAATGAACAAGAACAAACAGAAATTCCTATGAGATAAAGGACCTCTCACTACCCTCTCATGTTAATTCATCCATATTGAAATCCATTCTCCCCCTTACCTTGGATTAAAGCTTTTTCCTTGACAACAATGGAGAATTTGCCCCTTTTTACCCTAGCTCTCCTTTCTCTGCCTTTTTCCTCTTTTAGGTGTTAACTGACTAATTCCTCCACTAAATCTCTCTTAACCCCTTAATTAGGTTTTAATTCTATTAATCTAATTAATAATAATAATAATAATAATAATAATAATAATAATAATAATAATAACTACCATCCTATTAATATTATTATCAATAATAATTAAATAATAATATCAATAACCATAGTATTCTTATTATTGTTATTAAATTATTAGCATTATCATTATTATAGGTCCACCTTACCCCCAACTAAGGTCACCTCTCACTCGTGCCATTAAACTCATACCCTTATCAAAGACATCACAACCAATATGCATACAATAAGGAATAAAAAGACTAAATAATTCAAATGGGGTGTTATAACTCTCCCCCACTTAAAATATTTTCGTCCTCAAAAATGTACCTACTGAGAACAATTCTGGATACGACTCTCGCATCTTGCTCTCCAATTCCCAGGTCACACTTCCCCCAGCAGCTCCTCCCCAAGCTACTCTTACCAACAAAATATCCTTCCCTCTTAGTTGTTTCATCTTGCGGTCTTCGATCTTCAACGGAATCGCCTCCACCGTAAGGTTATCTCGAACTTGCACTTCATCTCTCTGAAGCACATGAGATGGATCAACAACATACTTCCGAAGTTGCTATGCATGAAACACGTCATGTAAATTCGAGAGTTTGAGTGGCACACCACTCTATAGTTGTTGCACCCCAAAATTTGCCCAACCTTTTCTTAACTTGGTTTATGTTTCATTTCATTCCTTTCTAGCATTTGATATGCATAGCATTTTTCATTGAATAGGGTATCAAGAGGTTGTGCATATCAAGAGGAGTCTACTCAGAGGTTTGAGCCTAAACAAGGGATGTTACTCAAGTTTGAATGGTCATCAAGTCATCTAGAAGTGGGCAATGGTCTTTTGAAAGGATTGATGGATGTATGTGGGTCAGCTCCTAACTTGGAGGCCAACTCAAGATCACCAGAGGATTGTGAATTCATGATTAGGGACATAAGACGTTGAGAGAGCTCATTGATTGCTTTGAGAGCCATGTTGAAGCTTATTCAAGTTGTTGTATAAAGTGGAACAAGCCACAGCCAAGAGAGGTAGGGTTTTCATCTGGTTAATCCTCAGTCAATGGTGAAATTGAAGGAGATTAAAACTCAATTAAAATTCTCTATGGTCATGGGATGCTGTGTTAATATACATGAGATATCATTTCAAGATCAATTAATCAAGAATCAAGAGTGTGAGAAGTTACTAAATTAGGGTTCTTAGTGTAAAATCCCATGTTTAGTCCCCTAACTTCAAGACCACCTATCTCAAGATACAAGTCTCATCCCAACTTTTGGCCAACATGAAACTTGTAGAGCATGTTCTTAGCTTTCTTTTGAGTACTAGAAGTCCTTGATTGTATTTATAGAACTCATGTTATGATACAGACAAGTTATAGGTCATCAGATGAATGTGATTTTGGTCAACAAAAGTCAACCAACTTCCAAGCCATTTTTGACCTAGAAGGATGTTTCTCATCAACTTTTGGCCAACATGAAAGTTGTAGATCATGGTCTTAACTTTCCAAAGACTAGTATAAGTCTTTCATCTGATTTGTAGAACTCAAGTTATGAGGGTTGCAAGTCAGGGGTATTTTGGGAAAGTGAGATTATAGGTCATAAAATTATAGGTCCATTTCACCAACTTGCACATCTCAAATGAAGATTTTTCCAACATCAAATGTGCTCCAAATAGTGTCATTTGTTCAACCAAACATCAAGAAGTCATGGATTTGGTTTGGTTTGAGGAATTGATGTGTGAATTTTCATGGAAGAAAGCTTTAAAGGGCAAAATGGGAACTAATTCATTTTTGATCATTTTTGTGCAAGTAGGTACATATTTTGAGTGCAAAACATGTTTTAAACTCATTGGAAATTTTAGAATTTGAGTTTGTTGGGTTTTTGTGAGCCATTTCCAAGCTTACTTCATCATGAAGTTACACAACCAATGACAACCTTTGAGATCAAAACAAGGAGTAAATCATGGCCATTCACACTCCTTATATTCCCAACAAGAGTTTTAAGCCAATTTGGAGCCAAATTTGAAGCATTTTCGTGCACTTGAAGAAGCTCCAAAATCAATTCCCATGGATTTTCAATTGGGCTCTAGGGACTAGAATTGGGCTTTATTTTGATTCAAATCCATTATATAAAAGGTTTCTAACCTTCACAAATGATCAGAACACGAAATTGGAGGCAAATTGCTCAAGAACAACTTTGAAAAAGTGGTGAAAATTCAAAATTTGAATTATGAGAATTAGCAAGTTTCAAGCCAAATTGTGAATTGCAAAAGCTTCATTGAAGATCACTGAACGTTTCTGGATACTTTTCTTCAAGCTTAAGCATCAATTGAAGGCTCAACAGAAGTTCTCCACTAGGTATTTTCAAATCAATCTTACACTCTGAATATGCCATGATTCATTGCCATTTTTGCATATTTGAGACCTAGACAACATGTAGATCATTAATTACTAAAATGAACTGGCATTTGTGATGATTGTTGGATGAAGCTCAAAATTGTTTGGATCTGATATGGCTTGTTCTTGCATTGTTTTGATTAATTGTTGTTTGATTTGTAATCTCCATAACCTCTAGTTGATTTCTGGACAATTTGAGTGAAGTTTGTGAACTTTTGTTCTTGATGCATAATTCTGTTTGCCTTCGATTTGAGCTTGTGGTGAGGAATTAATGAAAATTAACCTTAGATTCATGATCCTTGTGAGTTGTAGATGTTTTTTCATATGAAGTTTGTTGGAACTGGTGAAGTTTTGACTAGAGCACTATTGCTCTCGCCGGAGAAGACGACTAGAGTCTTCTCCGGCCACCACAGACCTTCCCTCCAATTTGGTTCAGTTTGAATGGAGAAGATGATCTCCCAGCCACACGATCTGGCTGAATCCCTTGACCTTGTATATGGATCCAACGCATGAGGTTTGTTTTCATTAGGTTGACTAGGGTTTTGATTACGTGGCAAGCTCTAGTTCATAGGATCAGTATACTTTTGGAATGGATGAATGAGATTAAGACCTATGGTACGCTGAAGTCTATGAACCGCACCTGGTCCCCTGTGAAACACTGTGTTTCACTTAAGTTCCCTCAGCGCATACGTGGCACGCTTGTGTGCCTTGGATTAGTTGACTGGTCTTTTGATCCTCTGGTTGTTGTTTTTTCACTTTCTTTTATTTCTTTTAATATTTTATTTTTATTTCGGTTTGATTTTAATTAATTAAAAATAGCTCCAATACTCCAAAAATTCCACAAAAAATATTTTTACAAAACATGAGATGTCTATTATTTTTAGACATTTTTTATTTTAATTTTCAGATTATTTTTCATTTTTAAATACATTTAAATATTGGAGGTGTTTTTAATTGAATTAAATTGTGCATTGTTTGTTCTTTTATTTGTTTTTCCCATTTCCTTTGGGTCCATTGAATGAAAATTGATCCTCATATCCATGATGAGTTGAACAATTTTTTAAGACCATTTTGCCCCTGGTTGGTTGACTTTAGGGTTGACTTTTGGTGCTTTTCTTTTGACCCTCGATTCTCCCATTTCAAAGTGGTACATCTTGAATATTATTTTCTTTTGATGGTGCTTTGAGGGGATATTTGCTTTGAGCTTTTGGCCTCTGGTTGCCAACATGTTTAGCTACTTTGTGCATTTTATTTGATTATTTTTGAACCATTTTCCTATTTTTGAGGTAACTTGCAAGTCAAGTTACCTCCAAAGGAGGTTCACACAAGTACCTTGACCTAGTTTGATTTGGATATGACATTTTTGGATCCCTTGAACCCTAAATGCCTTTTGTTTCATGTTGCTAAGATGTTAAGGATGATTTTGGTTCAATTTTAGGTCATGATATTGTTTCTTCCTTGTTCATATATGTGTTTCCTATTAAGTTTCCAACTTGAACTTCTATGTGATGTTTGCTTGCATTCTTTGTGCCTTTGCTTGAATTTCCTTTTGAATTGAATTGTTATTGCTTTTGAGCTTTCTTCTCTTCATCTCCTTTCTGTCCAATGACCTTGGAGTGTCATTTAAGGTGGCTTGGTCCCTCCTTTGGAGGTATTTGAAGCATACCTAGAATGATGAATCCTTGAGGACACTTTTGGTGCTTCTTTGCTTTTGATGAGTGATGCTTATGGTTGAGTACCTATTATGAGGTCCTTGCTGCCCTCATTTGGTCTCCCATCCTCACTTAGCTTTGGGTTTTGGTTTTACTTTCCTTTTGGTTTATTTTGGTGGTGTGGTTGATGTTGTTTGACTTAGGTCATTTCATCCCACTTTTTGATGCATCTTTGTGTAGTTTGCTTTTGTTGGATTAATTTCTGTTGAAAAGTATATTTCCCGCAAATATTTTTAATATCGTATCCACAGAGATTGGTGTTATTACTGCCGTTCTATAATTTCGATTGATGTAAGTTCAAAGGTATTCAAATTGTTTGTTGAGGAATAAATTGTTCTTTTTACTTATAAGAAAAATAGGACAATAAAAATGGTTTTAGAATAAAGTTTAGAAGCCTTGTCAAGATTGAGTTTCATTATCTTTGTTCTTTATGTATTCTTAATATCACATGCATGCATTCAAACTCCATTGATAATATTCAAGTGTCTTCTCAATAATATTTATGTCTAACTAAAATTGTGATAGTTACTATATAAATCCTTAGACGATCTCTCCATCCAACTATTGATGTAATAATCTTAAATGCTTAACACAATAGAAAAAGTAGTGAATAAATCTATCTCTACAATTTATTCTCTACTTGGAAAAATATTTTAGTTCAAGAATCAAACTACCTTTCTCAACAATAATTCAATTCTAATTTTGTAATGTAAAGAGAAAAAGTATTATTCCTTATCAAAGATGAAGTCTGTTACATGCAAGGATACAAATTTTACATAAACAACAAAAGACAACTACTACCTCAACCTTGCCAAAAAGGAATTTAGCTACTCATCATCTTCACTGATTCCATGGAAAATTCTTCAAGAATTTATTCTTACATGCAAAAACTCTCCAAAGACAAGAAAATCCTCTCCAAAATCTTTCTAAGATCACCTTACAAACCTAAGAGATACTAAGACTAAAGGTTGAAATGATTGTGTCTTACATGCAAGGGAAAAGTGCAATAAATAGGCGCCACCCTACAAAAAGTATTCTTTTCTTCCAAGACATGACATGTGTCATTAATTTGCACGTGCTGAATTTCACTCAGTTCGCGGCGCGAACTGCCCAGTTTGAGAATTGTTTGCTTTGTGTTCCCTCAGCATTGCTTTTACCAAACTTTTTCTTCAAGTGTTGCTTCGGAGATCTTTTTATACAATCCTTCTTTTCTTGACAAATATTCTACAAAACTTAGATAAAAAGTGAAATATCTATTCGAAACAAAAGAAAATAACTTAAATTGAATGCTTACTAAATTGTGATAAAAACTTGTGTGATTTTACCAAGAAATTGGTAAAAGGGACCGATAAAATATATAAAAATTAGTACCAATTGGTCCCTAACAATTTCTTCTTGTGCACTTCTCCTTCTTCTCTTTTCTTGCATTTCCATATGCATACTTGGTCGAGATGAGCTTGTGGAGGCTACTGCCCCACACTATTTTCTTCCCACTTTCATTCTACTTGTGCATTCAATGTGTGCATTCTTTCATTTGCATGTGTGATTTTATTGTTTCTTCTTTTTCTCTTGCTTTTCTTTGCCATGCTCCCCATAAGTTCTCTAACCTCTTGAGGTTATGATAGACATTAGGTGCCTAACTATGAATGATAACATTAGGTAGTTCCCTTTTTAAACTCAACTTTAAGTCCACTTTGCATGATAACTTTTAGGATTGATTAGTCTCCCATTAGTGTTCCTTTCTTCTCTTCTCATCTTCAAACATTCATAAAACACTTAATAAAGAATGACAAGTGTAGCACGCTACGAGCCTTAAGCTACTTGAGAAATGGTAATTGAGGGGCCTCCTCTCAAGGACCTAGAATGTTTAGTGTACACCCTTTGGGTGATATACAACGCATTCGTTCTTAGGTCATAGTCTCTAGTGCGACATGAGTTGCAAATCAAATTCAAAACACCTCTTCTCTAAAAAACACAAAAACACTTCAAACCTTTTTCATCCTTCGGGATTCTTAATCAGGAAAATTGTTTCAGATAAAAGAGTGTCGTTAACTCTTAGTTCTACCGCAAACGGTAATGCATAAGTCTCCAATGGTCGAGCTGCATACACCAACTGCTAGAACTACTTGTTAACCCTACTCGGGCTTAAAAATTTTTGAACCAACCTATGGTCCTTGTAGCCCGAACTACGTTCGCTCTGATCTTTCATACCAGATGAAAGTACGTAGGCATAAGACGCGATGTCTTAGCGAGCAACCTTTCCCCTTTAGCCGTGGTTAGTCGAACTACGTTGACTCTGACTTTCCCATTGCACGAGGGAGTATGTAGGCACAGAGCGACGATGCTCTGCCGAGTCACTTCTCTTTTCTTTTTCTTTTGTCCCTGAGCCTTTAGATAGATAGTTTCAACACGCCCTTTTAGATAGACAACAATGCGTGGATCCCGTCGAGTACGATGGACGTGAGGGGTGCTAATACCTTCCCCTTGCGTAACCGACTCCCGAATCTAGACATGGTTGCGATGACCTTGTCTTTCCCTTTTTTGTTAGGTTTCTCCGATCATTTCCTTTCCCTTTCTTTGGGATAAATAAAAAAAGTGGCGACTCTTCTATTTTTTCCACCGATTGTTTTTCGCAGTTGCGACAGCTGGAGACTCTGCTGGGGACAACTGGTTCCCTATGTGAGTCAATCCTATCGCTTGTCTGTTTATCTTTGGGTGTTGTATATATGTGCTTTATTTATCTTTCTCGCATTTATTTTCCGCATCATATATCATTATTACTGTGCTGTGGGGAGGGAAGTTCCATTGAGTGATAAGCCGGACCTGGGTTTGAGTATACACCTAGATTTAGTAGTGGAAATTAGTGGTGGATGTGCTTGCTTTGCTCGTACTAGTTCACCATGAAATTCACGCTCAGACGAGATTCTCTTTGACAAATTTCTTTCTGGCCCTTTGGGCTCGAGGGAATTTTGAATCTGAGGGTTGTCGACTTTGGGGACCGATCATTTGTGAGTCAGTTAAGTGACGCCTCTTCAAGAGACGATGATGCCAAACCAGAAATGGTGAAAGTATCATCATCTCTTGAAAGTCTGTGACACTGACGAATGCATAGGATGCCGAACCTTATCAGTGGATAGGTCCATACCTGTGAGAGGGATTGGGTTATGCAGGAAACCTTGGCTTTCAGAATACCCGGTTCTTTATAGTGTGAATCTATTTATCAGTGGGTCCTATTGTCGGTACTTTGTTCCTGCTAAGGCGAAGCGCTGGTTCTTCTCGACCAGCAGCACAGCAGTCTTGATCCCTTGTTTGCATTTTCATCTACATTTCATTAACATGTATTTGTGTTGTAGGTGCATATTTATCCTTCGATTCTGGTGATCTTATTCCCTCCTTACTTATATGGATTCCTTAAAGAGGACAGTGGCTTACAAGCTTCCAACTCCAGATGTTAGATCTTTGCTGAGTTTGATTTCCCTGGCTGGTGGGAAGGTGATGGAGGATTTCAGGCAGTCTTATGGGAGATTATTGAGATGGGTCTGCAAGCCTTCAGCATATGAGGTGGATGGCCTTTATGCCTTTTTGCAGTTCTACAATCCACAGTTGAGGTGCTTTGTTTTTCCTGACTACATTCTAGCGCCTACGTTGGAGGAGTACTCAGTATTGTTGGATGTGCCTGTTCTTAGTCAGATGCCATTTGTTCATATTGATGCTAAGTCTGATCTGGCTAAGCTAGCTGCCATAGGACATGTGGATGCTTCAGAGTTGCAGGGGGTTTGACAGAGTGGAATGGGGTGCATGGTTTTCCTTTGGCTTTCCTAGTTGATAAAGCTAGGCAGTTTGCTAAGGATGGTTGCTGGATTGCATTTAACGCTGTTCTTGCTCTTTGTATATACGACATTGTATTGTTTCCTAACCTCTCTGACTTTGTGGATTTGGATGCATTTCATATCTTGGCTTCAAGAAACCCAGTGCATACCCTTTTCGGAGACGTTTATCATTCTGTGCATTACAAGAATGAGAAACGAAGGGGAAAGAATGTGGCTTGTTGTGTTCCTCTATTGTACGCTTGGTTTGCTAGTCATAGGCCCAAGATGAACCCATTTGTGGCTACTGCTAGTACTTCAAAATGGTTGGAGAGGCTGATGGGATTATCTGCGGAAAATATTGTTTGGTTTGACCGAGACATGCTTGGAACAAATATTATTTATAGTTGTGGTGGTTTTCCTAATGTTCCTTTGATCGGAAGGAAAGGTTGCATCAACTATAACTCTTCTCTATTGGTGAGACAGTTTGGGTATGCATTGAGGGAGCCTCCTAGAGAAGAGGAGATACAAGAATCTATGTATCTTACTGGTTTATTGGAGGGCGAGACTTTGGGAAGACTTGAGCATGCATGGAATAACATTCATCGGAAAGGGAAGTTAGCTTTGGGGAAGAGTAACAGCCGAGCATATGACCCTTACATGACTTGGATTCATGATAGAGCTACGAAGTTCTTGATGCCATTCCCTGCAATCGCACCTCTGTATCCTCTCATGATAGAGGAACCCACTACTGTAGATATCTAGAAATACAATCAGGTATTGGCAGAGAAGGAAGAGCTGAGAAAAGTGAATGAAGAATTGGAGAAAGAGATTATCTAGCTTCGAAGTGAGAAGATAGATGCAGTTCATTCTTTCAAGATACAGACCGAGCTTGTCAATAAACTGGGTACGGACCTGACTAAGGAGACTAATGACAGAGAGCGCACAACCCGAGATTTGAATGTCGCTTATAGTGTTCTTGCCACTAAGAAGGAATAGTTGAATAAGGCTTACTTGAGAGTCTCCAAGTTTGAATCAATATGGAATGCCATGCTCACTAACAACAAGGAGCGCGGGGACAGGTTAAAACTTCAGATCAGCAAGTTGAAGGCTCAACTTAATGCCAAAGATGAGGAGATTGCAGCGGAAGCATCACTTAGACGATACAGTGAGTACAGGTTGAATGAAGCGATCGTGAACTTGAAGGATCTCAAGTTGAGAGCTGACTCCAAGAGACGTAGGCTTGAGGCATGTTTCGGGGAAGAAGCTTTAGAGGATCATGTTGATAGCTTACAACATACTGTTAGCCAGCAGGATTTGCTTATTCAGGGGCTACTCGCTAGGTCGGATCACCCTGGGACGCTGAAGCTGTTAGAGGATTTCCGATCACGTCATCCTGCTTGACCCGTTTTGTCTATTTCTGTTGTAGTCTTTGATGTGTATTTGTTGTATTTGACCATCGCCAGGCTTGTTGGTTGAGGTCTTTTCCTTATTTGTACTCAGTTGTAGCTTGTACATTGCCGGATGGCTTTTGATCTATATACGAGGAGTTGGTATTTTATGCTTGTCCGCAGGGTTCTCCATTGTAATGTTTTTCTTGGGAACTGGAATCGAGGGGGAAATATCCTTGTTGCATAAATACATGTCTGCATTTTAGCATTTTTCACACATTTGCAGGTGCACCGGAACCGTTATCCTTATTTTTCCTGTGGTTCACTAGTGTTTCAGGATTGCTGACGTGACAACTCACCGGTACGACACCAAAAGAAACTAGAAAAGACTGATGGATCAAATGCAGATAGAAATGCAAGATATGAGAGATCGTGTGGCACAGCTGATGGAGGTCATGCAAGGGGTTACTAATGGTCAAGCGCAACTTCAGACTTTAGTGCAACCTTTGATTGCACGAGTTGATAATGATGGTGTGTTACACGATGGGATTGATGCTAACCCTCCTCACATTGAAACTCCTCGTGCAGACAATTCTATGCCAACTTTAGTCATCCCTACTGATGGAGGGGGTGGTCACATTGCTGGTGCTAGAAATGCGGCAGGCTTTAATCATGCTGGTTTTACTAATGGTGGTAATGGTAACGGAAATGGATATGGTCTCGACACTACGTGTGCCATACACGGTAGCATGGACCACACTTTGAATAAGGATAGGCAGGAGGATGTGTTTTCTCCAAGGATTATAACAGCTGAAGTACCTTCTGAGGCTGATAGAAGGATTAAGATGATCGAAGAGAAGATGAGGTCTCTTTAATGCCAAAACTCTATGGGGCTGGATATGTCTAATATGGGGCTGATCCCAAGCTTGAGAGTACCACCAAAGTTGAAGGTCCCAGATTTTGATAAGTACAAGGGTACCACTTTCCTTAGGGTTCATTTGACGTCTTATTATCACAAGATATCTGCGCATTCCGATGATGAGAAACTACTTATGCACTTCTTCTAGGATAGTCTATCCGGTCCCTCGCTGGAATGGTATATGAGCTTAGAGCCTGCAAATGTCCGTAGCTGGAGAGACCTAGCTGAAGCTTTTGTAAGGCACTATCAGTACAATAGTAACCTTGCTCCAAATAGAGTCTAGCTGCAGAATCTTTCTCAGAAGAGCAATGAATGCTTTAAAGAATACGCCCAGAGGTGGCGAGAGCTTGCTGCTAGGGTATGTTTGTTGCTACTTTACCAAGGGTGTACCTATGAAAAGCTTATAAGCAGCATGTCAGGCAGCTTTTCTGACTTAATAATCATCGGGGAGAGGGTGGAGAATGGAATTAAGTTAGGAAAGATCAACACTGGTGAGATGCCCTCAGCTAGAGGAGGAAACAAGAAAGTGTTCAGAAACAAAAGGCGAGAGGGAGATACTAACGCTGTATCCAGTTCAAGGGGAAGAAATAGAGGTCAGAATCGGCAACATCAGCAGATTGCCAGCATCACTATTCCAGCAGCTCAACAACCACAGCAACAACAGCGTCAGCAACAATAACAACAACGACCGCAACAAGGGTACGACAAATACCAAGATAGAGGTCGGGCATCCAATAGGCATTTTAATGCGCCTCATATGCCTTACTTTCAGTTATTGCAGGCTTTGCTACAAATGCAATTGATTCAGAAAAGGACTTTGGCTCCCTTGATCGGACCTCCTCCACCTGGGTACGATGTAAATGCTCGTTGTGAATTTCATTTGGGTGCTCCAGGACATAATATTGATAATTGTAAAGCCTTCAAACATAAAGTGCAAGACGTGATTGACAGTAAGGTGATCAATTTTTCCAATGATGTTCCCAATGTGCTGCAGAATCCCATGCTGAATCACGGGCAGGCTGGGGTTAATGCAATTATCAAGGAGGAGGTGTTGAATTTGGTGATGGATGTTGATGAATTGAAAACACCCTTAAGCTTTGTGAAAGCCAGATTACTAAAGGGGGTGTTTTCCCGGGTTGTGCTGAGGACTATGTTGAATGTTCTGCTGATCTTGAGAGAGGATGTGGATTATTGAGAAGACGTATTCAGGAAATGATGGATAACGGAGTTTTACAATTTGACCGTTCTAGTGGAAGAGAGTCCGGGGATTTGGTGGCTGAAGAAAAGGATGAGATTGCAACAATCTCCATCCCATATAAGATTGTTACTATCTATGCACCAAATCCACCAACGATAACTATCACAAAAGCAGGTCCTATGCCGTTTGAGAGCACTAAGGCTATTTCGTGGAACTACGGAGCCGAAGTGTGCTGTAATGGGCAGAAGGTAAACTTGAATGATCCCCCTGCAAGTTCAATTGACAATCTCGTGGGAGCAGGAGGTATTACTCGCAGTGGCCGAGTCTTTTCGTCGCCTGAAGTGACTGTTGATAAGGCGGACAAAGGAAAAAGACCGGTAGTGGAGGAGACTTCTCAATCTGGGGAGAGATAATCTTTTTTGAAAGACGCGGAGGAATTTATGAGGCTGATTCGGAAAAGCGACTACAAGATAGTCGATCACTTGCAGCAAACTCCTTCCAAAATATCTATTGCAGTTACCAGTTTAGTCTGGGGCAAATCTTTTGCAGTTACCAGTAAGCAGGGGCAAGTTTGTTACCTAGTCGTTACTTCCACAATCTGAGACTTTTTTGGGCAAGCACCGTTAAACTGGGGCGATCACGTCGAGATTTGTAAATCTCTCTAAGGGTTTGAAGACATTGAAGCATCTTTATGCAATTATTTTGTAAAAGCATCCTTATGACTTCTTCTCACAGACCGTGTAAACTGGGGCATGAAAGGTTTGAAGACTATTCGTCGCGAGAGCTGTTGCTCACTTGAAGAGGATTATTACCATCATGGGGCATAAATGTTTTGTTCTCATGGTACCTTTTTCCGAGCTCTCCAGATAAGTTATTACTTCAGTTGATCTGGGAATCTCTCGATGTGATTTTCCTTCAGCAAAGAATTCAAACTCATGATAGCAATCCAAGTGAAGTCATGATGTTTTGACCTAAGAAGATTACTCTCTCCCAAAGAAGGTGGTAACCTTGAAGTGGAATTGTTGTCTTTCATGATTATCCCTTTGATGTCCAATTTTGGTGAAGTTGGTTGGGTCTCCGTGTCGAGATGTTTATTTCATCTCCAGTTTTGTTTTGTCTGTTTCGTCAGCATAAGCATAAGCATGGTGTAAGCATATGCATATCATCGGTGCATTTTTGTTATCTCTGGTTGTTACTTGTTCCTGTTTCACTTTGGTTCCCTCCTCAGTGATTGGGTATGTTGTCTCTCTCTAATAGAGTTGTCAACCCTTAAGCATAAAACGTCCATCCTTTATCAATTCCCCACAGATTTTAATCCTCGTGGATGATGGTTGCTTCAATTATCTTTTTCCATGGTTGGATAAGGTAAGTCACCATTCAAGTTCATTTCTCAATGGTTGGAGTCTTGTTTGACAGTTTCTTTCTAGCTATATTCTAGATTGAACTTTGGTCCCTGTCGGTCGCCAAACCTACCTGGACGTGCATTTATTTTGCACTATCTATCAAGAAGAACATTTTACATTGCAATACAGATAAGTGGCAATCTATGGCGAGAAGCTTATCATCTCAACGATAAATGGCAGTCTCTTCGGAGAAGTTTATTCGTCTTCAACAAATAAGTGGCAATCTCTGGTGAGAAGCTTATCATCTCAACCATAAATGGCACTCTCTTCGGAGAAGTTTAATCGTCTTCAGCGATAAATGGCAGTCTCTTCAGAGAAGTTTAATCGTCTTCAGCAATAAATGGCAGTCTCTCCGGAGAAGTTTAATCGTCTTCAACGATAAATGGCAGCCTCTTCAGAGAAGTTTAATCGTCTTCAGCGATAAATGGCAGTCTCTTCGGAGAAGTTTAATTGTCTTCAGCGATAAATGGCAGTCTCTCTGGAGAAGTTTAATCGTCTTCAGCGATAAATGGCAATCTCTTCGGAGAAGTTTAATCGTCTTCAGCGATAAATGGCAGTCTCTTCGGAGAAGTTTAATCGTCTTCAGCAATAAATGGCAGTCTCTTCGGAGAAGTTTAATCGTCTTCAGCGATAAATGGCAGTCTCTTTAGAGAAGCTTATTCATCTTCAACAAATAAGTGGCAGTCTCTGTAGAGAAGCTTATTCGTCCTCAACGATAAGTGGCAGTCTCTGGCGAGAAGCTTATCATCTCAACGATAAGTGGAAATCTCTTCAGAGAAGCTTATCCTTCATCAGCAATAAGTGGAAGTCTCATTTGAGAAGCTTATCTTAAGGACATTGATGCACGGTTGTAACCAACATTGTTTAAAAATCCAGTGGATACTGGTATAAGTAATTTGATGGTGACCAATCATGTTTCAAGTAAGGCCTGTTGGTAACTGGCACTATAAAAATCTATGGACGACAGATATTGACAGTTTGGTTGTGTATCATTCCAAACTAAGTCACGATGGTTTCCACTCCAAGCACATGTTTCATACCTTTGGAGATGTATTGTTTGATTCCAAGCACAGGTTTTGTACCTTTGGAAGATGTTTGTTTCTATCCCGAGCATAGGTTGTGTACCTTTGGAGATAGATGTTTGTTTCCATCCCAAGCTCAGGTTTCGTACCTTTGGAGATATATTTGTTTCTATCCCGAGCACATGTTGTGTACCTTTGGAGATAGATGTTTGTTGCCATCCCAAGCTCAGGTTTCGTACCTTTGGGGATGTATTGTTTGATTCCAAGCACAGGTTTTGTACCTTTGGAAGATGTTTGTTGCCATCCCGAGCACAGGTTGTGTACCTTTGGAGATGTATACTTTGAATCCCGAGTTCAGAAATTCCCATAGACTAAAGTGGTTGCATTTGCATGAAGTGTTCTATATCCTAAGGTTTTGAGGGTCTTCGTCCAATCTAATATGTTGAGGGTTATGTCTCTTCTTATCCTAATGTATTGAGGATGTTTAGCTTTTGTTCCTCAGGTATTGAGGGATATATTTGTGCTTCCTGGTCGTCACCAAACTCTTTGAAAATCCAGTTCTTTCTAAATCCAGTGGTTACTGGCATTGCTTGAAAATTAATCGTTATTAGTCGGTTGTTAACAATTCCACCAGCCGAATTCCTGTTGTTTTATCAATTTTGTTTGAAATTCCCAATTGTAATTAGAACTTTGGTTTAGTTGTCACCATCATCCCCAATAAGTCTAGTGAAAACTAACACCATTTGAAATTATTTGTTGTTCTGGTCGTCACCAGTTTCCCCATTGAAGCTTTTGCTTTCCCTAGTCGAGTCTCGGAGAACTAGTGGATACTAGCTTCCCCGACGCGTCTAGTCTTGTTTCTAAGTCGTCCCCAGTGAGGTTCGTGTCTACGTTCCGTCTTTTCCCCGGTGAAGACTTGTTTCCCCAATGGATTTGTTCCCCAGCGAAGTTTTCCCCAGTGGACCTTTTCCCCAGTGTGGATATGTTTGTTGCTACTTTACCAAGGGTGTACCTATGAAAAGCTTATAAGCAGCATGTCAGGCAGCTTTTCTGACTTAATAATCATCGGGGAGAGGGTGGAGAATGGAATTAAGTTAGGAAAGATCAACACTGGTGAGATGCCCTTAGCTAGAGGAGGAAACAAGAAAGTGTTCAGAAACAAAAGGCGAGAGGGAGATACTAACGCTGTATCCAGTTCAAGGGGAAGAAATAGAGGTCAGAATCGGCAACATCAGCAGATTGCCAGCATCACTATTCCAGCAGCTCAACAACCACAGCAACAACAGCGTCAGCAACAATAACAACAACGACCGCAACAAGGGTACGACAAATACCAAGATAGAGGTCGGGCATCCAATAGGCATTTTAATGCGCCTCATATGCCTTACTTTCAGTTATTGCAGGCTTTGCTACAAATGCAATTGATTCAGAAAAGGACTTTGGCTCCCTTGATCGGACCTCCTCCACCTGGGTACGATGTAAATGCTCGTTGTGAATTTCATTTGGGTGCTCCAGGACATAATATTGATAATTGTAAAGCCTTCAAACATAAAGTGCAAGACGTGATTGACAGTAAGGTGATCAATTTTTCCAATGATGTTCCCAATGTGCTGCAGAATCCCATGCTGAATCACGGGCAGGCTGGGGTTAATGCAATTATCAAGGAGGAGGTGTTGAATTTGGTGATGGATGTTGATGAATTGAAAACACCCTTAAGCTTTGTGAAAGCCAGATTACTAAAGGGGGTGTTTTCCCGGGTTGTGCTGAGGACTATGTTGAATGTTCTGCTGATCTTGAGAGAGGATGTGGATTATTGAGAAGACGTATTCAGGAAATGATGGATAACGGAGTTTTACAATTTGACCGTTCTAGTGGAAGAGAGTCCGGGGATTTGGTGGCTGAAGAAAAGGATGAGATTGCAACAATCTCCATCCCATATAAGATTGTTACTATCTATGCACCAAATCCACCAACGATAACTATCACAAAAGCAGGTCCTATGCCGTTTGAGAGCACTAAGGCTATTTCGTGGAACTACGGAGCCGAAGTGTGCTGTAATGGGCAGAAGGTAAACTTGAATGATCCCCCTGCAAGTTCAATTGACAATCTCGTGGGAGCAGGAGGTATTACTCGCAGTGGCCGAGTCTTTTCGTCGCCTGAAGTGACTGTTGATAAGGCGGACAAAGGAAAAAGACCGGTAGTGGAGGAGACTTCTCAATCTGGGGAGAGATAATCTTTTTTGAAAGACGCGGAGGAATTTATGAGGCTGATTCGGAAAAGCGACTACAAGATAGTCGATCACTTGCAGCAAACTCCTTCCAAAATATCTATTGCAGTTACCAGTTTAGTCTGGGGCAAATCTTTTGCAGTTACCAGTAAGCAGGGGCAAGTTTGTTACCTAGTCGTTACTTCCACAATCTGAGACTTTTTTGGGCAAGCACCGTTAAACTGGGGCGATCACGTCGAGATTTGTAAATCTCTCTAAGGGTTTGAAGACATTGAAGCATCTTTATGCAATTATTTTGTAAAAGCATCCTTATGACTTCTTCTCACAGACCGTGTAAACTGGGGCATGAAAGGTTTGAAGACTATTCGTCGCGAGAGCTGTTGCTCACTTGAAGAGGATTATTACCATCATGGGGCATAAATGTTTTGTTCTCATGGTACCTTTTTCCGAGCTCTCCAGATAAGTTATTACTTCAGTTGATCTGGGAATCTCTCGATGTGATTTTCCTTCAGCAAAGAATTCAAACTCATGATAGCAATCCAAGTGAAGTCATGATGTTTTGACCTAAGAAGATTACTCTCTCCCAAAGAAGGTGGTAACCTTGAAGTGGAATTGTTGTCTTTCATGATTATCCCTTTGATGTCCAATTTTGGTGAAGTTGGTTGGGTCTCCGTGTCGAGATGTTTATTTCATCTCCAGTTTTGTTTTGTCTGTTTCGTCAGCATAAGCATAAGCATGGTGTAAGCATATGCATATCATCGGTGCATTTTTGTTATCTCTGGTTGTTACTTGTTCCTGTTTCACTTTGGTTCCCTCCTCAGTGATTGGGTATGTTGTCTCTCTCTAATAGAGTTGTCAACCCTTAAGCATAAAACGTCCATCCTTTATCAATTCCCCACAGATTTTAATCCTCGTGGATGATGGTTGCTTCAATTATCTTTTTCCATGGTTGGATAAGGTAAGTCACCATTCAAGTTCATTTCTCAATGGTTGGAGTCTTGTTTGACAGTTTCTTTCTAGCTATATTCTAGATTGAACTTTGGTCCCTGTCGGTCGCCAAACCTACCTGGACGTGCATTTATTTTGCACTATCTATCAAGAAGAACATTTTACATTGCAATACAGATAAGTGGCAATCTATGGCGAGAAGCTTATCATCTCAACGATAAATGGCAGTCTCTTCGGAGAAGTTTATTCGTCTTCAACAAATAAGTGGCAATCTCTGGTGAGAAGCTTATCATCTCAACCATAAATGGCACTCTCTTCGGAGAAGTTTAATCGTCTTCAGCGATAAATGGCAGTCTCTTCAGAGAAGTTTAATCGTCTTCAGCAATAAATGGCAGTCTCTCCGGAGAAGTTTAATCGTCTTCAACGATAAATGGCAGCCTCTTCAGAGAAGTTTAATCGTCTTCAGCGATAAATGGCAGCGATAAATGGCAGTCTCTTCGGAGAAGTTTAATTGTCTTCAGCGATAAATGGCAGTCTCTCTGGAGAAGTTTAATCGTCTTCAGCGATAAATGGCAATCTCTTCGGAGAAGTTTAATCGTCTTCAGCGATAAATGGCAGTCTCTTCGGAGAAGTTTAATCGTCTTCAGCAATAAATGGCAGTCTCTTCGGAGAAGTTTAATCGTCTTCAGCGATAAATGGCAGTCTCTTTAGAGAAGCTTATTCATCTTCAACAAATAAGTGGCAGTCTCTGTAGAGAAGCTTATTCGTCCTCAACGATAAGTGGCAGTCTCTGGCGAGAAGCTTATCATCTCAACGATAAGTGGAAATCTCTTCAGAGAAGCTTATCCTTCATCAGCAATAAGTGGAAGTCTCATTTGAGAAGCTTATCTTAAGGACATTGATGCACGGTTGTAACCAACATTGTTTAAAAATCCAGTGGATACTGGTATAAGTAATTTGATGGTGACCAATCATGTTTCAAGTAAGGCCTGTTGGTAACTGGCACTATAAAAATCTATGGACGACAGATATTGACAGTTTGGTTGTGTATCATTCCAAACTAAGTCACGATGGTTTCCACTCCAAGCACATGTTTCATACCTTTGGAGATGTATTGTTTGATTCCAAGCACAGGTTTTGTACCTTTGGAAGATGTTTGTTTCTATCCCGAGCATAGGTTGTGTACCTTTGGAGATAGATGTTTGTTTCCATCCCAAGCTCAGGTTTCGTACCTTTGGAGATATATTTGTTTCTATCCCGAGCACATGTTGTGTACCTTTGGAGATAGATGTTTGTTGCCATCCCAAGCTCAGGTTTCGTACCTTTGGGGATGTATTGTTTGATTCCAAGCACAGGTTTTGTACCTTTGGAAGATGTTTGTTGCCATCCCGAGCACAGGTTGTGTACCTTTGGAGATGTATACTTTGAATCCCGAGTTCAGAAATTCCCATAGACTAAAGTGGTTGCATTTGCATGAAGTGTTCTATATCCTAAGGTTTTGAGGGTCTTCGTCCAATCTAATATGTTGAGGGTTATGTCTCTTCTTATCCTAATGTATTGAGGATGTTTAGCTTTTGTTCCTCAGGTATTGAGGGATATATTTGTGCTTCCTGGTCGTCACCAAACTCTTTGAAAATCCAGTTCTTTCTAAATCCAGTGGTTACTGGCATTGCTTGAAAATTAATCGTTATTAGTCGGTTGTTAACAATTCCACCAGCCGAATTCCTGTTGTTTTATCAATTTTGTTTGAAATTCCCAATTGTAATTAGAACTTTGGTTTAGTTGTCACCATCATCCCCAATAAGTCTAGTGAAAACTAACACCATTTGAAATTATTTGTTGTTCTGGTCGTCACCAGTTTCCCCATTGAAGCTTTTGCTTTCCCTAGTCGAGTCTCGGAGAACTAGTGGATACTAGCTTCCCCGACGCGTCTAGTCTTGTTTCTAACCTTTCTCATCTCGTCGTCCCCAGTGAGGTTCGTGTCTACGTTCCGTCTTTTCCCCGGTGAAGACTTGTTTCCCCAATGGATTTGTTCCCCAGCGAAGTTTTCCCCAGTGGACCTTTTCCCCAGTGAAGATGTGTCTTCCCTGGTGGAATTCGTGTCCCCTGTATGAAAGATTCCCTTGAACAACATCTTTGGTCATGTGTGAACTATCTTGCTTACTTTGTCTTGGATCTTTCCTCAGTGTGTTGAGTCCCTCGTGAGTGGTTACTCGTCGTATTGCCGTTCTTTTATATTTGCTCGTGTGTCTGCATCTGTCTTGCATTCAAGAATCATAAGACACCATTTAGAATTCATTGCATTTCAGTATTGGTCCTTTTGCATACCATCGGATCTAAGGGACAAAATTTCTGGTTTGCTATATTTAAATACCTTTCACTACGATTCAATGAGGATTGTCATCTCTCATTGCCATCTAGTGAAGATATTTAAATAGGGGCAACTGTTGCACCCCAAATTTTGACCTCTTAGATCCTCATCATTATTTTAGGATCATATTCATTTGATTAACTAACCTTAACCCATTTCAAGTTTATCCTTGTCAAGATGAAGATGAGTCAGGGTTCCGTACCATCAAAAAAAATTGAGGCTTCAATGGTTTGATCAATCAATGTTTTGGATTGATTCTCTATAAAGCAATACCAAATATACCCCATTGGATCAAGTATGAATCCAATTTGAGGTTGTCACCCAGGAATTGAGAACAGTGCAGTTCAGGATACCCGATTAGGGTTTTCGATAAGGAAAAGTCAACTGTAGTTTGACTTTTGATTTAAAAAGTGCTCCAATGGTGGGATCATGGTCCATGAAGTTCTTATGGCTTAGTAAAGTCTACTCAAGAATCTTCAAGGCCCCAAAATATCCAGAACATCAACAGTCGACTCAGTATCCACCGATTGATCGTACGGTTGACCGAAAAGTCAACTCTTCACTCATAAGGAATTTGACTTCAAAATGTGAATAAAAAATGTTCCTTATGTCATATTACACTTTCCCATTAAATTTCATGACCATTGGATCAAGGGTTAGGAAGTAATCGCAAAAATCGAGAATTAAGGTTTTGAAAGGGGCAAGACCATAACTCCTCAACCACACATCCAATTGAGTTGGTTCAAAGCTCATTGGAAAGCTCTTGGAAAGTCCTACAAAAGTCCCAAAGTGGTCCATGATCCGAAAATGCATAGATTTGGAGTTATGATCAAATTCATTACAAGTAGGGAAAATAACTTAGAAAAATTTCACTTTTAGGCTTGTTTTTTTTTACAACTTTGAGAGGTCATTTGGCCAAGTTCCTTTGGGAATCCTAAATTCATGAAAACATGAAAGTTGTAGAGCTACATGAGAGCTTTCCAAAAAGTACTAGAACTCTTCAGTAGCATTTGTGAGCTGAGAGTTATGGATCATGGAAGTTGGGGCTGCCATACTTGAAGTCACCATTCCAACTTTTTCTTAAATTCAAATTTCAACAACTTGGACCACCCTCATCCATTGTATCATGCTTCATTATGATAAGTAAAGGTTTAGATGAGTGAAAATGCAGGAGAAATTACAGAAATTGAAGAGAGGAGCAAGTTGCATTAAAATAATCAAAGAAATCCAAGAGAAGAAAGAGAAACTTTATGGCTCCAAACTGTAGCAGCTATGACATCTGCACTCTATTCCCTATTCATTCACCTCATGTATCTCATTCCACTTGAGTTCTTGCTTGCATTGAGCCTGGAGCATGATGGATGAAGATGTATCAAGATTTTGTGGAAGATTTTCTCCAAATTTCCCTCCAAAGAGCCAATACATCAAATCTGCCCCAAGCTCCTCATGGCCTATAAATAGAGACTTCTTCACACTCTCTAAACCACACCAGAGTTATCAAGAATATCAGAAAACTCATAGCTCTCCTCCTTCCTTCTTTACTTGTAAGTGAAGAAATTCTCCAAAAAACACTAAATTGGTCATTTTCCACTTTTCATACCAATCCTCTATCTAAACCCAAAACCCTTCAAAGACCACATACACACCCTTAAAATGGCCATTTGAAACTGTTCCCATCATTACATTTCTCAAAAAACTCATCAATCTAAAAGTCAACCTTCACACCTCCATGTTTTGACTTTTATGCACTTTGGGAGCCAAGTCACTACATAAGCCCTTTCCTACCACTTCAACACCCCAACACCTCATATCTATCTTATTTCAACTGTCCAAAAGCTCAAAAACCAGCTGGAAGTTGGTTTACTCAAACTGTCCTAAAAGTTACCTATTGCTTCAAGAGGAAGAAAGCTTCAAAACTGGTGCCAATAGAGGATCTCTGGGTTTCTTTGCTATTAAGCTTGCTCAAGAAGGTCTACAAGAGCCATTCTGCTTGCCTTGGTATATATATTTGTAGGGGTGGCTTAATACACAGATGTATTGCCACCCCAGTGGTTGTCACATGCGCCCTTAGTACCTCTTGTCCCTTGTGTCCTGTGTTCGATCCCTGAGTGGAACAAAACTTTTGGTATTTTATTTCTTTTATCATGTTTATTATTTTCTTCTTCTTTTTCATCCATTTAACACGCGCGCACAGTGGTTGAATGGTAAAATTTTGCTTTGGTAGGCATGAGGGCATGAGTTCAACTCTTGTCATGACCATTTCATCTTTTTTATCACTTTTATTTCTTTATCTTCACCAAAACTCAAAAATTCATAACTTTCTCATACTTCATTATTTTTAATCCATTATTTTTGCAAAATGCTCACAATGATGTCTAGTTTCATTTAATGAAAGAAACTTTCAAAATTGCTTGTATTCACAATGCCTTTTGCCTACTTGAAAGTTGGTTCATTTTTAGGGTCGTTACCTTGCGTCTTGATGAATTTCCTTTATACCATGCTTAATTTATCTTGTGATATTTTGTTGATGTTTTACTCCTTTGTGTTGGTTAACATGTTATAGCTTTGTTTTCCCTTTTTGGTTGTTACCATGAACTTACATTTTCTCCTCCTAAATCTTGAACTTAACTGTTGTGAACTTTCTTTACATACTTGATTGTCATCAACACCTTGAACTTATAGCATGCTTATCTTAAGTTGTGACTTATTTGCATGATTATTGTTTTCGTATTTGTTAATATGTATCCCTTGAGTTGTTGCCTTTATCTTTGTAAAGATGTGTCATACTTGGTTGAAACCAATTGTATTATTTTAATCCTTGCTTATCGTAATATGCTTGCTTGCTTGGTTGTAACCATATTCCTTGTATCCATCATGCTTAAATATTTAGTACTTTGTTAAGTATCCTTTCCCCAAGTGATGGAACTCTTTAGTTCTCATCCAAGTTACCTCCCCTATTTTCCCTTCCAAAGGAAAGTCTCTCTATTGACCCTTGGGTCATAGATAGCTCATATACACTCATAGGTCTGGATAGAACCTTCTCCTCCTTTTGGTCTGGATAGAACCAATAGGATTTAAACTCATAGGTCTGGATAGAACCTTCTTCCCTCTTTTGGTCTGGAAAGAACCAATGGACCCTTATTCTGTAGTTCGTGCCCAAACTACGACCGCTCTGATTTCTCATTGGACAATGAGAATACGTAGGCACAAGATGCGATATCTTGACGAGAAACCTTTCCCTTTCCCCCACCTTTTGGTCTGGATAGAACCAATTGGTCTCATAGCGTAGAACTTTAGGATAGAGTTTGGTCAACTCTATGTAAGAATCATGGATATGATTACTTACTTCCCTTTCTTGAGAGTTCAACATAGATCTAGAGATTTTTGTGAAACTCTACACAAGCATGGATATGTTTGTTCCCCTTTTAATCTTGATCATAATCAAGTGTTCTTCATCCCTAGTGAGGTGAACCATGATTGCTCTGATTCTATCCTAGTTAGGATACGTAGGCAGAGGACACGATGTCTTTGCGAGCAAACTTAGAAGCTATCTTTAGGTTTTAACCTTCATCTTTTACCCAATCCCAATCCTTAGAAAATATTTAGCAAACTTAGCATGCAAACAAACAAAAGGTTCCGGTAGAGTACTACAGATGTTTAGGATGTGAAATACCTACCATATGCATAACTAACCCCCGATCCCCGAATCTCTTAGCGTTGTTGTTACATCGCGCAAAAGGTTCTTTCTTTCTTTAGACCTTTCCTTTGGATAAATTAAAGTCCGGTTGTGAATTTAAGGATTAAAGATTCAAGTTAATCAATAACTTGGTATCACGATTCTCACCGCAACACGCTGCACATATCTTTAGAATGCCGAGGGGCTGTCATGTCTCACGTGCTTGTGGATACGGGATCATCATTAAACTTACTTCCGAAGAAGGCCCTGATGAAGTTAGATATGAAGGGGTTGATTTGCACGCCAAGTGACTTGGTGGTGCGTGCGTTTGACAGAACCCGAAGATCTGTGTTTGGGGAGGTAACTTTCCCTATTCAGGTTGGACCTGAAGTCTTTGATGCAGTGTTTTACATTATAGATATCCAGTCGGCCTATAGTTGTTTACTGGGTTGCCCTTGGATTCATTTAGCGGGGGCTGTTACATCAACTCTGCATCAGAAGCTGAAATACATGGTTGGCGATAGCGTTGTTACGGTATGCGGGGAGGAGGATATCATGGTCAGTCATTTATCATCCTTTAAGTATGTTGAAGTGGATGGAGAGATCCATGAAACTCTTTGTCAAGCCTTCGAAGCAGTCAAGATTAAAGACAAGTCTCCAGTTGTGAGTAAAGAGCCTGAGGTGGCTATATCTTCCTTTAAAGAAGCACAGGCTGTGGTGCAAGCTGGTTCAGCCCAAGACTAGGGGCAGGTGATTGATATACCGCAGAAGTAAGACAAATTCGGTATGGGGTACCTCCCATCGTCTTCACAAGGCACGCTGAAGTTCAGGGGGCCGATCAGGTTTACTAGCGGAGGTGTCCTCTTTGAGCAGATTAATGCCATTTCTGATGATGAAGCTGGAGACAGTGACTGTGATATGGATGCCTGGATCAAGCCGTGTATTCCGAGACAGAGCCTACGTAACTGGTCAATTGAAGAATTCATTCAAGTGACGACAGAACAATGATACTTTGTTTTTCCAGTTATTGTACTACCCTATGTTTTACCCAGGGCATATTGGTATTTTATTTCAGGGCCTTACTTGTTTATGTCTGAACATTGTTTATCAATTAATCAAAGGGCGTTTTCTCATCCAAATTTTGTGATCACCGTTTTTCTCATTTTTACTTTTCACAATAAAATGGCAATGTGGTTTATACTTGTTTGCAAATTTTTTGAAACATTTAACCATTTTCATTACAGGTTTCCTATTGCAGATGACACCGATTCAGAACCTCCTATGACTCGCTTCGACTTCGATCAACCGATATATCAAGCTGAAGAAGAGATTGATGAGGATGAAGACTTGCCTGAAGAGTTAGCTAGACTCTTGAAACAAGAAGAGAAAATCATTGTGCCTCATCAGGAGGAAATTGAGGTTGTTAATCTGGGTTCTGAAGAAGTTGTCAGAAATGTTCGGATAGGGGCTACGCTACAGAGCGACATCAAGCAAAGACTGATCGAGATGCTTCAAGAGTATAGTGACATCTTTGCTTGGTCGTACGAGGATATGCCTGGGCTTGATACCGATATAGTGGTTCATCGCTTACCGTTGTGCGAGGAATGCCCGCCGGTCAAGCAGAAGCTTAGAAGAACAAGACCAGATATGGCGGTAAAAATCAAAGAAGAGGTCTAAAAGCAATGGGACGCTGGATTTTTAGCCATAACCACTTACCCTCCGTGGGTCGCTAACATCGTACTTGTACCTAAGAAAGATGGAAAGGTGCGGATGTGTGTTGATTATCGGGATTTGAACAAGGCGAGCCCTAAGGATGACTTCCCGCTCCCTCACATTGACGTATTGGTCGACAATACGACTCAATTTTCGGTGTTTTCCTTCATGGATGGTTTCTCGGGTTATAATTAGATAAAGATGGCACCGGAGGACATGGAGAAAACAAAATTCATTACACCACGGGGAACGCTTTGCTACAAGGTGATGCCTTTTGGCTTGAAGAACGCCGGAGCAACATATCAACGTGCTATGACAACGCTCTTTCATGACATGATGCATAAAGCGATTGAGGTTTATGTTGACGATATGATTGCTAAGTCCCAAACGGAGGAAAAGTATCTGGTTAACTTGTTGAAGCTGTTTGAGAGGCTTAGAAAGTTCAAATTGAGGTTGAATCTAAATAAGTGCACTTTTGGAGTTCGATCCGGAAAGTTATTGGGGTTTGTTGTCACTGAAAAAGGAATTGAGGTTGATCCTGCAAAGATAAAAGCCATACAAGATATGCCAGCGCCGAAAACAGAAAAAGAAGTATGTGGTTTCCTGGGGAGATTGAACTATGTCGCTCGTTTCATATCTCATCTCACAGCCACGCGTGAGCCAATATTTAAATTGCTAAAGAAAGATCAGACGGTTGTTTGGAATGAAAATTGTCAAAAAGCCTTTGATAAAATAAAAGAATACTTACAGGAGCCTTCGATATTGATACCCCCAGTAGCTGGAAGGCCTTTAATCATGTACTTAACGGTTCTTGAGAACAGTATGGGTTGTGTTCTCGGTCAACACGACGAGACTGGAAGAAAGGAGCATGCAATTTATTATCTGAGTAAAAAGTTCACAGATTGTGAGTCTCGTTACTCAATGCTCGAGAAAACATGTTGTGCACTTGCTTGGGCTGCCAAACGTTTGAGATAGTATATTCTCAATCACAAAACCATGTTGATTTCAAAGATGGATCCGATTAAGTATGTCTTTGAGAAGCAAGCGCTTTCAGGAAGAATTGCCAGGTGGCAGATGGTACTGACAGAGTACGATATATAATATGTTTCTCAGAAAGCCATCAAAGGAAGTGTTTTGTCAGAATACCTTGTTGAGTAGCCTATCGAAGATTATGAACCGATGAAGTTTGAATTTCCTGACGAGGATATCATGTTCCTCAAAGCGAAAGACTGTGAAGAGTCGTTGCCTGATGAAGGTCTAGAGAAGGATTCTCAGTGGCAGATGATATTCAATGGTGTTGTCAACTCTTATGGTAGTGGAATCGGGGCAATTATTACAACTCCTCATGGTACTCACATCCCGTTCACTGCCAGATTGACGTTTCCAGTCACCAACAATGAAGCTGAGTACGAAGCATGTATCATGGGTCTGGAAGAGGCTATTGATTTGAGAATCAAGAATTTGGATGTATATGGCAATTCAGTGCTAGTGGTTAATCAAATCATGCGAGAATGGGAAACTCGTCAACCGAATCTAATTTCGTACAGAGATTATGCAAGGAGGTTGTTACCCTTCTCTGACAGGGTAGAGTTTCACCATGTGCCATGAGCAGAGAATCAGATGGCGGATGCGTTGGCAACGCTATCTTTGATGTACAAAGTGAATTTTTGGAATGAGGCTCCCAAAATTGTCATTTCTCGCTTGGACATACCCGCTTTTGTATTCACCATTGAAGAGGCTGCTGATGGCAAGCCATGGTTTTACGATATACATAACTCCCTCAAGAAGCAGGAGTATCCACCAGGGGCTTCAGCTCAGGATAAGAAGACGCTGAGGAGGTTGTCTGGCAACTTTTACCTAAACCCAGATGGTGTGCTATACAGAAGGAACCATGATTTGGTGTTGTTGAGATGTGTGGATGAAAAAGAAACAACTTTGCTTATGGAAGAAGTCCACGAGGGTACTTTCGATACACACGCAGGCGGACATGCCATGTCTCGGAAACTATTAGGAGCAGGGTATTATTGGCTAACTATGGAGTCAGATTGTTTTAAATTTGCGAAGAAATGCCATAAGTGCCAGATTTATGCAGACAAAATCGATGTGCCGCCGTGCCCGTTGAATGTTATGCCATCCCCTTGGCCCTTCTCCATGTGGGGCATTGATATGATTGGAAAGATCGAGCCCACCGCATCCAACGGTCATCGTTTCATCTTGGTTGCTATTGATTACATCACCAAGTGGGTGGAGGCAGCATCGTACGCTAATGTGACCAAACAAGTGGTAGCCAAATTCATAAAGAAGGACATCGTTTGCAGATATGGAGTTCTCGAGCGAATCATTACTGACAATGGTTCGAATCTAAACAACAAGATGATAAAGGAGTTATGCCAGAACTTCAAGATTGAACATCACAACTCATCGCCCTATCAGCCGAAGATGAATGGCATTGTTGAAGCGGCCAACAAGAATATCAAAAAGATAGTGCAAAAGATGGTTGTTACCTACAAAGATTGGCATGAGATGTTGCCCTTTGCTCTTCACGAATATCGTACGATGGTACGCACATCAAGTAGGGCAACTCCTTTCTAGCTAGTGTACGATATGGAAGATGTCCTACCGCTAGAAGTCGAGATTCCTTCTTTAAGTGTTTTGGTCGACATAAAACTTGATGAGGAAGAATGGATAAAGAATCGTTTGAATCAGCTTAGTCTAATAGATGAAAAGAGGCCAGCATCAATTTCATATGGTCGTTTGTACCAGAGCCGGATGAAGAAAGCTTACGATAAGAAGGTGCGCCCTCGAAGCTTTGAGACGAGCGATCTTGTGCTGAAAAAGATTCTCCCACCACAATCAGATCACAGGGGAAAATGGACTCCCAACTATAAAGGTCCATATGTCATCCGAAAGGTTTTCTCTGGAGGATCCTTGTTGTTAGCCACCATGGATGGTGAGGATTTCACATCCCCTGTGAACGCAGATGCAGTTAAAAAATACTTTACTTAAAAGAGACCCGCTGGACACAAAAAGAAAAGTCCAGGAAAAAATGGGGCATCCCGGCGAACCATAAAAAAGGAAAAATAGGTTCGGGCAAAAATTAGGGATAAAGATGAAAAGAGGTAAACCCGCAAAGTTGAAAACCTGAAAAGGAGACTTTGGAAAAAGTGGGTATCCCGGTGAATCGAAAACCCGAAAGGGCGGTTCAGGCAAAAGTTAGGGATTGAAAAAGCAAATGATTGCGGTCTACGTTGGGACTTCATTGCTTAGTGGATTGGGAGAACCTGAGGGCCGTGTTTATCCGAATTAATCTCTTCTGAAGATGAAGCATCGAGAAGCATCAGAGTCAGGCGAGTCATAGAGGGATCAGCTCATGGTGTTTGTCTGTGCCACGTTGCCGACATTTTTGTACACTTTTGTATATTTCATGTACATATCTGTATTTGTTTTGCGCAACTTCCTCTTTTCAGGAGTTGCATGAAGGTGAGAAAATACTTAGAAGGGGGGTTGAATAAGTATGAAGATAAAAACTTAGAAATAAAAACTCAAGTATTTTTATCCTGGTTCGTTGAACTCAACTACTCCAGTCCACCCTTCCTAGAGTGATTTGCCTTTCTCAAACAAGGACTTAATCCACTATTTAATCAACTGATTACAATAGTAAGCACTAAGAACAAATGTTCAAAGTCTTCTCAAGAACTACTGATCCTAACTGGATCTTCTTAAGATTTTCTTACAATCAAATGTAATAACAAATACAAGTGTTTAAATTGCTTCTAATAAAGCTTTATCACAACTGTGATTTTTCACTTAAAGTTTAAGAACAAAAAAATTAAATCTAGAAAGAATATGAATAGTATGAGAGCTTTGAATATTGATTTCTTTTGGATAAAACGTCAACTGAAGAAGATGGGTGGAGACTTGCTTTTATAGGCAGCTTGAACCAAGAGAGCTTCACGTTGAGAAGAGTGTCCAAAAGGTCTGAGCCTTTTTTGTCTTCACATCAAGTGACCTTTCCTAGAAGAAGAAAGCACAGAGAAATCCTTTTTGTCTGTGTTCTTGTGTCTAGCATAAATAAGGAAAGAGTCCTTTGGATTATTCCAACGGACATAATCTTTGAATTATTCTTCTTCAATTTTCAGCAAGATTCATCAGAGTCTAATTTGATCAGAGCCTTCTGATGTTTATCACAGTTTTGCTGAATCAGAGTCTTTGCAGCAGGTGTGCTTTTAGCGTGTATAAGTTCAGAGCATAATTGAGTCAGATCCTCAGTACTGGCAGCTTTAGTACTTTCAGAATCTTCTGTAGTAACTTATGCTTTGAAGACTCTTCATACAGAATTCTTCTTTGGTTCAGATGCTTCAGATTCTTCTGGAGCTTCTGCTTCAGATCCTTCTGGAGGCTACGCTCAGGATCTTCTGTTAGCAGCATTCAGAATCTTCTAATGGATGCATCTGGCGCTTCAGAGTCTAGCATATTTCTTATGTTCAGTTCTGATTTGCTTCTAGAGTGATAATTCCTTTACTATCTGCAGTAAAAACTCTTAAGCAAATTTTAGAGTATATAATTCTTAATTACAAAATTTCATAATAGTTATCATCAAAACATAGAGATATTATTAAGAACCAATATGTGTTCTAACATTGCATTTGTTGTAAAACTTTGCCTATTTACAGACCCTTTATCAATAAATATATACTATTCAGTACTTGATCTGTGTGCTTTGTTTTAACTTTTTACTGTTTTGTTTGTGAAAATGCCCAATGTTTTGATGAACATGCACTAACATAAACTTGCAGGCTTTGGCCAATAATTATTAAAACTTTGAATTAATTGAACAACGTCACAAATGATGACTAAGATGATTCTGATTGCGTAAGGTATCTTGTCTGTTTGTTCAGTGTTGCAGGGTCGTTACCCTTGGGGCAAAAGGTATGGATGAAGTTCTTCCCATTCACAGTCTGAATCTACTTCCCCGATCAGTGAAGGTCGCATATCTATCCCCAGTGGAGTTTGTATGTGGTTTGAGTGAGCAGGTAGTGTGTACACGTTCTTTCGGCAGTTGATGCACATCTAGTCCATGCAGGGGGCATACTTGTATGTACTCCTCAGCGAGTAGTGATTGGATTTTCTCCCCACAAAGTAATTTGCAGTCTGGTTAGGTTCGTTCCCTGGCGGAGCAATCCCTAGCAGATTGAAAAGGGTGGTTTCCCCAGCAGATTTATTCTCCTTTCCTTAGCAGGATGAAGAAATGTTGTCACGTCAGAAGCCAACAAGAGCCTGTTTCTCGGCATAAGTCCAATTGTTATTGGCATGAGCAAGTTTGTGCTCTATCCCCAGCAGAATCGTTGATTCTTTCAACAGGGTTATTTTCTTGCTCCAGCAGGGTGTTGTCTGTATCTCTAGCGTTTATTTTGCTGATTCAGTTTCGTTGCATCTGCACGCGTGCATAACATCTACCCAAATGCGTAGCATTTCCATTTCGTATGGAGCATTACGCCATGTTCAAACATATGCATGTGAAACATAAGCCAGGTTGTTATCTCTTTGTTTCAGGTGTATCTTCGGAGGTTTGATCTTTTCCCTTGGTATCCAGACCATGTGATTTTTCTTAGCCCGCGGGGTATCCAGACCCCGGCTCATGTTATTCCCCAGCAGTATCATCGGATCTCAGTGGATTATGATAAGCATTTATGATAAATTCGTTAGTCCATTGAGTATCCAGACTCCGGTAATGATGGTTGTGGTATCCAGGACACGGTGATTGATATTATTGTGCTTTCTCTGTCGAGTATCCATACTCTGGTAAAGACAGTGTGGTGTTCAGTTTTTTGATGAGTATATTTGTGGTATTTTCTTCTCGTCCGTTGAGTATCTAGACTCCGGTCAATTTTCGTTGAGCATCCAGGCTCCAGCTTCTCCGTTGAGTATCCAGACTCTGGTATATTGTCAGTTTGTGAAGCATTGATTTTCCTGTTGAGTATCTAGACTCCGGTAAAGTCAAGCTTTAGTAAGTTTTGTGATAGTACTCCTTCTCCGTTGAATATCCAGATTCCGGTGAGTTTTTGACATGTAGTATTTTATTTGGTCCATTGAGTATCCAGGTTCCGGTCAATTTTCTGTCGAGTATCCAAACTCCAGTAATTTTCGTATGGTGATGATCTCTTTTGTCCGTTGAGTATCCAGGCTCCGGTCACTTTCGTTGAGCATCCATGCTATTTTCGTTGAGCGTTCAGGCTCCGATGTATTACGTTAAGTATCCAAACTCCGGCCGATTTCCAATAGTAATTTCTCTTGTGCATTGAGTATCCAGACTCCGGATTTTGATTTGTGATTCCAATTTCATTGAGTTTCCAGGCTCCGATAAGATTCCAGTTTACGGTGTACTTCTTGGTCCGTTGAGTATTCAGGCTCCAGTCAATTTTACGTTGAGCATCCAAGCTCCGGCTTCTCCGTTGAGTATCCAGGCTCCGATATATCCTTTTGTTCGTTGAGTATTCAGGCTCCGGTCAATTTTACATTGAGTATTTAGGCTCTGACTTCTACGTTGAGTGTTTAGGCTCCAGTATTTTACGTTGAGTATTCAGGCTTCGGCTTCTACGTTGAGCGTTCAGGCTCTGGCTTCTACGTTGATCGTTTAGGCTCCGATTTTTTATGTTGAGCGTTCAGGCTCCGGCAAATTTCATTGATTTATTTTGTTCGTTGAATATCCCGATTCCGGAAATTTAAAGTATTCCCCTATTTCAAGGGTTATCCCCAAGCAGAGTTACTCATTAAGTTTCTCTTTTCCCCAGCGGAATGTGTTTGTAATCAGAGCAGTTGTCTCCGGAGTTTCGTGTTTTCAAATTTATTTTTTGCGGTTAGCAAATTTACGGGTTCTTTGGTATTCAACCGCCTTTTACCTTGATTGCGTGAAAGCCGTTCGCTTTTCACTAATTCAGGTCCAAGTCATTTGAATAGGGGCAGCTGTTGCACCCCAAAATTTGCCCAACCTTTTCTTAACTTGGTTTATGTTTCATTTCATTCCTTTCTAGCATTTGATATACATAGCATTTTTCATTGAACAGGGTATCAAGAGGTTGTGCATATCAAGAGGAGTCTACTTAGAGGTTTGAGCCTAAACAAGGGATGTTACTCAAGTTTGAATGGTCATCAAGCCATCTAGAAGTGGGCAATGGTCTTGTTAAAGGATTGATGGATGTATGTGGGTCAGCTCCTAACTTGGAGGCCAGTTCAAGATCACCAGAGGATTGTGAATTCATGATCAGGGATATAAGATGTTGAGAGAGCTCATTGAGTGCTTTGAGAGCCATGTTGGAGCTTATTCAAGTTGTTGTATAAAGTGGAACAAGCCACAGTCAAGAGAGGCGCATCTAGGGTTTTCATCTGGTTAATCCTCAGTCAATGGTGAAATTGAAGGAGATTAAAACTCAATTCAAAGTCTCTATGGTCATGGGATTTTGTGTTAAGATACATGAGATATCATTTCAAGATCAATTCATCAAGAATCAAGAGTGTTAGAAGTTACTAAATTAGGGTTCTCAGTGTAAAATCCCCTGTTTAGTCCCCAACTTCAAGACCACCTATCTCAAGATACAAGTCTCATCCCAACTTTTGGCCAACATGAAATTTGTAGAGCATGTTCTCAACTTTCGTTTGAGTACTAGAAGTCCTTGATTGGATTTATAGAACTCAAGTTATGATACACACAAGTTACATGTCATTAGATGAACGTGATTTTGGTTAACAAAAGTCAACCAACTTCCAATCCATTTTTGACCTAGAAGTATGTTTCTCCCCAACCTTTGGCCAACATGAAAGTTGTAGGTCATAGTCTTAGCTTTCCAAAGAGTACTAGAAGTCTTTCATCTGATTTGTAGAACTCAAGTTATGAGGGTTGCAAGTCAAGGGTATTTTGGGAAAGTGAGATTATAGGTCATAAAATTATAGGTCCATTTCACCAACTTGCACATCTCAAATGAAGATTTTCCAACATCAAATGTGCTCCAAATGGTGTCATTTGTTCAACCATACATCAAGAAGTAATGGATTTGGTTTGGTTTGAGGAATTGATGTGTGAATTTTCATGGAAGAAAGCTTAAAAGGGAAAAATGGGAATTAATTCATTTTTGATCATTTTTGTGCAAGTAGGTACATATTTTAAGTGCAAAACATGCTTTAAACTCATTGGCAATTTTAGAATTTGAGTTTGTTGGGTTTTTGTGAGCCATTTCCAAGCTTACTTCAACATGAAGTTACACAATCAATGTCAACCTTTGAGATCAAAACAAGGAGTAAATCATGGCCATTCACACTCCATACACTCCCAGCAAGAGTTTTGAGCCAATTTGGAGCCAAATTTGAAGCATTTTAGTGCACTTGAAGAAGCTCCAAAATCAATTCCCATGGATTTTCAATTGGGCTCTAGGGACTAGAATTGGGCTTCATTCTGATTCAAATCCATTACATAAAAGGTTTCTAACCTTCACAAATGATCAGAACACGAAATTGGAGGCAAATTGCTCAAGAACAACTTTGAAAAAGTGGTGAAAATTCAAAATTTGAATTATGAGAATTAGCAAGTTTCAAGCCAAATTGTGAATTGCAAAAGCTTCATTGAAGATCACTGAACGTTTCTGGATACTTTTCTTCAAGCTTAAGCATCAATTGAAGGCTCAATGGAAGTTCTCCACTAGGTATTTTCAAATCAACCTTACACTCAGAATATGCCATGATTCATTGCCATTTTTGCATATTTGAGACCTAGACAACATGTAGATCATTAATTACTAAAACGAACTGGCATTTGTGATGATTGTTGGATGAAGCTCAAAATTGTTTGGATCTGATATGGCTTGTTCTTGCGTTGTTTTGATTAATTGTTGTTTGATCTGTAATCTCCATAACGTCTAGTTGATTTTTGGAAAATTTGAGTGAAGTTTGTGAACTTTTGTTCTTGATGCATAATTTTGTTTGCCTTTGATTTGAGCTTGTGATGAGGAATTAATGAAAATTAACCTTGAATTCATGATCCTTGTGAGTTGTAGATGTTTTTTCATATGAAGTTTGTTGGAATTGGTGAAGTTTTGACCAGAGCATTGTTGCTCTCGCCGGAGAAGACGACCGGAGTCTTCTCCGGCCACCACAGACCTTCCCTCCCATTTGGTTCAGTTTGAATGGAGAAGATGATCTCCCAGACACACGATCTAGATGACTCCCTTGACCTGGTATGTGGATCCTACGTGTGAGGTTTGTTTTCATTAGGTTGACTAGGGTTTTGATTACGTGGCAAGCTCTAGTTCATAGGATCAGTATACTTTTGGAATGGATGAATAAGATTAAGACCTATGGTACGCTGAAGTCAATGAACCACACCTGGTCCCCTGTGAAACACTGCGTTTCACTTAAGTTCCCTCAGCACATACGTAACGCGCTTGTGTGCCTTGGATTAGTTGACTGGTCTTTTGATCCTCTGGTTGTTATTTTTTCACTTTCTTTTATTCCTTTTAATGTTTTCTTTTTATTTTGGTTTGATTTTAATTAATTAAAAATAGCTCCAATACTCCAAAAATTCCACAAAGAATTTTTTTACGAAACTTGAGATGTCTATTATTTTTAGACATTTTTTATTTTATTTTTTTAGATTATTTTTCATTTTTAAATACATTTAAATATTGGAGGTGTTTTTAATTGAATTAAATTGTGCATTGTTTGTTCTTTTATTTGTTTTCTCCATTTCCTTTGGGTCCAATGAATGAAAATTGATCCTCATATCCATGATGAGTTGAACAATTTTTTAGGTTCATTTTGCCCCTGGTTGGTTGACTTTAGGGTTGACGTTTGGTGCTTTTCATTTGACCCTAAATTCTCCCATTTCAAAGTGGTACATCTTGAATATTATTTTCTTTTGATGGTGCTTTGAGGGGATATTTGCTTTGAGCTTTTTGCCTTTGCCAACATGTTTAGCTACTTTGTGCATTTTATTTGATTATTTTTGAGCCATTTTCCTATTTTTGAGGAAACTTGCAAGTCAAGTTACCTCCAAGGGAGGTTCACACAAGTACCTTGACCTAGTTTGATTTGGATATGACATTTTTGGATCCCTTAAACCCTCAATGCCTTTTGTTTCATGTTGAAAACATGTTAAGGATGATTTTGGTTCAATTTTAGGTCATGATAATGTTTCTCCCTTGTTCATTTGTGTGTTTCCTTTTAAGTTTCCAACTTGAACTTCTATGTGATGTTTTCTTGCATTCTTTGTGCCTTTGCTTGCATTTCCTTTTGAATTGAATTGTTATTGCTTTTGAGCTTTCTTCTCTTCATATCCTTTCTATCCAATGACCTTGGAGTGTCATTTAAGGTGGCTTGGTCCCTCCTTTGGAGGTATTTGAAGCATACCTAGAATGATGAATCCTTGAGGACACTTTTGGTGCTTCTTTGCTTTTGATGAGTGATGCTTATGGTTGAGTACCTATTATGAGGTCCTTGCTGCCCTCATTTGGTCTCCCATCCTCACTGAGCTTTGGGTTTTGGTTTTAATTTCCTTTTTGTTTATTTTGGTGGTGTGGTTGATGTTGTTTGACTTAGGTCATTTCATCCCACTTTTTGATGCATCTTTGTGTAGTTTGCTTTTGTTGGATTGATTTCTTCTGGTGCACTTCTCCTTCTTTTCTTTTCTTTCATTTCCATATGCATGCTTGGTTGAGATGAGCTTGTGGAGGCTATTGCCCCACACTATTTTCCTCCCACTTTCATTCTACTTGTGCATTCAATGTGTGCATTCTTTCATTTGCATGTGTTCTTTTGTTGTTTCTTCTTCTTCTCTTGCTTTTCTTTGGCATGCTCCCCATAAGTTCTCTAACCTCTTGAGGTTATGATAGACATTAGGTGCCTAACTATGCATGATAATATTAGGTAGTTCCCTTTTTAAACTCAACTTTAAGTCCACTTTGCATGATAACTTTTAGGATTGATTAGTCTCCCATTAGTGTTCCTTTCTTCTCTTCTCATCTTCAAACATTCATAAAACACTTAATAAAGAATGACAAGTGTAACATGCTACGAGTCTTAAGCTACTTGATAAATGGTAATTTAGGGGCCTCCTCTCAAGTTCCTAGTATGTTTAGTGTACACCGTTTGGGTGATATACAACGCATTCGTTCTTAGGTCATAGTCTCTAGTGCGACATGAGTTGCAAATCAAATTCAAAACACCTCTTCTCTAAAAAACACAAAAACACTTCAAACCTTTTTCATCCTTCGGGATTCTTAATCAGGAAAATAATTTCAGATAAAAGAGTGTCGTTAACTCTTTGTTCTACCGTAAACGGTAGCGCTTAAGTCTCCAATGGTCGAGTCCAATGGTCGAGCTGCATACACCAACTGCTAGAACTACTTGTTAACCCTACTTGGGCTTAAAGATCTTTTGAACCAACCTGTGGTCCTTTTAGCCTGAACTACGTTCGCTCTGATCTTTCATACCAGATGAAAGTACGTAGGCATAAGACGCGATGTCTTAGCGAGCAACCTTTACCCTTTAGCTGTGGTTAGTTAAACTATGTTGACTCTGAATTTCCCATTGCACGAGGGATTACGTAGGCATAGAGCGGCGATGCTCTGTCGAGTCACTTATCTTTTCTTTTTCTTTTGTCCCTGAGCCTTTAGCTAGATAGTTTCAACACACCCTTTTAGATAGACAACAATGCATGGATCCCGTCGAGTACGACGAACGTGAGGGGTGCTAATACCTTCCCCTTGCGTAACCGACTCGCGAATCTGGACATGGTTGCGATGACCTTGTCTTTCCCTTTTTCGTTAGGTTTCTCCGATCATTTCCTTTCCCTCTCTTTGGGATAAATAACGAAAGTGGCGACTCTTCTTTTTTTTTTTCCGCCGGTTGTTTTTCGCAGTTGTGACAATAGGCAACAACCCCAACCCTTTGTAGAATCTGATACGGTCCAATAAACTTAAGATTCAATTTCTTTGATTTTAGTGCACGACCAACACCAGTCACCAGATTGAGTCTAAGAAATATATGGTCACCCTCACTGAATTCCAAGTCTTTCCTCCTATTATCATGGTAGCTTTTTTGCCTACTCTGGACCATCTTCGTTTTTTCTCTAATCATCTAGATTATCACCATAGTCTGTTGCACAATCACGAGTCCGAGTACCGTACTCTCGCCCGACTCATACCAACATAGAGGTGTCCTACACCTTCTACCATACAATGTATTGCACCCCAAAATTTTCCCAACCTTTTCTTTACCTAGCTTTTGTTTCATTGCATTTATAGCATTAGAATTTTGCATATCACTATCCATCTACAGGGGATCAAGGGAGGTGTGCTCATCAAGAAGAGGTTATAAAAGGTCTTAGACTAATCAAGAGGTTGTATTCAAGTTGTTCAAGAGCCTATCACCATCAGAAAAGTCAAAGAGTTGAAGGTGGACACAAATGTGCATATCTCCTAACTTGAAGGTCATGGGAGATCATCAGATGATTTTGAATCCATGGATGTGGGTGTAAATAATTAAGAAAGCTCATGGGATGTCTTGAGAGTCATTATGGAGCTTGTGCAAGTCATTATTCAAAGTACAAGAGGCCACATCCAAAGGTGGTGCAATTAGGGTTTTCACCTGGTCAACCCTCAGTCAAATGTGAAATTGGAGGAGATTAAGACTCAATTCCAAGAAACTATGATCATGGAATGTTGTGTTGAGACATGTCATATATCATTTCAAGATCAATTCATCAATATTCAAGAGTGTGAGAAGTTACTAAGCTAGGGTTTCTAAGCTTGACAGTGTAAAATCCCCTATTTTAGTGTCTAACTTCAAGACTACATAACTCAAGATACAAGTTTCATCTCATCTTGAAACCAACACGAGACTTGTAGAGCATGTTCTCAGCTTTCTTTTGAGTACTAGAAGTCATTCATTGGATTTCTAGAACTCAAGTTATGAAGTTGACAAGTTACAGGTCATCAGATGAATGTGATTTTGGTACTTGAAAGTCAACCAACTTCTAAGACATTTTTGACCTAGAAGGAAGTCTCACCTATCCTTGAACCAAACAAGAATGTTGTTCCTTATGATCTTAGATTTCCAAATATTACAAGAAGTACTTGATTGGATTTGTAGAACGCAAGATATGAAGCTTGCAAGGCAAGAGTATTTTGGGAAACTTTGATTATAGGTCACTTTTGGTTATAGGTCAATTTCACCAATTTGCATACCTCAAATGAAAATCTTTCCAACTTGAATGTTGCTTAGAATTGGGGTATTTTATCAACCAAAAATCAAGGAACCATTGACATGGCTTGGATTGAAGATTTGATGAAGAAATTTTCATGAAAGGAGCATTAAAAGCCATTAAAAGTCAAAAATTCAAATAAATTCATGTTGGACCAAATTCATCTAAATTTGTGCATATTTTGAGTGCAATTCACATTTCAAATACAATGTCATTTATGGATTTGCAATTTAAGCCATAAAACCATGTCATTTTACATGTTACTTCATCTTGAAGTAACACAATCAAAATCAACCATTGATCCATTTTCCAGGAGCCAATCTCATCCATTCATGTTCCTTGCAACTTAAGCAATTGGTATGAGGCAAGTTACAAGAGTTTTTGGCTCTGTTTTTATAAGGATCACCAAGCTTCAAAGGATAAAATTGGATTTTTGAATTGGACCTCCATGGGCTGCATTTGGGCTTTCTATCACTCCAAGTACATTCCATATAATCATTCCATCATCTACAACCATTGAGAACTGATTTTGGAGTGAGAGATAAAAGAATTCAGTTGAGAAAAAAACTCAATAAAAGTGAAAATCGAATTTGGAGAAGAAACCACTTTCAAGCAAAATCAAGATTGCAAGAAGCACTAGGAGGACTCATAGAAGCTTTCTGGATCAAATTGAGCAAGAGTCCTCATCAATTCACACCTATGCGCAAGCTTCAAACCAGGTTTTTATCTTTCAACCTTGCTCTTGATTCTTGGTGAGTTAGCATCCAATTTACATGTGGTTAGGTTCCTTGAGTGGCATAGATTGATTTAGGATAGGTTAGATGCTTGATTGCAACAATTTTTGGCAGAGAACGTTTTCTTGTAGCTATCGGTTTAAGCAAATCCTAGGGTTAAATTGAATGTGAAAGTTGGATTAGTGATGTACATGATGAGAGGAATCGATTGATATAGGATTCTTGAGGTTTCATTGAGTTTCATGAGATGCCACTGTAGCACGTGGCCAGAGAAGACGACCGGAAGTCTCTCCGGCCACCGTCTGGTTTGTTCCCACCATTTCCCATTTAAAACCCCAGGTTGAATAACAACCCTAGGATCTTGAGAGGTTCCTTGACCTTTTCACTTCATCTCACGGCCTAGACTTAGTCTCAGCTTAGGTTGACTTCATTTAATTACATGGCTGAGTGATGAACATTGGATGAGATGACTTATACCATGAGCGGATAGGATTAAGACCTACCATAGGCGAGCGTTGACTGAAGCACATAGAAACCCTTAGTTCACTTAAAACGCTGAATTGGACTTGGGCCATAATCACTAATCACACCCCCTAACTGAGCGAGCCCAAGAAATACACGTGAAACAATTGCTATTTGCCACAGTTTTTTTCCTTTTTCATTTCTTTTCTTTATTTTCTTTTATTTTGTGGTTGTTTACTTTTAATTGATAAAAAATAGTAAAATGCATGAAAAATTCATGAGATTTTTTCTCAAGATTCCTCAATATGTTAGATGATTTTACAAATTGTTGGATTATTTTTTAGAGCATTTTTCAATTTAATGTGAATTTTCCATGATTGGTTATTTCTTTAAATGTGAAAATATACATGCTTTCTTCTTGAATTTTATTTCCTTATAAATGCATAGAATGAATTTCTGATTTTTTGTACGATGATTCTAGATACCTTAAGTGATCTTTAGGTATTTTTGTTCTGATTTTTAGGTTTCATTTAATAAGGGTTTGAGGTAGATCTTTAGTACCCTTTCCCTTTGCCTTATTCATAGACCACTTTAGGGTTTTGCTCTCTGTTAGCACCCTTAGGCTTGGATTTTTGATCCCATATTTTAACCCTAGCTTCCTAACATCTTGAGGATCCTTTAACATTTTTATTATAATTTTTAGGATTATTTTCTTATTTTTATTAGATTTTGCATTCTGGCTGATGTTAGTATGTTTCCCCCTTGAACCTTCACCTAGTTTTGCATTTTAAGTGACCTTTTTGCAATCCTTAGGCACCCAATCCTTGCATGTTTCCATATTACATAGCTTGAAGCATTTGTAGGTTAATTTGCAAGTCCTTAACATGTCCATAGCTTGATTAGGATAAACTTCCTTTAGGGCTTTGCTTTTAGGGTTCCTTAGAAGCTTTTAGTGATTGATTTCTCTTCTTTGTATGATTCCCTTGCCTTGCCTTAGTCAATCCATTTCCACACTCCTTTGTCCTTAACTTTTGGATCCTTCTTGTGAGAGCCTAATTCCTCCTGAGGAGGAATTCTGTGCATTCCATGAGAAGTTTGAGCCTTTGATGGATTCTTGTGCTGATGCACATTGAACATGGTGAGTTCCCTTTGGTTTTCACTATGCTTCTCCTCATTACTTCCTTTGTCCTGTGACATAGGGATTCCTTTTGTGAGAGCCTAGTTCTTCCTGTGGAAGAACTCTGTGCATTCCATGAGTGGTAGATCCTGTGAGGGCTATCCTTGTGTGATGAACTTAGTTGAGTGCCATAGTAAGTTCCTGTGGATCTTACTTTGCTTCCCATCATCATTCTCTTCATTTTTCTCCTATCTGTCCAACAATCTTAGGATCCTTCTTGTGAGAGCCTAATTCCTCCTGTGGAGGAATTCTGTGTATTCCATGAGAAGTTTGAGCCTTTGAGGACTCCTGTGTTGATACACATTAACTAGACACCTTAGATTGACATCTAGGTTCCACCATTCTCATCTGTCCAACAATCTTAAGATCCTTCTTATGAGAGCCTAATTCCTCATGTGGAGGAATTCTGTGCATTCCATGAGAATTTTGAGCCTTTGAGGACTCCTGTGTTGATACACATTCCAGACACCTTAGATTGACATCTAGGTTCCACCATTCTCATCTGTCCAACAATCTTAAGATCCTTCTTGTGAGAGCCTAATTCCTCCTGTGGAGGAATTCTGTGCATTCCATGAGAAGTTTGAGCCTTTGAGGACTCCTGTATTGATACACATTAACCAGACACCTTAGATTGACATCTAGGTTCCACCATTCTCATCTGTCCACCAATATTAAGATCCTTCTTGTGAGAGCCTAATTCCTCCACAGGAGGAATTATGTGCATTCCATAAAGAAGTTGAGCCTCTGTGGACTCTTGTGCTGATGCACGTTGAACTTAGTGAGTGGTCTCTCACTTTTGTTCCCCTCATCTTGTGTGTCCTTCCATCCTCATGATTGTGTGATGTTGTGCATTAGAAGTGGGGTAGGCTTGATAGCTTTCTCTTTTCACTTCCCTGTTTGCATTTAAAGGTTGAGGAGTTCCTCCCTTTGCTTGATTGTTTCTTTTCTTTCATACTTGCCCATGCTTGACTGCATTGAAGGTTGAGGTGTGCCTCCCTTGCTGGTATTGTTGCATTGCATATGCATCCATCTACATTCCTATTTCATCTGCTTGATAGCTGTATTTATCTGTTTTTAGTGTTGCTCTCCTTCCATTGCCATGTTCCCTTAGGACTCTTATTTCCTTGATTAAGGAGTGATGATAGAACTTTAGCTTGCATCCTTTGCATGATAACAAGTAGGATTGATTCCTTTCTAAACTCAACCATAGGGCCATTTTGCATGACAACATTAGGGTTTTGATTAGTCCCCCTATAGAGTCCTTTTCTCTCTTCTCATCTTTAAACAATAACAAAACACTTAATAAAGGATAATTTGTATTATATGTTACGAGCCTTAAGCTACTTGGGAAATGATGATTGGGTGGTTGCCTCTCAATTATCTAGAGTGTTAGAGTATGTCCTTAGGACGATATGCGACGCATTCGCTCCTAAGTCATAGTCTCTAGTGCAGTATGAATTGCAAACATTCACCAAAAACACTTCTTCTCCTTAAAAGACAAAAAAAAACATCAAACTTCTTTTTGCCTTTTGGGGGCTCCCTTAATGGAAAATCTTTTCAAATAAAAGAGTGTTGTTAACTCTTAGTTCTACCGCAAACAGGCGTTGTCCCTAACTGCTGGAACTATTTGTTAACCCTACTCGGGTAAAAACATTTGAACAAACTTGTGTTCCATTTTATCCTGAACTATGTTCGCTCTGACCTTTCATACCTGTTGAGAGTACGTAGGCACGAGACGCGATGTCTTGGTGAGCAACAGTTCCCCTTCACCCGTAGTTAGCCGAACTAAGTTGACTCTAACTTTCCCATTGTACGAGGGAATACGTAGGCCCAGAGCAGCAACGTTATGTCGAGTCCTTTTTCTTGTCCTTTTCTTTTGTCCTAGACCATTAGCTAGATAGATAATCAACCCTTTAGATAAACAACGCAAGCATGGATCCCGTCGAGTAAGACGGACGTGAGGGGTGCTAATACCTTCCCCTTGCGTAACCGACTCCCGAACCCCGAGATTTGGTTGCGATGACCAATCTTATCCCTTTTCTCTAGGTTTTTCCTGATTGTTTCCTTTCCCTCCTTTTGGATAAATAACGATAGGTGGCGACTCTTCTTCCTTTGTCGGCACCTTTTTTCGCAGTAGCGACTCAATGCTTCAAAAGGTGCCATTCCAATACTAGAATGATAGTTGTTGTTGTAAGTAAATTCAATCAGCGGTAAATGAGTGTCCCAAGAGCCTCTTCGCTCGAGTATACAAGCTCTCAACAAATCTTCCAATGACTGAATATTCCTCTCAGATTGACCATCGATCTGCGGGTGATAAGCAGAACTCAACTTCAAACTAGAACCCAAAGCTTCTTGCAAGCTTTTCCAAAATCCAAAAGTAAACCTCGGGTCTCTGTCAGATACAATGCTCGACGAAACCCTGTGTAACTTCACTATCACTCTGATATAAATTCCTACTAGCTTCATCAAAGGAAAATTGACGTTAATCGATATAAAATGCGCCGACTTCATCGATCTATCCACAATTACCCAAACTGCATCAAAACCTCTTCCCGTATTCGGCAATCCTGTCACAAAATCCATTACAATATTATCCCATTTCCACTCCGGTATTTCCATCGGTTGCATCAACCTAGATGGTTTCTGGTGCTCCACCTTTAACTTCTGACAGGTCAAACAAGCATACACAAACTGAGCTATGTCTTTCTTCATACCCGAACACCAAAATAGTTCCCTCAAATCCTGGCACCTCTTCGTAGCACCAGGATGGATACTCAATCTACTTAGATGTCCTTCCTCAAGAATACACTTTTTCAACTCAACAATATCTGGAACACAAACTCTATCGCGACATCTCATGATACCATTTTCATTAGTCTAAAAATCAGCTCTTCGACTTTGATTCATCAAATTCAACCGATCTACCAAACTCATCAAGAATACCACTAGTAAGCTTCAACATACCAAGCTTAACTCCATAAGAAGTCTCTTCACAAACCAAACTCATATCAAGAAATTGCTCAATCCGTTCTAACTCTTTTACCCTCATCATCGGCATATGCGAAGATTTTCTACTCAATGCATCAGCTACAACGCTTGCTTTATCCAAATGATAACTTAAACTAAAACCATAATCCTTAAGAAGTCCCAATCATATCCTCTGTCTTGAATTCAATTATTTCTGACGAAAGAGTTAATTCACGCCCTTATAATCACCAAACACTTCAAATCTCGAACCAAACAAATAATGCCTCCAAAGCTTCAACACAAACACAACAGCAGCCAACTCTAAATCATGCATCAGATAATTATTCTCATTCGCTTTAAGTTGTCTTGAAGCATAAGCTATAACTTGATGGTGTTGTATCAATACACCTCCCAATCCCATCAATGAAGCATCACAATATACAACAACCGGTTCTGCCGGATTCGGCAAAATCAAAACGTGCGCTGTTGTCAACCTTCTCAAAAGATCTTGAAACTTTCTTCACACTTTGCATCCAAAATAAAGGATTGAACCTTCCTAGTCCACTGCACCAATGGCAAGGATAACTTGGAAAAATCCTTCAATGAATTTTTGATAATAATCTGTCAACCCAAGAAAACTTCTAATCTCAAACACATGATTTTGGAGCTTCCCATTGCGATACAACATCAATCTCTAAAGGACCTACCGCAATCCCACTACTAGATATCACATGGCCAAGGAAACCCTATTCCTTAGACCAAAACTCACACTTTGACAGTTTTGCATACAACTGCTTCTTTTCAACGCTGATGACATAATTTTCAGCTGCTCAACATGATCCTCTTCACTCTTCGAATACCTCCAAATATCATCAATGAACACAACCCTAAACTTGTCCAAATCAGGATGGAAAAATCCTGTTTGTGTACTCCACAAATACACCTAGCATATTAGTCGTACCAAATGGCATCGCAGAACACTCATAATGTCCAAACCTTGACCTAAAAGCTATCTTCAGAATATCATCAGGCTTCACACGAATTGACGATACCTAGATCTCAAATCTATCTTACTGAACACACTTGCAACAACCAACTAGTCCATCAAAATAAACATCTCGGCACCATCCTGCACTGACTCACTAAAACAATCTGTAAGCACTTAGCTTAACTCAAAACAATTCACTGCACACGCCATCTAAGCTTGCAAGACACGTTTATCCCATCCAACATGATCCCATCTACTATCAACAAGAGATTAAGGGTGATCAGTTCCTCAATTTGTCAATAGACAACCAAAAATCATGATAGGGGCATAAACCGTCTTTACCAAACTATAGAGCATTCAAGAACACACTGAGCCACCACTCCACGCTTGAAGCATCCTGGAGAAGCACAAGCTTCTCCCCAACTTGTTTCATTCCCACTTTTGCAGACAAAGGTTAGAAAGCAAACGTGTATCGACAGTGTTTTCACACACATGTCGCATAATAGGGAACAAACACCATTAAACAACTTGGCCGGATGGATCGACTTGCTCTAATACTAATTGTAACACCCCACTCTACCCCATACACGTATTATAAAACATATATGAAAATATTTCGTAAAAGTACATCAGAGTTCTCAAAACAAGTAGGATGTCACACTAAGTCACTTCATTTTCACGAGTTTCTACTCAAGATTCATCATTCTATTTTCCCATTCATCCTCAAACTCATATTTTAATCAATTACAATGAATTATATCTTCTATTCTTTCAAGATTCTAGTTATTAGATCTAGTTTAGATTACAGTTAAACCCTTAATTCTTAGATCTAACATCTGACATAATTTTACCACAGTGTTCATAACTTTTCACACGAATTCTAGATCAATTCTAGATTCTTTCGTCCAACACCAGACCAGAAATATTCAGCAATGACAGTAATCACAAGAAACATCACAAGGTTACGAAATCAGATCAATGAACAAGAACAAACATAAATTCCTACGAAAGAAAGGACCTCTCACTACCCTCTCATGTTAATTCACCCATATTGAAATCCATTATCCCCCTTACCTTGGATTGAAGCTTTTTCCTTGACAATAATGGAGAATTTGCCCCTCTTTGCCCTAGCTCTCCTTTCTCTGCCTTTTTCCTCTTTTACGTGTTAACTGACTAATTCCTCCACTAACTCTCTCTTAACCCCTTAATCAGGTTTTAATTCTATTAATCCAATTAATAGTAGTAATAATAATAATAATAATCATAACTACTATCCTATTAATATTATTATCAATAGTAATTAAATAATAATATCAATAACCATAGTATTCTTATTATTGTTATTAAATGGTTTGCATTATCATTATCATAGGTCCACCTTACCCCTAACTAAGGTCACCTCTCACTCCTGCCATTAACCTCATACCCTTATCAAAGACATCACAACCAATATGAACACAATAAAGTATAAAAAGACTAAATAATTCAAATGGGGTGTTACAAAAGGTGTCTTCAACTCCTCAACATCAGTTATCAGGTTTAATCTCTCCCCATCTATTACAACACCCAAAGATAAAAACAGACAAGCTCTAGGATTGACTCGCATAGGGAACCAGAGTCCCTAGCAGAGTTGCCAATTGTCGCAACTGCGGAAAAAACAACCGAAGGAAACAAACAAAAGAGTCGCCATCGAACATTATTTATCCAAAATGAGGTAAAAGAAATGATCAAAGAAAACCTAAAAGAAAGGAGAAGACAAGGTCATCGCAACCAAATCTAGGGTTCGGGAGTCAGTTATGCAAGGGGAAGGTATTAGCACCCCCTCACATCCGTTGTACTCAACAGGATCCATGCTTGTTGTCTAATAAAAGGGTGAGATATCTAAAAGCTACTGCTAAATGGAGACGGGAAAGGGGAAATAAAAAGGAGACTCGATAGGATATCGTATCCCTATGCCTACATATTCCCTCGTACAATGGGAAACTCAGAGTCAACATAGTTCAGAAAACTACGGGTGATGGGAGGAAGTTTGCTCGCCAAGACATCGCCGTCTTCTGCCTACATATTCTCATATTGTATGAGAAATCAGAGCAAACATAGTTTGGAAAACTAAACCACAGGTTGGTTAAGTGTTTTTTATGAGCGACGTTAAATTCCCATTCCAGCAGTTTGGGACGATGCCTGTTTGTGGTAGAACGGAAAAGTAACGTACTCTTTTTTGAAAATGATTTTGAAACACAATCCCGAAGGATAAAAAGTTTGAATTTGGTTTAAGAGTTTTAGAGAAGTGAAATGAATTTGTTTGAGATTCACGTTGCACTAAAGACTATGATATAGGAACAAATGCATTGAATATCGCCCACGGAGCGTACACTAAACACTCTAGACAAGTGAGGAGAAACCCCCCACTCATCATTTTCCATATTCTTAAGGCTCGTGACGTACAACGTTCGTCGTCTTTATTAAGTATTTTGAATTGTTTTGAGATAAGAAGAGAAAACCCAAAAAGAAACATTAAAGAGAACTGAAAACCTTAATGTTATCATACAAAATGGTCCTGAAATTACGGTAAAAGGGAGGTCTACCTAATATTATCATACAAATGATGGACCTAAAGTTAGGATAAGAGTGAAGTCTACTTAATATTATCATACAAATGATGGACCTAAAGTTGGGGTCAAGAAGGGACTATCCTAATTGTTATCATGCAAATGATTGAAAGCCTAATGTCTCTCCTACTCCCACCTTAATCAGAAATTAAGTGGGACTAGGAATCATAAGGGATCTTGTGAGCAAGCACAAGTAAACATTATCCAAGTCAATCACAAATGAAAACAAGATTGAAACTTAAACAAGTCTCAAGAAGAGAAAAAAGACGAAGAAGAAAGAAGAAGATAAAAACAAGATGAACAATTATGGTAATTCAAGGCAAGAGGCATCAAGAAAACATACATTTCAATCATACAAGGTGAACACCCACATCATGTCTAACAACAAAGAAGCATCCATATGTCAGACCAAATTAAATATTTGGAATCAAAAGCACAATGGCAAAAAAAAGTGCCCACACACATCCAAATGACTTAAACATCTTATAAGAAGCATTAACAATCATCAAGCAAGGAAAGATGAAGTCAAATGAGAGGAGAAACAAGGCAGCGTAGTAGCAACATTACACCATATTCAATCCATGTCAATCATTAAAGAAGAAGCACAAAGAGTTAAGTCATACATTCCATTTATAAACAAAACAAATGCTACACAAAACAAGCACATAAAACATGAAAAAACATGAGATTAGGGCATGGGATTAAGTGTGGGCAGCAAAATCAACACGGTTATCAAGTCAAAGATTAATTCAGTAACGCACAAAGGAAACAACAAGGTTTGAACTCAAAACATGCATCAAGAACAAGTTCATACACCAAAGTCATTCTCAAAGATAGGAAGCACTCAAACAAGAACATGCATGACCAAGTATCAATCCATCAAGGTTAGAAACAAACTCAAATCACACACGTCATGCTCATATTCAAATCAACAATCAAAGTCAAGAAGAGATAAGCTCAAGTTGAAGCACAAAAGTCAAGTAAACACATCTCAAGTTATTCATGGGAGAAATACATGATCATGTAAGGAAAATGAGACAAGGTAATAATACAATGGACCTCTAACCTTGAAATCCAGAACCTTATGCATGTTGAGGAAAGCAAATAAGAATCATCAAACATTCATTGAATCATCCAAGAATCAAGCCCAAAAGATTAGGTCAAGACATGCACAAACTCCTAGCCAAAACAACAACAACTTGATGCACCATCAAAAAATAGAAATAAGCCCAAATAAATTCCAAATAGGCAAGCTTAGAAACCCTAGCCTAGGAAACCCTAGCCTAGGAAATCCTCACACTCTTGATTCATGATGAGATAGTCTTGGAATCATCCCTTGGGTGTTTCAACACATCTATGCATGATCACATGGTCTTGAAATTAGGTCTCAACCTTTTTCAAATCAACTGTTGACTTAGGGGTGACCAGATGAAACCCTAATTGCACCAATCTTGGTTGTAGCTTCTTATACTTTGCATAATGACTTGTCCAAGATCCATGATGACTATCAAGACACCATATGGAATCCCTCAATGCTCTAGGTCCATATCTATGGATTTACCATCATCAGATGACTTCCCACAACCTTCAAATTAGGAAATGTGCACATTTGTCTTCAACCACTCCTCTGAGGATCTTTGACTTCTTTGCTGAGGATATCAACTCTTGGATACTTGAATAAAGACTCTTAGATATCTTCATGACCTAGGTAGCCTTTTGTTGGTAGTCATACCTCTTGATCTCCTGCACACATGTCAATGCAATGCAGATGATAATGCTAAAATGAATGCAATGAAACACAAGCTAGGTAAAGAAAAAGGTTAGGAAAATTTTGGGGTGCAATAGCTGCCCCTATTCAAACGGCTTGGACCTGACTGGGTGAGAAGCGAACGACTCTCAATCAATCAAGGTAAAGGACGATTGAATACCAAAGAACCCGAAAATTTGCCAACCGCACAAGTAAACGATACTCTGATTGGTAGGAAAATCTTCGGAAACTGAAATGTTAGTTGCACGGCAACAAGCTAGTGAACGATTAATCTCAAACCTCAATCAGGAAGATCATTTGATTTCGCTGCAGGGCTTCGTCATCAAGTCATCAAGGGATCACCGGTTACTCGGTAACTTGGTAACACATAGCTGATTTTGTCGTTAGGCATTCTGCGTCACAACAGAAGAATCACCTCTGGATTCATCAGGTCATTAGGAACGTTTGGCAATCTCTGTCGAACTTCATCATCAAGTCGGAAATAGACCCCTAGGTAGGTATCAGGATATCTAGACTTTTTCCATCAGGCACTCCGCGTCAGCTAGGAGAAATTCTTCAACATCACAGTCAGACTTCATCAGTAAGTTAGGAAATATAATCCTTAGTCAATCATGAACCAATAAGGATATCTAACTTTTTCCATCGGGCACTCCGTGTCAGCTAGAGGAACTCCTCGACATCACAGTCGGACTTCATCAGTAAGTCAGGAAATATAATCCTTAGTCAATCATGAACCAATAAGGATATCTTATCTTTTTCCGTCAGGCACTCTGAGTCAGCTAGGAGAACTTCTCGACATCACAGTCGAACTTCATCAGTAAGTCAGGGGGAGTTTGGCACTGCTGTCGGACTTCATCATCAAGTCTGCAAGGGAAGTTTCAACCTCTCTGTTTGAAACCTGTTAGGGATGGCACATCTCCGCTAGGGATTTTGGATAACTATCAAGTAACTCTGCTTTGGGGATTCTAGAGTCATTTTGAATGAATAAACTCTGCTGAGGAAACTCCGGCAAACTCAAACGAACAATTCTGCCAGATACACATCTACATACAAGAACGGTACCCACCTAGCTCATGTTTCACATGCATATGTTTGACAATGGTGTAATGCTCCACACGGGGTAAAAATGCTACGCGTTTAGGGTAGATGTTATGCAATCATGCAAAATGCTATGAAACCAAATCAGCAAAACAAATGCTGAAGGGAGAATCTTCCTGTCAAGGAGAAAGAACCATCCTGATGGAGAAGAAGGAATCATCCCGCTAAGGAGATGAACCACGCCAATTTCAATTGGAATTAACTTGGGGAAACGAACCTCAGACGACTTTCCGCTGGGAAACAGAGTTCTACGAGAACCTGTACCTGCTCAACTGAGTCTACGAACCTCAAACCGCCGAGGAAAAAACATCAACCGCAGAAGTAAATTACACGGCCTTTGCAGGTATACCCTCTTGGAGATACAGACTCTGATGGGGAAGCATAGAAACATCTATTCAAACACTCTCTCCTGCTGGAGAAGACAACAATGGCCTGAACGGCCTTCCAGGATTCGACTCTTTTGAGGGAATAGCAAACCTGACCGAGGATAGACAACTAGACGCTGGAATAAATCCTACCTGCCGGGAAGAACACAACTCTGTGGGGCATCCCACTCTGCTGGAGACATCAGTCTGAACTATCGAGAGCTGAACACTTACGGATAGTCTTCTACGAGAAAACTGCGTGTTGACCCACTGTTGGGAACGTCTATACATCTTGTACATGACTCAGCTGGGGGTAGAGATACCAACTCCAATTGATGGGGAATGGACTCTGGTTGGGGAGAATCTATCTCCGTTTGGGGAGACACATCAATGCTCACAACCCCATGTTTAGACTCTATGGGGAAACATAACTGAACTTGCTGAGGACTTCACTCCTGCTTGGAAAAACATGCCATGAAACGAACTCGAGATGGCTTGCCCCTGAATATGGAGAGGAACGATTCCTTCGCTTTCAGATTTTGCCCTAGCCTGTGGGATCTTCGTATCATCCTTTCGAAAGGAAACCTGAGATATGTGTATTCTGGTAGTTTGATATGAATGGCCTCATCACTTTGAACCTCACAAAGGTGCTTCAAGTTAATCGCCTTCAGGATAAGGATAGCTTTGGCGCTCTCGGGGTGGCCTGCCCCAGCCTTGTCATGACTTTACCCCTCATGGGCAGATTTGGGGGGAGCATTACCCTTGGCTGTGAGAGATTCATCAAATCTCGACCTGATTGCCCCAGATTAACTGACTCTTGGATAGTTGACTCCCATGCCGTGATCATTTGATATAGGTTGCCCTGGTTCACCGAAATATTCTAGCGTTCTGCATCTTATCCTGGTCAGACTTTCCATCGTGGAAACTTTCCGGCTGTCAAGTGCTTACTCGCTAGTAAAACAAGTTGTGTTGCATAAAAGATATATCAAATGCAATGCATATGGCATTTTTGAAAATCCAATTCCTGTTCACAGGAAAAAAATTTGTGACATAAAGTGTATGAATCATTCATCAACATGTCAACATTAATACAACGCTGTATGGGGAATCCTTTCTAGGAGTCAGTTTTGATGCGATCTTTACCGAAGTATGCTTTCGAAACAAGCCTATTTCAATTAGGACTTTTAAAGGTTGTAATGTGGTCAGGTTCATGGTTAACAAGGAAAGTATATAGGCTCAAAATTCATTTTAACCCACCCATTCTCCGTGATGTTCTCCAATCCTACGTTCAGCTAATTCGACCTTAGCGTTCACCTTTCCAAGGTCGAGTGGAAGTTCAAAAAATCACACTTTTTCGAAGTAACAGTCACTCGCTTTTCGTCTTTGGCGTCCGGAGCCACACGATTTCGTTCTTGTTTGAGGATTTTTTCTTTCGTAATCCTTTTTCGCTTTTTCGTTTTTTCATTTTCCCCTAACTTTTGCCTTTACTAACTCTTCAGAGTTTCTTCAATTTTGAAGTCCAGCGGGGTACCCTAATTTTTTGCCTAAATTGCTTGTTTGCAAGATTCGACTTAGCGGGCTTTTTCTTTTAGTTCTCTTTTTTTTTTGTTGAACAAATCGCATGACAACGGCTCGTATGACTTGTTTGAAAAGAGATTGTGACTGTTTCACTCCTGATCGGCCAGGTTTAACTATCATGGTTTTTTTAGGTATGACCTATAGCGATGTGATTGATCCTCGAATGAGCACTCCTTTTATAATTTGAACGCTTGGTCAAATTAACTGACACCTACCCTGCCCCGTGTTGCACCCCAAAAATTTGCCCAACCTTTTTCTTTGGCTTGGTTCATGTTTCATTTCATTTCTTTCTAGCATTTGTATTGCATAGCATAGTTCATTGAACAGGGGATCAAGAGTTTGTGAACATCAAGAGCTATTCAGAGAGTTGAGCCTAAGCAAGGGGTTTTACTCAAGTTTGGATGGTAATCAAGTCATCAGGAAATGGACAATGGTCTTGTGAAAGAAAGGATGGATGTATGTGGATCAGCTCCTAACTTGGAGGCCAACTGAAGATCATCAGGGGATTGTGGTTCATGGTTATGGGTATAATGTGTTGAGAGAGCTCATTGAGTGCCTTGAGGGCCATTGTGGAACTCATCCAAATGTTTGTGCCAAGTGTGAAGAGTTGCAGTTGAAGTTGATGCATTTAGGAATTTCCTCTGGCTAATCCTCAATCAACTGTGCAATTGAAGGAGATTAAAACTCAATTCAAAGTCTCTATGGTCATGGAATGTTGTGTTTAGACATATGAGACTTCATTTCAAGTTCAATTCATCAAGGGTTAGGTGTGTGAGAAGTTACTAAATTAGGGTTCTCAGGGTAAAATCCCCTATTTAGTGCCTGACTTCAAGACCACCTATCTCAAGATACAAGTTTCATCTAAACTTTTGACAAACATGGAACTTGTAGAGCATGTTCTTAGCTTTAATTTGAGTACTATAAGTCCTTGAGTGGATTTATAGAACTCAAGTTATGATTCAAACAAGTTACAGGTCATCAGAGGGATGTGATTTTAGTCAACAAAAGTCAACCAACTTCCAAGCCATTTTTGACCTAGAAGGATGTTTCTCATCAACTTTTTGCCAACATGAAAGTTGTAGGTCTTGATCTTAGCTTTCCAAATTGTACTAGAAGTCTTTCATCTGATTTGTAGAACTCAAGTTATGAGGTTTACAAGTTAGGGGTATTTTGGGAAAGTAAGATTACAGGTCATAAAATTATAGGTCCATTTCACCAACTTGCACACTTCAAATGAAGATTATTTCAACATGAAACTTGCTCCAAATGGTGTTATTTGGTCGACCAAACATTGAGAAGTCATGAATTATGCTTGGAATGAAGGTTTGGTATTTGGAATTTCATGGAAGAATGTTTAAAAGGACAAAATGGTAAATATTGCATTTTAAATCATTTTGGTGCAAATAGGTGCATTTTTTGAGTGCAAAAAACATTTCAAGAACATTGGCATTTATGCAAATTTGGTTTGAGGTGTTTAAGTGAGCCATTTTCAAGCTTTCTTCATGTTGAAGCAACACTTTCAAAATCAACCATTGAGATGGAAACAAGGACCAAATCTCAGCCATTCACACTCCAAACACTCCCAGCAGTTGAAATGAAGCAATTTGGAGCCAATTTCATGCCAAATTCGTGTACTTCCACGGTTAAAAAGTGGAGAAAATGTGAAAATTCATTTGGGCTTTATGGACTGAGATTGGGCTCAATTATGATCAAGATCCATCACATATAACATTTCCAACCTTCACAAAGCTTCAGAATTCGAAATTGGAGCCAAATTGATCAAGAACAACTTTGAAAAAGTGGTGAAAACTTGAATTTCGAATTTGGAGAATTAGCACGAATCAAGACAAATTAAGCTTGCAAACATCTCTAGGAAGGTTCATGGAATGATTCTGAATCAAATTCACTAAGCTTCATCAAGAATTGAAGGCTCAGTGGAAGTTCTCCACTAGGTAACTTAAATTCAACCTTACACTCTCAATATGCCATGATTCTCTGCCATTTTTGTTGCATTGTGATCCTTGAGTGATGTAGATCGTTTCTGGATAATAATTGTTCGTGTTTGTGATGTTTGAAGTGTGGAGCTCCAAACTTGTTTGATTCGGTTTGATCAATTCTTGAGGTGTTTTGCTTAGATTTTTGTGGATCTATGATCTACATAACATGTAGATGATGTTTGGATTAATTTGGTTGAGTCTTGAGGACTTTGAAGATTTGTGCATCTTGCTTGTTGTTCATTTTGTGAATTTGTTATGAGGAATTAGTGGAAACTAGTAGTGGATTTGAGATCCTTTCAAAGAGTAGATGAATTTTCATCTAAGAAATGTTGAAAACGATGCAAAAACGAGGGAGTTGTGATGTTTCTTGCAGCTCGTGGCGGCCGGCGCGAGGTTAGGGACGACCGGAGCTGTTCCGGCGCCGGTGAGAGGGAGTGAGGTAGAAGACGACGACGAGTCGTCATGTAGCGCGTCGGATTGGGTTTTTGTTCGCGTGGACGGAGGAGATTAGGGAGTACCCTGCTCCATCTTTGACTTGTGTGCTTGGAATTCTTTTCAAATCCTCATTAATGTGTTGTCACTGTATGAACTGCGTGATGAGAATACCATCTGATCCAACGTTCGTGATTGAGTGTCCAATATACTCCAGGATTGACTAACAGCGTGTGATCGCCAGGAATTGTTTTGTTTTTTCTGATTTTCTTTTTGGCCTACCCGCGTCTGCTATGCACACCTCCCAGGGAGGCCCAGTCCATGTTTTGCCTTGCTTTGGTTGCTATTCATACCACATGTTTCTCATTTATTTGTTATTTTCTTTTCTTATTTTGTTTTAATGTTGTTTCCATTTAAAATCAAATAAAATAGTTCCAATATCCATAAAAATACAAAAAAATATTTTCTAGACACTTGAGATGTCTACTTTTTTTTAGAAATTTTATTTTAATTTTTCACTTTATTTTCAATTAAATAATGAATTAAATATTGAAGTTGTTTTAATTGAATTAAATTGTGATCTTGTTTGTTCTTTTATTTGTTTCTTTCATTTCTTTTCGGTTCAATGATTGAAAATAAATCCTCATACTCTTGATGAGTTGAATGATTTTTGAGGACCATTTTGCCCCTGGTTGTTGACTTTTGAGTTGACTTTTGTGGCTTTTCTTTTTGCCTTTATTTCTCCCATTTCAAAGTGGTACATCCAAATGATTTGATTCTTTTGATGGTGCTTTGAAAGGATATTTGTCTTGATTTCTTGGGCTCTGTTTGCTAACTTGTGTATCTTTCTTTGTGCATTTTATATGATATTTTTTTAGCCCTTTTCCTATTTTTGAAGTGACTTACAAGTTAGGTCATCTCATAGGACAACTCACACAAGTGCTTGACCTAGTTTGGATTGGAAATGACCTTTGTGGATCCAATAAGCTCTCAACTCTTCTTGTTTCACGTTCTAGACATGTTGAGCTTACTGTAGGTTCATTTTTAGGTCAAAATATTGTTCATTTCTTGTTGCTTATTGCCTTTCTTTTTGTGTTTCCAACTTGAACTCTTATGTGATAGATGCTTGCCTCCTTCATGATATTGCTTGCATTTCTTTTTATCTTGCTTTGATATTGATTGGGAGCTCTCTTCTCTTCATCTCCCTCCTGTCCAATGACCTTGGAGTGTCATTTAAGGTGGCTTGGTCCCTCCTTTGGAGGTATTTGAAACATACCTAGAATGATGAATCCTTGAGGACACTTTTGGTGTTTCTTCTTGTTTGATAAGTGATGCTTATGGTTGAGTACCTATTATGAGGTCCTTGATGCCCTCATTTGGTCTCCCATCCTCACTTGGCTTTGGTGTTTGATTTACCTTCCATTTGGTTTGATTTTATTGGTGTGGTTGATGTGGCTTGACTTATGTCACTTCATCCCACTTTTGATGCATCTTTGTGTGGTTTGCTCTTGTTTGATTGATCTCTTCTTGTGCTTCTCTTATCCTTTATTTTCTTGCATTTCCATATGCATTCTTGGTTGAGATGAGCTTATTGAGCCTACTACCCAACACATTTTTCCTCCCACTATCATTCTATGTGTTGCATTTTGTTTGCATTCTCATTTGCATATGCATTTCTTATTCTTCTTCTTCTTCTTATTTTGCTTTTCTTTGCCATGTTCCCCATAAGTCCTCTAACCTCTTGAGGTTATGATAGACATTAGGTGGCTAACTATGCATGATAAAATTAGGTAGTTCCCTTTTCAAACTCAAATTTAGGTTCACTTTGCATGATAACTTTTAGGATTGATTAGTCTCCCATTAGTGTTCCTTCTTCTCTTCTCATCTTCAAACATTCATAAAACACTTAATAAATAATGACAGGTGTAGCACGCTACGAGCCTTAAGCTACTTGAGAAATGGTAATTGAGGGGCCTCCTCTCAAGTACCTAGAGTGTTTAGTGTACACCCTTTGGGTGATATACGACGCATTCGCTCTTAGGTCATAGTCTCTAGTGCGACATGAGTTGCAAATCAAATTCAAAACATTTCTTCTCTAAAAAACACAAAAACAATTCAAACTCTTTTTCACCCTTTGGGGTTCTTAATCAGGAAAATATTTTCATAAGCAAGAGTGTCGTTAACTCTTAGTTCTACCGCAAACGGTAACGCCTAAGTCTCCAAAGGTCGAGCTGCATACACCAACTGCTAGAACTATCTGTTAACCCTACTCGGGCCTAAAAATTGTTGAACCAAACATGTGGTCCTTTGAGCCTGAACTACGTCTGCTCTGATCTTTCGTACCAGACGAAAGTACGTAGGCATGAGATGCGATGTCTTGGCGAGCAACCTTCCCCCTTCTCTAGCCGTAGTTAGGAGAACTACGTTGACTCTGACTTTCCCATTGCACGAGGGAGTACGCAGGCACAGAGCGGTGATGCTCTGCCGAGTCAGTTTCTCTTTTCTTTTTCTTTTGTCCCTAAGCCTTTAGCTAGATAGTATCAACACACCCTTTTAGATAGACAAAATGCGTGGATCCCGTCGAGTACGACGGACGTGAGGGGTGCTAATACCTTCCCCTTGCATAACCGACTCCCGAACCCAGACATGGTTGCGATGACCTTGTCTTTTCCTTTTTCTTTAGGTTTTTGCAATCGTTTCCTTTCCCTCTCTTTGGGATTAATAACGAAAGTGGCGACTCTTCTGTTTTTTCCGCCGGTTGTTTTTCGCAGTTGCGACACCCCGGGTTAAGATTTAGTGTTTTTCATTTTCAGAAAGAAACTCCTACTTCTCAGCTCAAAGGGGTTAACAAGGGATTATCTTCCTTATATCTCCGGTGTTTATGGATTGAAACAATGCATGTACATCATCAACATGTTTTTTTTCAAAAGCATACAATCGGAAGCTTACGCATCGTTGGATTTCGTCATCCTCCCTCGGATTCCACTTAAACAAACGTTTGAAATAAAAGAAAGCAATAGAGTGAACACGAATGGATTAATTCAAAACATGCATATTTATTTCATTTATCAATATAAATTGAAAAATAACAAGCTTTACAAACGAAATTTGCATTCTAACAGGAAAGAAACTACAAATGCAAATAAATAACATGATAAAATGCAGATTGCCAACCTTCAGGAACTGGGCTTTCACACTTATTTGCTGCTGAGGGGAGTGACCCTTGACGTCTTCAGACTCGATCAAAAGAGCGGTGTACGACCAACTTTCCTCGTGGGAAGGATATGCACCTTCTATCCATCAACAGCTGCACCTTGGCTTGAAAAGCCTCGCAATCCTTAGTCGAATGCCCCATGAATCCCCCATGATATCCACATCGAGCATCAGGATCATACCCGGGAGGGTAAGGTTTTGGCACCGGTTTGAGAGCTTTGGGCTCCACCAAAGAATTCAGGATTAGGTGCGGCAGCAACTGACTGTACGTCATAGGCACGGGTGGCAGAGGAGCATTTCTTCTTTTCAGATTGTTGTTGCGAGGCCTAATCTGATTCTGGCGCTGATAATCTTGCTGCAAAGGAGCAAAAGGTTATTGATTTTGAACGACAGAAACATCTGGAGACGAGGTATGAACTAATGAGGACTCTCTCTATTCAGGCGCTTTCATCCTTTAGCTCGATCCAGGAACAGGCAAAAATTGCGGGCAAGATGATTCAGACTTCAAAGACTGCATGATATACTCCTGATCTTTCTCAGCTTTAGGTGAGGTAATGGGAACATCCATCTCTTTTTCATGATAAGGGATGAATTTGCATGATGCCTTCATGCCGCCCGACACAAATTCAATTGCCCTCGAATCAATCAAGTCTTGGACCTTATGCTTAAAAGCTTTACAGTTCGTGACGTCATGCCCTGGTGATCCCGCGTGGAAGTCGGAACGGGAATCTACAATATATCCTGGTGGTGGTATGCCAGTCAGCGGAGCCAAAATCCGAGGTTCAACCAACTGAAATTGGAGCAAGAGTTGCACCAACTGAGCATAAGTAATAGGGACCTTATCGAAGGTTCTGTTGCATGGCCTCGTCTTTTGTCCGTATTTCCTACTCCTGGGATTGCCTTGAGGAACAAGAGGTAGCTGCTGACGAAAAATGTCTTGAGCCTCAGGCCGTGCAGAGGGTCTCGGAGGCTTATCATTCCTGGCTATTGGTTCCACAGACACAAGTGGAGCAAGCATCTTTGCTGCAACTTCGGGCATTTGATCACTTTCTTTTCGGAGCATGCCTCTTATTACCTCCATGATCAAGCTCACATGAGTCTTCAACTGTTGGTTCTCCTCTCTGAGCATCTGCATGTCCCTCATGAACTGCCTTATCTGGCCTCGGACCTCCCACAGCTCTGCTTGAACCTGTTCCATGTCTAGTTGCTTGATGTCTAAAATTCTATTGGGAAAAACTGGATCATGACAATAAATCCCAGCCACAAACACCTGTTATGTAAATGGAATGCGAATGTCATGTTCGAGTATTTCCAAGGAACCTGTCTGCTTCGATTCACGTTTTATACAGACAAACCACAAGGAAAAGATTTAATGTTCAACAGCGAGTCTCGGAGTTAGGATCCTTGGAAATACTGGACCATGTATGTCAAAATGCAAGCATGTTATAATGATGCAAATGCAAATGCAAAGATGCAACAAGGGATCAAGAGTGTTGTGCTGTTGACTGAGAATAACCAAAGTTCTGCTTTGGCGAGAACATAACACAACTCTGATAATTAGGACCCACTGATACCAATGTCACTGAGTCAAACTGTCAAGAGAAAACCAGGTTGTATGAAGGTAAATTTTTCCTGCATAGCCCAACCCCGCTCACAAGTATGGACCTAATCCACTGACACAGGTATGGCATCCTATGCGTTCCTCAGTGTCACAGACTTTCAAGAAATGATAATACGTTCACCATCTCTGGTTTGGCATCATCACCCCCTGAAGAAGCCTCACTTAGATGAGTCACAAATGATCGGTCCCTAGAGTCGACAATCCTCAGATCCAAAATCCTCTCTAGTCCAAAGGACCGATAGGAAATCATCAAAGAGAATCTTGTCTGAGTGTGGATTACATGGGAACTGGTGCGAGCAAAGCAAGCAAGTCCACCACTAATCCACTCTAATTCTATGTTTGCTCTCAAGCCTGGGTCTGGCTTATCACTCATCAGAATTAGTCCCTCCCACAACACCACAGCAAATAATCATATTAGACTGAAAGTAAAGTGCGATAAATAAATGCAAACCCAATTGTTGCGGTGAGAATCGTGATACCAAGCTATTGATTAACTTGAATCTTAATTCTTAAATTCACAACCGGTCTTTAATTTATCCAAAGGAAAGGTCTAAAGAAAGAAAAACCTTTCCGTGATGTAACAATAACGCTAAAAGATTCGGGGATCGGGGGTTGGTTATGCATAGGGTAGGTATTTCACATCCTAAACATCTGTAGTACTCTACAAGAACCTTTTGTTTGTTTGCATGCTAGGTTTGGTAAATGTTTGCTAAAGTTTGGGGTTGGGTAAAGGTGTAGGTTAAAACCTAAAGATAGTTTCTAAGCTTGCTCGCAAAGACATCGCGTCCTCTGCCTACTTATCCTAACTAGGATAGAATCAGAGCAATCGTAGTTCACCTCACTAGGGTTGAAGAACACTTAATTATTATCAAGGTTCAAAGGGGAACAAACATATCCATGTTTGTGTAGAGTTTTACGAAACTCTCTAGATCTATGTTGAACTCTTAAGAAAGGGAAGTAAGTAATCATATCCATGATTCTTACATAGAGTTAACCGAACTCTATCCTAAAGTTCTACGTTGTAAGACCAATTGGTTTTATCCAGACCAAAAGGTGGGAGAAGGGGGAAGGTTGCTCGTCAAGATATCGCATCTTGTGCCTACGTATTCTCATTGTCCAATGAGAAATCAGAGCGTTCGTAGTTCGGGCTCGAACTACAAAATAAGGATCAATTAGTTCTTTCCAGACCAAAAGAGGGAAGAAGGTTCTATCCAGACCTATGAGTTATATCCTAACGGTTCTATCCAGACCAAAAAGGGGAAGGTTCTATCCAGACCTATGAGTTATCCTATTGGTTCTATCCAGACCAAAAGGGGAGGAAGGTTCTATCCAGACCTATAAGTTATCCTATTGGTTCTATCTAGACCAAAAGGGGAGGAAGGTTCTATCCAGACCTATGATGTAAATCCTATTGGTTCTATCCATACCAAAAGGGGAGAAGGTTCTATCCATACCTACGAGTTAAATCTTATTGGTTATATCCAGACCAAAAGGGGAGGAAGGTTCTATCCAGACCTATGATGTAAATCCTATTGGTTATATCCAGACCAAAAGGAGAGGAAGGTTCTATCCAGACCTATGATGTAAATCCTATTGCTTCTATCCAGACCAAAAGGGTAGAAGGTTCTATCCAGACCTACGATTTAAAGAGCTATCTATGACCCAAGGGTCAATAGAGAGAGACTTTTCCTTTGGAAGGAGAGAGAGGAGGCAATCTTGGATGAGAACTAAAGAGTTCTATCACTTTGGGGAAATAAACTTAACAAAGCATAATCATCTTAAGCATGAAGAATAAGGAATATGGTCACAACCAAGAAAGCATGCATATTGCAATAAGCAAGGGTTAAATTGATATAAATAGTCACAACCGAGAATCACATATCTTAACAAAGATGAAAGCATATCTTGACAAAGAAAAAAGTAACAACCATGTAAACAAGTCACAACTTGAAGATAAGCATGTTATAAGTTCAAGGTGTATCAGATGTAACAACATTTAGGCATTGATGACAATCAAATACGCAAGGAATGTTCACAAAGGTTAAATTCAAGACTTTAGGAAGAGAACAATAAATTTATGGTAACCACCAACAATAAATGAAGTCTCAACATGCTAACAAACATAAAGAAATCAAATATCAATAAATCTCACAAGATAAAATAAGCATGGTATGAAAGAAATCGCCAGGACGCATGGTAACGATCTAAGAATGAACCAACTAACAAGCGGGAAAAAGGGATTTTTAAATACAAACAAATTGAGGTTTTAATCGATCACATGAAAATAGACATCACAATGAGCAATTTGCAAAAAGAACGGATTAAAAATAATAAACAATGAATAAGTTATGAATTATTGAAGTTCAAATGATTTATGAAAATAAAACACACAAATAAATAAAAAAAGAAGAGAAAGGGCAAAGTTGGGAGTTGAACCCATGCCCTTGTGTTCAAAAATACACAAAACCAACCATTGGGGCACAACAAGCGCGCTGGTAAGGAAGGGAAAGAGAGAAGAAAAAAATAAATCAAATGACAAATTGAAAAAATGCCCAAAAGAGTTGATCCCATGGATCGAACTCAGGACTGGCAAGTGAAAGAGGTGATATGCACGAAAGTTGATTACCACTTGGGTGGCTATACATCCAAGTATAAAGCCACCCCCATAAATAGATAACACTAAAATATGATGGATTTCTGGGCAAAAAGCAAGTCACCAAACCAAAAACGTGAAGCAATCAAACTTGATCAAAACATCTGCGATTTTAACAAAATTTAAGCCTAAACTGATTATTTTTTAGTGAGGAATATGATGGTACCAAGAAAATTTTGAAATGATGCTTCTAACAAGAAACACGATTGAAAATGCAAGATGACATAATGAGTTGCATTTTGAAAACTAACACCAGCTATGAGTTCAGATACATCAAATGGGCATTGCACACAAGTCAAACAAGTCATAACAGAGGTATTGAACACTTAGGGCTCAAGCAACAATTAGTAGAATAGGAATTGGTTCATGAATTGCAATGATCACATGAAAATGCAAGCAAACTGCCAAGGATGCAGATGAAAAAGTTCAGTTCAAAACATATCCATGGCCTAACAGTTTTTAAACATGTCAATTGATGTTTTTTAAAAGTTTACAAACCAAGCATCAATGCACATGCAGAGGAAATCAACAAGATACAGACATGACAGCCAATTGAAAACCAAAACAGCAGGCCAAAATGGATGCATATATCAAAATTTGATCAAACAAAACAAGAAAATCATAAGGCATCCACCAACATACTTGAAATGCAATGAGAACAAACATATAACAATCACAATGTCAAACTCAAACACAAAAACCCAACTGTTATGCTATGTAAAATTGGAAGAAATGAAAATTGGAAGCCAAATCATGAGATAAGCATAAACAGATTGAATAGGCTTCACATACAAACTTAAATCATGATATTAAGTGTGTCTACACTTCAAAATTAGTCACAAACAACATAGAGATGAAAGTCACCTACCAACTGCTCACTTAAGCATGAAAATGCACAATTTGAGACATAACATGATTGGAATAGATTGAGATTCAAAGGATACCACATACAAGCCTCAAACATGATTATGAATGAGTATATACCTCAAGTTGATCATGAAATGCACATATCAAAAGAATGGCTACCAAGTGGCAAATGTATCCTACATGATGAGTGGGGCTGTCAAGCAGAAAAAGCATAGTATACACAAAGATGTTGGTTCACATACACCTACAAATCCTAGACACTATCTAGAGGCACCAATACTCATTGGAATGATTCAAATCAACCCAAATAGCAAGATGAAATGTGCAGCTGGTTTTCAAAACAGTTTGGCAGCATAAGGGGTACAAACTGATCAAGTAGAAAATTGGTGGTCTCATGTTAAAAAGATAGCACATACACATCAAAAATATGAAGATAAATGAGTTCACCCTTAGAAATTAAACATATTGCATTTGGAACAAAATCTGGTATGGTCATGGTATGTTTTGGCTATGAAAGTGCATTTTGCAAGTGAAATGAGAAAGCAAGTGAACATAGATCAAACCAACAAGATACACACATCATAATCATGATAAGGAATGAGATCATGCATAGAAATCAGGCTTATGGCAGCTGGCACAGAAATTGACATGTTGTGGCATATTTTGGCTTAAAAATGCAATTTGGAAGTGACAAGAGAAAACAAGTGGACATAGATCAATCAAACAATATACATACACCATAATCATGAGGATGGATGAGTTTTAACTCAATTTAGGCATATGCAAACAGAAATGAGATGTGACATGCTAATGACTATGAAAAAGCTGTTTTGAAACAGGATTTGGTACAGCAGGGCATTTTCAAGGTAATGAGATTTATGATGAAACAAAAGTCATACACATACCATAAATATGCTAATAGATGAGATTATGCTCAAGAAATGGATTAAATCATCACCAAACAGAATATGGAATTGTGAAACTCATGAAATGCAAAAAGATCAACTCATTTAGGCAGCAAACAAATTCATGGCAGTTGGGGCAATTGAGCATCACATACAAGTTTAAAACAAGTAGAACAATGCTTCTAGGTATGGATAAAGCAAAACTCAGTTGGAACAGAAAATGGTATATTGGTAGTATCATAAGGTTTTGAAAGATGCAGTTGGAAGTGACAAGTTGTTTTTTGAGAAAGCAAGGCAGTTTGGACATACACATACCACATACAACCTCAAAACAAGTTAGATGATGTTTTCACAACTTAAAAACCACATAGTCTACACAAAATGAAAACTGGTGTGCTAGTTCAAATATTTTTGACAGCAAAACACATGAAATCTCATAACAAGCTTCAATGAACAAATCTCAAGTTTTCAACATTTTAACAAGCCCAAATAGACAAAACAGATCATATAAACACAAATCAATAATTTAGAACACTTAAAACACCACATGGCAAGCACAAACCTCTTAACACCAAGCTCATGGTAATGATAAAGCCAAATGACACAAAATAACATGAATGTGAAAACAAGAACCAAACTAAATTCAAACATGATCTAGGGCAGGGGGATCTCATGAACCAACTTACAAGTTATCCAAATATCACCAATAAACCAAGATTGACAAATCTAGGGCAAGCACACCAACATTTCAATGTTGGATCCCTAAAACTACCATATAGATAAAATCTTCAAAACAAGTTATTCACAATATCAAAGCTTCATATTGATAACATATCATCAATATATCATTCATGGATAACTTACTTTGATAAAAGCAATACCATAGTCATACAACATGAGTTCTTGACAAAGAACCAAAATGGGACAGCAATGACTATATTTCACAACAAGCACCTCAACATTGTAAAACATGATAATGTATGAACAATAAAGAGTTTGAACATTACATACCTTTTGTAGACAAATCTTGAGCAAGCTAAAAAGCTAAGAAACCCAGAGACCTTCTTCTTTGGCAAGGATTTAGAGCTTTCTTCCTCTTGAAGCAACAAGCTATCTTTCAAGACAGTTAGAGTTGAGAACCTCCCAGATGGTTTTTGAGACTTTGGACAGTTGAGGTATGATATATATGAGATGTTGGGAGTGTTGGAATTGTGGGAAATGCCTCAAGTATAGATTTGGCTTCCAAAGTGCATGAAAGTCAACATATCAAGGTATGAAGTTTGAATTTTAGGAAAATGATGTTTTTGGGTGGTTTGAGTGTATGGACACCTTCTACACAATGTTTATGGATTGTGTAAATGGTTTTGAGTGGCTTGGAAGTGGTGGAACTGAGTTTGAGCAGAGTTTTACTCAAGACAGATTTTTAGTGAAAACTTGAAGTTTTTTGAAAATGAAGTTTTTGAGGAAATGGTGGAGAGTTGAGAGCTGTTGTTTCTCTTGGTTTTTAAGAGTGCTCTGGTTTGTCCAACTTCATAGAGAATGCCTCTATTTATAGTGAGAGCAAGGGTGAGGGCAGCCTTGGCTTTTCCATATTTTGGAGGGAGTTTGTGAAGTTTTGAAATGAATCTTGCCAAGATCTCTACATATCAGTTCCATGGCTCAAGGAAAGTCAGAAAATCAAGTGGAATGATGCATGAAGTGACCGCATAAGGCTTAGAGTGATGAGTCTTGCAGCTGCTACAGTTTTCTTAGGAGAAAAGTTTCTCTTTCATGGCTTTTAAATGAATATTATAATGTCCACTTGCTCCAAATTGAACAAACTCTCCAATTCTTCATTTTTTCTGCATTTTCACTCATCCACACCTCGAATTATCAGATTGAATCATAATCCAAGGGTCAAGGGTAGCTCAAGTTGTGGAAATCTGAATTTTGAAAAGTGTTGGATTGGTAATCTCAAGTGTGGCAGCCTTAACTTTCATGATCCATAACTTTCTGCTCACAAATGCTATTGAGGAGTTATAACACAATTTAGAAAGCCCTCAAGTAGCTCTATAACTTTCATGTTTTTGATATTTCCAAATTCTAGATGGAACTAGGTTGAAAAACCCTTCCAAGTTGTTAAAAAACAAGCCTAAAAGTGAAAATTTTCTATGTTATTTTCCCTTCTTGAAATGAATTTTGTCATAACTCCAAATCTATGCATTTTTTAGTCATGGACCACTTTGAGGCTTTTGTAGGACTTGCCAAGAGCTTTCCAATGAGCTTTGAACCACTTCATTTGGATGTATGGTTGAGGAGTTATGGTCTTGCCCCTTTCAAAACCCTAATTCCCGACTTTTGCAATTACTTCCTAACCCTTGATCCAATGGTCATGAAATTTTATGGGAAGGTGTAATATGACATAAGTAACATTTTTGATTCACATCTTGAAGTAAAATTTCTTATTGTTGAAGAGTTGACTTTTCGGTCAACCGTTCGATTCATCGGTGACTACCGAGTCGACTGTTGGGGCTCCGGGTATTCTGAGGACTTGAAACTCTTTGGATGGACTTTAATAAGCCATAGGAACTAAATGGACCTTGATCCCACCATTGAAACACTTTTTGAATCAAAATTCAAACTACAGTTGACTTTTCCTGATCGAAAACCCTAATCGGGTATCTTGAACTGCACTGTTCTCAATTCTTGGGTGACCACCTCAAATTGAATTCATACTTGACCCAATCTAGTATTATTGATCTTGTTTGAAGTTGAATAAATCCAAAAAATTGATTGATCAAACCATCAAAGCCTTGATTTTGACGGTACGGAACCCTGATTCATTTGCATCTTGACAAAGATAAACTTGAAATAGGTTAATGTTAGTTAATCAAATGAATATGATCCTACAATGATGATGAGGATCTAAGGGGTCAAAATATGGGGTGCAAAAGATGCCCCTATTTAAATATCTTCACTAGATGGTAAAGAGAGATGACAATCCTCATAGAATCGCAGTGAAAGGTATTTAAATATAGAAAAATAGAAATTTTGTCCCTTAGATCCGATGGTATGCAAAAGGATGAATGAAAATATGCCATGAATCTAAATGATGTTATATGATGCTTGAATGCAAGACAAATGCAGACACACGAGCAAATATAAAAGAACGGCAAAACGACGAGTAACCACTGACGGGGACCCAACACACTGAGGAAAGATTCCAAGCGAAGTAAGCAAGATAGTTCAAACATGACTAAAGATGCTGTTCAAGGAAATCTTTCACACAGGGGACACAAATTCCAACAGGGAAGACACATCTTCGCTGGGGAAAGAAGACACAAAAAACCTCACTAGGGATAACCAGATGAGGAGGCCCACCGGAGAAGATGACAATTCTTCACTGGGGAAACGAAAGAAAAGAAATGCAAACCATACTGGGGAATAAACCCACTGGGGAAAACTTGCTGGGGAACAAATCCACTGGGGAAGCAAAACTTCACCGGGGGAAAAGACAGAACGGAGACACGAACCTCACTGAGGATAACCAGATGAGAAATTTCCTATAACGAAGAGTTCAAACGGGATCTTCAGGAAAAGGTTAGAAACAAGACCGGACGCGCCGGGGAAGCTAGTATCCACTAGTTCTCTGAGACTCGACTGGGAAAGCAAAAGCTTCAAATGGGGAAACCGGTGACGACCAGAACAACAAATAGTTTCAAGTTGTGTTAGTTTTCACTAGACTTACTGGGGAAGACGGTGATGACCAATCCATCCAGCGGTTTCCAAGAAGTGCTAAATACCACTAGACTTCCTGGGGATATGGTGACGACCAAATCAATGTTCGGTTCCCAAAAAGTGCTAAATACTACTAGACTTCCTGGGGATATGGTGACGACCGACTAATAACAATTAGTTTTCAAGCAATGCCAGTAACCACTGGATTTAGAAAGAACTAGATTTTCAAAGAGTTTGGTGACGACCAGGTCTGAAAACAGGAAGCATAAATATATCCCTCAATACCTTAGGAACAAAAGCTAATATCCTCAATGCATTAGGATACGGCGGAGACACAACCCTCAACACGTTAGGATTGTACCCAGGTTCTCAAAACATTAGGAACGAAAGCTGAACATCCTTAATACATTAGGATATAGAAGAGACACCACCCTCAACACATTAGGATTGGGCGAAAACCCTCAAAACCTTAGGATCAAAAACTAGTACCCTCAAAACATTAGGATATAGAACACTTTATGCAAATGCAACCACTTTAATCTCTGGGAATTTCTGAACTCAGGTTTCAAAGTATACATCTCCAAAGGTACACAACCTGTGCTTGGGATGGCAACAAACATCTTCCAAAGGTACAAAACCTGTGCTTGGAATCAAACAATATATCTCCAAAGGTACGAAACCTGAGCTTGGGATGGCAACAAACATCTATCTCCAAAGGTACACAACCTGTGCTTGGGATAGAAATAAACCTCTTCCAAAGGTACGAAACCTGTGCTTGGAATCAAACAATACATCTCCAAAGGTACGAAACCTGAGCTTGGGATAGAAACAAACTTCTTCCAAAGGTACGAAACCTGTGCTTTGAATAATACATCTCCAAAGGTACGAAACCTGAGCTTGGGATCAAACAATACATCTATCTCCAAAGGTACATAACCTGTGCTCGGGATAGAAACAAACGCTCTTCCAAAGATACGAAACCTATGCTTGGAATCGAATAATACATCTCCAAAGGTACACAACCTGAGCTTGGGGTGGAAACTATCGTGCCTTAATTTGGAATGATACACAACCAAATTGTCAGTATTTGTTGTCCATGGATTTTCATAATGTCAATTACCAACGGGCCTTACTTGAAATATGATTGGTCACCACCAAATTACTTATACCAGTATCCACTGAATTTTCAAACAATACTGGTTGCAACCGTGCATCAACGTCTTTAAGATAAGCTTCTTAAATGAGACTGCCACTCATTGCTGATGAAGGATAAGCTTCTCTGAAGAGATTGCCACTTATTACTGATGAAGGATAAGCTTCTCCCAAGAGATTGCCACTCACCGCGGAAGACGATTAAACTTCTCTGAAGAGACTGCCATTCACCGCTGAAGACGATTAAACTTCTCTGAAGAGACTTCCATTTATCGCTGATGAAGCTTAAGCTTCTCCCAAGAGATTGCCACTCACCGCTGAAGACGATTAAACTTCTCCGAAGAGACTTCCATTTATCGTTGATGAAGGTTAAGCTTCTCCTAAGAGATTGCCACTTACCTGTGTTGTAATGTAAGATGTTCATCTTGATAGATAGTGCAAAATAAATGCACGTCCAACCATTGGGGCACAACACGCACGCTGGTAAGGAAGGGAAAGAGAGAAGAAAAAAATAAATCAAATGACAAATTGAAAAAATGCCCAAAAGAGTTGATCCCATGGATCGAACTCAGGACTGGCAAGTGAAAGGGGTGATATGCGCGCAAGTTGATTACCACTGGGGTGGCTATACATCCAAGTATAAATCCACCCCCATAAATAGATAACACTAAAATATGATGGATTTCTGGCAAAAAGCAAGTCACCAAACCAAAAACGTGAAGCAATCAAACTGGATCAAAACAGCTCCAATTTTAACAAAATTTATGCCTAAAATGATTGTTTTTTAGTGAGGAATATGATGGTACCAACAAAATTTTGAAATTATGCTTCTAACAAGAAACCCGATTGAAAATGCAAGATGACATAATGAGTTGCATTTTGAAAACTAACACCAGCTATGAGTTCAGATACATTAAATGGGCATTGCACACAAGTCAAACATGTCATAACAGAGTTATTGAACACTTAGGGCTCAAGCAACAATCAGTAGAATAGGAATTGGTTCATGAATTGCAATGATCACATGAAAATGAAGCAAACTGCCAAGGATGCAGATGAAAAAGTTTAGTTCAAAACATATACATGGCCTAACAGTTTTTAAACGTGTCAATTGATGTTTTTTAAAAGTTTACAAACCAAGCATCAATGCACATGCAGAGGAAAGCAACAAGATACAGACATGACAGCCAATTGAAAACCAAAACAGCAGGCCAAAATGGATGCATATATCAAAATTTGATCAAACAAAACAAGAAAATCAAAAGGCATCCACCAACATACTTGAAATGCAATGAGAACAAACATATAACAATCACAATGTCAAACTCAAACACAAAAACCCAACTGTTATGCTATGTAAAATTGGAAGAAATGCAAATTAGAAGCCAAATCATGAGATAAGCATAAACTGATTGAATAGGCTTCACATACAAACTTAAATCATGATATTAAGTGTGTCTACACTTCAAAATTAGTCACAAACAACATAGAGGTGAAAGTCACCTACCAACTGCTCACTTAAGCATGAAAATGCACAATTTGAAACATAACATGATTGGAACAGATTGAGATTCAAAGGATACCACATACAAGCCTCAAACATGATTATGAATGAGTATATACCTTAAGTTGATCATGAAATGCACATATAAAAAGAATGGCTACCAAGTGGAAAATGTATCCTACATGATGAATGGGGGTGTGTCGCACCTCGAAAAATCACTGAGACATTTCGGAGAAACGACCGTCGCGCAAAAGGCGGGGAAATGCGGTTCGACAGAGTCGCCATCGAACATTATTTATCCCGAATAAACGGGAGAGGAAAATATCGAGAAAACCTCTTAAAACGAAAGGGATAGGAACAGGGTTGTCGCAACCAAGTTCCGGGTTCGGGAGTCGGTTACGCGAGGCGAAGGTATTAGCACCCCCTCACGTCCGTTGTACTCAACGGGAACCTCTTAGGGTATTTGAGGAGAGTGTTGTCTAGGTTTTTTTGTTTATCTTCTTGATGTTAAAGGCGAATTGGTAGGTTAAAAGGTTAAAGACGCTAAGGAGAGATGGGTGGTTAGAAGATAGGGTGCTCGCCAAGGATTGGGGCCTTTGTGCCTACGTATGCTCATTTGGACAAGAATGAGAAATCAGAGCTTTGTAGTTCGACTACGGGAAAGGTTGGGAAAAGTTATGGGCGGAATAATGGAGAAAGATAGAAGTGTGCTCGCCAAGATCATCACAATCTTGTGCCTACGTATCTTATATTCAAGAATGAATAAAGAATCAGAGCGTCCGTAGTTCGTGGTAACAACCACGAAATGGATACGGGAAAATGGAAAATAGAGGGGAGGTAGCTCGCCAAGATCATCGTGATCTTGTGCCTATGTATCTTACATTAGAATGAGAATGAAGAATCAGAGCAGTCGTAGTTCGTGGTAACGACCACGAAAAGAGACGGGATTGAAATGGGTTGAGGATAAAGAGTTGGATGTTTTGAAATCGAAAGAATGAACTAATAACAACTCAAGGGCGCGCCTCCAGAGTTACTCATTCGAATATTCAAAGAATGCTAGATTCTAAGAATATCCCTCTTTCGTAAGTTTAAAAAAAACGTTTGTAGAAAGATTGGATCGAAAATGGAATGCGAGGCAAAAAGTGGTTGGTTCGAAAAAAGGGTTCGACGACGAGTCGAGGAATTGATTAGAAGATAGAACCGACTTGACGACGTGTCAAGGGTTAGATGGTGAGAAACGATATTAGTCCCTAAGGGTGCCCTTAATATCGAAACCACGATGAATTGTGAAGTGTGTGCGAAATGTCGACGGTTGCGAATGCGTACGAGCACTCGACCTAGGAGAACGTTTGAAAATGTTTTGGTTTGAAAAAGTAGAAAGATTGAATAAATAATAAATCAAGGGCATGGCTCGAGAATTATTTACTCGGAGATTCAAGGAATGCTAGATTCCAAGAACCTCTTTCTTTCGGAATTTGAATTGAGAAAAATGTTGAGAAAATGATTTGAATCGAATTGAAGGTATGAAAAGAGTTTGTGGTACGAGAAGTGAGAATACGAGATTGGATTTGAAAAGCATAGGAGAAATGACAATTATTTAGTAAATGAGACGTCGGTCCCACAACTCATTAATCGGGGTATCATTTGGATGCTAGATCCTAACAACACCTTTTTCATTCGGAAAATGTTTGGGTGAACAACGAAAATATCACACAGAATGCTAGATTCCTATGATATTTCTTTATCCAAAATAGCGTACTAAAAGATGAAATGTCGAACAATATATTACTTAAGGCGTACACCTCAATAAAAAACGTCCAAAAGCCCAAGAGGTGCTAGACTTCAAGGATTTAGTTTGATTTGAAAAAGTACTCGAGGTGAGTCGAGATTTGAATTTAAATTTTAAACGTGTGCATTAGCAAAGTGGACTAGTCTTCTAAGTGACCAACTAGAGGTAATTGATCAAATAGGTATCACTGTAAGGAAGCCCAGGATTAAGCTTTAAAATGTTGTGTATGGTGATCAAAGGTTGATGGCGAGGCTTTGAAAGCACTCGACTTACATGGGTGAAAAATGGCTCGATGAATCGAGAATTTAATTTTAAAAATGGTTTTGAAGCATTAAAGCATAAGTAAGAAAATAACTATTACATTTGGGGAAGTTGGGATACATTGTCATCGAATAGGGAGAAATAAACAGACGTAAGTGCGTACCAACAACATTGACTTGAATTTAGGAAGCTTTTGGTCTTGGCCCACTTCATTTACCAAAGCCGAAAAGAGAAAAGATTATTGAACCACTTAATTAGCTTAATCCAATTTAATTATTAAAATTATTCGATTAACAAATTATGTGATCGAATAATTAAATTAATTAAAATTGATTAAAAGGATTAAATAATTGAAACTCCATTAATTAATTAATTATGTTAATCAAAATTAATTATCTAAATTATCTGATTAACTCAAATAATTAAGTTAATTAAAATTTATTAACAAAATTAAATAACAAAGTAAAAAATAATAACTAATATCTAATTGATTTCTCTTTAATAACTTCTATCAACTGCTCCCAAATCATTATGACTTCCACTCCAGCATGGACGAAACTTGCGAAGCGCAGCATGGCAGTGGCAACCTATCATAGAATAATATAACTTGCAAGCAACATCATTTCCACAACATGAATACCGAATAACCATAACCAACAACAACTTCTAATTCCAATAATTTAACTAATACGGATACGCAAGCAAGTGAGAAACCAACAACCAAATTTAAACAAAATCAAAACCTTCAAACTTATATCAACTGCAGCACTGATGAACAATGAATAAGTCCAAAAAAACTAGTTCAGTTCTTTCTCTCTAAAGCAACCGTAATAAGAGTTCAAAATTCGAATCCGCTGCGACAAAATATTCATCACAATGCACAAGTTAAAATAATATTACCAACCGAATTGCCCCGACGTTGCTGCTGACTTATAGTGCGCCGTGTATCATTGTAACTTCAAATTACTGTTTGATGTTTGGCCGTGAGCTTTTGTTGTTGGCGTCGTTTGTAATCACCTACTTTGACACCTCTCTCCATTTATCATTGGCGTGAGCTTGGAGCACAGCATGTGGGGGAGCCGTGGTTGCTTCGTGTGCTGGTTCGGTGATAGTGATGAATTTGAGATGAGCAGAAACTTCACAGGCAGCTGCAAGAGGGAGCAGGGATGGTTCTCGTCACGAGATTTCGGAGTTGAATGTGTTGGCGTTAATGTCGGTAGTTGCAGTTCTTGCTTCAAGTTGTTGTTGATAAACTGCAGCTCTATACAATTTGAATCCATGTTTCTGCTGTCGAAATTCGAAGTCACAACCTGCGCGGAATCTGTCAAAAAGAGAACACAACAAATGTTTAATAGCAGCTAGGAGTAACAGCCAACATCGCGCGGTGAATGGTATGATTGATGGCTTTGTCGTTGAGTCTGTGGCGGAACCGAAGTGTAACTGGAAGGAAATCTTAAACGAAGGTGAGGATATGGTGTTGCTATGACTTGATTTGGTTATTATTGAAATCAAATGCTTTATAACCGAGTGTGATTTCACTGAGTTCGAAGGCTTTGAATCCGAGTATGAGCTTGTTGAGTCACGTCGTTTGCTGAAGGATGATGTAAGTTGTTGCTGTTATGAACAGAGGAAGAACGGACTAAAAGGATGTCGTGTTTCTCGAACGTTAAGAGATCGGCGTCCATCTCTTCGATACGAAACTACAACAATCACCAAACTTGAGTCTGAATCTCGGATTCAACCTCAAACCTGCATAACAAGCCAGTCACAGACAATAACACAAGCTCTTAAAGAAACAATAACAGATGAAAATAGAGTTGAATTGAAAACACGAATGATATCACCATCTTGCTGCTGCTATCTACTCATCAACCTATAAACCACACCAGTTGAAGAAATAATGAAATCAATGACATAACTAAGCATGTTGCCTGTTGAACAGCTTACGAACACGTCATCGCAATCACTAACTTTCTGTTGAAGCTCGGCTACAACCATCTTTCTGTATCACAGAAGTAGCACTCTTAATTAAATCAATCATGCTCCTTGAGAGGTTGAGAGGCTCTACGCGGTACTGCTTGTGGTGGAGCTTTCGTTGAGCTGAGTGTGAGACGCTCCGAGAGATGCCCAGGCTGGTGATGATTTCGAATGCGCCGTTAATGATATGAGACGGTTGTTATCACGAGTTCGAAGAGGCGGAGATGGTGAGTGTATGGGTTTCATAATGATGGGTGGGGTTCCGATTTGGGATTGAGAAAGGAAGGTGGTTGTTCGGCGGTTGTATATGGTTGAAAAGGAGGTTTGTAAGGATGGTATTGATTGAAGACGATAATGATGGACTGAGGACAGTGATGAAAAGCTTTGGTCGTGATGTAAGGTCGTGACAGCGGATTTGGAAGAAGGGTTTCTTTAGGGTTTGGGTTAGGGTTTCCAGCGGCGGATTAGGGTTTCAGAGGTGATGAACAGTGTCCCCCCCTTTTAGGTTTTTTCTCAGCCTTTAAGAAGGGATTCGAGTCCCTCTTCTCAAATCCAAAACGGGCCCAAACGTGGGCCATTCTCCCCCACCCAACTCTAATTCTTTTTCTCTTATTCAATTAATTAATCACTAATAAAACAAATAATTAACTAATTAAACAAACATAACTTATAAATAAATCTTATTAAGACAATTGTATAAATATTAGCAATTATATATAAAATAAAATAAAAGCAAAAACATTAGTATTTACCTAAAAAAAATAGTAGTAACATTTTTTTAAAAAGAAATAATAAAAGGCTTAGGAAACTAAAAAAGATTTGATATTCACAAAAATGTCCTTAGGCCACGTGTCACGTTATTATTGGTCAAAATAATAAAATTCGGAAAATCCTCCAATGGCAAGCGGACACGTGTCTAAATAATCAAGAAATTAAACAAATAATGCAAAAATGAAATAAGAGCAAAAACTGCAAAAAAAAAATTAAAAAAAGGTAGGACAAATTTAGGGTATGACAGGCTGTCAAGCAGAAAAAGCATAGTATACACAAAGATGTTGGTTCACATACACCTACAAATCCTAGACACTATCTAGAGGCACCAATACTCATGGAATGATTCAAATCAACCCAAATAGCAAGATGAAATGTGCAGCTGGTTTTCAAAACAGTTTGGCAGCATAAGGGGTACAAACTGATCAAGTAGAAAATTGGTGGTCTCATGTTAAAAAGATAGCACAAACACATCAAAAATATGAAGATAAATGAGTTCACCCTCAGAAATTAAACATATTGCATTTGGAAAAAAATCTGGTATGGTCATGGTATGTTTTGGCTATGAAACTGCATTTTGCAAGTGAAATGAGAAAGCAAGTGAACATAGATCAAACCAACAAGATACACACATCATAATCATGATAAGGAATGAGATCATGCATAGAAATCAGGCTTATGGCAGCTGACACGAAAATTGACATGTTGTGGCATATTTTGGCTTAAAAATGCAATTTGGAAGTGACAAGAGAAAACAAGTGGACATAGATCAATCAAACAATATACATACACCATAATCATGAGGATGGATGAGTTTTAACTCAAAATTTAGGCATATGCAAACAGAAATGAGATGTGACATGCTAATGACTATGAAAAAGCTGCTTTGAAACAGGATTTGGTACAATAGGGCACTTTCAAGGTAATGAGATTTATGATGAAACAAATGTCATACACATATCATAAATATGCTAATAGATGAGATTATGCTCAACAAATAGATCAAATCATTACCAAACAGAATAAGGCATTGTGAAACTCATGAAATGCAAAAAGATCAACTCATTTAGGCAGCAAACAAATTCATGGCAGTTGGGGCAATTGAGCATCACATATAAGTTTAAAACAAGTAGAACAATGATTCTAGGTATGGATAAAGCAAAACTCAGTTGGAACAGAAAATGGTATATTTGTAGTATCATAAGGTTTTGAAAGATGCAGTTGGAAGTGACAAGTTGTTTTTTGAGAAAGCAAGGCAGTTTGGACATACACATACCACATACAACCTCAAAACAAGTTAGATGATGTTTTCACAACTTAAAAACCACATAGGCTGCACAAAATGAAAACTGGTGTGCTAGTTCAAATATTTTTGACAGCAAAACACATGAAATCTCATAATAAGCTTCAATGAACAAATCTCAAGTTTTCAACATTTTAACAAGCCCAAATAGACAAAACAGATCATATAAACACAAATCAATAGTTTAGAACACTTAAAACACCACATGGCAAGCACAAACCTCTTAACACCAAGCTCATTGTAATATTAAAGCCAAATGACACAAAATAACATGAATGTGAAAACAAGAACCAAACTAAATTCAAACATGATCTAGGGCAGGGGGATCTCATGAACCAACTTACAAGTTATCCAAATATCACCAATAAACCAAGATTGACAAATCTAGGGCAAGCACACCGACATTTCAATGTTGGATCCCTAAAACTACCATATAGATAAAATCTTCAAAACAAGTTATTCACAATATCAAAGCTTCATATTGATAACATATCATCAATATATCATTCATGGATAACATACTTTGACAAAAGTAATACCATAGTCATACAACATGAGTTCTTGACAATGAACCAAAATGGGACAACAATGACTATCTTTCACAACAAGCACCTTAACATTGTAAAAGATGATAATGTATAAACAATAAAGAGTTTGAACATTACATACCTTTTGTAGACAAACCTTGAGCAAGCTAAAAAGTTAAGAAACCCAGAGACCTTCTTCTTTGGCAAGGATTTAGAGCTTTCTTCCTCTTGAAGCAACAAGCTATCTTTCAAGACAGTTAGAGTTGAGAACCTCCCAGTTGGTTTTTGACACTTTGGACAGTTGAGGTATGATATATATGAGATGTTGGGAGTGTTGGAATGGTGGGAAATGCCTCAAGTAAAGATTTGGCTTCCAAAGTGCATGAAAGTCAACATATCAAGGTATAAAGTTTGACTTTTAGGAAAATGATGTTTTTGGGTGGTTTGAGTGTATGGAAACCTTCTACACAATGTTTATGGATTGTGTAAATGGTTTTGAGTGGCTTGGAAGTGGTGGAACTGAGTTTGAGCAGAGTTTTACTCAAGACAGATTTTTAGTGAAAACTTGAAGTTTTTTGAAAATGAAGTTTTTGAGGAAATGGTGGAGAGTTGAGAGTTGTTGTTTCTCTTGGTTTTTAAGAGTGCTCTGGTGTGTCAAACATCATAGAGAATGCCTCTATTTATAGTGAGAGCAAGGGTGAGGGCAGCCTTGGCTTTTCCACATTTTGGAGGGAGTTTGTGAAGTTTTGAAATGAATCTTGCCAAGATCTCTACATATCAGTTCCATGGCTCAAGGAAAGTCAGAAAATCAAGTGGAATGATGCATGAAGTGACTGCATAAGGCTTAGAGTGATGAGTCTTGCAGCTGCTACAGTTTTCTTAGGAGAAAAGTTTCTCTTTCATGGCTTTTAAATGAATATTATAATGTCCACTTGCTCCAAATTGAACAAACTCTCCAATTCTTCATTTTTTCTGCATTTTCACTCATCCACACCTCTAATTATCAGATTGAATCATAATCCAAGGGTCAAGGATAGCTCAAGTTGTGGAAATCTGAATTTTGAAAAGTGTTGGATTGGTAATCTCAATTGTGGCAGCCCTAACTTTCATGATCCATAACTTTCTGCTCACAAATGCTATTGAGCAGTTCTACCACAATTTAGAAAGCCCTCAAGTAGCTCTATAACTTTCATGCTTTTGATATTTCCAAATTCTAGATGGAACTAGGTTGAAAAACCCTTCCAAGTTGTTAAAAAACAAGCCTAAAAGTGAAATTTTTCTAAGTTATTTTCCCTTCTTGAAATAAATTTTGTCATAACTCCAAGTCTATGCATTTTTTGATCACAGACCAATTCGAGGCTTTTGTAGGAATTGTCAAGAGCTTTCCAATGAGCTTTGAACCACTTCATTTGGATGTGTGATTGAGGAGTTATGGTTTTGCCCCTTTCAAAACCCTAATTCCCGACTTTTGCAATTACTTCCTAACGCTTGATCCAATGGTCATGAAATTTAATGGGAAGGTGTAATATAACATAAGGAACATTTTTGATTCACATCTTGAAGTAAAATTCCTTATTGTTGAAGAGTTGACTTTTCGGCCAACCGTTCGATCAATCGGTGACTACCGAGTCGACTGTTGGGGCTCCGGGTATTCTGAGGACTTGAATTTCTTTGGATGGACTTTACTAAGCCATAGGAACTTAATGGACCTTTATGCCACCATTGAAACACTTTTTAAATCAAAAGTCAAACTACAGTTGACTTTTCCTGATCAAAAACCCTAATCGGGTATCTTGAACTGCACTGTTCTCAATTCTTGGGTGACCACCTCAAATTGAATTCATACTTGACCCAATGTAGTACTCTTGATCTTGTTTGAAGTTGAATCAATCCAAAATATTGATTGATCAAACCATCGAAGCCTTAATTTTGACGGTATGGAACCTTGATTCATCTGCATCTTGACAAAGATAAACTTGAAATGGGTCAATGTTAGTTAATCAAATGAATATGATCCTACAATGATGATAAGGATCTAAGGGGTCAAAATTTAGGGTGCAACACCAATAGATAAACACACAAGCGCTAGGATTGACTCGCATAGGGGATGGGAAACGGTCCCAGCATAGGGGATGGGAAGAGTCCCCAGCAACCAGATCCCCAACAGAGTCGCCAGCTATCGCTACTGCGAAAAAAGGTGCCAGCAAAGACAGAAGAGTCGCCATCTATCATTATTTATCCCAAAGAAGGGAAAGGAAACGATCAGGAAAAACCTAACGAAAAGGAAAAGACAAGGTCATCGCAACCAAGTCTGGGTTCGGGAGTCGGTTATGCAAAGGGAAGGTATTAGCACTCCTCACGTTCGTTATACTCAACGGGATCCATGCTTGTTGTGTTTATCTGACGGGTTGTTTATCTATCTACCTATCAAGGCTGGCTCAAAAGAAAAGAAAAAGGACAGGACTCGACAAAACAATCGATGTTCTGGGCCTACGTACTCCCTCGTGCAATGGGAAAGTCATAGTCAATGTAGTTCGACTAACTATGGGTGATGGGGGAAGGTCGCTCGCCAATACATCGCGTCTTGTGCCTACGTACTTTCATCTGGTATGAAATATCAGAGCGAACGTAGTTCAGGATAAAATGAAACACAGGTTGATTTATTTGTTTTTACCCGAGTAAAGTTAAACAACAATTCCAGCAGTTAGGGACAATGCCTATTTGCGGTAGAACTGAAACTTAACAACACTCTTTTCATCAGAAAAGGTTTTCCTTGAATTAAGAGCCCGCGGGGCAAAAAGGTTTGAATGTTTGTTTTTTGTCTTTTATGAAAGAAGTGTTTTTTATGAGTGTTTGTAACTCATACTGCACTAGAGACTATGACTTAGGAACGAATGCGTCGCATATCGTCCAAAGGACGTATACTAAACACTCTAGACGATTGAGAGGAGACCGCTCAATTATCATTTCCCAAGTGGCTTAAGGCTCGTAATGTACGGTATGAATCTGCCTTTATTATGTGTTTTAATGTTTTGAGATGAAAAGAGAGGGGACTCTACAGGGGAAACTATCAAGCATCCTACTGTTGTCATGCAATGGATTCATCCTATGGTTGAGTTTGAAAGGGGAATCTACCCTATTGTTATCATTCCTGGATTCATCATAACGTCTATCATCACTATCCTTGTCAAAGGAAGTGAGAGCCCTAAGGGAACATGTCAAAGGTAAACACCAGCAGAAATCATTAAATAGATGAGTATAAAGCTATCAAGCTACTGAGATAAGAACGTGTAAATATGCAATGCATCAGTATAAGCAGAAGGAGGAAATCTCAACTTCTAATGCAAACAAGACAAGCACAGAAGAAAACAAAGCACACAAGCAACGGAGGATCACCTCAACCTTCAATGCAAACAAACAAGAGTAAGTATGAAAGCAGGCAGACAACGAAGCAAAGGGAGGAGCACCTCAACCTTTAATGCAAATAAGCAAAGGGAGACTAGCTCAACCTTTCAATGCAGTCATGCACCTAAACAAGAGTATTTACTCATGCAAATCTATCCTAATGCATCACAACAACAGGTAGTCAAATAGGAATGCAGTCGTGCACCTAACAAGAGTGTCTACTCATGCAAGCCTATCTTAATGCATCACAACAACAGATAGCCAATCCATCAGGAGAGAGACAAACAAGAAGAGCGACAAGGAAGTCATTCCAAGGCTACATCATGTTGGATGTGTATCAACACAAGAGTCCATCATGGGCTCAACCTCTTGAGGGATGCACAGAATCCAACCAAAGGAAGGATTAGGCTCTCCCAAGAGGGATCCTATGTCAATAGGACAGAGAAACTGAGTGTAGGTCCTAGATGTCAATCTAAGGTATTTGGTTAAAGTGTATCAACACAGAAGGTCCATCAAAGGCTCAACCTATTGAGGAATGCATAGAATCCAACCAAAGGAAGGATTAGGCTCTCCCAAGAGGGATCATAAGAAAGGGACTTGGAGAAAGAAGATAGTATAAACCAAAGGAATATACTATGCCATTGAATGTCTATCCAAGGCTCAACCTCTTGAGGAATGCACAGAATCCAACCAAAGGAAGGATTAGGCTCTCTCAAGAGGGATCCTCATCAGGACTAGGAGAAGGAAGATAGTATAAACCAAAGGAATATACTATGCCATTGAATGTCTATCCAAGGCTCAACCTCTTGAGGAATGCATAGAATCCAACCAAAGGAAGGATTAGGCTCTCCCAAGAGGGATCCTCATCAGGACTAATTGTTGAGGTGGATAGGGCAAAGCCAAGCAAAGAAGCCACACAGGGGAGAGGGATCACCCACAAAAGCCTCTAAGAAACCCTAATCTCTATGCACTTAAGGATATCTATCCTAAGGGATCTATGAACACTAACAAGCACTGAAAATTATTCTACAAAGGTTTCAACCTATACTCTATACTAGCAAGAAGGATTGAGGAATCTAAAGTTGGTTAAAGATCACCTTTGGAGTCAAACTATGTGAAGTGCTAAGTTAGGGTCATCCTAAAAACAACCCTTATGTAAAACCTAAGAAATATAGGAAATCATCCCTAAATATTCTAAGAAAAATTCTAAGGGACCCTAAGGGTGTCATAAACCTATGGTAAAAGTTTCAGAGCCAAACTCTAAGTTTAAGGGCACTAACCTAATGCTAAACCTAAAGGTGTGTTATGGGAAGTTCAAAAGGGAATGGTCCTAAAGAACTAGTTCAAAACCTATCAAGATGGAACCCTAAAAATACAAGAAAAATCATACAAGTCAATCAAAGAGCGTTGAGCTATCAAGAAAAAAATTAGGCATTGAATCATAACCATGATCAAGTAATAAAATCAGCAAGCAAGCATATATTTTTTACATTTATTTAAATGACAATTTAAATGAAAAATACACAGAAAATCCAAAATGCATCAAAAATGAAAATAAAAGATGCACAAAATTAAAATAAAATTTTAATTTCCTTCATGATTTTTCTCAGAATTATTTGTCAAGTTTTCCTATTTTTTATGAATTAAAATGAATCAATCAATAAAACATAAAAGAAAAAGAATTAAAAGAAATTAAACTGCAAAAAAATGTCACAGCCACAGGATTGGGAGACCAGTCAATGCATCTCATGCTCCAGAAAGCGCCACACAAGCGCTGAGAGGTTTAAGTGAAATGCATCGTTTCACTGGGGGATTGGGTGTGGTCAGTTGACTCGCGCGCACCGTGAGTCTTAATCTTGGGCATTCATTCCAAAAGTAATCCAATCCTACTGTCTATGCCATGCCACGTAAGCGAAGCCCTAGTCAACCTAACTGGAATTAAATCTCACATGTTGGATCCACTTACCAAGTCGACACAGTCAGCCAGATCTAGCGGTTGGAAGATCATCTTCCTCAATTCAAACCTGAGATGGAGGGAAGCTTGCAGTGGTGGCCGGAGAAGACTCTGGTCGTCTTCTCCGGCGAGAGCAACAATGGCTCTGTCATCAAACACCATGAAACACCACAAAAGTTATATCAATCTACTCCTTATCTCATGTTGATCATGATTCCACGATTTAATTTTGTTTTTCTTTCAAGGATTGGCCAAAATGAAAGCCAACAGAAAACGTGCATCATCCACAATTCTCACAAGTCATCATCTAACTTAACCTAAATTCATCTAGGCACTATCAGAGACCTAACCACATACATAATCTACTATAATTCAGCATAATTAAAGAGAATTTTGGAAAGAATAAAAATTGTGAAAAGCTTTGAACAGAGGCACAGATTGGTGATGAAGCTTGCTTGAATCAATCCAGAATCACTCAATGATTGATGGTGAAGCTTTCTTGATGCTTGATTGTGCTTGAAAATGCTTGAATCTCAAAAACGAATTTCAACTCCAAGCTTGATTTTCTCCAACTGATCTAACCGTTTTTTCCACCAAAATGCATCCCTCTTCATCCAGTCATGGTAGGAATCTTATATAGAACTTGTTTGGATCAACTTCAGGCCCAATCATGGCCCATAAAGTCCATTTCAAGTTTTCACTTTTCTCCACTTTTTCCAATTTTCCAATGCAATGCATGGTGAGCATGAATGGTTCAGATTAATGCCTTGATTTCAATCAATGGTGTGTAATGGTTTGGTTGCTTCAAGCTTAAGGAACTTATGAAATTTCCATGTAAAAGGCTCCAATTTTGAAATCCATCAATGCCATTGTTTTTAAAATGCCAAATGCACTAAAAAAATGCACAAGTTTGCATAATTTTGAGCCATTGTGAATTAATTTGAATTTTTGCCCTTTTTATGCCTTTAATGATTCATTCATGAAATTTCCTTCTAACAATCCTCATTCCAATCCATATAAATGGATTCTTGGTTCTTGGTTTGAAAAATAACATCATTTTGAACCACTTTCAAGTTGGACAAATCTCCATTTGAGGTATGCAAGTTGGTGAAATGGACCTATAACCCAAAATGACCTATAATCTTACTTTCCCAAAATGCCCTTGCCTTGCCAGCTCCATATCTTGAGTTCTACAAATCCAATCGTGGACTTCTATTACTCTTTGGAAAGCTAAGAAGATAAGGAAGAACATTTATGTTCACCTAAAGTTGAGGAGAAGTTTCCTTCTAGGTCAAAAATGGCATGGAAGTTGGTTGACTTTCAAGTACCAAAATCACATTCATCTGATGACATGTAACTTGTCTGCCTCATAACTTGAGTTCAATAAACCCTATCAAGGACTTCTAGTACTCAAATTAAATCTATGATTATGCTCTACAACAATCATGTTGGGGTTAAGGTGAGATGAAAATCACATCTTGAGTTATGTGGTCTTGAAGTTAGGCACTAAACCAGATGATTTTACACTGTCAAGCTTAGAAACCCTAGCCTAGGAACTCCTCACACTCTTGATTCATGATGAGATAGTCTTGGAATCATCCCTTGGGTGTCTCAAAACATCAATCCATGATTACATGGCCTTGAAATTAGGTCTCAATCTTCTTCAAATCAACTGTTGACTTAAGGGTGACCAGATGAAACCCTAATTGCACCAATCTTGGTTGTAGCTTCTTATACTTTGCATAATGACTTATCCAATCTCCATGATGACTATCAAGACACCATATGGACTCCCTCAATGCTCTAGGTCCATATCTATGGATTTGCCATCATCAGATGGCTTCCCACAACCTTCAAATTAGGAAATGTGCACATTTGGCTTCAGCCACTCCTCTGAGGATCTTTGACTTCTTTGCTGAGGATATCAACCCTTGGATACTTGAATAAAGACTCTTAGATAGCTTCATGACCCGGGTAGCCTTTTGTTGGTAGTCATACCTCTTGATCTCCTGCACACATGTCAATGCAATGCAGATGATAATGCTAAAATGAATGCAATAAAACACAAGCTAGGTAAAGAAAAAGGTTAGGCAAATTTTGGGGTGCAACATCTGGAACAAAAATTTGATAGAAAATCCCAAAGGATAAAAAGGTTTGAATTTTTTTGTGAATTTTAAATAAGTGACTTGAATTTGTTTGATATTTTTATTGCACTAAAGTTTATGACATAGGATCGAATGCTTAACAAGATCGACCCAAGATGGGAAGTATACAAAGCACTATAAACAAGGTAAGGAGAGACTCCCACTTATCACTTCCCACATACTTAAGGCTCGTGGCACACAATACTCATCATTTTTATTAAGTGTTTTGACTTTTGTTTAGAGAAAGTAAAGAGACTCAAAGGGCAAAGGAAAATCTAGGGGAAACTCTTTTAGATGTTGTCATGCAAAATGGCCCTATAGTTGAGGATAAGAAAGGGAAGTCTACCTAATGTTATCATACAAATTATGGACCTAAGTTTGAGGTTAAAAGGAACTACCCTAATTTCTATCCTACTTTGAGCCTAATAAAAAATTAAGTACAAACTAAGAGCACTAAGGGAGCTTGTGGTCAAGCATAAGTAAACATTAAACAACTCAATCTTAAACAACAAATATGAATTCAAAATCCAAAATAGAAGAAAAGAGGAGAAGAGAAGAAGGATGTTAAAGCAACACAAGGTATGGAGAATCCAACATCAATGCATAAGTGTCAAACCTTATGATTAAAATCACAAGCATGCTTATCATGATTAAAGTGTTCACACTTCCAAGCTCAAGAGAAAAAAATGAAGACAATCAAAGAAGTGTACAAGAAAACTTGTTTTAGAACCATAATTGAACACCATTAACCATCATACAAAGGCAATATGAGCTAAGAAAGATACAAACCGAACAAAGTCCGAACTCACATCACATTATGATCAATTCAATTCTAGACGAAAAGAGATGCACCACACCATCCAACATGAACCACAACAAACACTATGTACTCATTAATCATCAACTCATAAAAGTAAATCATACATTGTTAAAATAAATGAGATTAGGTGAAGGAATCAAGATGGGTAGTAGAATTATCTTGAATATTAATACAAACATTAACTCATGGATAGCAAGAAGAAACCTCAAAGATCAAGTTCAAAGCATGCACCAAAACTAGCTAAACTTAAACCGTGATCATCTTCAAAGGAAACATGTGTTCAAACAAGGTAAAAATCACAAGTGATCATATAATACACACCATAACATGAAGATCATAAGCAAACTCAATTGATTCAATTCACATTCAAGTCCAAAATATCTAACAAGTTCAAGAAGGATCATGTTTAAATCATGCACAAGAAAACACTCAAATCATCCATTCAAAGAAACAAAAGATCATGTGAAGAAAGAGGTGAGAAATGATCATACAATGGAAATCATAACATGAGGATCAGAACCTTAAACATGTCAATCAAAGCATACAAGAGTTAACAATCATCAATTGGAACATGACAGGGACCATCTCAAGAAACTAGTTCAAGAACATCAAAGAAACATGGTCAAAACAACATCAGCTTGGAAATTCAACTAAAAATTAGAAAAAATTACCGAATAAAAGTGAATACAAAGCTCTAATCAAGTTAATACAGCATGTAATCTCATCAAATAAACACCTTAAAATTCACTCAAGCACAAGTAAGCACAATGGTTTAAAACTAGGTTAAGCATCATGTATACTCAACCCAAAACCAAGTCACATTTAGGCATCAATAAAAAATATAAAAATGGCCTAATAAATTCCAAAAAGAGGCTCTAACTCATGTTATATCCACCAAGTACAAGTGAGCAAAATATTTTAAGAAGAATTGCATAAATGTATCACAAACTGAACCAAACAATCTCATATAGGAAGCTAATTTTGCAAGAATCGAGGATCAATTCAAACCAAATAAACAAAATCCAAGAAATGATCACCAAGGCATAAAAATCACACTCAATCAATCATCAATTATATTTCAAAACATGTGGAAAAGATTGGATCAAAAAATGCATAGCAAAGTCATCAAGAGGTCAAACCCTAATCAAGGACAAAAATGGAAAACCACTTCTAAAAAAATTGGGGAGCTATGATCCTTGGAGGTTAGGATTAGAGCGGTGAACCTGAATGTTCATGTATTTGGTACCACATGCATTAATTCGAGTTTTGAGTCTCACTGTATTGCACATTGATTGCAACATTGTTGTGTTTGGATGATTGATGTGTTGAACATGTTGTAGTGTATTATGGAATGGGTGATGTGCATGTAATAATCTATTTCTTACCTATTATCATGATTTCCTTTATATAATTATGATATCTCACCCCTTCTATTTGAGTGTTTCCTTTAGATGGGCATCGTGCAGATAACTCACAGTAGAGGAGTTGATGTGAGTGGAAGATGGAGTCTTCTGTTTTGTTTTTAGTGTCAGCGTCTGCTCTGATGTGTAACACCGGGGTTATGGAACATTTATGTCTGTTATGTTTTGTTGGAAATTTTTGGATATCTCTAGAAGTCGTTGTTATTCATGTTTAACTTGAAAACATGGTTATGTCCTGAATAATTATTTGATAATAATGCTTCCACTGTTTCAATCAAAAGTTGATACTTTCAGACATGTTTGGCTGTTATTATTGTTAATAATAACTTTTAAAAGTTCATGTGTTACATATCATGTTATATGAGCAGTTGTTTGTTGATTTGTGACATCCTAAATGTTATTTACTCTGATTTTTAGTTAAACTACGCGAGAAATATTTAGGGTGTTACAAATTTCATGGAATAAGGACATTTATTCTGTACGATTTTTTTCCACACCATTGATGATTGTTATTCAAGGTGCCAGCTCATTCATGAAGATTCCCGTTCTACCCACCAACAAATCTTTCTTTGGCTCTATAAGGAAGACTTAGAAGAATGGAACAAGCTGCTAATCGATACAATATTCAACACTACTCATGCTGCCTTATATTCTATTATAATATTTTTCTTGTGAATATTGTAAAAACACACATAGAGCTATTGTTTGTATTGTGTAAGTAATTTATTGTACTTAAACTTTGTGTTAGTATTCTTTATAGAAATATTCTTTGTAAACATAATTTGTAAATCTCAAATCTCTTTGAGTGATTTCCTTGTGTAACTAGGGTTTAGTTTGTATATTCGAAAAGACAAAGACAATTGTCTTTTGGTGTCTGTAATCAGTTTGGTTATAGTATATTAAGTCCTTATTAAGAAGGAGAAATGACATTGGTAGGGTGGACTGGAGGTAACTTAGTTAACAACAAAGTTATTTTTACTATTCCTGTGTTTGTGCGTTGAATTGGTTTTGAAAAATCTTTGATTTATAAAAACCCAATTCAACCCCCCCCCTTCTTGTGTTTCTTGCAATCTTTAGTGGCAACCAAATTCGGGTTCGAAAGTTGGCTATATAAGGGGAAGGTATTATCATTCTTCACATCCGTTGTACTTAACGGGAACTGTTTTGATTGTTCTTTGCACGGATGAGTGTTAAAATCTAAAATTTACTTGCGAAAGAGGAAAAAATAAGTTTTAAATTAGTGTGTTCACCAAGATCTTGAAATCCTTTTCCTACATATCGTCACAATGCAATAAGGAAATCAGAGCTCCTAAGTTTGGGAATAAATATTTGTTGATTTATTTTAGACCTTGAAAAAGGATTTTTGGAATGATGTCATAAGGAGCAAACGAGCATGCCAAGCGTCCCGTGTTTAAAATACTCAGAATGAGGGTAGGAAAGCTCCATTTCCATTCCTTCTCCACTACTTAAGGCTCGTGTGCACAATCCCAATCATAATTTAAGTGTTTTTGAGTTTGATTGAGAAAAGGACATTTGACGTTGAATCAAGGGTTTTTTTTATTGTTTTTTAGAAAATGGTGCGGTTGATTTTAGGTCTTAGGAGTTAACTATCAATCAACGACAAACCAAAAGAAAACAGGGAAGAAAAGTACATTAAATGGGGGAGGGATACATTAAAAATTACAAGGGATATTGATGTGAGAAATAAAAGGTCTTGTTGTAAGGTTACCCAAGAGGAATCCATGAGTGTTTAAAGTGTCCTAAGTTAAGCATTTAATATTGGAATCGAAATTACATGTCCCTTTGCTTTTGGATGGTGCCATAAGTAATCAACTTGAAACTAGGATCACAAATCCATAATAATTGTCCATGAAAAGCTTAAGGCATTAAGTCCCATTTTATCTAATTTTTTAGGTCACAAAGAGAATTAAATCCTTTTGGTCTTTTCAATTTTATCATGTTTTTGTTCATTTTTTATTATATAACAAGAAATAAAAGAACAAAGGATAGAAGAAGATAAAATGACATAAAATAAAAATGCATGAAGTAAATGAATGATAATGAGCAATAAAGTAAGTTGCAAGAAATAGAATGCAAGAAGGTAAAGTTAGGAGTTAATGAATTAATAAGTCAATAGTCAGTAGTTGGGGTTAACTAATAATCCATCGAATCAGGACAAGGTAGTGTTATGTTAAGCAATCATAGCATGATTCATATAAGAATTATACTATGCGAGGTCGGCCAATGAAATTTATGCGTCAAAAGTATTAGAGAGTTAATATGAATTAACCTTCTAAAATAGAAACACAAAAATAACAATAAAGAAAGAAAAAAGATGGATAAAAGGAAATAAGGATCAAATACTAATGCTAAAATATAATAAATCACAAAAATAAAATGAAGTCAAAATATAAAAGAATGACAAAATATTAAAATCATGAAATAAAGTGGAGAGAAATTAATGTAACAAAAAAAGTTAAAAAAATAGGCTAAATAGGGGGTGCATTTGGATTCTAACTGTCTAAATAGCAACACACCAGGCACAAGAGGCGCTGGAGCCTAAAGGCAATGCTGTTCTGGGTGAAAATACAAAGAAAATGTCCTCACATAACCAGATTCGTCGGATCTGATCCAACGCCCTCTAAATGTTTAGACCAAGATTAACTACATCCATTATATTGGATGACTAGAGAAGTATCCATGATGGAAGGCTCAGATTTGAGGAGAGCATGTCCACCAAGTCAACCATGCCACACTTAGTCCAATTAGCCAAGTCACCATCAACAACCAAACGCATAGAGAGATATGGATATTCACTTAATAATTTAAATTAAAAATAAAACGGAGGGAGATGTCATGAAGAAAAACATGTAGACCATCATATTCTTCCTCCAACCTCGAGAAAATGGCATCTCAAATTTCAAGGCTTCATGGTGAAATTGACAGAGCAATATGTAACACTCAACTTTACTTTATTTATTTTCCGTAATTTAATTATGTGTTGTTGTGATTGTGTTGTGTTATTGGTGTGTTTGAGCTATCCTTGGTGTGGGGTAGTGGTCTTAAGAATAGACATTAAGGTGTTGGGGGTGTGTGAGCAATAGAGTAGAGATTGGTGGTGTGGTGAGTATAACTAATTAGATTATATTAATTAGTAATTATTTATTTAAATAATATAGGGTAAATATTATTTAGATTAAATCATTAGTCTTACTATTATTATTATTGTTATTATTTTAATTAGTGGGAATTAATAATATTAATAATATAATAATAATAAGAAAAGGCAATTAGGGAGAGGTTGTTAGAACGTGAAAACAAGAAAGAACGTGAAGTGAGAGCTAGGGTAAGGAAAAGGAGAAGCTAGGAAGAATCACCATTGTTGAAAAGCTTTTGCAAGAACTATAAGGTAAGAGTGAGGTTTTAATTATCTAAGGGATTGTATGATGATGATGGGTAGATTATGTCATGCTTATGTTGTGTTTCTTTTTCTCTATGTATGGTAATTGTTGCAATATTGTGATTGTTGGATTGACCAATTGTTTTGATGAATTATGAGTGGTGTATTGATGATATAATTGTGATTTATCATTGAATTATTGTGTTATTGCTATTGTAATTATGCAATTGATGGAATTGTATGAGGTAGATGTTTTGTTGTTGATAATAGTGTCGTACCTCGAAAAATACGATCCTTCGCGATGGACGCAGAAAATTAGTAATGTTCGAACAAATTCGCCACCGAACTTTATTCGTCCCAATGAAGGAATAGGAAAATATCGATAAAAACTTTAAAAGTAAATGGTTGTCACAACCAAATTTGGATTCGAGAGTCGATTACGCGAGGGGAAGGTAATAGCACCCCTCACACCCGTTGTACTCAACGGAAACCTCTTAGCTAGATTTGCGATTGAATGTTAGCACATGTTTATTTACTTTCTTCGAATAATAAAAGAACTAAAGGAAAGAAAAAGGAAACCACTAAAGGGGAAAGGGGATGGTTATTTACAAGAGTGCTCGCCAAGGATTTAGGCCCTTTTACCTACGCACCTTCATTGAGAAATGAAGAATCAGAGCGTCCGCTGTTCGAAGGACTGCAGGGAAAATGTTTGGATAAAAAAAAGAAAAGGTATCTCGCTAGGATATTGTGTTTTGGAAGTTTATTCAGAAAAATGCCACTTGATGTTGGATCAATGGTTTTATCACGGGTTGAGTATGAAAAATATTTGAAATGAAAAAAGGGAAAGGTTGATGGTGACGCATAAAGCAGTCAACTTAAAAAAAATGGGATATGACTTGACATATGGATCAAGAATATTTGGATTTTGACTTTATTCATCATGCAAAACAAAATATAAACAAGCAAGTGAAATAAACGAAAACGGTAAAGCAATGGAATTGAGTTTAAATTACGTGTGTACTAGCAAACTGGGCTAGTCTTTTAAACAACCAACTATAATTAATTGGTCGAATAAGTCTCATAGTAAGAAAGTCCAATATTAATCTATGAATGTTGTGTATGGTGACCATGGGGTTGATGGCGATGCTTAAAAAGCAATCGACTTACAAGGTGTAAAGGATAACTTGATATGAATCGAGAATTTATTTTGAAAATGATTTAGGCGATCCTTGAAATGATTAACAATAAAACATAATCAAGATGAAAGCGATAAAGTTATTACACTTAATGTGAGTTAAGGTACATTTTGTCGAATGAGTATAAAAGAAAAACAACAAGCGTGTATAAAAAAAAGGTGATTTGAGTTGGTTGGAGTTTTGGAATCCCTCGAACTTGGCCCGATTTTATTTAGCAAAGTCAACATTGTTAAAGTTTATTAAATCACTTAATTAGATCAAATGGTTGAACCAAATTAAAAAATTATTTAAGTAATGTGAGATGTTGGATCGAACTCTAGTATGGTCGAAGTCTGTTCGCAAGTAATGTGTGTTGTAGTCGAAGTTTGTTCTAACATGCATTAGTCAATATTGCTAGGGTTGTTAGCATGTTGAATTGGGCCTTGCTTGTAAGCCCAATTGTGTAAGTTAGCTTGTACCCTAATTTAGCTTATAATGGGTAATTGTTAAAAAGCCCATTAGGTTAGTCTGCTATTTTTCTTATAAATAGGATGCTAGTTTCTCAATCTTGAATAAGGAAAAATAGGAAGATAAAATCCTAATTTCAAGAGAGAGAGAGGTTATTTTGTTATTCTTGTATACTTGTAATCTTGTTCTAAGAGAAAGGAAAGAATAGAAATTTAATAATTAATCCTTTTTGTTTTCTTTTTTATTAACCCTAACCCTTGTGTCTTTCTTGATCATTAAGATACTATTTATACTTAGTTTTAAGGTATCTGATTCACAACAAATTGGTGCGGTGAGCATGAAGAAGATGCCTTCAACAAAGTATGAGATTGAAAAGTTCACCGAAGTGAACAACTTCGGTCTGTGGCGCTTGAAGATGAAAGCCCAACTGGTTCAGTAGGGTTGTTTGGAAGTGTTGAAGGGTGAGGCAGCCATAGACGTTGCGTTAACGGAAAAAGAAACAACGGGCATGATCGAGAAAGCCCACAATGCAATATTGTTGAGCCTTAGTGATAATATTCTTCGACAGGTATCAAAGGAGACTACAACATCGTGATTATGGGTGAAACTTGAAAGTTTGTACATGACCAAATCTCTGGTGAATCGACTCTACCTGAAGCGAACTTTGTATTCATTCAAGATGAGTGAAGAAAAAGTGTTGGCTAAGCAGTTGGATATGTTCAATAAGCTGATTCTTGATCTTGAAAATATTGATGTGAAGATCGATGATGAAGATCAAGCATTATTGGTGTTGTGTGCTTTGCCCAAACCACATGCTCACTTCAAAGAAACTCTCTTGTATGGAAGGGAGTCCCTGGCCTTTGAAGAAGTTCAATCAGCCTTGTATTCTAAGGATGTTAACAAACGAAAAAATCATAAACCTTTAATGGTGGGCGAAGGTTTGGCCGTCAAGGGAAAATTCTTGCGAAAGGATGGTAAGTTCGACAAGAAGAAAGGTAAAAGTCAACAGAAGTCTTATAAGGGGCGAAACATCTGGTAGTCGATGTTATCACTATAAGAAGGAGGGTCACATAAGAAAGGTGTGCCCTGAACGCCTAAAAGATCATGGAGGTAATGACAACTAACTGGTAAATTAGCAAGTGTACTAACATTTACTGATGTAGTAATAATTGGGGTTTTCCAAGAATCGATCTCTGAGGACTGCGTGCAATTTTTCAAATACAGATGTTATTTAAATCAAACAAAATAACCTTGGGGTTTTGTTTTGTGGTTTTTAACAGGAAAAAGTAGAATGATAAAATTATTTTAATGGTTAAGAGAAACTATGCTAGGGGAAGTGAATGAATTGCTTAGTATGAACCCTAGAGTATTATCAACGAGATATGCCTCCAAACCTTAATTGTTATTGAACCTCAAAAGTATTTTTCCTAAATTCCTTACTGAAAAACCTTTGATATTCTTCCTTGACCCTAATTCCTTAGCAGTCAAGGAAGGACATTAAGAAATAGTTATGACAAAGGTTTATTACAATCATTACAGGACATCCCTATTCCTAGGCAATATTTACTATACTGTATTATACAAATTCAACGATCAGTTTTTCAGGCCAAATCCCTAATAGTAAATTGTTCCTAATTTGTACGATCTTAAAAGTTTAAACGATTTGCATAACCAAAATATTAAGGGAAGAAAAAAAATCTCAATTAGTAATTCAACAGAGGTTCATTACAAGATAATTCATGGACACCCCCTAGCAATGGGGGTTTAGCTATGCATAGTATTCAACAAAAGCAACATAGAAAATAGAAACATTACAAGACTTGGGGAATAAAGTTGATCTTCAATTTCTTCCGATCATGAAAATCTCCTCGTCTTCCCAATTCTCCAGAGCTTCCTAATTTCAGTTGTATTTTTTTCGTACGATCCAAAGTTCTTTTTCTCTTTCAAGAAATCACTTCTTAATAGTATCAAATCAATCTTTTCTATGCGCAAAGTCCAAATTTCCCTTCATGCAGTCACACTGGTCAAACTTCAAAAACAAAGTCTTGTATGTAAGAATTGTGAGTCTTTGTATTTTCAAATTGTTCAACTTAAAAGAGTTTTAGAAAGATACGAAAAAGGTCAAATTGGCTTGGAAGAAATTCTTAAACATCAAAGGTATCCTAATGATAAACGTGAATTGGGATATTCTAAATTTTCAAAACCAAGCACCAATAAGACCATTTTCGTAAGAGCAAGTGAACAAATTGTTAAAGAAGAGACAAGCACTTCTAAAAGTCAGCATCAAAATCATAACAAGAAAAGAATTGATAAGAAAAAGAATTATATTCCTAGATATAGAAGTCATTTTCAACCTACGTGTTTTTACTGTGGAATTAAAGGGCACACACCTAATGCCTGCTATGTACGTAATATTGGTGTTGCAAAGGGGCATTATGTGTGGGTTGAAAAGGGTACTAACTATCAAGGACCCAAAGCAATTTGGGTACCTAACACGACCTAATTTTGTTTTGTAGGTATGCTTGAAGACAACCACAAATCAATGGTATCTTGATAGTGGTTGCTCGAAGCATATGACGGGAGATATAAACAAATTTTCAAGTCTATCATTAAAGGCCAAAGGATACGTCACTTACGGTGATGATAATAAAGGAAAAATTCTTGGAGTTGGAACCATTGGTGCACCTCCATGTACAATCATCGAAGACGTTCTTTATGTTGAAGGCCTTAAGCATAACCTGCTTAGCATCAGTCAATTGTGTGACAAAGGGTTCAAAATCAACTTCACAAAGGAGGAATGCTTGATCGAACACGAAGTCACTCATGAGATTCTGCTAAAAGGTAAAAGATATAATAATATTTTTATGATCTCTTTTGATGATTCTTCCTTGAAGGTAAAATGTCTTATGGAAAACAACAACGAGGCATGGCTTTGGCATAAAAGATTTGCTCACATTCACATGGAGCATCTAAACAAATTAATCAAACATGATCTGGTTGTTGGGCTTCCGAAGATAAAATTCATCAAGGATAAATTATGCGATGCATGTCAAAAGGGAAAACAGACCAAGACAACTTTCAAATCAAAGCAAGTGGTTTCTACATCAAGACCACTTCAATTGTTGCACATGGATCTTTTTGGTCCATCAAGAACAAAAAGCTTCGGAGGTAGTATTTATGCTTTAGTTATTGTTGATGATTTTTCTCGATATACCTGGACAATGTTTTTAGTGCAGAAAAATGATGCTTTCAAAGCATTCAAAAAGTATGCAAAATAAATTCAAAACGAGAAGTCACTCACTATAGCCTCCATAAGAAGCGACCACGGTGGAGAATTTCAAAATTCATACTTTGAAGAATTTTGCGAAGAACATGGAATTTCTCATAATTTTTCGGCACCAAGGACTCCTCAACAAAACGACGTCGTAGAATGGAAGAATCGTTCACTAGTTGAACTTGCTAGAACAATGCTCAGCGACACAAATCTTCCAAAATATTTTTGGGCAGAAGCAGTAAGCACGGCGTGTTTTGTAAGCAACCGCGTGAATATTCGACCGCTACTCAAAAAGACTCCGTATGAGTTGTTCAAGGGAAGGAAACCAAATATATCATTCTTCCAAATATTTGGCTGCAAATGCTTCGTTCTCAACAACAATAAGGACAATCTCGGTAAGTTTGATGAGAAGTCCGACGAAGGTATATTTCTTGGTTACTCTCTTTATAGTAAAGCATTTAGAATTTTTAATAAAAGGACTCTTACCATTGAAGAGTCTATTCATGTTTCGTTTGATGAGACTAACCCCTCGAAAGAGGATAATATTGTTTTGGATGATGATGATGATTTTGTAGATACTCCACAAAATAAAGAAATTGTTTCAAATGATCAAACAATATTACGAGAAGATGTTACTCAAGAAAATCAAGATCTTCCGAAAGAATGGATAACACAAAGAGATCACCCAATTGATAAAGTTATTGGTGATATTAGTCAAGGCGTTGCAACTCGACTTAATTTAAAGGATGCTTGTCTTAACATGGCGTTTGTATCTCAAATTGAACCATCAAAGATCGATGAAGCTTTAGGCGACGACCAATGGATTATAGCAATGCAAGAAGAACTTAATCAATTTGAAAGAAATCAAGTTTGGACCCTTGTACCAAGACCAGATAATAAGCATATCATAGGAACCAGATGGGTGTTCAAGAACAAACTTGACGAGAATGGGATTATAGTTCGTAACAAGGCAAGATTGGTCGCACAAGGCTACAACCATGAGGAAGGAATTGATTGTGATGAAACATTCGCTCTGGTAGCAAGGTTAGAAGCAATTAGATTACTACTTGCTTACGCTTGTTCTATGAATTTTCAGTTGTTCCAGATGGATGTCAAAAGCGCTTTCCTGAATGGGTACATTAATGAGGAAGTCTACGTCAAACAACCTCCGGGTTTTGAAGACTTCAAAAATCCCTCACATGTTTTCAAACTGAAGAAGGCTCTCTACGGTTTAAAACAAGCACCACGAGCATGGTATGATCGCCTTAGCAACTTCTTATGTGAGAAAGGATTTACAAAAGGAAAGGTTGACAAGACGCTGTTTATAAAGAAAATCAAGGGTAACACCTTGTTAGTACAAGTCTACGTCGATGACATCATATTCGGATCAACAAACAAAGAACTTTGCGAAGAATTCTCACTCATGATGCGAGAAGAATTCGAGATGTCCATGATGGGAAAGTTAAATTATTTTCTTGGACTACAAATCAAGCAAACCAAGGATGGAATCTTTCTCAACCAATCCAAGTACTGTAAGGAATTAATAAAGAAATTTGATATGGATAGTTGCAAGATGATGTCTACTCCTATGGGATCCGGAATGCATGTTGATCAAGATGAATCTGGTACTCCAATTGATATTACTAAATATCGAGGTATGATTGGTTCATTACTATATTTGACGGCAAGCCGTCCTGACATTATGTTTAGTGTTTGTTTGTGTGCGCGCTTCCAAGCAAATCCGAAGGAATCGCATCTCACTGCTGTGAAGAGAATTATCAAGTATCTCAAAGGAACGACCAACGTCGGATTATGGTATCCTAAAGGTAGTACTTGTTCTTTAGTTGGTTATTCTGACGCTGACTATGTAGGATGCAAAACCGATAGAAAAAGTATAAGTGGTACATGTCACATTCTTGGAAATGCTCTAGTATCATGGGCCTGCAAGAAGCAAGCTTGTGTAGCACTCAGCACCGCCGAAGCAGAATACATCGCTGCAGGAAGTTGTTGTGCATAGATTTTATGGATGAAACAACAACTTCTAGATTATGGTGTTGACCTCGGATGCATTCCTCTACGATGTGATAATACTAGTGCCATAAATATCACGAAGAATCCGATTATGCGTTCCAGAACAAAGCATATCGATATCCGGCATCACTTCCTTCGAGATCACGTATTGAACAGAGATGTTGATGTTACTTTCATCAACACACACAACCAACTCGCCGACATCTTTACCAAGCCTTTGGCGAAAGAACCGTTCTACAAAATTCGGAGAGAACTTGGGATTCTTGATGAAGGTGACATCTGACCTTTTCTCTAATATGTGTATGCATCATTTGTGATATGTTTTCATTCTGTTTTTAAGTATTTTTTCAAAAAATTTAGTGTGTTAACCGATTAACCTATATGGTTAACTGATTAACACTGTTGAATTTTCAATTCTGATTAAATTTTTTAATGTGTTAACCGATTAACCTATATGGTTAACCGATTAACACTGTTAATTTCTCTAAAAATCAGAAACGAAAATTAATTAAGTTTTTGAAAATATTATATATTATAAATGTATTTTTATGTGGTCCATATTCTCTCAAATATCCAAATCCATATCCAAAATCCATATTCCCTCTTCAAACCCTAACTTCTCTCTCCCACTCTCTAAAGTTGGAAAACTCCCCACAACTTTTCAAACACTAACTTCCTCAGAACCCACAACCTCAGTTCTCTCAAACCTTCATCCATGGCTTCAGCATCAAATTGCGGCAAGGGAAAACTACCAGAATATCATTCTGCATCAGAATCAGATGACGACAGCATTCCAATGGAAACCACCAAAAAGAGGCGGATGGATTTCAAAGTTCGTGTTCGTCAACTTATGCCGGTAAAGTATGTAAATCTTCGAGCTTTTCCTGCAATATCTTTTGATTTTCCTACTCTGTTGGAATATCAGCGTATCGACAAGTTCGTCACCGACTCTGGTATTATTTATCCTGATCTTGTTAAAGCTTTTATGAATAAAATGTCTGTATATCTGGACATGGATGAGAACCACATGATCCGTTCCACCATTAGAGATCATGAGTTTGTTGAGAATTTATCCACCCTTGCTAGACACCTTAAGATTCCATCAAAAGGCTGCTTCCTGAGGAAAGGTGTAAACCATGTAGATGGACCCTGGGCAAACTATGATGAAATGGAGTATTACTATCAGATTTGCAGGTTCCCAAAAGAAACTGTTATTACAAACTCTCGCACCGCTCGTATGCTGTGCTATGCCAAGAATCTGACAGTATCTGATCGAATGCTTCACTACATTATCTGCTATGTCCTCATTCCAAAGGACTCAAATCACTCTCAGATCAACGACTTGGAAATGCAGCTGATCTTTGCTATTAAGAATCGCATCAAAGTCAATTGGATTTTGACTATTATGTATCATCTGCAGCAACAACTTCATTGCATTACCCGATTGTCGTATGCTCGCTTGGTTTCTAGAATTCTGGAATTAACTGAACTTGACCTCAACAGAGAACCATCCTCCAAGATGAAATCTACAACTAATGAGATCAATGAGATTAATATTGTGAAGAATACTGGAATCATCAAGGCGGCTGACGGTACCTACAGGTATACTGATGACGGTCCTGTGCATCACGCATATCCAATACCTGAAGGGGGTCTTACTAGTGAGTTTCTCTATACAACCATGATGAACCAGCATCGAGAATCCATGAATATGCATAGAGAGACCTCCCAAGCAATTGCCTCCCTCAGAAACCTCATTCTTAACCCTCCACATTCCAACACCCGAGTTGTGGACGAAGAGATTGAAGAAGAGGTTGATAGTGATGAAGAAGAAGAGGAGGAGGATATGGCGGATGAGGATGCTTAGAGAATATGTTCCTGTTGTTGTTTTTATTGCTTTGCTTTCTAGTCTTAAGTTGTATGCTTCCATTTGAACTATGTTTTATTGTAACAAGTACAATTTCTATTTGCTGCATTTTATATGTACTACTGTTTATGCTTTGTGTTTACTTGGCTTCGCATGTGCTTATTACTATATATGCTGCTATATTGTGATTTCTTTGAAAGCTCTTCCTTTTTGCTGATGTCAAAGGGGGAGAAGAGCTTGGTTCTGTTAATGTCTCTCTGTGTGCATATTTTTTTTCCTCTGTTAAGATAGGGGGAGTTGCTAGACATAGGGGGAGAACCATATCAAGAACCAAGAGATATCGCACAACATTTTTGATTGCCATCATCAAAAAGGGGGAGAATGTAGAAGCATGCTTCAGTCTCAAGTTTTGATGATGTCAACACTACTCAAGGTCATCTCTTGATTGCAAAAAGACAAGCCTTTCAAAGTTATCAAGATCAAGTCAAGCTATCTTTCAAGTCAAGCTACATATGGAACTATGATTCTTCAAGACTTGGACGTATTGCGGGTATATCAAATTCTACCCTTATAATTGATATACAAGTGTTCAAAAACATCAAGCATTTTAGCATAATACATGAGCATGTTTTTGAAACTTTAAAATTGGTATAACATTCATTTTTAAAAGCATTTTTCTGAGGTATTGCACACAAGTCAAACAAGTCATAACAGAGGTATTGAACACTTAGGGCTCCAGCAACAATTAGTAGAATAGGAATTGGTTCATGAATTGCAATGATCACATGAAAATGCAAGCAAACTGCCAAGGATGCAGATGAAAAAGTTCAGTTCAAAACATATACATGGTCTAACAGTTTTTAAACATGTCAATTGATGTTTTTTAAAAGTTTACAAACCAAGCATCAATGCACAGGCAGAGGAAAGCAACAAGATACATACATGACAGCCAATTGAAAACCAAAACAGCAGGCCAAAATGGATGCATATATCAAAATTTGATCAAACAAAACAAGAAAATCATAAGGCATCCACCAACATACTTGAAATGCAATGAGAACACACATATAACAATCACAATGTCAAACTCAAACACAAAAACCCAACTGTTATGCTATGTAAAATTGGAAGAAATGCAAATTGGAAGCCAAATCATGAGATAAGCATAAACAGATTGAATAGGCTTCACATACAAACTTAAATCATGATATTAAGTGTGTCTACACTTCAAAATTAGTCACAAACAACATAGAGATGAAAGTCACCTACCAACTGCTCACTTAAGCATGAAAATGCACAATTTGAGACATAACATGATTGGAACAGATTGAGATTCAAAGGATACCACATACAAGCCTCAAACATGATTATGAATGAGTATATACCTCAAGTTGATCATGAAATGCACATATCAAAAGAATGGCTACCAAGTGGCAAATGTATCCTACATGATGAGTGGGGCTGTCAAGAAGAAAAAGCATAGTATACACAAAGATGTTGGTTCACATACACCTACAAATCCTAGACACTATCTAGAGGCACCAATACTCATGGAATGATTCAAATCAACCCAAATAGCAAGATGAAATGTGCAGCTGGTTTTCAAAACAGTTTGGCAGCATAAGGGGTACAAACTGATCAAGTAGAAAATTGGTGGTCTCATGTTAAAAAGATAGCACATACACATCAAAAATATGAAGATAAATGAGTTCACCCTTAGAAATTAAACATATTGCATTTGGAACAAAATCTGGTATGGTCATGGTATATTTTGGCTATGAAAGTGCATTTTGCAAGTGAAATGAGAAAGCAAGTGAACATAGATCAAACCAACAAGATACACACATCATAATCATGATAAGGAATGAGATCATGCATAGAAATCAGGCTTATGGCAGCTGGCACAGAAATTGACATGTTGTGGCATATTTTGGCTTAAAAATGCAATTTGGAAGTGACAAGAGAAAACAAGTGGACATAGATCAATCAAACAATATACATACACCATAATCATGAGGATGGATGAGTTTTAACTCAATTTAGGCATATGCAAACAGAAATGAGATGTGACATGCTAATGACTATGAAAAAGCTGTTTTGAAACAGGATTTGGTACAGCAGGGCATTTTCAAGGTAATGAGATTTATGATGAAACAAATGTCATACACATACCATAAATATGCTAATAGATGAGATTATGCTCATGAAATGGATTAAATCATCACCAAACAGAATATGGAATTGTGAAACTCATGAAATGCAAAAAGATCAACTCATTTAGGCAGCAAACAAATTCATGGCAGTTGGGGCAATTGAGCATCACATACAAGTTAAAACAAGTAGAACAATGCTTCTAGGTATGGATAAAGCAAAACTCAGTTGGAACAGAAAATGGTATATTGGTATTATCATAAGGTTTTGAAAGATGCAGTTGGAAGTGACAAGTTGTTTTTTGAGAAAGCAAGGCAGTTTGGACATACACATACCACATACAACCTCAAAACAAGTTAGATGATGTTTTCACAACTTAAAAACCACAGAGGCTGCACAAAATGAAAACTGGTGTGCTCGTTCAAATATTTTTGACAGCAAAACACATGAAATCTCATAACAAGCTTCAATGAACAAATCTCAAGTTTTCAACATTTTAACAAGCCCAAATAGACAAAACAGATCATATAAACACAAATCAATAGTTTAGAACACTTAAAACACCACATGGCAAGCACAAACCTCTTAACACCAAGCGCATGGTAATGATAAAGCCAAATGACACAAAATAACATGAATGTGAAAACAAGAACCAAACTAAATTCAAACATGATCTAGGGCAGGGGGATCTCATGAACCAACTTACAAGTTATCCAAATATCACCAATAAACCAAGATTGACAAATCTAGGGCAAGCACACCAACATTTCAATGTTGGATCCCTAAAACTACCATATAGATAAAATCTTCATAACAAGTTATTCACAATATCAAAGCTTCATATTGATAACATATCATCAATATATCATTCATGGATAACATACTTTGACAAAAGCAATACCATAGTCATACAACATGAGTTCTTGACAAAGAACCAAAATAGGACAGCAATGACTATATTTCACAACAAGCACCTCAACATTGTAAAACATGATAATGTGTGAACAATAAAGAGTTTGAACATTACATACCTTTTGTAGACACATCTTGAGCAAGCTAAAAAGCTAAGAAACCCAGAGACCTTCTTCTTTGGCAAGGATTTAGAGCTTTCTTCCTCTTGAAGCAACAAGCTATCTTTCAAGACAGTTAGAGTTGAGAACCTCCCAGATGGTTTTTGAGACTTTGGACAGTTGAGGTATGATATATATGAGATGTTGGGAGTGTTGGAATGGTGGGAAATGCCTCAAGTAAAGATTTGGCTTCCAAAGTGCATGAAAGTCAACATATCAAGGTATGAAGTTTGAATTTTAGGAAAATGATGTTTTTGGGTGGTTTGAGTGTATGGACACCTTCTACACAATGTTTATGGATTGTGTAAATGGTTTTGAGTGGCTTGGAAGTGGTGGAACTGAGTTTGAGCAGAGTTTTACTCAAGACAGATTTTTAGTGAAAACTTGAAGTTTTTTGAAAATGAAGTTTTTGAGGAAATGGTGGAGAGTTGAGAGCTGTTGTTTCTCTTGGTTTTTAAGAGTGCTCTGGTTTGTCCAACTTCATAGAGAATGCCTCTATTTATAGTGAGAGCAAGGGTGAGGGCAGCGTTGGCTTTTCCACATTTTGGAGGGAGTTTGTGAAGTTTTGAAATGAATCTTGCCAAGATCTCTACATATCAGTTCCATGGCTCAAGGAAAGTCAGAAAATCAAGTGGAATGATGCATGAAGTGACCGCATAGGGCTTAGAGTGATGAGTCTTGCAGCTGCTACAGTTTTCTTAGGAGAAAAGTTTCTCTTTCATGGCTTTTAAATGAATATTATAATGTCCACTTGCTCCAAATTGAACAAACTCTCCAATTCTTCATTTTTTCTGCATTTTCACTCATCCACACCTCGAATAATCAGATTGAATCATAATCCAAGGGTCAAGGATAGCTCAAGTTGTGGAAATCTGAATTTTGAAAAGTGTTGGATTGGTAATCTCAAGTGTGGCAAGCTTAACTTTCATGATCCATAACTTTCTGCTCACAAATGCTATTGAGGAGTTATAACACAATTTAGAAAGCCCTCAAGTAGCTCTATAACTTTCATGTTTTTGATATTTCCAAATTCTAGATGGAACTAGGTTGAAAAACCCTTCCAAGTTGTTAAAAAACAAGCCTAAAAGTGAAAATTTTCTATGTTATTTTCCCTTCTTGAAATGAATTTTGTCATAACTCCAAATCTATGCATTTTTTGATCATGGACCACTTTGAGACTTTTGTAGGACTTGCCAAGAGCTTTCTAATGAGCTTTGAACCACTTCATTTGGATGTGTGGTTGAGGAGTTATGGTCTTGCCCCTTTCAAAACCCTAATTCCCGACTTTTGCAATTACTTCCTAACCCTTGATCCAATGGTCATGAAATTTTATGGGAAGGTGTAATATGACATAAGTAACATTTTTGATTCACATCTTGAAGTAAAATTTCTTATTGTTGAAGAGTTGACTTTTCGGTCAACCGTTCGATTCATCGGTGACTACCGAGTCGACTGTTGAGGCTCCGGGTATTCTGAGGACTTGAAACTCTTTGGATGGACTTTAATAAGCCATAGGAACTAAATGGACCTTGATCCCACCATTGAAACACTTTTTGAATCAAAATTCAAACTACAGTTGACTTTTCCTAATCGAAAACCCTAATCGGGTATCTTGAACTGCACTGTTCTCAATTCTTGGGTGACCACCTCAAATTGAATTCATACTTGACCCAATCTAGTATTCTTGATCTTGTTTGAAGTTGAATAAATCCAAAAAATTGATTGATCAAACCATCAAAGCCTTGATTTTGACGGTACGGAACCCTGATTCATTTGCATCTTGACAAAGATAAACTTGAAATGGGTTAATGTTAGTTAATCAAATGAATATGATCCTACAATGATGATGAGGATCTAAGGGGTCAAAATATGGGGTGCAACAGATGCCCCTATTTAAATATCTTCACTAGATGGTAAAGAGAGATGACAATCCTCATAGAATCGCAGTGAAAGGTATTTAAATATAGAAAAATAGAAATTTTGTCCCTTAGATCCGATGGTATGCAAAAGGATGAATGCAAATATTCCATGAATCTAAATGATGTTATATGATGCTTGAATGCAAGACAAATGCAGACACACGAGCAAATATAAAAGAACGGCAAAACGACGAGTAACCACTGACGGGGACCTAACACACTGAGGAAAGATTCCAAGCGAAGTAAGCAAGATAGTTCAAACATGACTAAAGATGCTGTTCAAGGAAATCTTTCACACAGGGGACACAAATTCCAACAGGGAAGACACATCTTCGCTGGGGAAAGAAGACACAAAAAACCTCACTGGGGATAACCAGATGAGGAGGCCCACCGGAGAAGATGACAATTCTTCACTGGGGAAACGAAAGAAAAGAAATGCAAACCATACTGGGGAATAAACCCACTGGGGAAAACTTGCTGGGGAACAAATCCACTGGGGAAGCAAAACTTCACCGGGGGAAAAGACAGAACGGGGACACGAACCTCACTGAGGATAACCAGATGATAAATTTCCTATAACGAAGAGTTCAAACGGGATCTTCAGGAAAAGGTTAGAAACAAGACCGGACGCGCCGGGGAAGCTAGTATCCACTAGTTCTCTGAGACTCGACTGGGAAAGCAAAAGCTTCAAATGGGGAAACCGGTGACGACCAGAACAACAAATAGTTTCAAGTTGTGTTAGTTTTCACTAGACTTACTGGGGAAGACGGTGATGACCAATCCATCCAGCGGTTTCCAAGAAGTGCTAAATACCACTAGACTTCCTGGGGATATGGTGACGACCAAATCAAAGTTCGGTTCCCAAAAAGTGCTAAATACTACTAGACTTCCTGGGGATATGGTGACGACCGACTAATAACAATTAGTTTTCAAGCAATGCCAGTAACCACTGGATTTAGAAAGAACTGGATTTTCAAAGAGTTTGGTGACGACCAGGTCTGAAAACAGGAAGCATAAATATATCCCTCAATACCTTAGGAACAAAAGCTAATATCCTCAATGCATTAGGATACGGCGGAGACACAACCCTCAACACGTTAGGATTGTACCCAGGTTCTCAAAACATTAGGAACGAAAGCTGAACACCCTTAATACATTAGGATATAGAAGAGACACCACCCTCAACACATTAGGATTGGACGAAAACCCTCAAAACCTTAGGATCAAAAACTAGTACCCTCAAAACATTAGGATATAGAACACTTTATGCAAATGCAACCACTTTAATCTCTGGGAATTTCTGAACTCAGGTTTCAAAGTATACATCTCCAAAGGTACACAACCTGTGCTTGGGATGGCAACAAACATCTTCCAAAGGTACAAAACCTGTGCTTGGAATCAAACAATACATCTCCAAAGGTACGAAACCTGAGCTTGGGATGGCAACAAACATCTATCTCCAAAGGTACACAACCTGTGCTTGGGATAGAAACAAACCTCTTCCAAAGGTACGAAACCTGTGCTTGGAATCAAACAATACATTTCCAAAGGTACGAAACCTGAGCTTGGGATAGAAACAAACTTCTTCCAAAGGTACAAAACCTGTGCTTTGAATAATACATCTCCAAAGGTACGAAACCTGAGCTTGGGATCAAACAATACATCTATCTCCAAAGGTACACAACCTGTGCTCGGGATAGAAACAAACGCTCTTCCAAAGATACGAAACCTGTGCTTGGAATCAAGTCCAAAGGTACACAACCTGAGCTTGGGATGGAAACTATCGTGCCTTAATTTGGAATGATACACAACCAAATTGTCAGTATTTGTTGTCCATGGATTTTCATAATGTCAATTACCAACGGGCCTTACTTGAAATATGATTGGTCACCACCAAATTACTTATACCAGTATCCACTGGATTTTCAAACAATACTGGTTGCAACCGTGCATCAAGGTCTTTAAGATAAGCTTCTTAAATAAGACTGCCACTCATTGCTGATGAAGGATAAGCTTCTCTGAAGAGATTTCCACTTATTACTGATGAAGGATAAGCTTCTCCCAAGAGATTGCCACTCACCGCGGAAGACGATTAAACTTCTCTGAAGAGACTGCCATTCACCGCTGAAGACGATTAAACTTCTATGAAGAGACTTCCATTTATCGCTGATGAAGCTTAAGCTTCTCCCAAGAGATTGCCACTCACCGCTGAAGACGATTAAACTTCTCCGAAGAGACTTCCATTTATCGCTGATGAAGGTTAAGCTTCTCCCAAGAGATTGCCACTTACCTGTGTTGTAATGTAAGATGTTCTTCTTGATAGATAGTGCAAAAAAAATGCACGTCCAACCATTGGGGCACAACACGCACGCTGGTAAGGAAGGGAAAGAGAGAAGAAAAAAATAAATCAAATGACAAATTGAAAAAATGCCCAAAAGAGTTGATCCCATGGATCGAACTTAGGACTAGCAAGTGAAAGGGGTGATATGCGCGCAAGTTGATTACCACTGGGGTGGCTATACATCCAAGTATAAATCCACCCCCATAAATAGATAACACTAAAATATGATGGATTTCTGGCAAAAAGCAAGTCACCAAACCAAAAACGTGAAGCAATCAAACTGGATCAAAACAGCTCCAATTTTAACAAAATTTAAGCCTAAAATGATTGTTTTTTAGTGAGGAATATGATGGTACCAACAAAATTTTGAAATTATGCTTCTAACAAGAAACCCGATTGAAAATGCAAGATGACATAATGAGTTGCATTTTGAAAACTAACACCAGTTATGAGTTCAGATACATTAAATGGGCATTGCACACAAGTCAAACATGTCATAACAGAGTTATTGAACACTTAGGGCTCAAGCAACAATCAGTAGAATAGGAATTGGTTCATGAATTGCAATGATCACATGAAAATGCAAGCAAACTGCCAAGGATGCAGATGAAAAAGTTCAGTTCAAAACATATACATGGCCTAACAGTTTTTAAACGTGTCAATTGATGTTTTTTAAAAGTTTACAAACCAAGCATCAATGCACATGCAGAGGAAAGCAACAAGATACAGACATGACAGCCAATTGAAAACCAAAACAGCAGGCCAAAATGGATGCATATATCAAAATTTGATCAAACAAAACAAGAAAATCAAAAGGCATCCACCAACATACTTGAAATGCAATGAGAACAAACATATAACAATCACAATGTCAAACTCAAACACAAAAACCCAACTGTTATGCTATGTAAAATTGGAAGAAATGCAAATTGGAAGCCAAATCATGAGATAAGCATAAACTGATTGAATAGGCTTCACATACAAACTTAAATCATGATATTAAGTGTGTCTACACTTCAAAATTAGTCACAAACAACATAGAGGTGAAAGTCACCTACCAACTGCTCACTTAAGCATGAAAATGCACAATTTGAAACATAACATGATTGGAACAGATTGAGATACAAAGGATACCACATACAAGCCTCAAACATGATTATGAATGAGTATATACCTCAAGTTGATCATGAAATGCACATATAAAAAGAATGGCTACCAAGTGGCAAATGTATCCTACATGATGAATGGGGGTGTGTCGCACCTCGAAAAATCACTGAGACATTTCGGAGAAATGACCCTCGCGCAAAAGGCGCGGAAATGCGGTTCGACAGAGTCGCCACCAAACTTTATTTATCCCGAATAAACGGGAGAGGAAAATATCGAGAAAACCTCTTAAAACGAAAGGGATAGGAACAGGGCTGTCGTAACCAAGTTCCGGGTTCGGGAGTCGGTTACGCGAGGGGAAGGTATTAGCACCCACTCACGTCTGTTGTACTCAACGGGAACCTCTTAGGGTATTTGAGGAGAGTGTTGTCTAGGTTTGGTTGTTTTTCTTCTTGATGTTAAAGGAGAATTGGTAGGTTAAAAGGTTAAAGACGCTAAGGAGAGATGGGTGGTTAGAAGATAGGGTGCTCGCCAAGGATTAGGGCCTTTGTGCCTACGTATGCTCATTTGGACGAGAATGAGAAATCAGAGCTTTGTAGTTCGACTACGGGAAAGGTTGGGAAAAGTTGTGGGTGGAATAATGGAGAAAGATAGAAGTGTGCTCGCCAAGATCATCACAATCTTGTGCCTACGTATCTTATATTCAAGAATGAATAAAGAATCAGAGCGTCTGTAGTTCGTGGTAACAACCACGAAATGGATACGGGGAAATGGAAAATGGAGGGGAGGTAGCTCGCCAAGATCATCGTGATCTTGTGCCTACGTATCTTACATTAGAATGAGAATGAAGAATCAGAGCAGTCGTAGTTCGTGGTAACGACCACGAAATGAGACGGGATTGAAATGGGTTGAGGATAAAGAGTTGGATGTTTTGAAATCGAAAGAATGAACTAATAACAACTCAAGGGCGTGCCTCGAGATTTACTCATTCGAATATTCAAAGAATGCTAGATTTTAAGAATATCCCTCTTTCGTAAGTTTAAAAAAAACGTTTGTAGAAAGATTGGATCGAAAATGGAATGCGAGGCAAAAAGTGGTTGGTTCGAAAAAAGGGTTCGACGACGAGTCGAGGAATTGATTAGAAGATAGAACCGACTTGACGACGTGTCAAGGGTTAGATGGTGAGAAACGATATTAGTCCCTAAGGGTGCCCTTAATATCGAAACCACGGTGAATTGTGAAGTGTGTGCGAAATGTCGACGGTTGCGAATGCGTACGAGCACTCGACCTAGGAGAACGTTTGAAAATGTTTTGGTTTGAAAAAGTAGAAAGATTGAATAAATAATAAATCAAGGGCGTGCCTCGAGAATTATTTACTCGGAGATTCAAGGAATGCTAGATTCCAAGAACCTCTTTCTTTCGGAATTTGAATTGAGAAAAATGTTGAGAAAATGATTTGAATCGAATTGAAGGTATGAAAAGAGTTTGTGGTACGAGAAGTGAGAATACGAGATTGGATTTGAAAAGCATAGGAGAAATGACAATTATTTAGTAAATGAGACGTCGGTCCCACAACTCATTAATCGGGGTATCATTTGGATGCTAGATCCTAACAACACCTTTTTCATTCGGAAAATGTTTGGGTGAACAACGAAGATATCACACAGAATGCTAGATTCCTATGATATTTCTTTATCCAAAATAGCGTACTAAAAGATGAAATGTCGAACAATATATTACTTAAGGCGTACGCCTCAATAAAAAACGTCCAAAAGCCCAAGAGGTGCTAGACTTCAAGGATTTAGTTTGATTTGAAAAAGTACTCGAGGTTAGTCGAGATTTGAATTTAAATTTTAAATGTGTGCATTAGCAAAGTGGACTAGTCTTCTAAGTGACCAACTAGAGGTAATTGATGAAATAGGTATCACTGTAAGGAAGCCCAGGATTAAGCTTTAAAATGTTGTGTATGGTGATCAAAGGTTGATGGCGAGGCTTTGAAAGCACTCGACTTACATGGGTGAAAAATGGCTCGATGAATCGAGAATTTAATTTTAAAAATGGTTTTGAAGCATTAAAGCATAAGTAAGAAAATAACTATTACATTTGGGGAAGTTGGGATGCATTGTCATTGAATAGGGAGAAATAAACAGACGTAAGTGCGTACCAACAACATTGACTTGAATTTAGGAAGCTTTTGGTCTTGGCCCACTTCATTTACCAAAGCCGAAAAGAGAAAAGATTATTGAACCACTTAATTAGCTTAATCCAATTTAATTATTAAAATTATTCGATTAACAAATTATGTGATCGAATAATTAAATTAATTAAAATTGATTAAAAGGATTAAATAATTGAAACTCCATTAATTAATTAATTATGTTAATCAAAATTAATTATCTAAATTATCTGATTAACTCAAATAATTAAGTTAATTAAAATTTATTAACAAAATTAAATAACAAAGTAAAAAATAATAACTAATATCTAATTGATTTCTCTTTAATAACTTCTATCAACTGCTCCCAAATCATTATGACTTCCACTCCAGCATGGACGAAACTTGCGAAGCGCAGCATGGCAGTGGCAACCTATCATAGAATAATATAACTTGCAAGCAACATCATTTCCACAACATGAATACCGAATAACCATAACCAACAACAACTTCTAATTCCAACAATTTAACTAATACGGATACGCAAGAAAGTGAGCAACCAACAACCAAAATTAAACAAAATCAAAACCTTCAAACTTATATCAACTACAACACTGATGAACAATGAATAAGTCCAAAAAAACTAGTTCAGTTCTTTCTCTCTAAAGCAACCGCAATAAGAGTTCAAAATTCGAATCCGCTGCGACAAAATATTCATCACAATGCACAAGTTAAAATAATATTACCAACCGAATTGCCCTGACGTTGCTGCTGACTTATAGTGCGTCGTGTATCATTGTAACTTCAAATTACTGTTTGATGTTTGGCCGTGAGCTTTTTTTGTTGGCGTCGTTTGTAATCACCTACTTTGACACCTCTCTCCATTTATCATTGGCGTGAGCTTGGAGCACAGCATGTGGGGGAGCCGTGGTTGCTTCGTGTGCTGGTTCGGTGATAGTGATGAATTTGAGATGAGCAGAAACTTCACAGGCAGCTGCAAGAGGGAGCAGGGATGGTTCTCGTCACGAGATTTCGGAGTTGAATGTGTTGGCGTTAATGTCGGTAGTTGCAGTTCTTGCTTCAAGTTGTTGTTGATAAACTGCAGCTCTATACAATTTGAATCCATGTTTCTACTGTCGAAATTCGAAGTCACAACCTGCGCGGAATCTGTCAAAAAGAGAACACAACAAATGTTTAATAGCATCTAGGAGTAACAGCCAACATCGCGTGGTGAATGGTATGATTGATGGCTTTGTCGTTGAGTCTGTGGCGGAACCGAAGTGTAACTAGAAGGAAATCTTAAACGAAGGTGAGGATATGGTGTTGCTATGACTTGATTTGGTTATTATTGAAATCAAATGCTTTATAACCGAGTGTGATTTCACTGAGTTCGAAGGCTTTGAATCCGAGTATGAGCTTGTTGAGTCACGTCGTTTGCTGAAGGATGATGTAAGTTGTTGCTGTTATGAACAGAGGAAGAACGGACCAAAAGGATGTCGTGTTTCTCGAACGTTAAGAGATTGGCGTCCATCTCTTCGATACGAAACTACAACAATCACCAAACTTGAGTCTGAATCTCGGATTCAACCTCAAACCTGCATAACAAGCCAGTCACAGACAATAACACAAGCTCTTAAAGAAACAATAACAAATGAAAACAGAGTTGAATTGAAAACACGAATGATATCACCATCTTGCTGCTGCTATCTACTCATCAACCTATAAACCACACCAGTTGAAGAAATAATGAAATCAATGACATAACTAAACATGTTGCCTGTTGAACAGCTTACGAACATGTCATCACAATCACTAACATTCTGTTGAAGCTCGGCTACAACCATCTTTCTGTATTACAGAAGTAGCACTCTTAATTAAATCAATCATGCTCCTTGAGAGGTTGAGAGGCTCTACGCGGTACTGCTTGTGGTGGAGCTTTCGTTGAGCTGAGTGTGAGACGCTCCGAGAGATGCCCAGGCTGGTGATGATTTCGAATGCGCCGTTAATGATATGAGACGGTTGTTATCACGAGTTCGAAGAGGCGGAGATGGTGAGCGTATGGGTTTCATAATGATGGGTGGGATTCCGATTTGGGATTGAGAAAGGAAGGTGGTTGTTCGGCGGTCGTATATGGTTGAAAAGGAGGTTCGTAAGGATGGTATTGATTGAAGACGATAATGATGGACTGAGGACAGTGATGAAAAGCTTTGGTCGTGATGTAAGGTCGTGACGGCGGATTTGGAAGAAGGGTTTCTTTAGGGTTTGGGTTAGGGTTTCCAGCGGCGGATTAGGGTTTCAGAGGTGATGAACAGTGTCCCCCCCTTTTAGGTTTTTTCTCAGCCTTTCAGAAGGGATTCGAGTCCCTCTTCTCAAATCCAAAACGGGCCCAAACGTGGGCCATTCTCCCACACCCAACTCTAATTCTTTTTCTCTTATTTAATTAATTAATCACTAATAAAACAAATAATTAACTAATTAAACAAACATAACTTATAAATAAATCTTAATAATGACAATTGTATAAATATTAGCAATTATATATAAAATAAAATAAAAGCAAAAACATTAGTATTTACCTAAAAAAAATAGTAGTAACATTCACCTACAATGGCAAGCGGACACGTGTCTAAATAATCAATAAATTAAACAAATAATGCAAAAATGAAATAAGAGCAAAAAATGCAAAAAAAAATTAAAAAAAGGTAGGACAAATTTAGGGTATGACAGGCTGTCAAGCAGAAAAAGCATAGTATACACAAAGATGTTGGTTCACATACACCTACAAATCCTAGACACTATCTAGAGGCACCAATACTCATGGAATGATTCAAATCAACCCAAATAGCAAGATGAAATGTGCAGCTGGTTTTCAAAACAGTTTGGCAGCATAAGGGGTACAAACTGATCACGTAGAAAATTGGTGGTCTCATGTTAAAAAGATAGCACATACACATCAAAAATATGAAGATAAATGAGTTCACCCTCAGAAATTAAACATATTGCATTTGGAAAAAAATCTGGTATGGTCATGGTATGTTTTGGCTATGAAAGTGCATTTTGCAAGTGAAATGAGAAAGCAAGTGAACATAGATCAAACCAACAAGATACACACATCATAATCATGATAAGGAATGAGATCATGCATAGAAATCAGGCTTATGGCAGTTGGCACAGAAATTGACATGTTGTGGCATATTTTGGCTTAAAAATGCAATTTGGAAGTGACAAGAGAAAACAAGTGGACATAGATCTATCAAACAATATACATACACCATAATCATGAGGATGGATGAGTTTTAACTCAAAATTTAGGCATATGCAAACAGAAATGAGATGTGACATGCTAATGACTATGAAAAAGATGCTTTGAAACAGGATTTGGTACAATAGGGCACTTTCAAGGTAATGAGATTTATGATGAAACAAATGTCATACACATATCATAAATATGCTAATAGATGAGATTATGCTCAAGAAATGGATCAAATCATTACCAAACAGAATAAGGCATTGTGAAACTCATGAAATGCAAAAAGATCAACTCATTATGCAGCAAACAAATTCATGGCAGTTGGGGAAATTGAGCATCACATATAAGTTTAAAACAAGTAGAACAATGATTCTAGGTATGGATAAAGCAAAACTCAGTTGGAACAGAAAATGGTATATTTGTAGTATCATAAGGTTTTGAAAGATGCAGTTGGAAGTGACAAGTTGTTTTTTGAGAAAGCAAGGCAGTTTGGACATACACATACCACATACAACCTCAAAACAAGTTACATGATGTTTTCACAACTTAAAAACCACATAGGCTGCACAAAGTGAAAACTGGTGTGCTAGTTCAAATATTTTTGACAGCAAAACACATGAAATCTCATAACAAGCTTCAATGAACAAATCTCAAGTTTTCAACATTTTAACAAGCCCAAATAGACAAAACAGATCATATAAACACAAATCAATAGTTTAGAACACTTAAAACACCACATGGCAAGCACAAACCTCTTAACACCAAGCTCATGGTAATGATAAAGCCAAATGACACAAAATAACATGAATGTGAAAACAAGAACCAAACTAAATTAAAACATGATCTAGGGCAGGGAGATCTCATGAACCAACTTACAAGTTATCCAAATATCACCAATAAACCAAGATTGACAAATCTAGGGCAAGCACACCGACATTTCAATGTTGGATCCCTAAAACTACCATATAGATAAAATCTTCAAAACAAGTTATTCACAATATCAAAGCTTCATATTGATAACATATCATCAATATATCATTCATGTATAACATACTTTGACAAAAGCAATACCATAGTCATACAACATGAGTTCTTGACAAAGAACCAAAATGGGACAGCAATGACTATATTTCACAACAAGCACCTTAACATTGTAAAAGATGATAATGTATAAACAATAAAGAGTTTGAACATTACAAAGCTTTTGTAGACAAATCTTGATCAAGCTAAAAAGTTAAGAAACCCAGAGACCTTCTTCTTTGGCAAGGATTTAGAGTTTTCTTCCTCTTGAAGCAACAAGCTATCTTTCAAGACAGTTAGAGTTGAGAACCTCCCAGTTGGTTTTTGAGACTTTGGACAGTTGAGGTATGATATATATGAGATGTTGGGAGTGTTGGAATGGTGGGAAATGCCTCAAGTAAAGATTTGGCTTCCAAAGTGCATGAAAGTCAACATATCAAGGTATAAAGTTTGACTTTTAGGAAAATGATGTTTTTGGGTGGTTTGAGTGTATGGACACCTTCTACACAATGTTTATGGATTGTGTAAATGGTTTTGAGTGGCTTGGAAGTGGTGGAACTGAGTTTGAGCAGAGTTTTACTCAAGACAGATTTTTAGTGAAAACTTGAAGTTTTTTGAAAATGAAGTTTTTGAGGAAATGGTGGAGAGTTGAGAGTTGTTGTTTCTCTTGGTTTTTAAGAGTGCTCTGGTGTGTCAAACATTATAGAGAATGCCTCTATTTATAGTGAGAGCAAGGGTGAGGGCAGCCTTGGCTTTTCCATATTTTGGAGGGAGTTTGTGAAGTTTTGAAATGAATCTTGCCAAGATCTCTACATATAAGTTCCATGGCTCAAGGAAAGTCAGAAAATCAAGTGGAATGATGCATGAAGTGACTCCATAAGGCTTAGAGTGATGAGTCTTGCAGCTGCTACAGTTTTCTTAGGAGAACAGTTTCTCTTTCATGGCTTTTAAATGAATATTATAATGTCCATTTGCTCCAAATTGAACAAACTCTCCAATTCTTCATTTTTTCTGCATTTTCACTCATCCACACCTCTAATTATCAGATTGAATCATAATCCAAGGGTCAAGGATAGCTCAAGTTGTGGAAATCTGAATTTTGAAAAGTGTTGGATTGGTAATCTCAATTGTGGCAGCCCTAACTTTCATGATCCATAACTTTCTGCTCACAAATGCTATTGAGCAGTTCTACCACAATTTAGAAAGCCCTCAAGTAGCTCTATAACTTTCATGCTTTTGATATTTCCAAATTCTAAATGGAACTAGGTTGAAAAACCCTTCCAAGTTGTTAAAAAACAAGCCTAAAAGTGAAATTTTTCTAAGTTATTTTCCCTTCTTGAAATAAATTTTGTCATAACTCCAAATCTATGCATTTTTTGATCATGGACCAATTTGAGGCTTTTGTAGGAATTGTCAAGAGCTTTCCAATGAGCTTTGAACCACTTCATTTGGATGTGTGGTTGAGGAGTTATGGTTTTGCCCCTTTCAAAACCCTAATTCCCGACTTTCGCAATTACTTCCTAACCCTTGATCCAATGGTCATGAAATTTTATGGGAAGGTGTAATATAACAGAAGGAACATTTTTGATTCACATCTTGAAGTAAAATTCCTTATTGTTGAAGAGTTGACTTTTCGGTCAACCGTTCGATCAATCGGTGACTACCGAGTCGACTGTTGGGGCTCCGGGTATTCTGAGGACTTGAAACTCTTTGGATGGACTTTACTAAGCCATAAGAACTTAATGGACCTTTATGCCACCATTGAAACACTTTTTAAATCAAAAGTCAAACTACAGTTGACTTTTCCTGATCAAAAACCCTAATCGGGTATCTTGAACTGCACTGTTCTCAATTCTTGGGTGACCACCTCAAATTGAATTCATACTTGACCCAATTTAGTATTCTTGATCTTGTTTGAAGTTGAATCAATCCAAAATAATGATTGATCAAACCATCGAAGCCTTGATTTTGACGGTACGGAACCTTGATTCATCTGCATCTTGACAAAGATAAACTTGAAATGGGTTAATGTTAGTTAATCAAATGAATATGATCCTACAATGATGATAAGGATCTAAGGGGTCAAAATTTGGGGTGCAACACCAATAGATAAACACGCAAGCTCTAGGATTGACTCGCATAGGGGATGGGAAACGGTCCCAGCATAGGGGATGGGAAGAGTCCCCAACAATCAGATCCGTAACAGAGTCGCCAACTATCGCTACTGCGAAAAAAGGTGCCAGCAAAGACAAAAGAGTCGCCACCTATCATTATTTATCCCAAAGGAGGGAAAGGAAACAATCAGGAAAAACCTAACGAAAAGGAAAAGACAAGGTCATCGCAACCAAGTCTGGGTTCGGGAGTCGGTTATGCAAAGGGAAGGTATTAGCACTCCTCACGTTCGTTATACTCAACGGGATCCATGCTTGTTGTGTTTATCGGACGGGTTGTTTATCTATCTACCTATCAAGGCTGGCTCAAAAGAAAAGAAAAAGGACAGGACTCGACAAAACAATCGCTGTTCTGGGCCTACGTACTCCCTCGTGCAATGGGAAAGTCATAGTCAATGTAGTTCGACTAACTACGGGTGATGGGGGAAGGTCCCTCGCCAAGACATCGCGTCTTGTGCCTACGTACTTTCATCTGGTATGAAATATCAGAGCGAACGTAGTTCAGGATAAAATGAAACACAGGTTGATTTATTTGTTTTTACCCGAGTAAAGTTAAACAACAATTCCAGCAGTTAGGGACAATGCCTATTTGCGGTAGAACTGAAACTTAACAGCACTCTTTTCATCAGAAAAGGTTTTCCTTGAATTAAGAGCCCACGGGGCAAAAAGGTTTGAATGTTTGTTTTTTGTCTTTTATGAAAGAAGTGTTTTTTATGAGTGTTTGTAACTCATACTGCACTAGAGACTATGACTTAGGAACGAATGCGTCGCATATCGTCCAAAGGACGTATACTAAACACTCTAGACGATTGAGAGGAGACCGCTCAATTATCATTTCCCAAGTGGCTTAAGGCTCGTAATGTACGGTATGAATCTGCCTTTATTATGTGTTTTAATGTTTTGAGATGAAAAGAGAGGGGACTCTACAGGGGAAACTATCAAGCATCCTACTGTTGTCATGCAATGGATTCATCCTATGGTTGAGTTTGAAAGGGGAATCTACCCTATTGTTATCATGCCTGGATTCATCCTAACGTCTATCATCACTATCCTTGTCAAAGGAAGTGAGAGCCCTAAGGGAACATGTCAAAGGTAAACACCAGCAGAAATCATTAAACAGATGAGTATAAAGCTATCAAGCTACTGAGATAAGAACATGTAAATATGCAATGCATCAGTACAAGCAGAAGGAGGAAATCTCAACTTCTAATGCAAACAAGACAAGCACAGAAGAAAACAAAGCACACAAGCAACGGAGGATCACCTCAACCTTCAATGCAAACAAACAAGAGTAAGTATGAAAGCAGGCAGACAACGAAGCAAAGGGAGGAGCACCTCAACCTTTAATGCAAATAAGCAAAGAGAGACTAGCTCAACCTTTCAATGCAGTCATGCACCTAAACAAGAGTATTTACTCATGCAAATCTATCCTAATGCATCACAACAACAGGTAGTCAAATAAGAATGCAGTCGTGCACCTAACAAGAGTGTCTACTCATGCAAGCCTATCTTAATGCATCACAACAACAGATAGCCAATCCATCAGGAGAGAGACAAACAAGAAGAGCGACAAGGAATTCATTCCAAGGCTACATCATGTTGGATGTGTATCAACACAAGAGTCCATCATGGGCTCAACCTCTTGAGGGATGCACAGAATCCAACCAAAGGAAGGATTAGGCTCTCCCAAGAGGGATCCTATGTCAATAGGACAGAGAAACTGAGTGTAGGTCCTAGATGTCAATCTAAGGTATCTGGTTAAAGTGTATCAACACAGAAGGTCCATCAAAGGCTCAACCTGTTGAGGAATGCATAGAATCCAACCAAAGGAAGGATTAGGCTCTCCCAAGAGGGATCCTAAGAAAGGGACTTGGAGAAAGAAGATAGTATAAACCAAAGGAATATACTATGCCATTGAATGTCTATCCAAGGCTCAACCTCTTGAGGAATGCACAGAATCCAACCAAAGGAAGGATTAGGCTCTCTCAAGAGGGATCCTCATCAGGACTAGGAGAAGGAAGATAGTATAAACCAAAGGAATATACTATGCCATTGAATGTCTATCCAAGGCTCAACCTCTTGAGGAATGCATAGAATCCAACCAAAGGAAGGATTAGGCTCTCCCAAGAGGGATCCTCATCAGGACTAATTGTTGAGGTGGATAGGGAAAAGCCAAGCAAAGAAGCCACACAGGGGAGAGGGATCACCCACAAAAGCCTCTAAGAAACCCTAATCTCTAAGCACTTAAGGTTATCTATCCTAAGGGATCTATGAACACTAACAAGCACTGAAAATTATTCTACAAAGGTTTCAACCTATACTTTATACTAGCAAGAAGGATTGAGGAATCTAAAGTTGGTTAAAGATCACCTTTGGAGTCAAACTATGTGAAGTGCTAAGTTAGGGTCATCCTAAAAACAGCCCTTATGTAAAACCTAAGAAATATAGGAAATCATCCCTAAATATTATAATAAAAATTCTAAGGGACCCTAAGGATGTCATAAACCTATGGTAAAAATTTCAGAGCCAAACTCTAAGTTTAAGGGCACTAACTTAATGCTAAACCTAAAGGTGTGTTATGGGAAGTTCAAAAGGGAATGGTCCTAAAGAACTAGTTCAAAACCTATCAAGATGGAACCCTAAAAATACAAGAAAAATCATACAAGTCAATCAAAGAGCCTAGAGCTATCAAGAAAAAAATTAGGCATTGAATCATAACCATGATCAAGTAATAAAATCAGCAAGCAAGCATATATTTTTTACATTTATTTAAATGAGAATTTAAATGAAAAATACACAGAAAATCCAAAATGCATCAAAAATGAAAATAAAAGATGCACCAAATTAAAATACAATTTTAATTTCCTTCATGATTTTTCTCAGAATTATTTGGCAATTTTTCCTATTTTTTATGAATTAAAATGAATCAATCAATAAAACATAAAAGAAAAAGAATTAAAAGAAATTAAACTGCAAAAAAATGTCACAGCCACAGGATTGGGAGACCAGTCAATGCATCTCACGCTCCAGAAAGCGCCACACAAGCGCTGAGAGGTTTAAGTGAAACGCATCGTTTCACTGGGGGATTGGGTGTGGTCAGTTGACTCACGCGCACCGTGAGTCTTAATCTTGGGCATTCATTCCAAAAGTAATCCAATCCTACAGTCTATGCCATGCCACGTAAGCGAAGCCCTAGTCAACCTAACTGGAATTAAAACTCACACGTTGGATCCACTTACCAAGTCGACACAGTCAGCCAGATCTAGCGGTTGGAAGATCATCTTCCTCAATTCAAACCTGAGATGGAGGGAAGCTTGCAGTGGTGGCCGGAGAAGACTCCGGTCGTCTTCTCCGGCGAGAGCAACGATGGCTCTGTCATCAAACACCATGAAACACCACAAAAGTTATATCAATCTACTCCTTGTCTCATGTTGATCATGATTCCACGATTTAATTTTGTTTTTCTTTCAAGGATTGGCCAAAATGAAAGCCAACAGAAAACGTGCATCATCCACAATTCTCACAAGTCATCATCTAACTTAACCTAAATTCATCTAGGCACTATCAGAGACCTAACCACATACATAATCTACTATAATTCAGCATAATTAAAGAGAATTTTGGAAAGAATAAAAATTGTGAAAAGCTTTGAACAGAGGCACAGATTGGTGATGAAGCTTGCTTGAATCAATCCAGAATCACTCAATGATTGATGGTGAAGCTTTCTTGATGCTTGATTGTGCTTGAAAATGCTTGAATCTCAAAAACGAATTTCAACTCCAAGCTTGATTTTCTCCAACTGATCTAACCGTTTTCCCACCAAAATGCATCCCTCTTCATCCAGTCATGGTAGGAATCTTATATAGAACTTGTTTGGATCAACTTCAGGCCCAATCATGGCCCATAAAGTCCATTTCAAGTTTTCACTTTTCTCCACTTTTTCCAATTTTCCAATGCATGAAAATGGCTTGCCTTGAGCACCAATTTGGTTCAATTCAATTGTGCAATGCATGGTGAGCATGAAGGGCTCAGATTAATGCCTTGATTTCAATCAATGGTGTGTAATGGTTTGGTTGCTTCAAGCTTAAGGAACTTGTGAAATGTCCATGTAAATGGCTCCAATTTTGAAATCCATCAATGCCATTGTTTTTAAAATGCCAAATGCACTAAAAAAATGCACAAGTTTGCATAATTTTGAGCCATTGTGAATTAATTTGAATTTTTGCCCTTTTTATGCCTTTAATGATTCATTCATGAAATTTCCTTCTAACAATCCTCATTCCAATCCATATCAATGGATTCTTGGTTCTTGGTTTGAAAAATAACATCATTTTGAACCACTTTCAAGTTGGACAAATCTCCATTTGAGGTATGCAAGTTGGTGAAATGGACCTATAACCCAAAATGACCTATAATCTTACTTTCCCAAAATGCCCTTGACTTGCCAGCTCCATATCTTGAGTTCTACAAATCCAATCGTGGACTTCTATTACTCTTTGGAAAGCTAAGAAGATAAGGAAGAACATTTATGTTCACCTAAAGTTAAGGATAAGTTTCCTTCTAGGTCAAAAATGGCATGGAAGTTGGTTGACTTTCAAGTACCAAAATCACATTCATCTGATGACATGTAACTTGTCTGCCTCATAACTTGAGTTCAATAAACCCTATCAAGGACTTCTAGTACTCAAATTAAATCTATGATTATGCTCTACAACAATCATGTTGGGGTCAAGCTGAGATGAAAATCACATCTTGAGTTATGTTGTCTTGAAGTTAGGCATTAAACCAGGGGATTTTACACTGTCAAGCTTAGAAACCCTAGCCTACGAACTCCTCACACTCTTGATTCATGATGAGATAGTCTTGAAATCATCCCTTGGGTGTCTCAAAACATCAATCCATGATTACATGGCCTTGAAATTAGGTCTCAATCTTCTTCAAATCAACTGTTGACTTAAGGGTGACCAGATGAAACCCTAATTGCACCAATCTTGGTTGTAGCTTCTTATACTTTGCATAATGACTTGTCCAATCTCCATGATGACTATCAAGACACCATATGGACTCTCTCAATGCTCTAGGTCCATATCTATGGATTTACCATCATCAGATGGCTTCCCACAACCTTCAAATTAGGAAATGTGCACATTTGGCTTCAGCCACTCCTCTGAGGATCTTTGACTTCTTTGCTGAGGATATCAACCCTTAGATACTTGAATAAAGACTCTTAGATAGCTTCATGACCCGGGTAGCCTTTTGTTGGTATTCATACCTCTTGATCTCCTGCACACATGTCAATGCAATGCAGATGATAATGCTAAAATAAATGCAATGAAACACAAGCTAGGTAAAGAAAAAGGTTAGGCAAATTTTGGGGTGCAACATCTGGAACAAAAAGTTGATAGAAAATCCCAAAGGATAAAAAGGTTTGAATTTTTTTGTGAATTTTAAATAAGTGACTTGAATTTGTTTGATATTTTTATTGCACTAAAGTTTATGACATAGGATCGAATGCTTAACAAGATCGACCCAAGATGGGAAGTATACAAAGCATTATAGACAAGGTAAGGAGAAACTCCCACTTATCACTTCCCACATACTTAAGGCTCGTGGCACACAATACTCATCATTTTTATTAAGTGTTTTGACTTTTGTTTAGAGAAAGTAAAGAGACTCAAAGGGCAAAGGAAAATCTAGGGGAAACTCTTTTAGATGTTGTCATGCAAAATGACCCTATAGTTGAGGATAAGAAAGGGAAGTCTACCTAATGTTATCATACAAATTATGGACCTAAGTTTGAGGTTAAAAGGAACTACCCTAATTTCTATCCTACTTTGAAACTAATAAAAAATTAAGTACAAACTAAGAGCCCTAAGGGAGCTTGTGGTCAAGCATAAGTAAACATTAAACAACTCAATCTTAAACAACAAATATGAATTCAAAATCCAAAATAGAAGAAAAGAGGAGAAGAGAAGAAGGATGTTAAAGCAACACAAGGTATGGAGAATACAACATCAATGCATAAGTGTCAAACCTTATGATTAAAATCACAAGCATGCTTATCATGATTAAAGTGTTCACACTTCCAAGCTCAAGAGAAAAAAATGAAGACAATCAAAGAAGTGTACAAGAAAACTTGTTTTAGAACCATAATTGAACACCATTAACCATCATACAAAGGCAACATGAGCTAAGAAAGATACAAACTGAACAAAGTCGGAACTCACATCACATTATGATCAATTCAATTCTAGACGAAAAGAGATTCACCACACCATCCAACATGAACCACAACAAACACTATGTACTCATTAATCATCAACTCATAAAAGTAAATCATACATTGTTAAAATAAATGAGATTAGGTGAAGGAATCAAAATGGGTAGTAGAATTATCTTGAATATTAATACAAACATTAACTCATGGATAGCAAGAAGAAACCTCAAAGATCAAGTTCAAAGCATGCACCAAAACTAGCTAAACTTAAACCGTGATCATCTTCAAAGGAAACATGTGTTCAAACAAGGTAAAAAGCACAAGTGATCATATAATACACACCATAACATGAAGATCATAAGCAAACTCAATTGATTCAATTCACATTCAAGTCCAAAATATCTAACAAGTTCAAGAAGGATCATGTTTAAATCATGCACAAGAAAACACTCAAATCATCCATTCAAAGAAACAAAAGATCATGTGAAGAAAGAGGTGAGAAATGATCATACAATGGAAATCATAACATGAGGATCAGAACCTTAAACATGTCAATCAAAGCATACAAGAGTTAACAAGCATCAATTGGAACATGCCAGGGACCATCTCAAGAAACTAGTTCAAGAACATTAAAGAAACATGGTCAAAACAACATCAACTTGGAAATTCAACTAAAAATTAGAAAAAATTACCGAATAAAAGTGAATACAAAGCTCTAATCAAGTTAATACAGCATGTAATCTCATCAAATAAACACCTCAAAATTCACTCAAGCACAAGTAAGCACAATGGTTTAAAACTAGGTTAAGCATCATGTATACTCAACCCAAAACCAAGTCACATTTAGGCATCAATAAAAAATATAAAAATGGCCTAATAAATTCCAAAAAGAGGCTCTAACTCATGTTATATCCACCAAGTACAAGTGAGCAAAATATTTTAAGAAGAATTGCATAAATGCATCACAAACTGAACCAAACAATCTCATATAGGAAGCTAATTTTGCAAGAATCGAGGATCAATTCAAACCAAATAAACAAAATCCAAGAAATGATCACCAAGGCATAAAAATCACACTCAATCAATCATCAATTATATTTCAAAACATGTGGAAAAGATTGGATCAAAAAATGCATAGCAAAGTCATCAAGAGGTCAAACCCTAATCAAGGACAAAAATGGAAAACCACTTCTCAAAAAAAATCCAAATAAAATACAAAAATAAATGGAAAAATAAAATAAAATATCCAAAAATATCTCAACATGTCCATGGATTAGAAGCAAATTTTTATGTATTTTTAATAATCAAGGAACGAATAAAATAAAAACTAAATTGAACATGTAGAGAAAATAAGAAAAAGAGAAAGAAATAAAGGGAGGGGTGAGATCGGAAAAATCAGGAAGAAAGAGATCATGTTATGATGCGTAATGGGCTCAAACAAAAGGGGTATGGATAAAAAACATGCACAAAGCCCAAACCAAATTAAAACGATTTATAAATAACAACTAGCCATGTGTACATGCCAACTCAACCTCATTAATCCATTCAACCCTGACTCACCCAAGCCAACCACTCACGCAACAACAACACAAATTATTCAAATTTGAAAAAAGTATGCGCGTTCCACGTCACATTATCCCTAACCTTCAGATTCTAGAGCTCTAACTTCGATTGTCTTCTCTTGCGAGCTGGTCGCCTGAGCAACCACAGACCACCCAAAAACACAAAGTAAGGCCACCATCCCCCTTGTTTTTCCATGTAGATCAATATTCTGGCCTTAAAAACGACATTTAAGCTCTCTAGCAATGTAAAATCAGGCCATGAAATAATAAAATCACAAACTGAACTTCATCAAACAAGAATAACAACCACTCAGACATGCTTAGTAATGTCATAACACATCAACCAAAACAATCATAAACACATAGCACACATGAACTAAGAGAGTAAGGGTTGAGAAATTTTACTAAGTGGATATGGTCCACTACCCCTTCAAACCTTGCATATTCTTGAAGGAATCGTCACCAAATGTTTCAACAATCTTCATTGGTGATGAATCTGGAAAAAATGGATGAATGAGGCCAGGTTTGGAGTGCATTAACTTAAAGAGAGTTGCTTCTACGGTTGGACATGAAGCAAAGTGGCTAGGTTTTTTTTGTGGTTTGGCAAATGCAAATGAAGAAGGAAGCACGTTTATTGGTTGGCACAGTTTTTGGCTGACAGTAAGCTTTGTAGGAGGTTTCGATAGTGTTTTGGATGAGCGAAAAGAGTGAAAATGTGAGGTTAATTAAGTGTTAAGAGAGCTAGCACGTGTGGCAAGTTTTTGTGATGCATTCTCACATTTCCCACTTTAGCAAAGGAATTCAAATTGTGTGATGAAAGCATGTGTGTTTGTTGGCTCATTTTGAGTAACATTTTGGCAAGGAGAATGTGGTACAATTCGTGTATGATGAGGTACAAAGGTAATGCTACATGATTAATCTAATAGTGTCATGAAAAATATGCCTTGTAACCATAACCATACAACACACTTTAGGTGATGATAACTTGGTGAAAACAACTCCAATGAATGAGTTTTTTAGCTTGCAAGAAAGTAGGGAGAATGATGAACCACTTTCATGTTCACTGATTCTTGATATAAGGCTAAGAGGATGAAGAAAAATCCACATGAAAGTATGTCCACAAATTGGCCAAGAAACTTGAAAAAAATTCTAAGTTACGAGACACTTTTGACAACTTGATGACATGAAGTTTGAAGCCTCATATCTTGAGTTCTAGGTACTTAAATGATGAGTTCTTGGTATGATTGAAAATCTTGTAAGAATCTTAACAACATTGATGTTAGAGTAAAATTGAATTGGAGTTTAGATCATGATGAAAAATGTCTTGGAAGTTAGCTTCGTGAAGTTGGCAAATCACTTCCTAAATTTGGCATCTTGAGCACTCTAACTTTGGGACACCATAATTTGAGTTCTAGTCACTCAATTGGAGACTTCTTGTAATTAAAAGAAATCTTGGTGAATGAAGAATAAATTTTATGTTGGAGGAAATATGATATGAAGCTTGCATCATCAATAAAATGGCTCTTGAAAACATGTCCTCCAAGCTGAACTTTCATACTTAGAAAAAACTCTAAGTGTTGAAATCGCCACTCTTGATTTTTCTCAACTTTAAGCCACCATAAAATTTTTTTAAATGAATCCTTTGGATTTGCTTACTTCTATAAACTTGTATTTCATGATGTCCTCTTTAATTTGATTACAAGTTTGCCTCATTTGGATAAAGGATGAAAAAGTTATGAATGTTACAAGATGGCTAGAAATTAGGGTTTTCCGCAATTAGACAAATTTCACTAAAACCCTAATTTGCCAACTCTCCAAATTTTATGATTCTTCATGACCCAACCTCAAAATAAAACTTAAAATTACTTAAAATGTCCATGATTGACTTAAAAAAACAAGAGTTGACTTTTTGAAGCCACAATTGACTTTCTTGACCAGATGAAACCCTAATCCTCTTTGCATTGACAGAGGTATATGTGATGACTTGGGAAGAGATATGATACATGTATGAACCCCTTGATATATATATATATATATATATATATATATATATATATATATATATATATATATATATATATATATATATATATATATATATATATATATATATATATATATATATATATATATATATATATATATATATATATATATATATATATATATATATATATATATATATATATATATATATATATATATATATATATATATATATATATATATATATATATATATATATATATATATATATATATATATATATATATATATATATATTTAGCCATAGAACCAATATTTTCTCCAAGAATCAACCATTAGAAGCCTTTGATCAAAATCCTAATTTAGGCATAAGAGATAGCAGAGTAAGATCAATGCTTGCAAACCCTAATCTAGATGATTATGTGAGATTGTTGAGAATGTCTTAATTATGGAAGGACTTTCAAGCTTAATAATACAACAAGATTGAATACATCCTCTTATTTCTTTGCTTTAGGACCATCTCCTCCTCTTGAGCATCCACGAAGATACCTTGATCCCATGTTTAGAACCAATGTTATGCACAAACGAAGATGCAAATGAAAACACAAATCAAATGAAGCATAAGCCAAAAAGGTTAAAGAGTAAGAGGGAAATTTTGGGGTGTTACAGGCGTAACCGGTTACACTGCTTTAAAAATGAATTTTTGAGCAATTATGTGAGGGTGTAACTAGTTACCCAAATTGTGGTAACTGATTACACCATAAGTCAGTAGAGAAGGGTGACTGGTTACAAGGGGTGTAACTGGTTAACTCACTTGGAGTAACCGGTTAAACTGGAACCATTTTTGAAAAACCTTTACAAGTTCATAACGTTTATTCTTGGAGTCAAATTCGGGTGTCGTTTGAAGCGTCAGAAAGCTGACATGTTAAAATTTATTCAGAAATTAGTTTTGATACCAGATTTTGTATATTTTTCTTTTTGATAGAGAGAAAATAATTGTGATGCTTGTGTTGTAATGCGACATATTCATAAATGTATTGTGGTTGATTACTATATCATTGTGTTGTTGTTGTTGTCGATTGTTGTAGTATGTATTTAGTGCATGATGGACAATATTGATGGAGTAATTTGACTATGGATGTGTTGATCATTATATCGGTGTTGTTATTTCATGTATAACATGTTGCATGCATTCATGAGGATGGACATTGTTCCGTTGTTGTTGAGCCTTAATCCCAGGAGGCCAGGATTGAGTGCTGGTAGCTGATTTAAGAGGTGATGGAATCAGTGAAACATTATCGAAGGTGATGGTAAAAATTGGGGAGCTATGATCCTTGGAGGTTAGGATTAGAGCGGTGAACCTGAATGTTCATGTATTTGGTACCACATGCATTAATTCGAGTTTTGAGTCTCACTGTATTGCACATTGATTGCAACATTGTTGTGTTTGGATGATTGATGTGTTGAACATGTTGTAGTGTATTATGGAATGGGTGATGTGCATGTAATAATCTATTTCTTACCTATTATCATGATTTCCTTTATATAATTATGATATCTCAACCCTTCTATTTGAGTGTTTCCTTTTGATGGGCATCGTGCAGATAACTCACAGTAGAGGAGTTGATGTGAGTGGAAGATGGAGTCTTCTGTTTTGTTTTTAGTGTCAGCGTCTGCTCTGATGTGTAACACCGGGGTTATGGAACATTTATGTCTGTTATGTTTTGTTGGAAATTTTTGGATATCTCTAGAAGTCGTTGTTATTCATGTTTAACTTGAAAACATGGTTATGTCCTGAATAATTATTTGATAATAATGCTTCCACTGTTTCAATCAAAAGTTGATACTTTCAGACATGTTTGGTTGTTATTATTGTTAATAATAACTTTTAAAAGTTCATGTGTTACATATCATGTTATATGAGCAGTTGTTTGTTGATTTGTGACATCCTAAATGTTATTTACTCTGATTTTTAGTTAAACTACGCGAGAAATATTTAGGGTGTTACAAATTTCATGGAATAAGGACATTTATTCTGTACGATTTTTTTCCACACCATTGATGATTGTTATTCAAGGTGCCAGCTCATTCATTAAGATTCCCGTTCTACCCACCAACAAATCTTTCTTTGGCTCTATAAGGAAGACTTAGAAGAATGGAACAAGCTGCTAATCGATACAATATTCAACACTACTCATGCTGCCTTATATTCTATTATAATATTTTTCTTGTGAATATTGTAAAAACACACATAGAGCTATTGTTTGTATTGTGTAAGTAATTTACTGTACTTAAACTTTGTGTTAGTATTCTTTATAGAAATATTCTTTGTAAACATAATTTGTAAATCTCAAATCTCTTTGAGTGATTTCCTTGTGTAACTAGGGTTTAGTTTGTATATTTGAAAAGACAAAGACAATTGTCTTTTGGTGTCTGTAATCAGTTTGGTTATAGTATATTAAGTCCTTATTAAGAAGGAGAAATGACATTGGTAGGGTGGACTGGAGGTAACTTAGTTAACAACAAAGTTATTTTTACTATTCCTGTGTTTGTGCGTTGAATTGGTTTTGAAAAATCTTTGATTTATAAAAACCCAATTCAACCCCCCCTTCTTGTGTTTCTTGCAATCTTTAGTGGCAACCAAATTCGGGTTCGAAAGTTGGCTATATAAGGGGAAGGTATTATCATTCTTCACATCCGTTGTACTTAACGAGAACTGTTTTGATTGTTCTTTGCACGGATGAGTGTTAAAATCTAAAATTTACTTGCGAAAGAGGAAAAAATAAGTTTTAAATTAGTGTGTTCACCAAGATCTTGAAATCTTTTTCCTACATATCGTCACAATGCAATAAGGAAATCAGAGCTCCTAAGTTTGGGAATAAATATTTGTTGATTTATTTTAGACCTTGAAAAAGGATTTTTGGAATGATGTCATAAGGAGCAAACGAGCATGCCAAGCGTCCCGTGTTTAAAATACTCAGAATGAGGGTAGGAAAGCTCCATTCCCATTCCTTCTCCACTACTTAAGGCTCGTGTGCACAATCCCAATCGTAATTTAAGTGTTTTTTAGTTTGATTGAGAAAAGGACATTTGACGTTGAATCAAGGGTTTTTTTATTGTTTTTTAGAAAATGGTGCGGTTGATTTTAGGTCTTAGGAGTTAACTATCAATCAACGACAAACCAAAAGAAAACAGGGAAGAAAAGTACATTAAATGGGGGAGGGATACATTAAAAATTACAAGGGATATTGATGTGAGAAATAAAAGGTCTTGTTGTAAGGTTACCCAAGAGGAATCCATGAGTGTTTAAAGTGTCCTAAGTTAAGCATTTAATATTGGAATCGAAATTACATGTCCCTTTGCTTTTGGATGGTGCCATAAGTAATCAACTTGAAACTAGGATCACAAATCCATAATAATTGTCCATGAAAAGCTTAAGGCATTAAGTCCCATTTTATCTAATTTTTTAGGTCACAAAGAGAATTAAATCCTTTTGGTCTTTTCAATTTTATCATGTTTTTGTTCATTTTTTATTATATAACAAGAAATAAAAGAACAAAGGATAGAAGAAGATAAAATGACATAAAATAAAAATGCATGAAGTAAATGAATGATAATGAGCAATAAAGTAAGTTGCAAGAAATAGAATGCAAGAAGGTAAAGTTAGGAGTTAATGAATTAATAAGTCAATAGTCAGTAGTTGGGGTTAACTAATAATCCATCGAATCAGGACAAGGTAGTGTTATGTTAAGCAATCATAGCATGATTCATATAAGAATTATACTATGCGAGGTCGGCCAATGAAATTTATGCGTCAAAAGTATTAGAGAGTTAATATGAATTAACCTTCTAAAATAGAAACACAAAAATAACAATAAAGAAAGAAAAAAGATGGATAAAAGGAAATAAGGATCAAATACTAATGCTAAAATATAATAAATCACAAAAATAAAATGAAGTCAAAATATAAAAGAATGACAAAATATTAAAATCATGAAATAAAGTGGAGAGAAATTAATATAACAAAAAAAGTAAAAAAAAATAGGCTAAATAGGGGGTGCATTTGGATTCTAACTGTCTAAATAGCAACACACCAGGCACAAGAGGCGCTGGAGCCTAAAGGCAATGCTGTTCTGGGTGAAAATACAAAGAAAATGTCCTCACATAACCAGATTCGTCGGATCTGATCCAACGCCCTCTAAATGTTTAGACCAAGATTAACTACATCCATTATATTGGATGACTAGAGAAGTATCCATGATGGAAGGCTCAGATTTGAGGAGAGCATGTCCACCAAGTCAACCATGCCACACTTAGTCCAATTAGCCAAGTCACCATCAACAACCAAACGCATAGAGAGATATGGATACTCACTTAATAATTTAAATTAAAAAGAAAACGGAGGAGATGTCATGAAGAAAAACATGTAGACCATCATATTCTTCCTCCAACCTCGAGAAAATGGCATCTCAAATTTCAAGGCTTCATGGTGAAATTGACAGAGCAATATGTAACACTCAACTTTACTTTATTTATTTTCCGTAATTTAATTATGTGTTGTTGTGATTGTGTTGTGTTATTGGTGTGTTTGAGCTATCCTTGGTGTGGGGTAGTGGTCTTAAGAATAGACATTAAGGTGTTGGGGGTGTGTGAGCAATAGAGTAGAGATTGGTGGTGTGGTGAGTATAACTAATTAGATTATATTAATTAGTAATTATTTATTTAAATAATATAGGGTAAATATTATTTAGATTAAATCATTAGTCTTACTATTATTATTATTGTTATTATTTTAATTAGTGGGAATTAATAATAATAATAATATAATAATAATAAGAAAAGGCAATTAGGGAGAGGTTGTTAGAACGTGAAAACAAGAAAGAACGTGAAGTGAGAGCTAGGGTAAGGAAAAGGAGAAGCTAGGAAGAATCACCATTGTTGAAAAGCTTTTGCAAGAACTATAAGGTAAGAGTGAGGTTTTAATCATCTAAGGGATTGTATGATGATGATGGGTAGATTATGTCATGCTTATGTTGTGTTTCTTTTTCTCTATGTATGGTAATTGTTGCAATATTGTGATTGTTGGATTGACCAATTGTTTTGATGAATTATGAGTGGTGTATTGATGATATAATTGTGATTTATCATTGAATTATTGTGTTATTGCTATTGTAATTATGCAATTGATGGAATTGTATGAGGTAGATGTTTTGTTGTTGATAATAGTGTCGTACCTCGAAAAATACGATCCTTCGCGATGGACGCAGAAAATTAGTAATGTTCGAACAAATTCGCCACCGAACTTTATTCGTCCCAATGAAGGAATAGGAAAATATCGATAAAAACTTTAAAAGTAAATGGTTGTCACAACCAAATTTGGATTCGAGAGTCGATTACGCGAGGGGAAGGTAATAGCACCCCTCACACCTGTTGTACTCAACGGAAACCTCTTAGCTAGATTTGCGATTGAATGTTAGCACATGTTTATTTACTTTCTTCGAATAATAAAAGAACTAAAGGAAAGAAAAAGGAAACCACTAAAGGGGAAAGGGGATGGTTATTTACAAGAGTGCTTGCCAAGAATTTAGGCCCTTTTACCTACGCACCTTCATTGAGAAATGAAGAATCAGAGCGTCCGCTGTTCGGAGGACTGCAGGGAAAATGTTTGGATAAAAAAAAGAAAAGGTATCTCGCTAGGATATTGTGTTTTGGAAGTTTATTCAGAAAAATGCCACTTGATGTTGGATCAATGGTTTTATCACGGGTTGAGTATGAAAAATATTTGAAATGAAAAAAGGGAAAGGTTGATGGTGACGCATAAAGCAGTCAACTTAAAAAAAATGGGATATGACTTGACATATGGATCAAGAATATTTAGATTTTGACTTTATTCATCATGCAAAACAAAATATAAACAAGCAATTGAAATAAACGAAAACGGTAAAGCAATGGAATTGAGTTTAAATTACGTGTGTACTAGCAAACTGGGCTAGTCTTTTAAACAACCAACTATAATTAATTGGTCGAATAAGTCTCATTGTAAGAAAGTCCAATATTAATCTATGAATGTTGTGTATGGTGACCATGGGGTTGATGGCGATGCTTAAAAAGCAATCGACTTACAAGGTGTAAAGGATAACTTGATATGAATCGAGAATTTATTTTGAAAATGATTTAGGCGATCCTTGAAATGATTAACAATAAAACATAATCAAGATGAAAGCGATAAAGTTATTACACTTAATGTGAGTTAGGGTACATTTTGTCGAATGAGTAAAAAGAAAAACAACAAGCGTGTATAAAAAAAAAGGTGATTTAAGTTGGTTGGAGTTTTGGAATCCCTCGAACTTGGCCCGATTTTATTTAGCAAAGTCAACATTGTTAAAGTTTATTAAATCACTTAATTAGATCAAATGATTGAACCAAATTAAAAAATTATTTAAGTAATGTGAGATGTTGGATCGAACTCTAGTATGGTCGAAGTCTGTTCGCAAGTAATGTGTGTTATAGTCGAAGTTTGTTCTAACATGCATTAGTCAATATTGCTAGGGTTGTTAGCATGTTGAATTGGGCCTTGCTTGTAAGCCCAATTGTGTAAGTTAGCTTGTACCCTAAGTTAGCTTATAATGGGTAATTGTTAAAAAGCCCATTAGGTTAGTCTGCTATTTTTCTTATAAATAGGATGCTAGTTTCTCAATCTTGCATAAGGAAAAATAGGAAGATAAAATCCTAATTTCAAGAGACAGAGAGGTTATTTTGTTATTCTTGTATACTTGTAATCTTGTTCTAAGAGAAAGGAAAGAATAGAAATTTAATAATTAATCCTTTTTGTTTTCTTTTTTATTAACCCTAACCCTTGTGTCTTTCTTGATCATTAAGATACTATTTATACTTAGTTTTAAGGTATCTGATTCACAACAAATTGGTGCGGTGAGCATGAAGAAGATGCCTTCAACAAAGTATGAGATTGAAAAGTTCACCGAAGTGAACAACTTCGGTCTGTGGCGCTTGAAGATGAAAGCCCAACTGGTTCAGTAGGGTTGTTTGGAAGTGTTGAAGGGTGAGGCAGCCATAGACGTTGCGTTAACGGAAAAAGAAACAACGGGCATGATCGAGAAAGCCCATAATGCAATATTGTTGAGCCTTAGTGATAATATTCTTCGACAGGTATCAAAGGAGACTACAACATCGGGATTATAGGTGAAACTTGAAAGTTTGTACATGACCAAATCTCTGGTGAATCGACTCTACCTGAAGCGAACTTTGTATTCATTCAAGATGAGTGAAGAAAAAGTGTTGGCTAAGCAGTTGGATATGTTCAATAAGCTGATTCTTGATCTTGAAAATATTGATGTGAAGATCGATGATGAAGATCAAGCATTGTTGGTGTTGTGTGCGTTGCCCAAACCACATGCTCACTTCAAAGAAACTCTCTTGTATGGAAGGGAGTCCCTGGCATTTGAAGAAGTTCAATCAGCCTTGTATTCTAAGGATGTTAACAAACGAAAAGATCATAAACCTTTAATGGTGGGCGAAGGTTTGGCCGTCAAGGGAAAATTCTTGCGAAAGGATGGTAAGTTCGACAAGAAGAAAGGTAAAAGTCAACAGAAGTCTTATAAGGGGCGAAACATCTGGTAGTCGATGTTATCACTATAAGAAGGAGGGTCACATAAGAAAGGTGTGCCCTGAACGCCTAAAAGATCATGGAGGTAATGACAACTAACTGGTAAATTAGCAAGTGTACTAACGTTTACTGATGTAGTAATAATTGGGGTTTTCCAAGAATCGATCTCTGAGGACTGCGTGCAATTTTTCAAATACAGATGTTATTTAAATCAAACAAAATAACCTTGGGGTTTTGCTTTGGGGTTTTTAACAGGAAAAAGTAGAATGATAAAATTATTTTAATGGTTAATAGAAACTATGCTAGGGGAAGTGAATGAATTGCTTAGTATGAACCCTAGAGTATTATCAACGAGATATGCCTCCAAACCTTAATTGTTATTGAACCTCAAAAGTATTTTTCCTAAATTCCTTACTGAAAAACCTTTGATATTCTTCCTTGACCCTAATTCCTTAGCAGTCAAGGAAGGACATTAAGAAATAGTTATGACAAAGGTTTATTACAATCATTACAGGACATCCCTATTCCTAGGCAATATTTACTATACTGTATTATACAAATTCAACGATCAGTTTTTCAGGCCAAATCCCTAATAGTAAATTGTTCCCAATTTGTACGATCTTAAAAGTTTAAACGATTTGCATAACCAAAATATTAAGGGAAGAAAAAAAATCTCAATTAGTAATTCAACAGAGGTTCATTACAAGATAATTCATGGACACCCCCTAGCAATGGGGGTTTAGCTATGCATAGTATTCAACAAAAGCAACATAGAAAATAGAAACATTACAAGACTTGGGGAATAAAGTTGATCTTCAATTTCTTCCGATCATGAAAATCTCCTCGTCTTCCCAATTCTCCAGAGCTTCCTAATTTCAGTTGTATTTTTTTCGTACGATCCAAAGTTCTTTTTCTCTTTCAAGAAATCACTTCTTAATAGTATCAGATCAATCTTTTCTATGCGCAAAGTCCAAATTTCCCTTCATGCAGTCACACTGGTCAAACTTCAAAAACAAAGTCTTGTATGTAAGAATTGTGAGTCTTTGTCTTTTCAAATTGTTCAACTTAAAAGAGTTTTAGAAAGATACGAAAAAGGTCAAATTGGCTTGGAAGAAATTCTTAAACATCAAAGGTATCCTAATGATAAAAGTGAATTGGGATATTCTAAATTTTCAAAACCAAGCACCAATAAGACCATTTTCGTAAGAGCAAGTGAACAAATTGTTAAAGAAGAGACAAGCACTTCTAAAAGTCAGCATCAAAATCATAACAAGAAAAGAATTGATAAGAAAAAGAATTATATTCCTAGATATAGAAGTCATTTTCAACCTACGTGTTTTTACTGTGGAATTAAAGGGCACACACCTAATGCCTGCTATGTACGTAATATTGGTGTTGCAAAGGGGCATTATGTGTGGGTTGAAAAGGGTACTAACTATCAAGGACCCAAAGCAATTTGGGTACCTAACACAACCTAATTTTGTTTTGTAGGTATGCTTGAAGACAACCACAAATCAATGGTATCTTGATAGTGGTTGCTCGAAGCATATGACGGGAGATATAAACAAATTTTCAAGTCTATCATTAAAGGCCAAAGGATACGTCACTTACGGTGATGATAATAAAGGAAAAATTCTTGGAGTTGGAACCATTGGTGCACTTCCATGTACAATCATCGAAGACGTTCTTTATGTTGAAGGCCTTAAGCATAACCTGCTTAGCATCAGTCAATTGTGTGACAAAGGGTTCAAAATCAACTTCACAAAGGAGGAATGCTTGATCGAACACGAAGTCACTCATGAGATTCTGCTAAAAGGTAAAAGATATAATAATATTTTTATGATCTCTTTTGATGATTCTTCCTTGAAGGTAAAATGTCTTATGGCAAACAACAACGAGGCATGGCTTTGGCATAAAAGATTTGCTCACATTCACATGGAGCATCTAAACAAATTAATCAAACATGATCTGGTTGTTGGGCTTCCGAAGATAAAATTCATCAAGGATAAATTATGCGATGCATGTCAAAAGGGAAAACAGACCAAGACAACTTTCAAATCAAAGCAAGTGGTTTCTACATCAAGACCACTTCAATTGTTGCACATGGATCTTTTTGGTCCATCAAGAACAAAAAGCTTCGGAGGTAGTATTTATGCTTTAGTTATTGTTGATGATTTTTCTCGATATACCTGGACAATGTTTTTAGTGCACAAAAATGATGCTTTCAAAGCATTCAAAAAGTATGCAAAACAAATTCAAAACGAGAAGTCACTCACTATAGCCTCCATAAGAAGCGACCACGGTGGAGAATTTCAAAATTCAGACTTTGAAGAATTTTGCGAAGAACATGGAATTTCTCATAATTTTTCGGCACCAAGGACTCCTCAACAAAACGGCGTCGTAGAACGGAAGAATCGTTCACTAGTTGAACTTGCTAGAACAATGCTCAGCGACACAAATCTTCCAAAATATATTTGGGCAGAAGCAGTAAGCACGGCGTGTTTTGTAAGCAACCGCGTGAATATTCGACCGCTACTCAAAAAGACTCCGTATGAGTTGTTCAAGGGAAGGAAACCAAATATATCATTCTTCCACATATTTGGCTGCAAATGCTTCGTTCTCAACAACAATAAGGACAATCTCGGTAAGTTTGATGAGAAGTCCGACGAAGGTATATTTCTTGGTTACTCTCTTTATAGTAAAGCATTTAGAATTTTTAATAAAAGGACTCTTACCATTGAAGAGTCTATTCATGTTTCGTTTGATGAGACTAACCCCTCGAAAGAGGATAACATTGTTTTGGATGATGATGATGATTTTGTAAATACTCCACAAAATGAAGAAATTGTTTCAAATGATCAAACAATATTACGAGAAGATGTTACTCAAGAAAATCAAGATCTTCCGAAAGAATGGAGAACACACAGAGATCACCCAATTGATAAAGTTATTGGTGATATTAGTCAAGGCGTTGCAACTCGACTTAATTTAAAGGATGCTTGTCTTAACATGGCGTTTGTATCTCAAATTGAACCATCAAAGATCGATGAAGCTTTAGGCGATGACCAATGGATTATAGCAATGCAAGAAGAACTTAATCAATTTGAAAGAAATCAAGTTTGGACCCTTGTACCAAGACCAGATAATAAGCATATCATAGGAACCAGATGGGTGTTCAAGAACAAACTTGACGAGAATGGGATTATAGTTCATAACAAGGCAAGATTGGTCGCACAAGGCTACAACCAGGAGGAAGGAATTGATTTTGATGAAACATTCGCTCCGGTAGCAAGGTTAGAAGCAATTAGATTCTACTTGCTTACGCTTGTTCTATGAATTTTCAGTTGTTCCAGATGGATGTCAAAAGCGCTTTCCTGAACGGGTACATTAATGAGGAAGTCTACGTCAGACAACCTCCGGGTTTTGAAGAGTTCAAAAATCCCTCACATGTTTTCAAACTGAAGAAGGCTCTCTACGGTTTAAAACAAGCACCACGAGCATGGTATGATCGCCTTAGCAACTTCTTATGTGAGAAAGGATTTACAAAAGGAAAGGTTGACAAGACGCTGTTTATAAAGAAAATCAAGGGTAACACCTTGTTGGTACAAGTCTACGTTGATGACATCATATTCGGATCAACAAACAAAGAACTTTGCGAAGAATTCTCACTCATGATGCGAGAAGAATTCGAGATGTCCATGATGGGAAAGTTAAATTATTTTCTTGGACTACAAATCAAGCAAACCAAGGATGGAATCTTTCTCAACCAATCCAAGTACTGTAAGGAATTAATAAAGAAATTCGATATGGATAGTTGCAAGATGATGTCTACTCCTATGGGATCCGGAACGTATGTTGATCAAGATGAATCTGGTACTCCAATTGATATTTACTAAATATCGAGGTATGATTGGTTCATTACTATATTTGACGGCAAGCCGTCCTGACATTATGTTTAGTGTTTGTTTGTGTGCGCGCTTCCAAGCAAATCCGAAGGAATCGCATCTCACTGTTGTGAAGAGAATTATCAAGTATCTCAAAGGAACGACCAACGTCGGATTATGGTATCCTAAAGGTAGTACTTGTTCTTTAGTTGGTTATTCTGACGCTGACTATGCAGGATGCAAAACCGATAGAAAAAGTACAAGTGGTACATGTCACATTCTCGGAAATGCTCTAGTATCATGGGCCTGCAAGAAGCAAGCTTGTGTAGCACTCAGCACCGCCGAAGCAGAATACATCGCCGCAGGAAGTTGCTGTGCACAGATTTTATGGCTGAAACAACAACTTCTGGATTATGGTGTTGACCTCGGATGCATTCCTCTACGATGTGATAATACTAGTGCCATAAATATCACGAAGAATCCGGTTATGCATTCCAGAACAAAGCATATCGATATCCGGCATCACTTCCTTCGAGATCACGTATTGAACAGAGATGTTGATGTTACTTTCGTCAACACACACAACCAACTCGCCGACATCTTTACCAAGCCTTTGGCGAAAGAACCGTTCTACAAAATTCGGAGAGAACTTGGGATTCTTGATGAAGGTGACATCTGACCTTTTCTCTAATATGTGTATGCATCATTTGTGATATGTTTTCATATGTTTTCATTCTGTTTTGAAGTATTTTTTCAAAAATTTTAGTGTGTTAACCGATTAACCTATATGTGTCGCTTTCGCAAAAATAAGGTGTCGGCACAACAGAAGAGTCGCCACCTTTCGTTATTTATCCCTCAGAGCGGGAAAGGAAACGATCGGAAAAACCTAACGAATAAGGGTAAGACAAGGTCATCGCAAACCATTGTCTGGGTTCGGGAGTCGGTTACGCAAGGGGAAGGTATTAGCACCCCTCACGTCCGTCGTACTCGACGGGATCCTCGCTTGTTGTGTTTACTTGGAAGGGTTGGTTTTATTCTATCTACCTATCAAGGTTGGCTGAAAAAGAAAAGAAAAATGACTCGGCAAAGCGTCGCACTTTATGCCTACGTATTCTCATCAGAGAATGAGAAATCAGAGTCAACGTAGTTCGGCCTACGAAGGGTTATGGGGGAAGGTAGCTCGCCAAGACATCGCCATCTTGTGCCTACGTACTCTCAACAGGCATGAGAGATCAGAGCATACGTAGTTCGGGAAACTACGGTTTACTTCCTGTCTTTTACGAAAGAAGTGTTTTTTATTGTGTTTGCGATTTCAACCGCACTAGAGACTATGACCTGAGAGTGAATGTGTCGCATGTCACCCAAAGGGTACCATACTAAACATCCAGACTATGGAAAAGAAACTCTCCCACAACCCTTTCTCATATAACTTAAGGCTCGTAACGTACGAAAGAAATCATTCATGATTACTGTATCTTAAACTGTTTTGAGATGAGAAGAGAACAGGCCCAACTAGGAGGGAGACTATCAAGTCCTACTGTTATCATGCCATGGATTCATCCTATGGTTGAGGTTTGAACAGGGAACTCCTAGAAGTTGTCATGCATAGGTTTCAACCTAAAAGTCTATCATCAAGTCCTTATCCAAGGAAATGAGAGTCCTAAGGGATCATGTCAGTGATACACCAAAACAGACAAAGCATCAGCTTAACAGTAAAATGCATGCAATGCAAGTGAGGGAGGAAATGTGTGTGGGGCTTCAGCCTCCACAAGCTCATCTCAACCTCAAGCCAGAATGAAATGACAATAATCATACTGAAATATAAACAACATGCTATCAAGCAATAAACAGTAAACTGCAATCATACAGATAAAACGAAATGAAATGCCATCAGGCAGACAAACCACATGGGCAAGGGAGCTGGGCTCTACCGAATACCTGCAAGCAAAGCCACACAGTAACAATACAAGCAGAGGGAGCAACTCAACCTCTAATGCAAACATGCTCCTAGATTCTACTTATTCTAGATGAACTTATTCTAATGCACCAGACAAGTCAAGCAAAACACACAATACAGAAAAGAAAAATAGAAGAAAGCCTCAACTCCTCCAGCAGCAATCCAGTCTTCAGACTTTAGATATCAATTGTTTTCCAGGTTTCAACCCTACAACATGAGTTTCAACTCATCTTCTCCCTTAAGCTTCAACTTCTTTGATCAGCTCCACCTTCAGGCTTCACCTAATCTTCAGGGATCTTCAAGTATCAACTTGATATTCATGCTCTTCAAGCTTCAGCTGGAATGACAATCTTCAAGGATTCATCCTCTTCAATACTCTTCAATGAAGTCTTCATCTTCATGCTCAGGCTCAACCTCTCTCAAGACAATCAAAACCAGAGAAAATCACTTACTGGATAAGCTGGGGGATATTGAACTGCTTATTTGATCACCAAAGGTGACCTATAAGGGTTCAACATCAAATGAAGGGTTCCCTCAAAAGTTTTACCTCCTAGGTATAGCACTTATCCCTCCAAAGGAGATAGGTGCATACCATGGAAGGACTTTGAATCATAGGGAGGAATGGAGGTGAATGATACCATCCATATTTGAGAAAGAGATTATCTACATCTAAGCTCTTCCTAATCCTAACCCTAAAAACAAAACAAAAAGAAGAAAGAACAAGCTCTCAAGCTCCTCCATGCCTCTTTAAGTCTTCAACCATACTCCACAATGAGATGCCAAGCTCCTCAAGCCAAAGGAAAACTCCAAAGCAAAGCAAACTAATCAAACATGCCCTAAAGGCAACACAAACAATCAACCATTACAAAAATAACCTAAAAATAGCATACTATTATATTAAATCCTAATATAATTTCTAAGGGATCCTACATACCTACCCTTAAGTCCCATATATGCCCCATAGTCTAAATTGTCCTAAAAAACCCAAAATCTAAAGTTGTTATGGACCTATGTTGAAGTTTTAACCTAATTCTACACTACCTAGAATTACCTAATCAAAACTATCGTAAAAATCATCACAAAAATATGGAATTAATTCAGGGGGAACCTAAAACATACATCTAACTACCCTAAAAAGATTGACCTAAAAATCTAAAGGGAGCTATCTAAACTAAAATCTACAAATTAAGGTATCAACTAAAAAGAATTAAAAAGCAATTAAAAGTAAAAATATGCAAAAAATATAAAAATGAAATAAAATGGAAATTTTATGATTTTATATTTTTCTTGACAGAAAATGGAAAGTGGTAAAAAAAAAACCCATTGAAAAATGTTCATTTTCTATTTATTATGAATTTTTAAAGTAAAATAAAATTTGGAGAAAATTTAATATGAGAATTAATGCGTGGGGTATGAATAGAAACAATATGCAGTTATTATTTCACATGGGCCCAGACATGGGGGTGCGTATAGAAACGCGCTGGGCCCAAATTAAAACCGAAATCATTTAATAAAATCAACGGAAAATAACAAAAGAGCGGTGCGAAAAGGAAGAAAACACAGTTCAAATCCTGATGGGCCTCGCTTGGGGGTGGGCATAGCAAATAAAGACTAAGCATATGAAGCTTGCTTAAGTGGAACGCAGCGTTTTATGCTGCTTCTGATTTCCCTCCAATTCGTTTTTGAATCCAAGTCGTCTGATCGTCTTATGGGTCAACAAGTCACGCGCGCATCTGACGGTAACGGATTCTTCTTCTTCCTTGGATTGATTAGGGTTTCTGCAACACCATTGAAGCACATCCCATGCACCAGACTTCCAGCTACACGTGTGGCTTCGTTTCTCCACCAAACTTCAAAGTATAAAAACCAAATTTGCTCTATTTTCCACCATGAACACGACTGTGGCAATGGATTTCCATGAAACACTCTCTAGCAACCAAACCGAACAGTATAACCTTGCAATCTCAAAATATCATCAACTTTCGACCTTCACCAAACTCCCATTTCTTTACATGAAAATGATCCTTGCATTACACTCATTAAAATCAACCAATAATCTTGCCTTAACACTCAATATATAGCATGTTCTAGCTCATCCAAGAATTGGTGTCCATAGTTGAAACCTCACCAAATGCTCTTAAACTCATCAAAATGGACCACCTAATTGTCTCTAACGAGTCTATGCTAATAATTAACCCTAGCCATGCCTAAATTGAGGTGTAGAAAAGGTTTTGCATACCTTGCTTCTTGAAATGGTAGGTGATGAAGTTCTTCAATCCTAGCCTTGTAGCTCCTCAAGAACACTCCTTGAATGGTGAATTTTCTTCTGCTTGCACAAGATTTGATGTAGAGGACTTGTACTTCAAGATCCAATGCAATTTTCTTCCTTGCAAATTAAATGTGAAAGCCTTAAAATCTTCATCAATGGAGTTGCAAATCAATATGAACACACTCAGAAATGTTTATGGAGATGATTTGTGAAGAAAAATGGAAAGGTAATGAAGAAGAATCAAGAGATTCAATGTAATTTGCAAATGGAGCTTTATGATTTCACTCTCTATTCTACACCAAATAACACCAAATATCACCAAACTTTCACCAATGCAAGTCATATTCAATATATAGAGAGGTTTAGAAAGGTCTAGAACCATCTAGAACAATCTAGTAAGAACTTGAATTTTCCATGTCATGGTAATTTGCATTTTCACTTCTCATATCATGGTATCTCATGCAAAACCCTTGTAACTTTGGTAACCAACTTGAATTTCTCCTTACATGAGAATTAGGGTAAGATACAATGCATATCTTCCTTGTTTATTAAGCTTTTCCTTGTTTTGGTTTGGTACCCCATTATGCAAGCAATCAAATTACAAAGCAACCCTATGATGCAAGCCTCAAATCAAAATTGTGGCTGAACCATTGTTCTTAGAATGTCATTTGGAGTCAAAATGACCTATCATATGACATGGTTTGGATTTGTAACTTGGATTTTATGATTTTCAACTTCACTTGAATTAACTTATGCCTCATTTTTAGGCCATTTTTATCACTTTTTGATATGAGCCTTTTCAACATCTCATGACCACCCTAATAGCCTTAAAACATCATTCTAAGCAAGTTTGATGTTGAAGATTTTTCCATTTGAAGTTTGGAAGTAGGAGATATGGCCTTATGCTTGAAATGACCTATAACTTCCAAATGACCAAAATGCCCTTGGCTTGTCAAAGCCATAACTTGAGTTCTAAAAATCCTATCAAGGACTTCTAGTACTCTCTAGAAAGCTAAGAAGATGCTCTTCAACATTCATGTTGACCAAGAATCCATAGGAATCATCCTACTAGGGAAAAAGTTGTCTGCAAGTTGGGTGACTTTCAAGGACCCAGATTCACATACCTCAGATGACCTGTAATTTGTCAAAACCATAACTTGAGCTCTGCAAATCCTATCAAGGACTTCTACCACTAAAATTAAAGCTAAGAACAAGCTCTACAACATTCATGTTGTGGGGAAGATGAGATGACAATCACATCTTGAGCTAAAACTGCCTGGAAGATAGGGATCAGACTAGGGGATTTTACACTGTCAATCCTTAGAAACCCTAGCTTAAAACTTCTCAAACTCCTCAATCATGATGAGTTGGTCTAGGAATCATCCTTATAGTATCTCAATACATCATTTCATGATCACAAGGCTCTTGGATTAGGTTTCAACCTTCTCCAAATCATCAGTTGACCTAGGGTTGACCCAGTCAAACCCTAATTCTACCATTCATGGTTGAATCTTCTGAATTCTTGCACAATGACCTCTCTAGTCTTCATGATGGCTTTCAAGACATCTCCTAAGCTTTATCAAAGCTTCAAGTCCATCCTCATAGTCTCAGAATCATCTGAGGAGCACCCACAACTCTCAAGTTATGAGGCACACAACTTTGATTTCAACCAATTCCTCTGAGGATCTCTTGAGTTTTCTGATAAAGGTCTCAACCTTCAAACACTTGATGGGTAAATAAATGTTGGTCAAATTTTGGGATGCAACAGCTTCCCCTATTCAAACGGCTTGAACCTGACTGGGTGAGGAGCGAACGGCTCTCAGCCAATCAAGGTGCGAGACGGTTGAATACCGGTAAACCCGGAAATTTGCCAACTGCACAAGCACACGGTACTCCTGCGGGGAACAAATCTTCGAAAACTGGAATACTAGCTGCACGGCAACTAGCTGGAGAAATACTGATCTGACATCGCCGCCAGTCATCCACATTAAATTCTTCTAACATTGTCATCAGACAACCCAAAACACCCAACATCGCCGCTGGAAGACTAAATCACCTGACATCGCCGTCAGAAACAAACAAAATACCCAACATCGCCGCTGGAAGACTAAATCAACTGAGAAACACCCAACATCGCCGCTGGAAAACCAAATCAACTGACATCACCGCCAGACACAAACATCCAACATCGCCGCTGGAAGACTAGAGAATCTGAGAAACGCCCAACATCGCCGCTGGAACACTAAAAGAATCTGACTTCACCGTCGCACAATCAAAATACCCAACATCGCCGCTGGAAACACACATAATCTGACCTCGCCGTCAAGACAAACGTCCAACATCGCCGCTGGAGAGCTAAATCTGACATCGCCGTCATAAGCAAACAAATATCCAACATCGCCGCTGGAGAACTGCAAAATCTGACATCGCCGTCAAACCAGACGCCCAACATCGTCGTTGGAAAGTTAAATCAACTGACATCGCCGCCAGGCACGAACACATATCCAACATCGCCGCTGGGGAAATAGAGAATCTGACATCGCCGTCATCAACAAACATAACTCTGAGAGACACTCGACATCGCCGTCGAACAAACATAATCTCTGTTGGGGAGCTAAAGAGTCTGACATCGTCGTCAAACATAATCTCCTGACATCGCCGCCAGAAACAAATCTCCAACATCGCCGTCGGAAACAACCATAATCTGACCTCGCCGTTAGACAAATACCCAACATCGCCGCTGGAGAACTAGATCAACTTGACATCGTCGCCAAGAACAAAACATCATTTGACCTCGCCGTCAAAACATCCAACATCGCCGCTGGAAACAAACATGGTATGACAAACATCCAACATCGCCGTTGGAGAACTTAAAGAATCTGACATCGCCGTCAAAAATAACCATCCCACATCGCCTGCTGGGAACACTAATCTAACCTCGCCGTCAGGATGAAGAAACTTCATTGGGGAATGGGTCACACGGTAACCGGTAGTACATAGTCGATTGTGCCATCAGGCATTCAAAGAGATTGTCGGGCATCTGCCGGACTTCAACCATCAGGCACTCCGCATTACTGAGATAATTGCTTCATTAACACGGGCAGACTTCAATCATGGAGTCTTCAAAGGAGATTTCAACTTCGCCGTTGGAAAACCTGCTGGAGATGACGCTTCGTCGCTGAGGATTCTGGAGAACTATCAAGCAACTCCGCTCCGGGGGTCCAAAAATCATTCTGGAGGAATCAACTCTGCTGAGGATTTCAAGAATCATCTTGAACAAGTAACTCCGCCGGGGCCTTCAAGAATCATCTTGAACTGATAACCATTCTGGAGATTTCAGGAATCATCCTGAACGAACACTCTGCTGGGAATTCCAAGAATCATCCTGGGCAACTCTTGCCAGGGACAAACCAATCATGGCTTGAGCAGCTTCCAAGGATTCGGCTCTCTTAGGGCTTTAGGAATCATCCTGGACGATCTTAGCTGGGGACTCTAAGTATCAACTTGAGCAACCAACTCTGGAGACTGCACTGGGGAGCTTAGGAACCATCTTAAGCAAACGACCCTGCTGAGGAATTCAAGAATCATCTTGAACTGAAGACTACGTTGGGGATCTTAAGAATCATCTTGAGCTACCGACTTCGTTGGGGAGAATGTCAGGAATCATCCTGAGCAACTGATCTTTCGGCAGAATACCTGCAAAGCATGAACGGTAACAACCTAGACCATGTTTATTATGCATATGCTTCGGCGCCATGCTCCACACGGTGGAAATGCTATGCGTTTATGCTAAATGTTATGCAATCATGCACAATGATGCGATCCCGTCAGCAAAGTAAATGCTGAGGGGGGAAGTCCTCCTGTCAAGGAGAAAGAACTACTCAGATAGAGGAATCATCCTGCTGAGGAGAACATGGTCACGCCAATATCAATTGGACTCCGTCTGGGGAAATGATCTTCAGCTGACTGTTGCAGGGGAAACAACTTCAGTTGATTGCTGCAGGGGGACGAAGCTCTACGAGAACCCAGACCTGCTGAAGGGAAGCGATATCCATCGCGGGAGTAAACTGTGTAGCCATTATGGCTACTCTTCTGGGGATAATAACTCTGTGGGGAAACAACTTCAGCTGCTGAACACTCCACTGGGGAAAACCAATCATGGTCTGATCAACTTCCAAGGATTCGGCTCTCTTGGATATCTGCAAACTCGGCTGAGGAAGGAGAAATCATTCTGCTTCGCTGGAGATAGTACAGCTCTGGGGAAATACAACATCAGTTGTTCAACGCTCTGCTAGGGAAAAACAATCATGGTCCCGACTGCTTCCAAGGATTCGGCTCTCTTGGGGTTTGCGAACTCAGCCGGGGAGAGAGAAATCATTCTACTTCACTGGAGAGTACGACTCTGATGAGGAATATCAATTCCGCTAGGGAAGAAGGAATCATCCGACTTCGGGGGAGAGTACAACTCTGCAGGGGACTACAACATCAGCTGTTCCAACACTCTACTGGGGAAGAGGGAATCATCCGACTTCGGGAGAGAGTACGAATCTGGTGGGGAATCTCAATTCCGCTGGAGGCTTCAGTCTGGCACCATCAGTTGCTGCATACTCCGGTGTACGAACAGTTTCCTACGAAACCTGCACTTGTGACCCGGTGCGGGGGAAAGAATACGAGCTTCAGCGCCAGAACATTTCTGTGAAATCTGCACTTGTGACCCGGTGCTGGGGGAAGAAATCATGCTTCGGCGCATGACTCAGCTGATGAGGTGACGTTCCTTCAGGATGCATCTACTTGGGGAAGAGAATCATCTCTGCCTGGGGAGACCTATCAATGCTCACGATCTTGCGTTCAAACTCTACGGGGAGGGGCCGCTGAACTCTGCTGGAGAAGGAGGAATCATCCTGCTTCGGGGATGCGCACGGCGCACTGTCTGGAGTATGCTACACCTGTAACAACACAAACAAACAGACAAGATACCCTTCTCAAAGGGACCTATCAAGGTTATTATCTCACGACAACATTCAGGTAATCAATTGTTTCAACAATCAATGGGCCTAGGCCAATAAGTTTATGTATGCGCATTTTATCAAAAACATCGGCGTTTTTTCGCAAACAAAACAGATAAATGCTAAACAGGCAGACAGAATTGCTGAATAATATGCACTTTATTAATAACGAACCCCTGAATGGGTAAAAATGTTTTACAACAGAGGCAAGCTCCTGGAATGAGGAAGCCGCGCAAAAATAAAACATAAATATACATCAGTATATACAAATGTCGGCAACAAGGCGTAGACGAACACCATGAGTTGATCCCTCTAAGACCCACTCGACTTCGATACTTCTCCGACGCTTCAGCTTCAGAAGAGATTGATTCAGATAAACGGCCCTCAGGTCCTCCAAACCACTAAACAATGAAAGTCCACACGCGGAACGCAGTCATTTGCTTATTCAATCCCTAACTTTTGCGTGAACCGCCCTTTACGGGTTTTCAGTTCACCGGGATACCCTTTTTTGCCGAAGCCGCCCAGTGTAGGTTTTCGACTTCGCGGGTGTACATTCTTTTAATATATCCCTAATTTTTGCCCGAACCTTTTATTCTATTTTTGGTTCGCCAGGATGCCCCTTTTTTGCCTGGACTCTTTCCTTTTTTGTCCAGCGGGTCACTTTCAAGCAAAGTATTTTTTAACTGCGTCCGCGTTCACCGGGGATGCAAAATCTTCACCATCCATCGTGGATAACAACAAAGCTCCTCCCGAGAAGACCTTGCTGACAACATACGGACCTTCGTAATTCGGAGTCCACTTGCCCCGGTGATCGGAGTGTGGCGGAAGAATCTTCTTCAGGACGAGATCACCCGTCTGAAAGCTTCTAGGACGCACCTTCTTATCATAAGCTTTCTTCATTCGGCTCTGGTACAGATGACCAAATGCAATCGATGCTAACCTCTTCTCGTCCATCAGGCTGAGTTGGTTCAGACGATTCGTAATCCATTCTGCCTCGTCGAGTTTCACATCAACCAAAACTCGCAAAGAAGGGATCTCCACTTCTAACGGTAGGACAGCTTCCATACCGTACACCAAGGAGAGAGGAGTTGCCCCGGTTGACGTACGTACCGTCGTACGATAACCGTGCAATGCAAATGGCAGCATCTCGTGGCAATCTTTGTACGTCACAACCATCTTCTGAACAATCTTCTTTATGTTCTTATTGGCGGCTTCGACGGCGCCATTCATCTTCGGCCGGTAAGGAGATGAGTTGTGGTGCTCGATCTTGAAGCTCTGGCACAGCTCCTTCATCATCTTGTTATTCAAATTCGAACCATTATCCGTAATGATCCGCTCGGGAACTCCGTAACGACAGATGATGTCCCTCTTTATGAATTTAGCCACCACCTGCTTGGTCACATTAGCGTACGAGGCTGCCTCCACCCACTTGGTGAAGTAGTTGATAGTTACCAGAATGAAACGATGACCATTGGATGCAGTGGGCTCGATCTTGCCTATCATGTCGATGCCCCACATGGAGAACGGCCACGGGGAGGACATGACATTCAACGGGCACGGCGGCACATGAACTTTATCAGCATAAATCTGGCATTTATGACATCTCTTCGCGAATCTGAAGCAATCCGACTCCATCGTCAGCCAGTAGTATCCTGCTCTCAGGATCTTCCTCGTCATAGCATGCCCGCCGGCGTGCGTACCAAATGTGACTTCATGGACTTCTTCCATGAGCATACTCGCCTCTTTCTCATCTACACATCTGAGTAGCACGAGATCGTGGTTTCTCTTATACAACACTCCATCAGGATTGAGATAAAAGTTTCCAGACAGCCTCCTCAGAGTCTTCTTATCCTGGGTTGACGCACCCGCAGGATACTCCTTAGTCATAAGGAAAGTCTGGATGTCATGGAACCATGGCTTGCCGTCGGCGGCATCCTCGATTGCAAAGACAAATGTCGGTCTATCAAGACGCGAAAGCACAATTCTTGGAGCCTCATTCCAAAAATTGACTTTATACATTGAAGCCAACGTGGCTAAGGCATCAGCCATCTGGTTTTCAGCTCTGGGTACATGATGAAGTTCCACTCGATCGAAGAACGGAAGCAGCCTCCTGGCATAATTCATGTACGACACCAAATTCGCTTGACGAGTCTCCCACTCCCCTTTAATTTGGTTGATCACAAGTGCTGAGTCAGCATATACGTCTAGATTCTTGATTCTCAAATCGATTGCCTCCTCTAGACCCATGATGCATGCTTCGTACTTCGCCTCATTGTTGGTGACTGGAAACGTCAGTCTCGCAGTAAACGGGATGTGGGATCCGTGGGGAGTCGTGATGATAGCCTCGATGCCACTTCCATAGGAATTAACTGCCCCATCGAATATCAACTTCCACTGGGATTTCCTATCTGGCCCCTCGCCGGGCAACGGCTCATCGCAATCCTTCGCTTTGAGAAACATAATATCCTCGTCAGGGAATTCGAACTTCATCGGCTGGTAGTCCTCGATCGGCTGTTCGGCAAGGTAATCAGACAATACGCTTCCCTTGATGGCCTTCTGGGACACGTACTGAATATCATATTCCGTTAACACCATTTGCCATCTGGCAATCCTGCCTGAAAGAGCCTGCTTCTCAAAGACGTACTTGATCGGATCCATCTTCGAAATCAGCATAGTGGTGTGGTTGAGCATGTACTGTCGTAGACGTTTGGCAGCCCAAGCTAGTGCACAACACGTCTTCTCCAGCATCGAGTATCGAGATTCACACTCAGTGAACTTTTTACTCAAATAGTAAATGGCATGCTCTTTTCTGCCCGTCTCGTCGTGCTGACCGAGAACACACCCCATACTATTCTCCAGAACCGTCAGGTACATGATTAAAGGCCGTCCAGCCACTGGGGGTATCAAGATTGGAGGTTCTTGAAGATACTGCTTTATCTTGTCGAATGCCTTATGGCAATCCTCATTCCAAGTAATCGCCTGATCTTTCTTTAAAAGCTTGAACATCGGTTCACAGGTGGCCGTGAGCTGAGAAATAAACCTTGCAATGTAGTTTATTCGGCCCAAGAAACCACGAACTTCTTTTTTTGTTTTCGGCGCTGGCATTTCTTGAATGGCTTTTATTTTCGCAGGATCAACCTCGATACCTCGTTCACTAACGATAAACCCTAGCAACTTTCCGGACCGCACTCCGAAAGTGCACTTGTTAGGATTCAGCCTCAGCCTGAATTTCCTAAGCCTCTCAAAAAGCTTCAATAAGTTGACCAGATGCTCTTCCTCCGTTTGGGACTTTGCAATCATGTCATCAACATAGACCTCGATCTCATGATGAATCATATCATGAAACAAAGTTACCATTGCTCGTTGGTAAGTGGCCCCTGCGTTCTTCAGACCGAAGGGCATTACCTTATAGCAAAATGTTCCCCAGGGGGTGATAAACGTCGTTTTCTCCATGTCCTCCGGCGCCATCTTAATCTGATTGTAACCGGAGAAGCCATCCATGAACGAAAACACTGAGAACTGGGCTGTGTTGTCGACCAACACATTGATATGAGGCAACGGGAAATCATCTTTAGGGCTCGCCCTATTCAAATCCCGATAATCGACGCACATGCGTACCTTACCGTCCCTCTTCGGTACAGGCACTATGTTGGCGACCCACGGAGGGTAAGTGGTGACGGCTAAAAATCCCGCATCCAACTGCTTCTGGACTTCTTCTTTGATTTTTACAGCCATATCTGGTCTCGTCCTCCTAAGCTTCTGCTTGACGGGAGGGCAATCTTCTCGTAGCGGCAAGTGGTGGACCACGATGTCCGTGTCAAGTCCGGGCATATCTTCGTATGACCAAGCAAAGACGTCACTATACTCTCGAAGCATCTCGACCAATCTCTGCTTGACATCACTCTGCAGCGCAGCCCCTACTCTGACATTTCTGACGAGCTCTTCAGAACCCAGATTTACGATCTCAATTTCCTCCTCGTGAGGCAGAATAACCTTTTCCTCTTGTTTCAACAAGCGGGCCAACTCTTCCGGAAGGTCTTCGTCTTCATCAATCTCTTCCTTGGCTTGATAGAACGGGCAATCAAAGTCGAAGTGAGTCGTAGAAGGTCCAGAGTCGATGTCGTCTGTTATGTGGATCCTGCAATAACAAGGGTTAAGTTTAAAACAAGAATATGCAGGTTAGCACAAACCCCGTTGCCATTTTGCTGTTTTTCAAAACAAATATAAAACAGGAATAACAGAGAACACAATATTTGAGTACGAAGAAAACGCCTTTGATTTATTAACAAAATGCATGTACATAATCCAACAAGGCCCTAACAATAAAACCGCTATGCCCCGGGTAGGACATAGAGTTGTACAATGATTGTAAAAAGTAAATCATTACTCTTCACTTGTCAGCTGGATAATTTCCTTGATGGTCCAATTGTTGAGGCGTTTTCCCGGCTTGCTTGGCTGAATCCAAGAGTCGAGATCACAATCGCTATCCCCGCTGTCTTCAGACGCCGTGTTGATGCTTTCGAAGATCACTCCGCCACTGGTAAATAGGATCGGCCCCTTACCACGAGACGCACTGCTAGACGAAGAAGAAGAGGCTTCAGCTTCAGGAGAGTACCCCAATCCAAACTTATCCTGCTTGTTTGGTATCTCCACAACATGCCCCCAGCCTGGGGTGGAACCGGCTTCGACGACGGCCCGAGCTTCTTTGAATGAGGAGAGATTCATCTCTGGCTTCTCTGTGACGACAGGAGCAACCTCTTTCACCTTGACGGCTTCAAATGCTTGGCAGAGAGTTTCATGGACTTCGCCATCCATTTCAACATACTTAAAGGATGACAAATGGCTCACCATTATGTCCTCCTCACCACACACGGTTAATATGCTTCCCCCGACAGCATATTTGAGCTTTTGATGCAACGTGGACGTCACGGCACCAGCAGCATGGATCCATGGCCGACCTAAGAGGCAACTGTAGGCAGGCATGATGTCCATGATATAAAAGACTGTGTCGAATGTTTCCGGGCCAACTTGGATCGGCAGGGTCAACCCTCCGAAAACGTGGCGCTTAGTTCCGTCAAACGCTTTCACCACCAGATCACTGGGTGTGCAAAGCAATCCACGAGTGTCCAACTTCATTAATGCCTTCTTCGGAAGCACATTAAGCGACGAACCCGTGTCCACCAGGACATGCGACATGATTGTGCCCCTGCACTCTATCGAGATGTGCAAGGCGCTGTTGTGATCTCTCCCTTTAGGAGTCAGCTCTAAATCTGTGAACCCTAGCCCGTTACCAGCATTAACATGGGCTACCACCTCTTCCAGCTGATTCACGGATATCTCTTGCGGTACGTAGGCAGCGTTCAATACCTTCAGTAACGCGTTGCGGTGCGCTTCAGAACACAGCAACAAGTTGAGAATAGAAATCTTCGAAGGCGTCTGATGGAGATGGTCTACAATCTTGTAGTCGCTCTTTTTGATTAACCGCATAAACTCCTCAGCATCTTTGACCAGCAAATCTTTTTCTGCCCCACACGGGACCTCTTCGACGACTTTGCTTTTACCCTTGTCAGTCGCATCAGCTCTGACCGCTTTCTCTGCCACAACCTCTGTTGGTGCAAATACTCTTCCGCTTCGGGTAATACCACTGATTCCTGCGAGATTCTCTACAGTCGACCCATACGGCTCCAGCTCTAACCTCTGATCGTTGCAATAGACTTCGGCACCATAATGCCACGGAACGGCGTTAGTGCTCTCGAATGGGATCGGCCCAGCTTTAGTAATAGTGATTGTAGGCGGTCGGGGCACAGAAATAGTAATTGGTTGGCGAGGAATGGTGATGGTGGCGACTTCATCGGCCTGCTGCAACACTACTTCCCCTGATACACTTTCAGCCCTCCGGCTGAACTGCAAAATACCTTCAGTCATCAGACTTTGGATTCCTTCTACCAATTGCTCACATCCATCAGAATGTGTAGCACAATCCATGCATAACTCTCCGCATCCTGGAAAGAACCCTTTCTTCAACAACTTAGCTTTGACGAAACTAAGCGGCGTCTTTAAGTCTTTGACATCAGTCAACAGATCTGCGCTCTCTTCTTCGATAATGGCGTTCACTCCGCCTCCCCTATGATTAGGCATAGGATTTTTCGTGACATTGGGCACATTATCGGAGAAATTGATAATCTTGGCATCTACCAGGTCCTGCACCTTGTGCTTAAAGGCTTTGTAGTTCTCGATTGTATGGCCTGGTGCCCCTGTGTGGAAATCGCAAGTGGCATTTGTATCGTATCCCGGTGGAGGTGCCCCTGACAAGGGTGACATCGTCCTCTTCTGAACTAACTGAAGCTGAAGCAAAGTCTGCAAGAGTTGCACATACGACATAGGCGGTGCCTCGAAGTGACGGTTTGTCAAAGGTGCCCGATTCTGGTACTTTCTATATCCCTGTTGGTTCTGTTGCTACTGCTGCTGCGGTTGCAGAGCTGCTGGGATATTTATACTGGCTATCTTCTGCTGAGGGCCCTTGCCCTTTCTCCGAGCGTTGGTGACAGCGCTCGCATCTCCTTCTCGTCATTTACCAGCATAAGGTTTCTTTCCACCTCCTCTAGCTGAGGATGATTCACCTTGAATTTTCCCGATCTTAATACCATTCTCGACGTGCTCGCTCATGGTAATGAGAGCTGAGAACGTCCCAGACATACCGCTGACTAGCTTTTCATAGTAGATTCCCGGGAGGGTAGCCACAAACATCTGCACGAGCTCGCGCTCAACCATCAGCGGTTGAACCCGAGCAGCCAACTCACGCCACCGCTGGGCGTACTCCTTAAATCCTTCATTATTCCGCTGCGAAAGGTTCTGGAGCTGGAATCGGTTTGGGGCCAAGTCGCTATTGTACTGATAGTGGAGGACAAACGCTTCAGCGAGATCTTTCCATGTGCGCACGCTAGTGGGCTCCAAGCCCATATACCACTCGAGGGATGGCCCAGAAAGACTATCTTGGAAGAAGTGCATCAGCAACTTCTCATCTTCGGAATAGGCAGACATCTTTTTATAATACGATCGAAGGTGGACACGAGGGCAAGTGGTACCCTTATATTTCTCAAAGACAGGCACCTTGAACTTAGGAGGTACCTTGAAATCAGCAATTAAACCCAACTTGGACATATCAACGCCCAAAGTATTCTGATTCTCAATGGCTCTCATTTTATCTTCAAGTGCTTTGAATCTGAGCCGCGCTTCAGCATTCAGCTCCGCTTCCGCACCTCTTTGAGAGAATACATCATCCTGATGATCCTCAAGCCACGGTTGAGGCACCAACAGATTCCCGACGCCAGCATTACCGTTGACCGGCCCGATGTTGACATTATCTCCCAGACTACCATTGCCGACGCCCGTCACATTGTGTCCGATATTGGCCATCACATTGCCATTAGCACTGTCGTTGCCCCCGGCAACAGGAACACCATTCTGCGGAGTATCCACTGGTGGAGGGGTAGGCACAGCCCCTCCATGAAGTATGTCGTTACTATCAACCCTGGAGATCAAAGGTTGAACAAAAGTTCGGAGTTGGTCCTGCCCATTGGCGACCACCTGCATCAGTTCCATAAAACGATCCATCCTTTCACGGAGCTCCTGGACATCTGTCTGCACTTGATCCATGATCCTTGTCTGATTAGCTCGAGTTGAATAACGGTGAATTAGCCTCTGATCAATCCTGGAATCACCGGGAACAGTCTGGGACCTGTAAACCTGAAAAAACCTTCAAACACTAAAGGTTAGGAAAAACAACAAAATGTACGCCATGCAAATGCTCCATGCAGATGCATGCGTGTGTCTGTGTGCTTGGGAGATTTCCCCCAATCCTAGTGCCTTAGCCAGTGCTGATGATAATAATAAGAAGAAGAAGTCTGAGCCCAATCATGGAAACATCAATCTCATATATATAAGGAAAGCCTATCAAGGCAGTACATAGCATCAGCAAGTACAAGACAAATCAACAGCGTGACCTCAGCCAACAAGTCTGGTGATGGTCAGCATACAACAAAGATCAAAACAAAAGGAATACAACTAGTCAAGTACGGCCACGGGCGCGATACTCTGCTAATAACTCCTTCGTCTTTGGATGATCTGGCAAAGTGAGCAACCTCTCGACGAGTAGTTCCCTCTGCACAATGGTATACTGAAGTCCCTGAACTGAACTTTCCCATGCTCCTTCGCCGAAGAAATCTTCCAGTTTCCGCTTCTTTGACTCAAACATCAGCTTGTGCTCCTTCAGATTGGCAAGAGCTTTGTTGAGTTGGCCTTCGGCGGCGTATCTGCGGGCGGTCTCTTCATCAAACCTCCGCTCACTGTCCTTCACCTCGGCTTCCAGCTTGGAGATCTGCAGCATCAGCTTGTCCTCCCGCTCCTTCCTGGTGGCCAGGGAAGCCTTCCAGTGCTGGTCGAACTTGGATATCCTCCGATATGCCTCGTCCAAATGCTGTTTCTTCGTAGCTAGTACGTCGTTGACAGCCCTGAAGTCTTGACCCATGCGCTCACGATCGGCAATCTGCTTCGCCAGGTCTGTACCCAGTTGGTTCACCAACTCTGTCTACTTTTTGAAAGAATGAACGGCCTCGTTCCTTTCACTTCGAAGCTGAGCTAACTCCTTCTCCAGTTCTGCGTTCGCCCGCTTCAATTCATCCCGCTTAGCTAATACCTGGTTATGCTGATGAATGGACACAGTAGTAGGCTCTTCGACTGCTAGAGAGCTTTCTGGCTTGACATGAGGGAATGGCATCCCTATAGCATTGGCTCTGGCTCTGATCCATGCTGAATATGGAGGGTAGGCTTGACTGTTGCTTTTTCCCAACGAAGGCTTTCCTCGCTTACTGATACTGTTCCATGCACGCTGAAGTTTGGACAACAAATCCCCTTCTAAAGTACCCGTGAGGTACAGAGATTCCTGTACCTCTTCCTCCTTCGGCGGAGTCCTCAAAGCATACGCGAATTGTCGAACCAGCAACGACGGATTGTAGTTTATGCAACCCTTCCTACCTATCAGAGGTACATTTGGAAACCCGCTGCAACTGAAGATCACCTCAGTACCTAACCTGTCTCTGTCGAACCAATCAATATCTTCTGTAGATAAACTCATCAGACGCTCAGGCCACTCAGCTGTGGCTGCAGACAAGACAAAAGGACCCCTCTTGGGCAGATGGCTATCAAGCCACTTGTACAACAAGGGTACGCAGCAAGAGACATTCTTCCCTCTCCGGTTCTCATTCTTGTAGTGGACTGAGTGATAGACATCTCCGATCAAAGTAGGGATTGGATTCCCTGAAGCGAAAATATGGAACGCATCAAAGTCTACAAAATCAGGCATGTTTGGGAACAGGATAATGCCATATATGCATAAAGCGAGGATGGCATTGAACGCGTCCCAACATTCGTCCTTAGCACACTGCTGAGCCTTAACCACCAGAAACTGCAAGGAAAACCCAGGAACCTTGTTCCAACTAGTCAACACTAACTCAGAGGCGTCCAAATAAAGGGAAGGAGCTAAACCAGCCAGATCAGGCTCGGCATCCATATGGACAAAAGGCATCTGCCTTTTGATAGGCACACCTAGCAAATCAGCATACTCTTCCAGCGTCGACGCGAGAACGAAGTCCTGAAAAGTGAAACATCTCAGCGGAGGGTCGTAGAACTGCAACAGAGCATGCAATCCATTCAGCTTGAACGTAGAAGGCTTGCAAACCAAACTGAGCAACCGGCCATAAGATTTTCTGAACTCATCCTTCACAGAATCACCTGCTAGAGCTATCAAACCAGTCAACTTCACCACATCGGGAGTAGGAAACTTGTATGCAACGGTCTTCCTGAGAGAGGCCATAACAATACAGTAGGAGGCAAGAAATCCTGGATCGGGGAAAACGGTACCTGCAACACAGACACACGTTAATGGAATGCAAATGAACATGCAAACTAATGCAAAATGCAGTCATGCAATAATATATCCAGGCAACTGGTGCTGCGGAGATTCTGTATCAATAATCACTGATGAGAAGAAAACCCCGGTGTAGGACTACAGATCTGATCTGCCAAGAACAACCATCTGATAGGACCATATACATAGGATCAAAATTCTGCTCTGTCGAGAACAAATGTCTGATAATAAGGACCTCAGATGTATGATCAAGAAATATCTGCTGATGAAGTCTTCAGACCCCAGTTAAAAATCTGCCCTATCAAGAACAAACATACAGCTGCTGATGAGATCTTCAGACCCCACTCAAAATCTGCTCTATCGAGAACAAACAACATCTGTTGAATAGATCTTCAGACCCCAAAACTGCTCTATCAAGAACAGACATATCTGCAACTGAGAAACCCTGGTACCAACACCACTGATTCACTGTCGAGAAAACCAGGTAGTCTGAAGGTTTAAGTTTCCTGCAATAAACCCAATCCCACTCACAGGTATGGACCTAAACTAACTCAAGGTACGGCATCCTATGCGTTCATCAGCGTCACAGACTTTCAAGAGGGGTGATACGATACCCAGAAGGTGTGGCATCACCAGCTCATGAAGAGGCGTCACTTAGCTGAATCACAAATGATCGGTCCCCAGAGTCGACAATCCACCAAACCAGCAACCGTCTCAACCCAAAGGGTTGAAAGGGAAGCCAACCGGATGAACCTCGTCTGAGCGTGGATTTCATGAGACACTAGTGCCTGCAAAGCAAGCACGCGCCCACTAATTTCCACTCTAAGTCTATAGTGCACTCAAGCCTGGGTCTGGCTTCTCACTCATCAGAACTCCCATCCCACAACAGCACAAATAATCATATTATACTGAAAATAAAATGCGGGAAATAAAGTGCGAGAAGTAAAATGCGATAAATAAACGCAACCCAACAAGTAAACATGCAAACGTTAGGATTGACTCTCGCAGGGAACCGTTGGAGTCCCCAGCAGAGTCGTCAGCTGTCGCTTTCGCGAAAATAATGTGCCGGCACAACAGAAGAGTCGCCACCTTTCGTTATTTATCCCTCAGAGCGGGAAAGGAAACGATCGAAAAAACCTAACGATAAGGGTAAGACAAGGTCATCGCAACCATTGTCTGGGTTCGGGAGTCGGTTACGCAAGGGGAAGGTATTAGCACCCCTCACGTCCATCGTACTCGACGGGATCCTCGCTTGTTGTGTTTACTTGGACGGGTTGGTTTTATTCTATCTACCTATCAAGGCTGGATGAAAAAGAAAAGAAAAATGACTCGGCAAAGCGTCGCACTTTATGCCTACGTATTCTCATCAGAGAATGAGAAATCAGAGTCAACGTAGTTCGACCTACGAAGGGTTATGGGGGAAGGTAGCTCGCCAAGACATCGCCATCTTGTGCCTACGTACTCTCAACAGGCATGAGAGATCAGAGCATACGTAGTTCGGGAAACTACAGTTTACTTCCTGTCTTTTACGAAAGAAGTGTTTTTTATTGTGTTTGCGCTTTCAACCGCACTAGAGACTATAACCTGAGAGTGAATGCGTCGCATGTCACCCAAAGGGTACCATACTAAACATCCAGATTGTGGAAAAGAAACTCACCCACAACCCTTTCTCAGATAACTTAAGGCTCGTAACTTACGAAAGAAATCATTCATGATTACTGTATCTTAAACTGTTTTGAGATGAGAAGAGAACAGGCCCAACTAGGAGGGAGACTATCAAGTCCTACTGTTATCATGCCATGGATTCATCCTATGGTTGAGGTTTGAACAGGGAACTCCTAGAAGTTGTCATGCATAGGTTTCAACCTAAAAGTCTATCATCAAGTCCTTATCCAAGGAAATGAGAGTCCTAAGGGATCATGTCAGTGATACACCAAAACAGACAAAGCATCAGCTTAACAGTAAAATGCATGCAATGCAAGTGAGGGAGGAAATGTGTGTGGGGCTTCAGCCTCCACAAGCTCATCTCAACCTCAAGCCAGAATGAAATGACAGTAATCATACTGAAATATAAACAACATGCTATCAAGCAATAAACAGTAAACTGCAATCATACAGATAAAATGAAATGAAATGCCATCAGGCAGACAAACCACATGGACAAGGGAGCTGGGCTCTACCGAATACCCGCAAGCAAAGCCACGCAGTAACAATACAAGCAGAGGGAGAAACTCAACCTCTAATGCAAACATGCTCCTAGATTCTACTTATTCTAGATGAACTTATTCTAATGCACCAGACAAGTCAAGCAAAACACACAATACAGAAAAGAAAAACAGAAGAAAGCCTCAACTCCTCCAGCAGCAATCCAGTTTTCAGACTTCAGATATCAATTGTTTTCCAGGTTTCAACCCTACAACATGAGTTTCAACTCATCTTCTCCCTTAAGCTTCAGCTTCTTTGATCAGCTCCACCTTCAGGCTTCACCTAATCTTCAGGGATCTTCAAGTATCAACTTGATATTCATGCTCTTCAAGCTTCAGCTGGAATGACAATCTTCAAGGATTCATCCTCTTCAATACTCTTCAATGAAGTCTTCATCTTCATGCTCAGGCTCAACCTCTCTCAAGACAATCAAAACCAGAGAAAATCACTTACTGGATAAGCTGGGGGATATTGAACTGCTTATTTAATCACCAAAGGTGACCTATAAGGGTTCAACATCAAATGAAGGGTTCCCTCAAAAGTTCTACCTCCTAGGTATAGCACTTATCCCTCCAAAGGAGAGAGGTGTATACCATGGAAGGACTTTGAATCATAGGGAGGAATGGAGGTGAATGAAACCATCCATATTTGAGAAAGAGATTATCTACATCTAAGCTCTTCCTAATCCTAACCCTAAAAAAAACAAAAAGAAGAAAGAACAAGCTCTCAAGCTCCTCCATGCCTCTTCAAGTCTTCAACCATGCTCCACAATGAGATGCCAAGCTCCTCAAGCCAAAGGAAAACTCCAAAGCAAAGCAAACTAATCAAACATGCCCTAAAGTCAACACAAACAATCAACCATTACAAAAATCAACTAAAAATAGCATACTATTATATGAAATCCTAATATAATTTCTAAGGGATCCTACATACCTACCCTTAAGTCCCATATATGCCCCATAGTCTAAATTGTCCTAAAAAACCCAAAATCTAAAGTTGTTATGGACCTATGTTGAAGTTTTAACCTAATTCTACACTACCTAGAATTACCTAATCAAAACTATCCTAAAAATCATCACAAAAATATGGAATTAATTCAGGGAGAACCTAAAACATACATCTAACTACCCTAAAAAGATTGACCTAAAAATCTAAAGGGAGCTATCTAAACTAAAATCTACAAATTAAGGTATCAACTAAAAAGAATTAAAAAGCAATTAAAAGTAAAAATATGCAAAAAAATATAAAAATGAAATAAAATGGCAATTTTATGATTTTATATTTTTCTTGACAGAAAATGGAAAGTGGGAAAAAAAATCCCATTGAAAAATGTTCATTTTTCTATTTATTATAAATTTTTAAAGTAAAATAAAATTTGGAGAAAATTTAATATGAGAATTAATGCGTGGGGTATGAATAGAAACAATATGCAGTTATTATTTCACATGGGCCCAGACATGGGGGTGCGTATAGAAACGCGCTGGGCCCAAATTAAAACAGAAATCATTTAATAAAATCAACGGAAAATAACAAAAGAGCGGTGCGAAAAGGAAGAAAACACAGTTCAAATCCTGATGGGCCTCGCTTGGGGGTGGGCATAGCAAATAAAGACTAAGCCCATGAAGCTTGCTTAAGTGGAACGCAGCGTTTTACGCTGCTTCTGATTTCCCTCTAATTCGTTTTTGAATCCAAGCCGTCCGATCGTCTTCTGGGTCAACAAGTCACGCGCGCATCTGACGGTAACGGAGTCTTCTTCTTCCTTGGATTGATTAGGGTTTCTACAACACCATTGAAGCACATCCCATGCACCAGACTTCCAGCTACACGTGTGGCTTTGTTTCTCCACCAAACTTCAAAGTATAAAAACCAAATTTGCTCTATTTTCCACCATGAACACGACTGTGGCAATGGATTTCCATGAAACACTCTCTAGCAACCAAACCGAACGGTATAACCTTGCAATCTCAAAATATCATCAACTTTCGACCTTCACCAAACTCCTATTTCTTTACATGAAAATGATCCTTGCATTACACTCATTAAAATCAACCAATAATCTTGCCTTAACACTCAATATATAGCATGTTCTAGCTCATCAAAGAATTGGTGTCCATAGTTGAAACCTCACCAATTGCTCTTAAACTCATCAAAATGGACCACCTAATTGTCTCTAACGAGTCTATGCTAATAATTAACCCTAGCCATGCCTAAATTGAGGTGTAGAAAAGGTTTTTCATACCTTGCTTCTTGAAATGGTAGGTGATGAAATTCTTCAATCCTAGCCTTGTAGCTCCTCAAGAACACTCCTTGAATGGTGAATTTTCTTCTGCTTGCACAAGATTTGATGTAGAGGACTTGTACTTCAAGATACAATGCAATTTTCTTCCTTGCAAATTCAATGTGAAAGCCTTCAAATCTTCATCAATGGAGTTGCAAATCAATATGAACACACTCAGAAATGTTTATGGAGATGATTTGTGAAGAAAAATGGAAAGGTAATGAAGAAGAATCAAGAGATTCAATGTAATTTGCAAATGGAGCTTTATGATTTCACTCTCTATTCTACACCAAATAACACCAACTATCACCAACCTTTCACCAATGCAAGTCATATTCAATATATAGAGAGGTTTAGAAAGGTCTAGAACCATCTAGAACAATCTAGTAAGAACTTGAATTTTCCATGTCATGGTAATTTGCATTTTCACTTCTCATATCATGGTATCTCATGAAAAACCCTTGTAACTTTGGTAACCAACTTGAATTTCTCCTTACATGAGAATTAGGGTAAGATACAATGCATATCTTCCTTGTTTATTAAGCTTTTCCTTGTTTTGGTTTGGTACCCCATTATGCAAGCAATCAAATTACAAAGCAACCCTATGATGCAAGCCTCAAATCAAAATTGTGGCTGAACCATTGTTCTTAGAATGTCATTTAGATTCAAAATGACCTATCATATGACATGGTTTGGATTTGTAACTTGGATTTTATGATTTTCAACTTCACTTGAATTAACTTATGCCTCATTTTTAGGCCATTTTTATCACTTTTTGATATGTGCCTTTTCAACATCTCATGACCACCCTACTAGCCTTAAAACATCATTCTAAGCAAGTTTGATGTTGAAGATTTTTCCATTTGAAGCTTGGAAGTAGGAGATATGGCCTTATGCTTGAAATGACCTATAACTTCCAAATGACCAAAATGCCCTTGGCTTGTCAAAGCCATAACTTGAGTTCTACAAATCCTATCAAGGACTTCTAGTACTCTCTAGAAATATAAGAAGATGATCTTAAACATTCATGTTGACCAAGAATCCATAGGAATCATACTACTAGGGCAAAAGTTGTCTGCAAGTTGGATGACTTTCAAGGACCCAGATTCACATACCTCAGATGACCTGTAATTTGTCAAAACCATAACTTGAGCTCTGCAAATCCTATCAAGGACTTCTACCACTCAAATTAAAGCTAAGAACAAGCTATACAACATTCATGTTGTGGGGAAGATGAGATGACAATCACATTTTGAGGTAAAACTGCCTGGAAGATAGGGATCAGACTAGGGGATTTTACACTGTCAATCCTTAGAAACCCTAGCTTAAAACTTCTCAAACTCCTCAATCATGATGAGTTGGTATAGGAATCATCCTTATAGTATCTCAATACATCATTTCATGATCACATGGCTCTTGGATTAGGTTTCAACCTTCTCCAAATCATCAGTTGACCTAGGGTTGACCTAGTCAAACCCTAATTCTACCATTCATGGTCGAATCTTCTGAATTCTTGCACAATGACCTCTCTAGTATTCATGATGGCTTTCAATACATCTCCTAAGCTTTCTCAAAGCTTCAAGTCCATCCTCATAGTCTCAGAATCATCTGAGGAGCACCCACAACTCTCAAGTTATGAGGCACACAACTTTGGTTTCAACCAATTCCTCTGAGGATCTCTTGAGTTTTTTGATAAAGGTCTCAACCTTCAAACACTTGATGGGTAAATAAATGTTGGTCAAATTTTGGGGTGCAACAATATGGTTAACCGATTAACACTGTTGAATTTTCAATTTTGATTAAATTTTTTAATGTGATAACCGATTAACCTATATGGTTAACCGATTAACACTGTTAATTTTTCTAAAAATCAGAAACGAAAATTAATTAAGTTTTTGAAAATATTATATATTATAAATGTATTTTTATGTGGTCCATATTCTCTCAAATATCCAAATCCATATCCAAAATCCATATTCCCCTCTTCAAACCCTAACTTCTCTCTCCCACTCTCTAAAGTTGGAAAACTCCCCACAACTTCTCAAACCCTAACTTCCTCAGAACCCACAACCTCAGTTCTCTCAAACCTTCATCCATAGCTTCAGCATCAAATCGCGGCAAGGGAAAACTACCAGAACATCATTCTGCATCAGAATCAGATGACGACAGCATTCCAATGGAAACCACCAAAAAGAGGCGGATGGATTTCAAAGTTCGTGTTCGTCAACTTATGCCGGTAAAGTACGTAAATCTTTGAGCTTTTCCTGCAATATCTTTTGATTTTCCTACTCTGTTGGAATATCAGCGTATCGACAAGTTCTTCACTGACTCTGGTATTATTTATCCTGATCTTGTTAAAGCTTTTATGAATAAAATGTATGTATATCTGGACATGGATGAGAACCACATGATCCGTTCCACCATTAAAAAAGTTCATGAGTTTGTTGAGAATTTATCTACCCTTGCTAGACACCTTAAGATTCCATCAAAAGGCTGCTTCCTGAGGAAAGGTGTAAACCATGTAGATGGACCCTGGGCAAACTATGATGAAATGGAGTATTACTATCAGATTTGCAGGTTCCCAAAAGAAACCGTTATTGCAAACTCTCGCACCGCTCGTATGCTGTGCTATGCCAAGAATCTGACAGTATCTGATCGAATGCTTCACTACATTATCTGCTATGTCCTTATTCTAAAGGACTCAAATCACTCTCAGATCAATGACTTGGAAATGCAGCTGATCTTTGCTATTAAGAATCGCATCAAAGTCAATTGGATTTTGACTATTATGTATCATCTGCAGCAACAACTTCATTGCATTACCCGACTGCCGTATGCTCGCTTGGTTTCTAGAATTCTGGAATTAACTGAACTTGACCTCAACAGAGAACCATCCTCCAAGATGAAACCTACAACTAATGAGATCAATGAGATTAATATTGTGAAGAATACTGGAATCATCAAGGCGGCTAACGGTACCTACAGGTATACTAATGACGGTCCTGTGCATCACGCATATCCAATACCTGAAGGGGGTCTTACTAGTGAGTTTCTCTATACAACCATGATGAACCAGCATCGAGAATCCATGAATATGCATAGAGAGACCTCCCGAGCAATTGCCTCCCTCAGAAACCTCATTCTTAACCTTCCACATTCCAACACCCGAGTTGTGGATGAAGAGATTGAAGAAGAGGTTGATAGTGATGAAGAAGAAGAGGAGGAGGATATGACGGATGAGGATGCTTAGAGAATATGTTCCTGTTGTTGTTTTTATTGCTTTGCTTTCTAGTCTTAAGTTTTATGCTTCCATTTGAACTATGTTTTATTGTAACAAGTACAATTTCTATTTGCTGCATTTTATATGTACTACTGTTTATGCTTTGTGTTTACATGGCTTCGCATGTGCTTATTACTATATATGCTGCTATATTGTGATTTCTTTGAAAGCTCTTCCTTTTTGCTGATGTCAAAGGGGGAGAAGAGCTTGGTTCTGTTAATGTCTCTCTGTGTGCAGATTTTTTTTCCCTCTGTTAAGATAGGGGGAGTTGCTAGACATAGGGGGAGAACCATATCAAGAACCAAGATATATCGCACAACATTTTTGATTGTCATCATCAAAAAGGGGGAGAATGTAGAAGCATGCTTCAGTCTCAATTTTTGATGATGTCAACACTACTCAAGGTCATCTCTTGATTGCAAAAAGACAAGCCTTTCAAAGTTATCAAGATCAAGTCAAGCTATCTTTCAAGTCAAGCTACATATGGAACTATGATTCTTCAAGACTTGGACGTATTGCGGGTATATCAAATTCTACCCTTATAATTGATATACAAGTGTTCAAAAACATCAAGCATTTTAGCATAATACATGAGCTTGTTTTTGAAACTTTAAAATTGGTATAACATTCATTTTTAAAAGCATTTTTCTGAAAAATAGCAGTGTTAACCGATTAACCATATAGGTTAACCGGTTAACCATTTCAAATTTTAAATAATTTGGGCTAACGTTCCAGTGTTAACCGATTAACCATATAGGTTAACCGATTAACACTGAACGTACAGCGAAAAATGGATTTGTTTCAAGTTCAAAAATTGCTTGAAAATTACACCATTTCATATTTTTGAAATCTACTCAAATATACCTTTTTGAAAGGGTATTTTACTCATATAAATTCTGAGTTTTTCAATTTTGAAAAACATACACTCAAAACTTCCAATCTCCAAACACTTTCTACATTCATTTTCAAATTTTCTTAGAATCAAATTCACCATTTTTCAAAATCTTTTCTAAGTGTTCATATGTGCATTAAATTTCATATTCATCTTTGAACACTTGTGTTGAAAGTTATAAGAGTGAATTTTGATCATTTGGAGAAGATCAACTTTGATATTATTATTCTCAAAACAAAAATCTTTACAAGTATTTGTATTCTGACTTGTGATCCAGGATTGTTGGACACAAGGGTGAGTGTTTACAAGAGGATTGTTCTTGTACACTTGTTAGTTTTATTGTTTGATAGTAGGCCTCACCGGTTGATGGTGTGATAGGTTGTACTTTATTAAACAATAGTGAAAACTCTCTTTCGTGTTGAAAGGGGAGTGGAGTACTCTCGGATTGTGAGGGGAACCACTATAAATCCTGGTGTCCATTGTTCTTTTACTTTCTACTGCTTTCATAACCAAGAACACAAACCAGTAAAATTTCAAGAAACCATAAAAACCGGAAAAATTTCTAAAGTCCTAATTCACCCCCCCCCCCTCTTAGGCATACTCTGTATTTACATTCAGCATTCGAGTTGCGCGTTTCCTAGGCCTTGCGGTTTCGCTCTCCATCTTCTTTCCTCTAACAACCCTTCTTGGAGGAATTTTTGTTTTGTACCTGAAAATCAAAGAGAGAGAGAGAGAGAGAGAGAGAGAGAGAGAGAGAGAGAGAGAGAGAGAGAGAGAGAGAGAAAAGAAACGAAAAATAAAAGTGAGCGTTAGCAAAAAATATTACCGTGGAAATGTCGAGGATGATGAGGTAACCGATTTTTATGAAGGGAGTATGGGGTTTTAGTGCGTGAAAATTGAAAAGGTTGAAGCTTTTTGAAGTTTGGCAATGGAGGTTATGGGTTTCAAGGGAGAAGATGAAGGTTAAATGAGAGAGAAGGTGAAAAACCTGAAGGGATTAGTGGGTTTAATTGTGTTTGATCGTGTGGGTCCTACCAGAAGGGACAGGAAAAGTAAAAAAAATTTCACTCAGCAGGGATGACACAGGCCGTGTCAGCTGACACGGGCGGCCGTGTCAGCCTGCTGTTTTCAGCTTTCAAACGAGTAGCTCCCAGTGGGGCTGACACGGGCGGCCGTGTCACCCCACTGTTTTACCTCTAAAAATCAATGTTGGGGTGCCTTCCTAACACGGACTGTGTCAGCTGACACGGGTGGCCGTGTCAGGCCCCTGTTTTTTACTTTTTGCTATTTTCTCGGCTTTTTTCGGCATATCCCTTTCACACATGACTATGCATCCTGTTTCTCCAAAATACCACTCTTTTGGGATTACTTCTCCATTTTTGTGAGAGCACTGCATGTCGATAAAACCTATTAAAAGCAAGAAAAACAAAGAAAACATTAGAATAGAAACGCGTGGGTTGCCTCCCACAAAGCGCTTTGTTTAACGTTGCATGGCTCGGCGATTATTCATTTTATCCTGTAATATGATCAACATCACTTCTCCCCATCTCTTAACCATTATAGTAGGGTTTCAATCTTTGACCCTTAACTTTAAAAATATCCCCATTTGCTTGATTTTTTAATTCTATCGCTCCATGGGGAAACACCTTGTGTATGATTAACGGTCCCGACCATTTAGACTTCATATTTCCAAGAAAAAGTTTCAACCTCTAATTGTATAATAGCACCAACTATCCTTCCCAAAACCCTTTCTTTTGAATCCTCCGATCATGCCATTTCTTCATTTGATCTTTGTAAATCTTGGCATTCTCATACTCCCGATTCCGGAATTCTTCTAACTCACGGAGTTGGAGAATTCTAGAATCTTCTGCCTTGGTAAGATCCAAATTAAGGATTTTAAGGCCTATAATTCCTTGTGTTCCAACTCGAGAGGTAGATTACATGCTTTCCCATTAACTAGTTGGTACGGTGACATACCGATGGTCGTTTTGAAAGCAGTATGGTACGCTGACAGAGTGTTGTCCAACTTCATTGCCCAATCCTTGCAAGAGGAACGCAGTATTTTTTCTAGGATCTGTTTGAGTTGTCGATTCGACACCTCTACTTTCCCATTGGTCTGTGGATGGTAGCGGTAGCTATTCTGTGCTTCACATTGTATTTCAGGAGTAGCCTTTCCATGAGATGATTCAGGAAGTGAGTTCCCTCATCACTTATAAGAGCTCTTGGTACTCCAAACCGAGAAAAGATGTTCTCTTTCAAGAACCTGATAACTACTTTAGCATCATTAGCTGGTAGAGCCACTGTGTTGTACCCTAAAATTTGACCAACCTTTTTCTTCTTAACATGGTTTATGTTTCATTTCATTTTAGCATTTGCATTTGCATGGCATTGTTCTTAACAGGGGATCAAGAGAGGTGTGACATTCAAGATAAGAGTCCTTGTGGTTTCAAGCTCAAGCAAGAGTGTTTATTCAGATCATCAAGTGTATGCCATCACCATGAGGTTGTCAAAGCACCTTGAAAGGAAGGATTGATGTGTGTTGTTTGTCTCCTATCTTAGGGGTCAACAAAGGATCATCAAGGGTTCATAAGATCATTATTTTGGATAAGAGGTGTTTGATATGACCATTGCATGCTTTGCAAGTCTTTGTGGAGCTTGTCTAGGCATTCATTTCTTCTGCAAAAGGTCACAGTCAAAGGATGTTGAATCTAGGGTTTCATCTAGTCAACTCAAGGTCAAACGTGGACTTGTTAGAGTTCAAGACTTGGTTTTAACTCATTGAGGCTATGGGAAGTTATCTTGAGACATTTAGGATGTCATGTCAAGTTCAAATTAAGAGGAATCAAGAGTTTAAGGAGTTACTAAATTAGGGTTTTAGAGGATCTTAGTGTAAAATCCCCTTTTTTAGTGCCTAAATTCAAGGACAATTTACCATATGATACAAGCTCAATCTCATTTTCTTGTAAACATGAAACGCTTAGATCATGTTCTTAGCTTTCTTTTGAGTACTAGAACTCATCCATTGCGTGTGTAGAACTCAATTTATGATGCCAGCAAGTTAGAGGTCTCAGATGAACTTATTTTTGGTCAACTAAAAGTCAACTCACTTCCAAAGCACTTTTGACCTAGAATCAAGTTTCCCCTCAACTTCAAGCGAACATGAAAGTTGTTCCTCTTGGTCTTAGATTTTCAAAAAGTCCTAGAAGTCCTTGATATCATTTGTACATCTCAAGTTATGGTCTTGGCAAGGCAATGGTACTTTGGGAAAGGTTCATTTTAGGTCATTTGTTTATAGGTCCTTTACATGAACTTATGTACCTCAAATGCATTTCCAACCAACATGAAAGTTGTTCATAAAGGTCTCATTTACATCTTTGAACTCAAGAATCATTTGAATTATGGAAATGTATGGCCATATGGAAGGATTTTCAAGTGGAATTTGAACTTTTAAGCATGACATGAGATGGATTCATTATAGGCCATATTTGTCTTTCATTTTGAATCAATTTGCAGCAAGACATGAGCATGAGAGGTTTGACCCAAATTGGTTTGGTACCAAGTGCATGAAAACGTGTCATTTTCAAGTTCCTTCATGGAAAAGTTTCCATTTCAAACTCACAATGTGGACCAATTCAAAAGCCCAATCCAATTCAATTGCAAAATGCACCTCATATGCTGCAGATTAGTGCACTTATCATGTGTGAAGCAAACAAAACCCGTGTGCATGAAGGGAGGTTTCTTTTTTGGGAAAATTTTAAAATCTTACAATTGAGGCTTCATGGGCCTGCATGACACATTCCAATCCATCATATATAAGCTAAGAGCTTGCCCTAGAAGCTCAGAACGTGCATTTGGAGCTAGAGAGAGAAATTTCAGATTCAAAACTCTCAAGCATTTTTCAAATTCGAATTCCTTTTTTCTCTGCAAATCAAGTGAAGTTGAAGCCTTATTCTTTTTCCTGGGAGCATTTGGAGTGAAACTGAAGCAAGAGAGTGAAGTTTGCGTGCTTGAGAAGAACCAACAGAGTTTCTCCGTTCAGTAAGTTTCAATCTCTTATTTCTCTCGTTCTAGATCATGATTTAGGGTCATACTGGTTGCATATGAAGCCCTACGTTGAGTAGGCCATGTTTGCATAGTTATTGTTCATGTTTGATCAAGTTTTCAGTTGGTGCACTCAAACTTTAAGTCTTCGATTCTCCTTGATCTTGAGCTTTTGTGATGATTGATCTATGGATTTGGAATCCTTGTAGAAATACCTTTCGTTTGGTACGGTTTTTGTGCCTGTTGGTGGTGGTTTTTCACCTGAGCTCTGGTGAGCTCGCCGGAGAAGACGACTAGAGCCCTAGCTCTGGCGTCTGGTTTGTTTTCAAATTAGATCTGATGTGGCATTGTTTGAATCTTTGACTGCACGCATGTTTGATTGTGGTTGGCTTGACCTAGTCCACTTGGCACTTTGACTCCACGTCCGTTTAATGAAAGGGTGTGTTCCATGTAGTAAGTTGAGTCTGGGCCAATTGGGCTTGGAATGATATCCACACCTCCAACTTTCTGAGCCTGACACATTTTGTTCTATTTCCTTTGTATCTGGGAATTGCTTATGCACCCCTGCCTTGATTTCCTTTTATTTTATTTTATTTTATTTTCTGTTTTGATTTGCAATTATTAAAAATAGCTCCATTTGTCCAAAAATTCCACAAAAAATATTTTCTATCATTTTAAAACCTTAATTATTTTTCCATAATTTTTAATTCTGATTTTATTTTATTTTGAAATTTAATTTGAATTTTGCAATTAGAGAGGTTTTTAATATTGTTTTCATTTGATCATTCATACTTGAGCTACCATTTGATATCACCAATGAGTAGGGTTTACTCTCCATTTAGAGGATGGATTGAGGTACCTTTGAGTCTGATTTTGGTCTTGGTTTGATCATTTTTTCTTTGACTTTGAGTTGGTTTTATTTGACCCTCGATTATAACTCAATAAGGTGGAGCACCCTAGTTGATCAAATCATTTGGTGATGCCTTGAGTTGAATTTGGTTTTGAAACTTTGACCACTGTTTGACAATGGATTTAGTTGCTTTGTGCATTTTATTTGAGATTTATTGAACATTTCTTCTATTTTTGATGAACCTTGAAAGTCAAGTCACCCTAGATGAAGTTCATACAAACTAGTTGACCTAGTTCCTTTGGGAAATGACTTTGATTGATCCCATATGCACCCTATGACTCTTGATTCTCATTCTTGGCATGATTAAGGTGCGGGCTTTACATTTATAGGTCACACACTTGTGTAGTTTGTGTTGCAAGTCACATTAAAGTTAAGGCATTCCACTTGGTTTAAGTGTTGATTATGAATGGAACTTTGGTTCTTTCTCTTTCCTTGACTTGTAACTTGCTTTTGCCTTGGTTTCCATTTTGTTTTAGCATCTCTTTCCTTGACTTGTAACTCCCTTGGCTTTTGATACTCATTCAAGGTAATTTGGTATCCTTTGTTCATACTTTGAGTTTGCTTTGAATGAGGGATCACTTTGAGCACTTGCTTGCTCCTTTCTTTTGTATGATCACTATGTTGTTTTTGGTTGAGATATCTTGCATGTTGCTTTCTTCCCAAGCCTGTTCTCCCATCTCCATTTTTATAATGGCTTCTCTCTTTGACTTTGTTGTTTATGTTTTGGTTTTAGTGATTGATGTATGATTGGTTGTAGGAGTTGTAACTTCTCCCATTTCATCTCACTTTTTTCTTTGACTTATTTATGTCTTTTTGCTTCATATTTTGTTTATGTTGCATCTTGCATATCATGTCTGCATTTCTTCTTGACTTGTTTAAGTCAACTTCATCTCTTTCTTGCATCTCATTTGTGATTGATTTATCTTGTGTTTTCTTGGTCTTTTACCATGATCCCTTAGGATTCTTAGTCTCTCCGTTTAGGATGGGAGTAGGAGAGACATTAAGCGTTAAATCCAAGAATGAAAACATTAGGATAGTCCTCTCCCCTCTTAATCCCAATCTTAGGAGCACATTTCATGATAACATTAGGGTTGCCTAGTTTCCCCTTAGAGTTTGTGTCTTCTCTTTTCATCTCAAAATTTCTTCAAGACATCTAATAAAGGATAATAAGTGTTGTACGCTACGAGCCTTAAGCACTTGGGGAATGATAGTTGAGGGGCTTCCTCTCAACTGTCTAGAGTGTTTAGCGTATGCCCTTTGGGCGATATGCGACACATTCACTCTCAAGTTATAGTCTTTAGTGCAACATGAATTACAAATCTAATTCAATTCACTTCTGCATAAAAAACACAAAACAAAACATCAAATCTTTTTATCATTTGGGATTAATTGAAAATGATTTTCAGAAAGAGTGTGTTAACTCTTGGTTCTACCGCAAACAAGTAACGCCTAAGTCTCCAATGGTCGAGCAGCAATACACCTAACTGCTAGAACAAAGGTTTAACCCTACTCAGTTAAAACACTTGAACCAATCTGTGGTCGTGTCAGCCCGAACTATGTTTGCTCTGATTTCTCATACCAGACGAGGATACGTAGGCACAAGACGGAGATGTCTTGGCGAGCAACCTTCCCCACCTTCACCTGTAGTTTTCCGAACTACGTTGACTCTGACTTTCCCATTGCACGAGGGAGTACGTAGGCATAGAGCGGTGATGCTCTATCGAGTCTCTTTTATTTTCTTTTGTCCATGTGGCCAGCCTTATAGGTTAACACCCTTTTAGATAGATAACAAGCATGGATCCCGTTGAGTACAACGGACGTAAGGGGTGCTCATACCTTCCCCTTGCGTAACCGACTCCCGAACCCAATATTTGGTTGCGATGACCTGTCTTTTCCCTTTTTCGTAGGTTTTCTCTGATTGTTTCCTTTCCCTCTTTGGGATAAATAGCGAACGGTGACGACTCTTTTGTCCTTGTCGGCCCCTCTTCGCAATGATGCGACACACTGCTTCTACCCACTTCGAGATATAGTCAACTACTACCAAAAAATGATTTTTACCAAAGGATGATGGAAACGGGCCCGTAAAGTCAATGCCCCAAACATCAAATAACTCAACTTCCATCATGGAATTTTGTGGCATCTGATTTCTCTTGGAGATATTTCCCGTCCATTGACACTTGTCACATTCTTTGACTATGTCTTGGGCATCTTTGAACAATGACGACCAATATAACCCTGATTGAAGAACTTTCGTTGCCGTTCGGTCACCACTGAAATTCCCTCCATAATCTGAGTTATGACACGCTTCAAGAACATTCCTCTGCTCGACTTCAGGAACACATCTCCTGATTAATCCATCTAGGCTTCTTTTTTACAAGAACGGATCATCTCACAGATAGAACCTGCAATCATGTAAAAACTTTTTCTTTTTGTTACCATCAAAATCGTCAGGGATGATACCGCCTACCAGATAATTCGCATAATCTGTGAACCAGGGAACACCAATAATAGCAAGGATGTGTTTGCCGATAAACTCATCCTTTATTGGGTGATTGTCCTCAGTTTCTTTAATTTGAGATAGATGATCAGCAACGGTGTTTTCACATCCTCTCTTGTCACGGATCTCCACATTAAACTCCTGCAGCAGTAGAATCCACCTTAAGAGCCTTGGCTTAGAATCCTGTTTAGTGAACAAGTACTTTAAAGCTGCATGGTCAGTATACATAATAACTTTCGAACCCAACAGATATTGCCTGAATTTATCAAAGGCATAAACTACTGCTAACAAGTCCTTTTTGGTAGTTGCGTAGTTCATCTGTGCGGGGTTCAACACATGACTAGCGTAGTAAATAACATGCAATAATTTATCTCTTCACTGTCCTAAAACAGTCCGTACTACAATGTCTCTAGCATCATACATGATCCCAAATGGAAGAGACCAATCGGGGGCAATCACAATCGGTGCCGAAACTAATTTAGTCTTCAATTTTTCAAACGCTTCGGCACACTTTTCATCAAATTCAAAAACCTTATCCTTAACCAAAAAAGTGGTTAGAGGTTTGGCTATTTTTTAGAAGTCTCTTATGAACCGGCGGTAGAAGCCCGCATGGCCTAAGAAACTTCTTATACCTTTTTCGTTCAATGGAGGAGGGAGTTTTGATATTACTTCAACTTTGGCTTGGTCGACTTCGATTCCTTTGTGAGAACTTTTGTGACCCAAGACTATTCCTTCCCATACCATGAAGTGGCACTTCTCCCAGTTGAGGATTAAGTTGCTCTCCTGATATCTTTGTAAAACAAAAGAAAGGTTAGTTAAACAATTATCAAAAGAAGAGCCAAATGCCGAGAAATCATCCATAAAGACTTCCATATGTTTTTCCAACATATCGGCGAAAATGGAAGTCATGCATCTTCTGTAAGCAAAAATACCATACGGTCATGTAAAAGCCGTCTTTTCTTGATATTCAGGTGCCACGGCAATTGGTTGTACCCGGAGTAACCGTCAAGGAAACAATAATAATCATGACCAGCTAACCTTTCCAACATTTGATCAATGAATGGCAAAGGAAAATGGTCTTTCCTTGTAGAAAGATTTAATCTTCTATAATCAATACATACTCGCCAACTTGTTACTGTTCTTGTCGAGATCAACTGGTTTTTCTCGTTTTTGATGACGGTCGTACCCCCTTTCTTTGGTACCACATGAACCAGACTAACCCAGGAGCTGTCGGATATAGGGTAGATAAGACCTGCATCTAATAACTTCACAACTTCTTTTTTGACTACCTCTTTCATGTCCGGATTAAGTCTTCTTTGAGGTTGCACTATTGGCTTATAATCATCTTCCATGAGAACTTTGTGCATGCACACCGTGGGACTTATACCTTTCAAATCCTCAATAGCCCACCCAATAGCACTCTTATATCTTTTGAGAACAATGACCAACTTGTCTTCTTGGATCGTTTTAAGGTTAGAGCTTATAATAGCTGGGCATTTACCGTCAGTGTCCAGGAAAACATACTTAAGGTTTTCCGGAAGCTGCTTCTACTCTGTACTCTTTTTTGTCTCTTCATTCCCTTCCATAATCTGAGGCTGCCTTAAATCTTCCCACCAGTGTAATCGAGATCCTTTCAAAGGGGGTTTTTCTTCCATCATGGCTAACACTTCCACCTCTCTTTCATCATCTGTTTCATTTGGTTCAAAAATAGACATACTCAAAACTTTTTCTAAAGGTAAGGAAGATACACCTTCAAGATTCTCAATGGTAACCACTTGGTCAAGCACTTCTATATAGCTGTTTGTGAAAAAATCATTTTTGTGCTTCATAGTATTTCTTACATCAATCTTTAACTCTTCATCATAAACCTTCAATGTCATCGTACCCCCTTCCATATCTATCAGCACTCTACCAGTCTCTAAAAAGGGTCTTCCAAGTATGAGGGGAATATTTTCATCTTCCGACATCTCTAGTATAACAAAATCCACCGGAAACACAAATTTGTCAATCTTCACCAGTACATCCTCCATTACCCCATACGGTCACTTTACAGAGTGTTCCGCAAATTGAAGTGTCATTCTTGTATCTTGCACCTTACCGATTCCCAACATTTTGTAGATGGATAACAACATGAGATTAATACTTGCTCCCAAATTAATAAGAGCTCTATTGAATGATCTATCCCTAATAGTGCATGGGATAGTAACAACACCTCGATCTTTATTCTTAACCGGAATCTTCAGACCCTACAAAATAGCACTACAATTTTCAGTTAGAATAATCGGTTCCGTATCGGTGGTTCGCTTCTTAGAGATGATATCCTTCATGAACTTGGCATATGTTAGCATTTGCTCGAGTGCCTCCAAAAATGGGATGTTGAGTTCAAGCATTTTAACATTTCGAGAAATTTTTCATAATTTTTCTCTTGCTGCCCTTTCTTCTTGTTCCTCTGAGGATAAGGAAGCTTAATCGGTTTGGGCTCAATGATGGTTTTTTCTTTAACAACTTGTTCAGGTGCCACCATTTCTTCATCAACTACCTCATTTTCTTTGATATCTAAATCAACTTCAAGCAACTTATCTTCTTCTTCAAAAGTTTTCTCGAGAACTTCCTTAGATTTTCCACTTCTTGTGGTCACAACATTCACGCTCTTGTGATCCCTAGGATTAGTCACAATTGCACTTGGAAGAGCACCTGGTGTTTGGGATCCTGACAATTGTTGTGCTATTTGACTCATTTGTACTTCAAGATTCTTTATAGAAGCACCTGTGTTCCTCAGATTACTCCTTGTTTCTTCTTGGAATTGAGAGCTTTGAGCGGCCATATTTTTAATGGAAATTTCCCAATCTGCTTTCTTTTGTACCTATTGTTGTTGCGGTTGATATTGTTGTTGGTAAGGTTGTTGTTGTTGTGGTTGATACTATTGCTGCTGAGGTTGTTATTGTTGTTGGTATGGAGCTTGAATTTGTTTAGGAGCATTCCCTTGTTGATCTTTCCATGTGAAGTTTGGATGATTTTTTAAACCTGGATTATAAGTGTTGGAGTAGGGATTGTTCTGCTTCAAAAAATTTATTTCGTCAATCTATTTTGCGGTTGCAACACAGTGCATGGTGAAGTGAGGACCCCCACAAATTTTGCAATTCACAGTTTGAGAAGACTCATATTCTTTAACCTTCTTTCCACTTCCACTAAAATCTGATCTTCCATCTTTACAACTTGCTCAATAAGTTTCAAATCAATGGACTTCTCTGGTTGACTTACACTCTGGTCATATAATTCTAAGTGCTCATTTGCAGCGATAGCTTCAATAATTTTTTTGATACCGGTGGCTGTTGAAATATTAGTTGAACCACCGACTGTTGTATCAATGAGTTGCATAGTCTTCATTTTTATACCATTTACAAAATTCTGCATTTGTTCAGTTGCATCCATATTATGAGTTGGGCATGTAACCAAACACCTCTTGAACCGTTTGTAAGCATCTCCAAGTGACTCTCCCCCCTCCTGTTTAAAATTAACAATGTTGTATCTCTTTCTGATATAGACAGATGAAGGAAAATATTCATTCAGAAATGTTGTCTCTATCTCTTTCCAGGTGTTAATACTCCCGATAGGTAAATAATAAAACCATTCTTCGGCTTCATCAGATAGGATGAAAGGAAACATAACTAGATTCTTTGCTTCTTCAGAATGCCCCTCAATCTTTAATGAGGTGCTCATAGTTAGAAACCTTTGAAGATGTTTATTCTCATCTTCATTAATTCTCCCTGAGAAAGGTCTGCTCTGAAGCTGTCGGATGGCTGATGGATGTAGCTGAAAGTGTGACACAGTCACTGGTTGATTCACTATGGTCAAACGCCCTATTGGAGCATTTTCCCTTCCATAGTCTCCCAGAAGTCTTTTGGCTGGAGGTTGATCTTCGTTCATGATGAATGTTTTGGGCTCTGTATCTGAGCCCGAATCTGTATGCTCATAATGAATCACAACTTCTTCTTCGTTCTCTGAAATTTATGTTCCTGAGTTTGAAGCTGTCAGTGTTTTAAGCTTAGCTTTTCTACGTCTGGCGTGAAAAAATCTTTCAGGTTCTGAGTCAAAAGAAAATAAAGCTGAGGTCTTACCTCGCATACACAGGTTATAAAATTATTAGTAATAACAAAAACGTAATCAGAATAATAAACTTAAAATTTTATTCCAATTGAACTAACAAGGTACTTAAAATTTTGGCAGTACCCGACAACGGCGCCAAAAACTTGACCGGTAAATTAGCAAGTGTACTAACTTTTACCGATGTAGTAATAATTGGGGTTTTCCCAGAATCGATCTTTGAGGATTGCATGCAATTTTTCAAGTACAGATGTTATTTCAATCAAACAAAATAACCTTGGGGTTTTGTTTTGGGGTTTTTAACAGGAAAATGTAGAATGATAAAATTATTTTAATGATTAAGAGAAAATATGCTAGGGGAAGTGAATGAATTGCTTAGTATGAATCATAGAGTATTATCAACGAGATATGCCTCCAAACCTTAATTGTTATTGAACCCCAAAAGTATTTTTCTTAAATTCCTTACTTAAAAACCTTTGATATTCTTCCTTGACCCTAATTCCTTAGCAGTCAAAAGGACATTAAGCAATAGTTTTGACAAAGGTTTATTACAATCATTACAGGACATCCATATTCCTAGGCAATATTTACTATAATGTATTATACAAATTCAACGATCGGTTTTTCCGGCCAAATCCCTAATAGTAAATTGTTCCCAATTTGTACGATCTTAAAAGTTTAAACGATTTGCATAACCAAAATATTAAGGGAAGAAACAAAATCTCAATTAGTAATTCAACAGAGGTTCATTACAATATAATTCAGAGGCACCCCCTAGCAATGGGGGTTTAGCTATGCATAGTATTCAACAAAAACAACATAGAAAATAGAAATATTACAAGACTTGGGGAATAAAGTTGATCTTTAATTTCTTCCGATCATGAAAGTCTCCTCGTCTTCCCAATTCTTCAGAGCTTCCCAATTTCAGTTGTACTTTTTCGTAAGATCCAAAGTTTTTTTTCTCTTTCAGAAATCACGTTTTAATAGTATCAAATCAATCTTTTCCATGCGCCACGTCTAAATTGCCCTTCATGCAGTCACACTGGAAAAACTTCAAAAACCTCAGGAGTATGGTCGCCCCACCCAACACGGGTCGTGTCAGCTGACACGGGCACCCGTGTTGGCCCACAAATAGGAATCTTCGAATTGCAACCTTCAGGCATGCTGACACGGGCACCCGTGTCAACTCCCTGGTTGCTCCTTTTCTTGCTCTTCTCTTCCCATCCTGACACGGGTCGTGTCTGTTGACACGGGCACACGTGTATGGCCTCTAATTTTGTGGAAAATCCTCCTGAATTCAGTCGACTTTGTATTTCTTCCTCTGATTACTTCCATAGACCTGAAATCACTGACACTACTAGATCAAGACATCAAAAGTGCTTTATTTAGCATAAATTTAAATTGCAACAACTTAAATGGACATAATGCGAAAACATAAATAATTAAAGGAAAATGACAAAGAAACAACTCACAGTGTTACCGATTAGATGGAATTCTTGCCGAATAAATGACGGAAACCAAGTAGAACAGGTGATCGATCAACAATGCGTCCATTATTCAAGGAGAGAAAAGTATCCTAAGAATCATGAAGGGTTTGAAGGAAGTCTTGAGAGGCGTGAAGAAACAAGGCTTGTATACCCTTGAGGGTGAGGTTGTAAGTGGTTCGACAAATGTTTCATCCATGAAACCTATGTCGAAGACAAAATTATGGCACATGAGATTGGACCATGTCAGCAAAAGAGGCTTGGTTGAATTGAGAAAGCAGAACCTGTTAGGAGGTGACAAAGTTGAAAAGTTTGAGTTTTGTGAATCTTGTATATTTGGTAAATCCTGTAGGACGAAGTTTAACAAAGACAAGCAAAGAACACATGGATCCCTGGATTACATTCATGCTGATCTTTGGGGGCCTGCAAGGAATCCTTCACACTCAGGTGCAAGGTATTTTCTATCCATCGTTGATGACTATTCCAGAAAGCTATGTGTATTCATTCAAAAGATGAAGGATGAAGCTTTTGAGAATTTTAAAAGTTGGAAGATTCTGATCGAAACTCAAACTGGCAGAAAGGTTAAGAGGTTGAAAACCGACAATGGCCTTGAATTCTGCAATGAAGCGTTCGACAATTACTGTGGTGAGTCTGGGATTACAAGGCATAAAGTTGTAGCAGGTACTCCTCTACAAAATGGATTAGCTGAGAGATTTAATCGAACAATCCTTGAAAGGGTTAGATGCATGTTGGTTAGTGCTGGATTGAAGAAGGTGTTTTGGGCGGAAGCTGTTTCGACAAGGGCTTACCTGATAAATATATGTCCCTCGACTTCCTTGGGAATGAAAACACCTGATGAAGTTTGGTCAGGACATTCACCTAGTCTCGACAGAGTGAGGGTATTTGGTTGTGTGGCCTATGCTCACATTAGGCAAGACAAGGTCAAACTAGAGCTCTGAAATGCATGTTAATGGGATAGCCTGAAGGAGACAAAGCTTATATGCTATGGTGCCTAGACCCAGGTCACAGGAGGCGTATCACCAGTCGAGATGTAGTTCTCAATGAAGCAGAGATGGCTTTCAAGAAAACTAATGATGCTGATGAAGAGCTGGAACAGAGAGAGATTCCTGTTGAGGTGGAGCATGTTGATGTTGAATTGCGTACCCCAGATGAAGTCAAAGAAGACGCAGAAGATGTTGTTGAAGATGAGGAGACTCATAATGACTACCTGCTAGCAAGAGACAGGTCTAGGAGAGTCATCAAGCCACCTCAGAGACTTGGGTATGCAGATCTTATAACTTATGCCTTAATCTCTGCTAGTGAGGTTCTAGATGAAGAACCTAGAGACTATAAGGAAGTTATGAGGAGTCGAAAGAAGACTGAATGGCTGAAGGCCATGGATGATGAGATGAAATCTCTTCATGATAACAACACTTGGGAACTGATCAAGAAACCTGTTGGAGCCAGGTTAGTTAGCTGTAAATAGATTTTCAAAGTTAAGGAAGAAATTGAAGGAGTGGTGTCAAAGAGATACAAGGCAAGATTGGTTGCTAGGGAGTTCACTCAGAAAGAAGGTATCGACTTCAATGATGTGTTCTCTCCTTTTGTGAAGCATAGATCCATTCGAATGTTGCTTGCCACAGTGGCACAGTTCGACCTTGAACTGGAACAGATGGATGTGAAGACTGCGTTCTTGTATGGTGACCTAGATGAAACAATCCTGATGAGGCAACTTGAAGGGTATGTCGAAAATGGGAAGGAATAATATGTGTGCAAGCTGAATAGGTCCTTATATGGACTGAAACAATCTCCTCGACAGTGGAATAGGAGATTCGACAAGTTCATGGCATGCATAAGTTTCATTAGAAGTCAGTTCGACTACTGTGTTTACTTCAGATTTCGACCGGGTAATTCATTTGTTACTTTGTTGCTCTATGTGGATGATATTCTAATAGCAAGAAACAATGTTGAAGATGTAATGAGGGTGAAGGCTGAACTCAATAAAGAGATCGACATGAAGGATCTGGGAGCTGCGTCCAGGATTCTTGGGATTGACATCCGGAGATATAGAAAGCAGTCGAAATTATGCTTATCTCAAGAGGCATATCTACGGAAGGTTCTCAAAATGTTTTATTATGTCGAATTCAAATCCTGTTGTGACTCCGACAAACCCTTAATTCAAGGAGAGCATAGATCAGTGTCCCATCACTGATGTTGAAAGAACTTATATGAATATCATTCTATTTGTTAACATAGTAGGTTCTTTGATGTATGCTATGGTCTGTACTAGACCCGACATAGCATATGCAGTAAGTCTTGTAAGCAGGTACATGGCGAATCCTGGAAAGGCTCATTGGCAAGCATTGAAGTGGATTTTAAGGTACATAAATGGGTCTCTGAATAAGGTCCTAATTTATGGTGGAGTCTTGGGTGAAGATAGTAAAGCAGCAATCGAAGGATATGTCGACTCTGATTATGCAGGTTGTATGGATTCCAGAAAATCTATCTTTAGATATGTTTTCACTATGTTTGGGACAATAATCAGTTGGAAAGCAACACTTCAGAAGGTTGTTGCCTTATCAACCACTGAAGCGGAGTATATTGCCCTAACTGAAGCTGGAAGTAAGCATTGTGGCTTGAAGGTTTTGTAAAAGAGCTAAAACTTTAATGTCGAGTTATCACTGTTAAATGTGATAGTCAAAGTGCAATACACTTGTCGAAGAATTCAGTCAATCATGAGCGAACCAAGCACATTGATGTGAGGCTGCATTTCGTCAGAGGGATAATCGAGCGCGGAGAAGTCCAAGTGCTGAAGGTTTCGACATATCATAATTTTGCTGATATGATCACCAAGACGTTCTCCAGTTGCAAGTTTTTTCACTGTATGTAGTTAATAAAGCTGCATGAAAAAAGCTAATTTCTTAATGTTAAATAAACTTTACATACTGCAAACGAAAGGTTCACATTCAGAGTGTGACCAAATGCAATGGAAACAATATATTCCATCAGATTCGAACATAAAAAACGCAACCGCAATCAAAACAACATTGCAAAATCTCAGCATAAAATTCTCAGGAGGACATTAAAATCATCATGAATAACACATGAATAGACAAGGATAAATTATTCACAATTCATCTTGAACAAAACAAACTTAAGCTAGTCCAATTAGTATGAAACAACAACAATGTAATGAGGGCAATAAAATAGTAACAAGGTTGAAGCGCAAAAACCATAACCGAATCAAAGATTAAAACCAAACAATGCTTTGAATTCTGACATAAATGCTACAGAAAAAACTAAACAAATATCACCAAACTAATGTAACCGAAACAAAAAAAGACCCACCAAGTTGTTGTTGTTATGGCTTGAGCTAGTAAACAAAGTGGCCAACGGATATGGTGGAGATGTTGCAAAGTGGTCCGGCAACGGAGAGATTGTTTCACAATGTCAGTTGAAGCGGAGGATTAGTGGTGGTGGTGAGGTTTCAGTGAGTGGTTATTGAAGGAAAGGGAGGGAGAAGAAAAAAAGAAATAACAACGGTGACAGAGAGAGTAAAAGGGTGGATGGCAAGCTCTTTTGCGGTTGAAAAGTGAGGAAGAAGAAGAGCAAAACGCTCTTTTATTTTTTCTTATATGATTCCAACGAGAGAGAGTGAAAAATGGCTAGGTGAAGTATTAATGAGGGTGGCGTGTGCAAGGACGAATATTGATGATCTGTTTCGCTAATGGTTTTTCTCTCTTTTTTTCAATTTGTTCTTTCCAGATCTATGCGCTGCGTGTATTTTGTAGTCTAGGTCTCTTCTTTCCTATTCATCTACCGTTATATATATATATATATATATATATATATATATATATATATATATATATATATATATATATATATATATATATATATATATATATATATATATATATATATATATATATATATATATATATATATATATATATATATATATATATATATATATATGTGGTAAGACTGGGTTTACTAAAAAACCACAAATGCCCCTTCATGTTTTTAAGAGTGACAAACTAAATATTTAAAACTAAATTAAAATACAATATAAATGAGTTTCAGCAAGAATAATAAATATCTAATTATTTTTTAACATAAAATAAATATAAAAAAGATTAAAAATAAATTAATAATCGAACAAAGAAAGTATTTAAAAAATTAAAGCAAATAAACTAAAACGATCAACGAGAAATAAACCTATTGGAAAAATACAGCGTTTTGTCAGATTTTCAAATAAATTCGAATCAGTAAAATAACTCAGACTGATCAAAATGTGGCTAAAAAATCGTCGAATATTAAAACGAGCACACCAGGTTAAACTACGTGAAACGTAGATTAATATTACTGACGTCTGCAAGCTGAATTTCGAAACTTTTCATCAACTGATTTTTTGTATATTTAAGAAATAATTCAACCAGTCTGTCTGTATATCCAAGGATTCATTCTGACCTATCATTTTAGATATTATTCATGATGAAAGGTAGGTTATAATATGCAGGCGATGCAAATTGATAATAAAGTCAAATAAAGAAAATTTTGAAAAGGGTAGGACAAATTTGAGGTATGACAAATAGTTACCAGTCAGAGTCCGAACTCAAGTTATGATCTTATTTTGGTGGAAAGAATTAGGGTTTTGGTGTTTGTAAACTAGTTTTTGGGGTAAAATAATGTGTTAAACAAGTTGTATAAAAAGTGGGGTTTTGGGGTTATTAAAAAGTGATTTGTTTGGAAAAGCAGCAGAAAAATGCTTCTGCTGCAAGTGTTAGCGGTTACCAGGATTTGGATAACCGGTTACACTGTGTGTGTTTTGCGTAAACTAGGCAAATCTATGAGGGTGTAATCGATTATCCTGATTATGGTAACCGGTTACATTGAGTGTATTTTGTGTAGTGTGACTAGTTACAAAGGGTGTAAGTGGTTACCTCATTTGGTGTAACCAGTTATACTGGGAGTAGTTTTTGAAAATCTTTGAAAATTCATAACTTCAGTTTCAGGTGTTTGATTCGGGTGCCACTCGAAGCGTTAGGAAGCTGACATGATGAAATTTATTCTAAAAATGGTTTCTGTACCAGAAGTCGAATAATTTGTTGTGTGATGGTGTTAAATTTATTGTTAAGTTTTTGTGTGGTGGTGTAACATACTTGTGAATGCATTGTTGTTAGTTGCTATATTACTTTGTTGTTGTTCCTGAACTGTTGTAGCATGTGTTATTGCATGGTGGCACGTATTGGCAGAATGCATTAACTATGGAGGTGTTGTTCATTATGATTGATGTTGTTGTTGTTGCATGTATAATATATTTCATGAATTCATGATGTTGTACAATGGTATGTTGTCAGTGAGCCTCAATCCCAGAAGGTGGAGATTGGGTGCGAGTAGCTGATTTTGGAGGTGACGGAATCAATGAAGCGTTATCGGTGGTGATGGTAACGAATTGGTGAGCTCTGATCCTAGGAGGTGAGGATTGGAGCGGTGAACCTGAGTGTTCACGTATTTGGTACCACATGCTTTGAGTAGAGTTTTAAGTCTCATTGTATTGCACGTTAATTGCATCATTGTTGTGTTTAGATGATTGTTGTGTTGAATGTTTTTAGTGTGTTGTGGAATGGGTGATGTGCATGTAAAAATCTATTGCTTACTTATTATCATGCTTTCCTTTCTATAATTATGATATCTCACCTTTCTGTTTGAATGTTGCCTTTACATGTGCATCATGCAGATAACTCGCAATAGAGGAGTTGATATGAGTTGAAGATGGAGTCTTCCGTTTATTTTTTTAGAGTCGACGTCTGCTCTGATGTGTGACATCGGGCATTGGAACGCTTTTATGTGTGTTGGAGATGATTTAGATATCTCTTAATTATATGTTGTTTATGTTTACTTTAAAATATGATTATGCTTTGAATTATTAAATTGTCAAGTTGTTAATGTTTCTGTTGCAATAAGAGTTGATTTTCAGACATGTTTTATTATAATTATTACTGTTAATAATTTTCAAAAGTACATGTGTTACATATCATAAAGTATGAGCAGGTTTTTGGTGAAATGTGACATCCTAAATGCTTTCGATTTAAATTTACTCTGATATTTTATTATAAATTGCGCGGAGGATTTAGGGTGTTACACAACGCATTCATCCTGGATCATTGATGATGCTCCATGCTAAGGATTCATTGGTTCAACCTAAGCATGGAGAATTTTAGCTCAAACGGAAATGGAAACAAAACTTAATCCTCAAATTAAACGGTGATGATGAAGCAAAAATGTATCAAAGCATATGGGAAATGATTAGTGCATCAAGACGAGTCCAATATTATCAATTTTTCACACAAACAATCAAGATTTCTACCTTGTCGGAGATAGCTCAGATGCAGACTCCGGCATGGATTTGAATGCCTAGGTAAGCTTGTTTCAATGCTCTCTCTTGATTCTCCTAGCTTTAGGGAAGTGTAAGGATGGTTTTTGAATGGGCAATGTAGTCTGAAAATGAATGGATGAAGAAATTCGAATCCTCTGTTTTGAGAAGTGTTGAGGTGTGATTCTGGAAGCTTTTCAAAGGCTGAAAAGCTTAAGGAAGTAGAAGGGTGCTCAATTTATAGGGAAGTTGAGGACATTTGGTACGTGTGAGGTTAGCTTAAATTCATGTGAAGCATGAAGGAAATGTGATTGATTTTAGCAATGATTGATGAGCTGGCCAAAAATGCTTTTGAGTGCATAATCCTTCCAAGATTCGTGGGCAAATGATTAGGCAATGATTGGGGTCCCCACATTCTAGAAGCTTACTTGTGCATTTTGTATTTTCTTCATTTTATACCACGACTTTGTATTTGTATGCAAATCTTACACTTGCTGCAACTTATACCTTATTTGCTACATGCTTCTGCACTTTGTACTTTTGATTAATACTTGTATTTTAACTCCCTTATGGCTTGAATAATGATTATTTGCACCTTGCTTATTACGTGCACAATGAATATTTGTTTGATGAAGTTTTGAATGGTGTGAACTTGGTAAAATAGCTTGTGTACTTTGAATGATGATGTTGTTGCAATTTATTCATGGCAACTTACCATTCCATCTTGCATTAGCTCATGGATGGATGAGATTATTGTGGTAACAATTGAACCCAAGTTGACCTTTTTGAACTTCACCAAGTTTTTGTCTTAACTCCCTTACTTGTGTGTGAATGATGGTTGCTTTCTTGATGAACTCCTGCTATGTACCATACTCATTTGAATGATTCTATCAGTTGTAGGTAAACTTAATTAAGATGGAACCATTATTATTCGAACCTTGAGCTATGATGTATGAACTTGGGAATGAATGGAAATTATGTTGTGTTGTTGACAAGAATGGTGGTGTTGCGGTTAGAATAGGATATCAAATTATTAATTAATTTGAATCGCATCTTTTAGTTTACAACCGATCTTTGATTTATCCGAAGGAAAATGTTAAAAGAGGGAAAACCTAATTTTGCATCGTAAAGACAATGCGGGGAGAGATCTAGGTAAGGGGTTGGTTAAGCTTAGGGAAGGTATTAGCACCCTAAACTTCAGTAGTACTCTACAGGAACCTTTTGTTTAATTTACTATTTTTGCTTGATTATTTGCTTTAGGGTATATTGCTAAGGGTTAAGAGTGACAGAAAGACCTAAGGGTTAGTCCTAAGTTTACTCGGCAAGATTTGCATCTTGTGCCTACGTATCCTGGGTAGGGGATGGAATCAAAGTAATCGTAGTTCCCCTCGAAAGGGAGGTTAGAAACGTCTTGACTATGGTCAAGGTTTCAATAGGGAGTAAGCGTTTCTTAAGGAAAGCGCTTACGTGGAGTCTTGAAACTCCTATTTCTATGTTGTAAAGAGTTGAAATTAGGTATTCCACAGCGAGAAACCCTAAAACAGAATACGATGACTCTTTGACCTAATGCTAGGGTAAATGGCATTTTTGTCCACGGCGGGACGCCTAGGTAAATTAGGATTTGAAAAAGTCAAAGGTTAGGGTTATTGACTCGACGGTCAAACTACTAGACCTAATCCTTCGGAAGGACTTAACGGTGAAATAATGCAAATGACGAAGAGCATATGGCAGAATTAAAGTACGAAAATAAGGAAAGCGGTAAAGCAAAAAGCATCGCGACGATTACTCGCGTAAATTACAAATCCCAAAAATGCAAGAATAAATGATTGCGACAATGGCCTCGCACAACTAGAATTGAAACAATGGCAATACAAATAAATGAAGGATTAATAAGCTGAAACGAACAAGATAATGAGAGTTAGACATGAATTTTGACGGCTAAAACCAGAGTTCTAATTTTGAGTTTTTATTTTAAAGGAGAAGTTAATTTTACATTTAAAAGGAGAATTCATTTTAATTTTTACTTAAAAAATTTGTTTTAATTTAATTAAAGAAAAAAGTTTTAATTTTAAGGCTTTAGATGAAGGAAAATTTGTTTTTAATCTTTGTTGTAAAAAAAAAATTAATTAATTTTTTGAGAAAGTTTTAATTTTAATATAAAAAAATGCTTCAATTTTTAATTTACAAAGATGTTTTAATTTTTAATTACCAAAACGTTTAAAATTTTAAATTCAATTATGTTTTAAATTTTTATTACAATTATGTTGTATTTTTTTTTGTAAAAAAAAGTAACATTTAACAATAATCTTAATTATAACTACAATTAAAGTAAAACCTAAAGTCATTAAATGGGATATAAATAATAAAAAAATGAAATATGAAAAATAAAATATAAAAGAGGGAGGCAATATTGTTGTTGTTAGCTTCATTAGGGTTTTATGCCCCCTTCTTCTTCTTTAAGCGCCGCCGGCACCATTGGAGCTCCATCGTGAGCCTTTCTTCTTCCCTTTCACTTGTATGTGAGATCCACTCTTGATATTCTTCCCAATCCTATTCATCTGAAACGAAAATTATGAGAAAAAAAGAAAAGCGGAGCGGGATCTTCACCGTTTGTGGTTTGCGACGGGTGGCTGCCGGTTACGGTGCGAGACTGGGGACGATGATGAAGATGAGGAAAAAAAACCCTCTCTCTGAGTTCGTTGGGTGCTTGGCCGGCGTCTGAGCTTCAAGGTTTCTGCCGCTGCTCCCATGCTGGATCGATGATGATGATGCTTCCCTCCGGCCGCCGCAAAAGCTTTTCTCCTCTTCTTCTTCTTGCTGCGGATGATGATGATGATCTTGCTCACAGATCTTCTGAACCCCTAAACTCCTTCTTGGGTTTTGTTTTGCGGCCGTCCCCTCTTTAGGTTTTCGGGATCCCCCTTTCTGAAACTCTGTTGGATGATTTTATATGATTGTGATTGTGAGCTTTGTTCTTTATTTTGCGGATTTGGTGGAGATTTATTATGCTTTTGACGGATCTTTGAACTTTGAAGTCGTTGGATGATGAATTTGTTGTTGTTGCGTGATGCTACTACTGTGCTGTTGTTGCAAGAAATGCTGGCTTGACCATGACCGAGTTTGTTGAACATGTTTATCGAATCGTTTCTTGATTTGTTTGATGAACTGGTTTGAACTTGTTTGATGCGTTAAAGCTGAGAATTTTCCGGAAAATTGTGTTAAGGCCATGTTCGGCAAACCACTTTTCTAGAAAAATCACTTTTTCAAATAAGTGCTTTTCGAATAAGCACTTTTGAAAATCACTTTTTTAGAAGCGCTTTTTCTTCTCTCTCTGTTGCCTCAAAGAACAACTTATTGCCGGGTTTTGGCCTTTTGGTTGCGAATAGAGTCGGGAGCCGGCTTCGGAGTAATCTGTTTCCCTCCCAACACACCCGATGATGATACTACTCTGAGGGTATCGGGACGAAAATCTAACTGAAAGTGCACTTATTTGGATTCAACCTCAATCTAAATTTCCTCAACCTTTCAAACAACTTCAAAAGATTAACCAGATGTTCTTCCTCCATCTGTGACTTTGCAATCATGTCATCAACATACACTTCAATTTCATGATGAATCATATTATGAAAGAGAGTCACCATCACCCGCTGGTAAGTCGCCCCTGCATTTTTCAATCCAAAAGGCATAACTTTGTAGCAAAAAGTCCCCCACGGCGTGATAAAGGTAGTTTTCTCCATGTCTTCTGGGGCCATTTTAATTTGGTTGTACCCATAGAAGCCATCCATGAAGGAAAACACAAAATATTGAGCAGTATTATCAACCAAAACATCAATGCGGGGGAGCGGGAAATCATCTTTTGGGCTCGCTCTATTCAGATCTCTGTAGTCGACGCACATCCTGGCCTTTCCATCCTTTTTAGGCACAGGAACAATGTTAGGGACCCATGGAGGATAGTTTGTAACAGCAAAAAAACCGGCATCCAATTCCTTCTGGACCTCTTCCTTAATCTTGACTGCCATACCAGGCCTGGTTCTTCTCAGCTTTTGTTTTACAGGTGGACATTCTTCTCGAAGAGGTAGACGATGTACCACTATGTCTGTATCCAACCCTGACATATCTTCATACGACCAAGCGAAGACTTCTCTATACTCACAGAGCATTTCGACCAATCTTCTCTTGACGTCGTCTTCCAATGCGGCCCCAATTCTGACTTCTTTCCTGTCCTCTTCAGTGCCCAGATTGACAACTTCAATGTCCTCTTGATGAGGCGGAATGACTTTCTCTTCTTGTTTCAACAGTCTGGAAAGCTCTTCAGGCAAGTCATCTTCTTCATCAGTCTCTTCTTCAGCTTGAAAAATAGGATTGTCAAAATTATATCGAGCCATAACCGAATATGAATCGGTGGCATCTGAGATGTGAAACTCTTCAAAATTAACTTGGACGACTTCCTCCATAATCCAATTGCACAAGATCTGACCAGGGACACACGGCTGAATCCAAGCATCCATGTCGCAATCACTATCTCCTTCATCGTCTCCCACAACATTGATTCTGTCAAAAATGACCCCACCGCTGGTGAACTACACCGGTCCTCTGTACCTAGGAGCACTCTGAGAAGATGATGGGTTGTATCCCAAACCAAATTTGTCTTGCTTGTTGGGAATGCTGAGGACTTGACCCCACCTCTGTGAAGAACCAGACTCTACAACAGCACGAGCTTCGTTGAACGAAGAGATTGAAATTTTTGGAGCTCTAATCTCAACAGAAGACTTTCCCTTAATTTGCACTGCTTCAAACACCTAACACAGTGTTTCATGGATCTCCCTATCCACCTCTACATATTTGAAGGAAGACAGGTGACTAACCATGATGTCCTCTTCACCATACACCGTTAAAATATTCCCTTCAACCATATACTTCAGCTTCTGGTGCAACGTCGAAGTGACTGCCCCAGCATAATGTATCCATGGTCGACCAAGTAAGTAGTTGTAGGCTGGCTGTATATCCATGATGTAGAAAACGGTGTCAAAGATCTCCAGGCCCACCTGAATTGGTAAAGTAACTTCACCAAACTGATATTCTAGTCCCATCAAACGCTCTCACTACCAGATCGCTGGGAGTACAAATCACACCCTGGGTGTCCAACTTCATCAAAGCTTTCTTGGGCAACACATTAAGTGATGACCCTGTATCAACCAATACATGCGACGGAACAACCCCCTACACTTAATGGAGATGTGTAGGGTATGATTATGATTCCTCCAAGCGGGAGTTAGATCCAGATCTGTGAAACCCAAGCCATTGTCAGTGTTAACATAAGCTACTACCCCCTCGAGCTGATTGACAGAAACTTCCTGCGGTACATAAGCAGTATTCAGAATTCTCAACAAGGTGTTTCTATGTGCCTCAGAGCACAACAACAAAGATAAGATCGAGATCTTAGAAGGCGTTTGTTGTAAGTGATCTACAATTTTGTAGTCACTCTTGCGAATGAGTCGCATAAATTCCTCCACATCTTTGACCAAGGAGTCTTTCTCTCCCTATTGCTGGCTCTATTCTGCTACAGCCTACCCTTACCTTTATCATTTCTTTCCCTATTGGTCTCTGGCAGGGAGAACACTCTGCCACTTCTGGTCAAACCTCCGACTCCAACATCTTTATCAACAGATGATCCTTCAGATGACATCCCTACCAATTCTTGCTTGTAACTATTGTAGAATAACTCTGCCCCATAGTTCCAAGGAATGGCATTGGTACTCTCATAGGGCATTGGTCCGGGTGTGGTAATGATCATAGGCGCTGGCCTTGGCGGCGCTGAAATATTAATTGTTTTGTATACGATTGAAAGCGTGGCAATTTCATCCCGCTCATTGTTAATCTCTTTAACATCTTCCTCTCCTTCTGTTCTATCAAACTGCAAAATACCCTCATTCATAAAATCTTGAATATGGTTCCTCAGATCGACACAACCTTCCGGGTGCATAACACATTCCTTACAGCCTTCCAAACAAGCAGGAAAAACACCCCCTTTCAACAATTTGCTCTTCACAAAACTTAGCGAAGTTTTCAACTCTGCCACATTAGTTATCAAGTTCAATTTTTCACCCTCGATAACGGTGTTAGCTCCGGCTACCCCATGATTCGGCATTGGGTTTTGATTCACGTTCGGGATCTTGTTGGTAAAATTAATTGCTTTGGTGTCAGGCAGATCTTGCACCTTATGCTTAAAAGCTTTGCAATTGTCAATGTTGTGACCCGGAGCACCAGAATGAAAATCGCACCTTGCCTTCGCGTCATAGCTTGGTGGAGGTGCGCCTGTAAGCGGTGCTAAATTCCTTTTCTGGATAAGCTATAATTGTAGCAGATGTTGTAGTAGTTGAGAGTAAGGCATAAGCGGCGTGTCAAACTGCCTATTAACCACCTGTCCTCGGTCTTGAAATCGACGCGGTGCAATAGTTGGTTGCTGAGGTACTGCTGGAATGGTTATGCTAGCAACCTGTGGCTGCTGTTGAGGCTGGTATTGTTATTGACGTTGTGCTCTATTTTTGTTTCTATTTCTATAAGCTGTTACTGCATTCGTGTCCCCTTCTCTTTTTTTTTGAACTCCCAAACGCCTTCTGCGCCCCTCCTGAGGTAGATCCTTCTCCCACTTGTATTTTCCCCAACTTTATTCCGTTTTCTACCCTTTCACCTGTTATGCTCAAATCAGAAAAACTCCCAGACATATTTCCGATCAACTTCTCATAATATATTCTTGGCAAGGTTGCCACGAACATATCAATCAACTCCCTCTCCACTATCGGGGGTTGGACTCTAGCTGCTAGTTCCCGCCACTTTTGTGCATACTCTTTAAACCCTTCATTGCTCCTCTATGAAAGATTATGTAACTGAACTCTATTTGGCGTCAGGTCACTGTTATATTTATAGTGACGGACAAAAGCTTCCCCTAGATCCCTCCAACTTCTGATATACGTCGTCTCTAGACCCATGTACCACTATAGAGAAGGACCTGATAAACTATCTTGAAAAAAATGCATAAGCAATTTCTCATCATCTGAATAGGCAGACATCTTCCGATAATAAGATCTGAGATGTACTCTAGGACAGGTTGTCCCTTTGTAATTATCGAAGTCTATAACTTTGAATTTTGGGGGAATCTTAACCCCTGGTATTAACCCTAAATTTGACATGTCGAGCCCCAAAGACTTTTGGTTCTCGAGATTTTTCATCTTTTTCGCGATCATCTTAAACCTTTTATCCGTGTCTGTCTGAAGGCCTACACCCAAGTCTCCCATTGAGAAAATATCATCCTGCTCGTCTTCTTCCCATTGAGGACCTGCAGTCCCATGTACAACGCCCGCTACACCTGTCACATGAGCTTCTGTTTGGTGACCTTCACCTGGAGGAATAACAACAGTGGGAATCGCATTAGCCTGAGGAGTGTTACCATAAGCTGGGGGAGGAATGGCAGTAGTTCCTCCATGTAAAACACCACTGCCATCCATCCTAGCAATCAGTGGCTGGACTAGAGTTCTGAGTTGTTCTTGCCCATTGGCAACTCCCTGCATCATATCCATAAACTGAGTCATTCGATCCCTGAATTTTTGCAACTCATGCTGTATTTGATCCATAACTTTGTTGATTCCCTCTGGTGGAGTATCTGTGAAACGTCTAGTCTGCTATCCTAAAAACTAACAGATGTAAACCATACAGAGATAAAGTTAACGGTCCCAAGAACACCTGCTATGCAAAAAATGATAACGATGATGCAAAATGCAAGCATGTATATATGATTTAGGGAAATTCTCCCCTTGTTTCTAGTTCCACGAACAAACAGGCGACAGAAGAAGCAACCGATAGAACCACAAATCTATTCTCATAAATAAAATGAGGGAAAGAGTCAGCGTACACCACATAACATCAAGGAATTCAACAGAAAATGATCATACGACCCCATCCAACAAGCTTGGTGATGGTCTTAATACAAGATAATAACAAGAGAGGAGAAAACTAAAGAGAAAACGACATCAGATAACCCTCCCTTCAGTCATGGTAACGAGTCTGAAACTCCTCTAACAACTCCTTTGTATCTGGATGTTCAGGCCTTACAATCGATGCCTGAATGAGAAACTCCCTTCTGCTGATAACATTCTTCAAATCTTGAGCGTAATCCTCCCAATCATCTTCTTCGAAAGCATCTTCAAGTCTTGGTTTCTTCAGTTCTGCTCTTATCTTGAATTCCTCCAATGCTGACAAGGTTTCTCGTAACTTACGATCACTCTCATACCGACGAGACGATTCCAATGAAGGCCAAAATATGCATTGGGAAATAGAATTATGCCATATATGCATAAGGCCAAAATAGCGTTGAAAACCACCCAACAACCTTCCTTAGAAAAATGTTGAGCCTTGCCTACTAAGAATGCCAATGGAAAACCAGGGACCTCATTTCTCCATACAACCTTACCATCTAACTCAGACTTACTCAGATGAAGAGCATTGGCCAACTTTCTCAGGTCAGGTTCTTCTTCAGAGTGAAAGAAATGCATCTTCTCTAAGACCGGAACTCCCATCAATAGAGAAAATTCCTCCAAGGTTGTGTCGCATCGCTGCGAAGAGGGGCCGATAAGGACATAAGAGTCGCCACCGTTCGTTATTTATCCAAAAGAGAGGGAAAGGAAACGATCAGAGAAAACCTACAGAAAAGGGAAAAGACAGGTCATCGCAACCAAATCTTGGGTTCGAGAGTCGGTTACGCAAGAGGAAGGTATGAGCACCCCTCACGTCCGTTGTACTCAACGGGATCCATGCTTGTTGTCTAGTCTAATGGGTGAAAAACAAACTATCTACGAATGCTAAAGCTAAACGGAAAGAACTGACTCGATAGGACATCATCGCCCTATGCCTAAGTATTCCATCGTGCAATGGGAAAGTCAGAGTCGACGTAGTTCGGGAAACTACGGGGGGGATTGCTCGCCAAGACATCGCATCTTGTGCATATGTATTCTCATTTGGTATGAGAAATCAGAGCAAAACGTAGTTCTGGCTAACTACGGGTAAACGGGGTGTTCTCGACCGCACGGGGGTGAGAGAAAAGGTAGACGATACTAGCACACGCATTCTAGCAGTTAGGTGTATTGCTACTCAACCATTGGAGACTTAGGCGTTACCTGTTTGCGGTAGAACGGACGTAGCATGTCTTGGGTAAAAAGGTACGGGGAACCTAAAGGGGGGAATAATGGGCTGGTCTCAATTGTACGCGGGTAAGAGAAAGGGACGTTAGTCGTTAGTGGGAAAGTCTCGATCGCACGGGTGTGAGAGAAAAGGAGAAATTAGTTGTTAGTGTGCTCGCCAAGACATCGCGTCTTGTGCCTGCATATTCTCATATGGCATGAGAAATCAGAGCAGCCGTAGTTCAGCTAACTACAGGAAAGAGGGAAAAGTGCTTGCTAGGATTATCACAATCCTATGCCTACGTCTCTCAACAGATATGAGAGATCAGAGCAGCCGTAGTTCAGCTAACTACAGGAAAAAGGGAAAAGTGCTCGCTAGGATTATCACAATCCTATGCCTACATACTCTCAACAGATATGAGAGATCAGAGCAGCCGTAGTTCAGCCTAACTACGGGAAAGAGGGTGTTCTCGGTTGCATGGGGCGAGAGAAAAGGTCTGGGTAGACGATGCTAGCATACGCATTCTAGCAGTTAGGTGTATTGCTGCTCGACCATTAGACACTTAGGTGTTACCTGTTTGCGGTAGAACGGACGTAGTATGTCATAGGGTAAAAGGTACGGGGAATCTAAAGGGTGAGAAAGGGGGAAAAGTGCTCGCTATTATTATCGCAATTATAAGTCTACGTACTCTCAACAGATATGAGAGATCAGAGCAGCTGTAGTTCGGCTAACTACGGAAAAAGGGTCTCGATTGCACGGGGGCGAGAGAAAGGGGAAGTCTCGATCGCACGGGGGCGAGAGAAAGGGATCCTAGGCCTGAAATGCCTAAACGGGAAGGAATCGGACGCACACGCAAAATCCTAAGACGTAGGAGCGAATGCGTCGCATATCTTCCAAAGGACATATGTTAAACACTCTAGACGAGAGAGAGGAGGCCTCCCACTCATCATTTCCCATGTATCTATCGCTTACGGCTCACAACACTCGGCGGTTGAATAAAAGATTAAATTAAAACAATGTTACCGAACTGAGTGGTTCCGTTGATCCTTGATCTTGCGTGCATGCTCATTTCTAAGCTTCTCCTCTTTGATCCCTGATGATGATGATTCGAATCGGGACCAATGTGACGCTAAACCATCGTAGCTCGACTTATGAATGGAAGTCAAGCTATAGGAGGTCGCGTATTGATATTCGTGCTATGGACAAGATAGAGAAATGATATTGAGGATCATTCTCCAATTGAATCGTGTCGCACAGACCAAAAACAGAAGTGGGATCTCGTCTTACGGATACAAGACTTCATCGATCCAAGAAAGTCAAAATAAAATCGGAAGAAGAAGAAAAATGAGGAGAGAAAGAAGTGGTCTCGGATCCAACATTATTCATCAATAATGCCCAATAACAAAAGAGAAATAAAATTTAATTTCTAATATAGAAAATATAATGCTCAACTTCTTAAAAAGAAAAAAAAATAATTGAAATTCTAAATATAAAACTATATTATAAACTATCTAATAATATATATATATATATATATATATATATATATATATATATATATATATATATATATATATATATATATATATATATATATATATATATATATATATATATATATATATATATATATATATATATATATATATATATATATATATATATATATATATATATATATATATATATATATATATATATATATATATATATATATATATATAGAAAATCTAAGAAGATATTAATATAAAATATATTACATAATAATAATAATATATTTACATGAAATAAGAAATAAAAAAACAGAGGGTGGTATGTTTACATGAAATAAGAAATAAAAAAACAGAGGGTGGTATGTTTACATGAAATAAGAAATAAAAAAACAGAGGGTGGTATGGATATGAAACAAGGGGCGGTGTGATGAAAACAGACGGGTACAGTGATCCAGAAGAGGAACACGGTTGGGCTGAAGATCTAATTGGAGCCCAAATCCACAATAACTGAATAGGAAAAAAAATAAAACAAATCCCTTCTTCCATTTCGGTTCAAACTCAACAACACCCTCCTCTAAATCGCATAAGTAATAATTGCGCCTAAGAGGGGGGGTGAATTAGGTTCTTTTGAAATTTTCTGGTTTTAAGAGAGTTATGTTACTTTCTTTTAGCGGAGTGATGTTATGAAAGCTTGTAAAGGCAGAAAGTAAAAGAGACACAGGAAATTATAGTGGTTTCCCTCACACTCCGAGGGTACTCCACTCCCCTTTCGACTCGAAAGAGATTTCACTATAGTTAGAATCAGTGTACAACTTTTCTTTCTAACCTATAGGGAGATCAAAGGCTCTTAAACACCTTTAAGATCTAAACACTAAGTGCAATGAGAATAATCCTCTCTAATGCACACATTTGCTTTCAACAATCCTGAACAGCAAGGGGAACTAAATACAATCTGATTTTTGTAATGATTTGTAACAATGTATACAGTTGTTTATCAATGCTGAGATTGATCTTCTCTTTTAATGGGAAATTCCACAAGTTTCTAAGACTTATTGCTCAAGAATTTTCTTTTCAAAGGATATGAAATTTATGCAGAAAATTCTTTGTAAAAAGTGATTTTTCTTAGAAATGGAAAGATGAAATTGTGATACAGATTTTTGAAAGAGAATTGAAAGAGATGTGTTTGAATTTTGAAAGATTTAGGTATTTATATTACACAAACACCTCTTGAGAAAAACATGCAAATCTCCAGAAAAATTGATGAACAGTTGTCATGTTTCAAAGGAAACATTCCACAGAAATTTGATTGAAGAGATGCAATTTTTCAGAAAGATTTTTCAAAAACGTTCAGTGAGCAATCGATTGCACAAATGGCCCAATCGATTGCACCTTCACAAAAATACTTGAAAATTCAAATTTTCAAAAGAGCAATCGATTGCACCTTTGAACCAATCGATTGCACTTCAAAGCACAAGTGAAAAATTGAGAAAATTTTAAGCATGCAATCGATTGCATAAAAAAAAGCAATTGATTGCTTGCTGAAACGGAAGCAAAAATTAGTTAAAATTTTGATCATGCAATCGATTGCTCTAAGAGTGCAATCGATTGCACTTACAATAACTTAGAAAAATTCTCATTTAAAAAGCTTGTGTTAATGTGAAAAGTAATGTAAACGTTTTTTTAATGATTTGAGCAATTAGGACTTAAGTACTTAATGGAAGTTCTCATTATACCTTATGAGGAAAACATCCTTAAAGTTGTGTCTTTATCCTGATGCTTGGTTGATCATTTTTGCCTTCTTAAGTGGTTTGTCTTCATCAAAACATATGTTGATCTCTAAGAATCTTGATTTCACATTCTCCCCCTTTTTGATGATGACAAAACACTCTTCTTTTGTTGCAATGTTCTTTCCGGAAAATTCTTTCTCCCCCTCAATTTGTGAAGTTGACCAGATTTTCTCCCCCTCAATTTGTGAAGTTGAGAAGTTCTGAATTTATATTGAGGTTCGAAAGAGTCTTGTATTTGTACCTTAAGGATCAAAGAAAGACAACAAGCAAGAAAAGAGTAACATCTTTCTCCCCCTTTTGACATTATCAAAAAGAAGGGAAAAATGGATTAAGGAAATAATATATATAGATGATAGACAAGATAATATTTGAAAATAAAATACCAACTTAGTCATAATTCAAATTACAAATTGAAAACAGTACAAAGAAACTAGAAAGTACGGAATTCAAATAACAGAAATGACTTAAAAAGAAACAATAAAACACATAGTAAAAAGTTTTTATGGCAGATCCATATCAGGGTCAAAGGTTGGTTGGTTTAGAAATGTTGTCTGGAGAGGTGAAGGACGAGTTGGAGGGACAGCCAGGTTTGAAGGATCATATGGCGGAATGTATAAGTGAAATTACAAATAGGAGAATTGTTGATTGACGGCCTCTTGGAAGTTGTTGATCCGAGTGTTTATTGACTCTTGAATAGAATTGTATTGGTCATTAATGGAAGTGTTGAGATTTCCAAACTGTTGAGTCATGTAATCCATTAACTGTTGATTACTCGGGCCATGTTCATTTGGAGGAGGAGGAGGAGCATCATCATCTTCTTCAGTCTCTTCCTCATTATTTTTAGCCATACCTTCACCAAGATACACAATGGTTTTGGTTTCCGGGTTGTATTTAACGCCCATCCGAGAGTCCACATTCTTGATTGAGATTTTGTTGATATTTGAGTCCATGAGATACTTATCAAACCCTTCAAAATCTACTTGATAATGTTCCAAGATCTTTGTGATGAACCATGCATATGGCAGAAACTTGGATTTTCCGTTGATTCCACGCATGTGAGTCAAGATTAAATTTGACCAACTTATGGGAATGCCATTCTTAATAGAATATAGAATCTGCATTTCTAGATCAGTCACAATGCAGTGGTTTCCGGCTCTTGGGAACATTATGTAAACCATGAAATAATGAAACAGCTGATCATCAATGTTAAAGATACTTGCCGACCATGAGTTTCGAGAGGGTTCAATGCCGCCTAAGGATCTGACACGTTTTGCATGGAATTCTGCTTCAGTCATACGACCAAGACTCCAATAGAATTCTCGTTTGTTGTATGCTTACCAGAGGTCTTCGTTTACTTCATAAAATCTCCCACCAGAGATTGGAATGTTCAGAATCCTACCGTGTTTTTGAGTGGAGTGGGATTCTTTTTCCTTGAACATATGTTACCATCTTGCCATCTTCCATTTGTAGGTTGCTATAGAACAATCTTACCAAATCCGGATAATACAACCCTGATGAGGAAATCACAGGTTCCAACCCACATGCAATCAAAGTTTCTTGAAAAGAAAAACATTCTTTAGGGAATGATGAGAGAATACCATACTTGGGTGTCTGCACAACCTTCTTCTGGAAAAAATTGGTGAACTTTGCCCTTTGTTCATCATCCAAGTGTTGAAGAACAAGTGGAGTTTTTGAAGATGAAAAGGCTGGACCTTTGCCTTTGTCTTGTGCTGAAATCTTCCTCTTTGAGCATGAAGCCATGAGAAAATGATGAAAGGATGAGTTTAGGTTTGTGAAGGTTACGTAGAGAGGTTATGATTTGCAAGAGATGGTTAAGAGTGGATATGAGAAGTTGGGTTTTATAATGGTTAAGAGAGGAGCTATTGTGGGATATGAGTGGTTGAAGGTATTGATGATTAAAACTTTGGGAATATGAGAATTAATGGTCAATGTCTTGAGACTAGAATTAAGTAGTAATGGCTAGTCATAGGTAGGTCAAAAAAGTAATGATAGGGTAGTTGAAAAGTTTAAGAAACCATGGATCTATTAAATAGAAAGAGAAAAAATAGTTTTACAGTAGGTGCAATCGATTGACACAGGGGTGCAATCGATTTCTCTACAAAACAGAAATGAAATCTGACAAAAACTACAGAGTGCAATCGATTGACACAGGGGTGCAATAGATTTCTTGCTTCAAAAATTAATAAAATTTGTAAAACTTATAGTGAGCAATCGATTGACACAGAGGTGCAATCGATTGCATGCAGTGAAATTTGAGAAAAATGCCACAGATGAAGTTCTTTCATGATTCAACGTCAGTTTCATCCAGAATTCCAAGTTCCCTTCGTATTTTGAAGAAAGATTCCTTTGCCAAAGGCTTTGTGAATATATCGGCAAGCTGATTATGAGTATCTACAAATGTTATCTTGACATCTCCTTGAAGTACATGATCTCGCAGAAAATGATGTCGTATGTCGATGTGCTTGGTCCTTGGATGCATGACTGGATTCTTCATTATGTTAATTGCACTTGTGTTGTCACAGCGAAGAGGAATGCTACCCAGGTCGAGTCTGTAGTCACGAAGTTATTGCTTGAGCCAAAGTATCTGCGTACAACAACTTCCCGCTGCTATGTACTCCACTTCAGCCGTACTAAGTGCTACGCATGCTTGCTTCTTGCATGCCCATGAGACTAGTGCATTTCCCAAGATGTGACATGTTCCACTTGTGATCTTTCTATCAATTTTACAGCCTGCATAATCTGCGTCAGAATATCCAATTAAATTGCATATACTACCTTTAGGATACCATAAGCTGACATTTGTTATTCCTTTGAGATACTTCATGATCCGCTTGACTGCCATCAGGTGAGACTCCTTGGGATTTGCTTGAATGCGAGCACAAAGACTGACGCTAAACATAATGCCAGGGCGACTTGCTGTCAAGTATAGTAAGGAACCAATCATACCTCTATATTTTATGATATCAACCGACACACTGGATTCATCTTGATCTACATATGTACCGGATCCCATAGGTGTAAATAAAGTCTTGCAATTGTCCATATCAAACTTCTTTAATAATTCTTTGCAGTATTTTGATTGATTAATAAAGATCCCATTCTCGAGTTGCTTGATCTGAAGTCCAAGAAAGTAGTTCATTTTTCCCATCATAGACATTTCAAATTCTCCTTGCACCATGGATGAGAATTCTTTGCATAACTTGGTGTTGGTTGAGCCGAAGATGATGTCATCAACATATACTTGTACCAAGAGAGTATCTTCTTTTATTTTCTTGTTGAACAAAGTTTTGTCTACATTTCCCTTTTCAAAGCATTTGTCGCATAAGAAATTGTTGAGTTGATTGTACCATGCTCTTGGTGCTTGTTTCAATCTATAAATAGCTTTCTTTAATTTGAAGACATGAGATGGATATTTGTAATCTTTAAAACCAGGGGTTGTTTGACATATACTTCTTCATTTATGAATCCATTCAAGAATGCACTTTTGACGTCCATTTGGAAAAGCTGAAAATTCATGGAACATGCATAAGCTAATAACAGTCTAATCGCTTCCAATCTTGCAACTGGAGCGAATTTTTCGTCCTTCTTCTTGGTTGTATCCTTGGGCGACCAATCTTGCTTTGCTCCAAACTATAATACCATTTTCATCGAGTTTGTTCTTAAAGACCCATCTTGTTCCAATGATATGTTTGTTGTTCGGCCTAGGGACAAGATTGCAAACTTGATTTCTTTCAAACTGGTTCAGTTCTTCTTACATAACTATTATCCATTGATCATCGCCTAAGGTTTCATCGATTTTGGCCGATTCAATTTGCGAAACAAATGCCATGTTAAGACAAGCATCCTTGAGATTTAATCTTGTTGTAACACCTTGACTGATATCACCAATGACTTTATCGATCAGGTGATCTCTATGAGTTCTCCATTCTTTAGGTAGATCATTGTGTACTTCGTTTTGTTGTGAATCCTCTTGCCACTGTTTTGGTTGATCACTTGCAATATCTTTGAGAGTGTTTTCTTGAGAGGTTTCTACTACATCATCATCATCATCATTAACAATAATATCATCCTCCTTGGGGGGGTTAGATTCATCAAAAGAAACATGCATAGATTCTTCAATAGTTAAAGTTCTTTTGTTAAAAATTCTGAAAGCCTTACTTGAGAGGGAATAGTCGAGAAAAATACCTTCATCGGATTTCTCGTCAAACTTACCGAGATTGTCTTTGTCATTGTTCAAGACAAAGCATTTACACCCGAATATGTGGAAGAAGGATATGTTTGGTTTTCTTCCTTTGAACAGTTCATAGGGGGTTTTCTTGAGAATTGGTCTGATGTTCACACAATTACTTATAAAACACGCCGTGCTTACAGCATCTGTCCAAAAATATTTAGGAAGGTTTGAATCACTAAGCATTGTTCTTGCAAGTTCTACCAACGACCGATTCTTTCTTTCTACGATACCATTTTGCTGTGGAGTTCTTGGTGCAGAGAAATTGTGTGAGATTCCATTTTCCTCGCAGAATTCTTCAAATAAAGCGTTTTGGAATTCTCTACTATGGTCACTTCTAATGGAGACAATTGAAAGTTACTTCTCATTCTGAATCTGTTTTGCATACTTCTTGAATGCCTTGAAAGCTTCACTTTTCTCCACTAAGAAGAAAGTCCATGTATATCTCTAGAGAAGTCATCAACAATTACTAATGTATAAACATTACCTACAAAACTTTTTGTTCTTGAAGGTCTGAAGAGATCCATGTGTAATAATTGTAGTGGCCTAGTTGTGGACACCACATTTTTGGATGTGAAATTTGATTTGGTCTGTTTCCCTTTTTGGCATGCGTCACACAATCTATCTTTGATGAATTTGATCTTTGGAAGACCAACAACTAAGTCATGTTTGATCAATTTGTTCAAATGCTCCATATGAATGTGAGCAAATCTTTTGTTCCATAACCAAGAGTCGTTGTTGTTCGCCATAAGACACTTAACCTTCAAAGATATGTTATCAAGGGAAATCATAAAAATATTATTGATTCTATTACCTTTTAACATTACCTCAGAAGTGACTTTGTTTTCTATCAAACATTCATCTTTAGTGAAGTTGATTCTGAAACCTTTGTCACAAAACTGACTAATGCTAAGTAGGTTATGCTTTAGGCCTTCTACATAAAGGACATCTTCTATGGTTGTTAAACGTGGTGCTCCAATGCTGCCTATGCCAAGGATCTTCCCTTTGTTTTTATCACCATAGGTTACGAATCCTTTGGCCTTAAGCGTTAGATGTGAAAATTTGGTAATGTCACCTGTCATATGCCTTGAACACCCATTATCAAGATACCACTGATATGAGGAGGTCTTCAAGCATACCTACAAAACAAGATTAAGTTTCATTAGGTACCCAACTTGCCTTGGGTCCTTCATAGTTAGTGCCTTTCTTGACCCACACATAATGCCCCTTTACAACACTAAAGTTTCTCACATGACAGGCATTAGGTGTATGGCCTTTGATACCACAATAAAAAAAACGTGGGCTCAAAATTACTCTTGTATCTAGAAGGATAAGGTTTTTTCTTATCAACAACCTTCTTCTTGGGGTATTGATGAACCACTTTAGGCTTGACCACTTTCTCTTTTAGAGGTTGTTCACTAGCTTTAACAAAGATGGTTTTATTGGAACTTGGTTTAGAAAATTTTGAGTAACCAAATCCACTTTTATCATTTGAAAATATTTGTTGGCTAAGAACAGCCTCTAATCCAATTTGTCCTTTTTCATACCTTTCCAGAACTCTTTTTAATTGGACAATTTGAAAATAAAGTGACTCACACTTTGTGCATACAAAATTTTGTTTTTGATCACTAATCAATTTCTGTTTTTCATTTTTGAAATTCTTTTCCATAATTTCAATTTTTTTCTTCTAGAGTTGAAATTTGACTCTTTTGTGATGAAATAGTTTTGTACCGAATTTTGCATTCATTTAGAAGTTCATCGATTGCCCCTTGAGCATCAACATCATAAATTAAAAAAATTTTACTAACCTTGTCGTCTTCATCATCAGAATGATGTGAGGCCATTAGTGCTAGATTTGCGCTTTGATCACAATCTGATTTAGATGAGGAGCTTACCTCGTTATCTTTCCATGCTACATATGCTTTATTTTTCTTGAATCCCTTTTTGCTTTTAGAGACATCGTTCTTGGAGAGTTTAGGACAATTTGGTTTGATGTGTCCTAATTTTACACATTCATAGCATTTGACATCTTGTGTGGATGTTGACACCTCTTTCTCTTTGCTTTTTGAAAACTTCTTCCTTTTCATATAGTCAGAATTCCCAATATTATTTTTAGAACCAAAATATTTTCCTAACCTTCTTACAAGAAGCATGAAGTTTTCATCTTCAACCGGATCGTCTGCTTTTTCTTCTCTTGATTCTCATGTTTCTCCAATCGCCCAAGTTCTGTTTCATATTCTTGAAGTTTCCCGAACAATGTGGCGGATGTCATCATGGCTAGGCTTTTCTTTTTAGAAATTGTTGTCACCTTGGGCTGCCATTCTCTGGACAAAGATCTAAGCACTTTAGGATTTAATTCATCATTAGTTAATGTCTTACCGAGTGCTATAAGATGATTTGTCAAGTGCACAAATATTTTCTACAAATCAAGAATTGATTCTCCTGGTTGCATTCTGAATAACTCGTATTCTTGACTCAACGTGTTCAACCTTGATCGTTTAACTTCAATGGTTCTCTCATGTGTTTCCACTAAAGTGTCACAGATTTCCTTTGTTGTTGTACATGTTGAGATGCGAAAGAACTCGTCCATACTTAGTGCACTTTGTAGGAGATTGGTTGCCTTTTTCTCATAGAGAACCTTTTTCTTATCATCGTCATCCCATGAAGCTTTGGGCTTTGTTGATCCTACACCGTTAATGACCATTGTAGGAACAAACAGACCATTTTGAATAGCATCCCAAATTTCATCTCCTTGTGCTTCTTAGTGAGCCTTCATACGAATTTTCCAGAAATCAAAGTATTCACCACAAAATAGTGCATGCTTGTTGCTACTACCACCGCCTTTGAATATACCTTTATTATTTGCGGAAGCCATACTGGATCGATTAGGAACAGGTTACCTAAACCTGCTCTGATACCAATTGTAAGTAAGAATTGTGTCTAAGAGGGGGGGTGAATTAGGTTCTTTTGAAATTTTCTGGTTTAAGAGAGTTATGTTACTTTCTTTTAGTGGAGTGATGTTATGAAAGCTTGTAAAGGCGGAAAGTAAAAGAGACACAGGAAATTATAGTGTTTCCCCTCACACTCTGAGGGTACTCCACTCCCCTTTCGACTCGAAAGAGATTTCACTACAGTTAGGATCAGTGTACAACTTTTCTTTCTAACCTATAGTGAGATCAAAGGCTCTTAAACACCTTTAAGATTTAAACACTAAGTTCAATGAGAACAATCCTCTCTAATGCACACACTTGCTTTCAACAATCCTGAACAACAAAGGGAAATAAATACAATCTGATTTTTGTAATGACTTGTAACAATGTATACAGTTGTTTATCAATGCTGAGATTGATCTTCTCTTTCAATGGGAAATTCCACAAGTTTCTAAGACTTATTGCTCAAGAATTTTCTTTTCAAAGGATATGAAATTTATGCAGAAAATTCTTTCTGAAAAGTGATTTTTCTTAGAAATGGAAAGATGAAATTGTGATACATATTTTTTGAAAGAGAATTGAAAGAGATGTGTTTGAATTTTGAAAGATTTAGGTATTTATATTACACAAACATCTCTTGAGAAAAACATGCAAATCTCCAGAAAAATTGATGAACAATTGTCATGTTTCAAAGGAAACATTCCACAGAAATTTGATTGAAGAGATGCAATTTTTCAGAAAGATTTTTCAAAAACGTTCAGTGAGCAACCGATTGCACAAAGAGCCCAATCGATTGCACCTTCACAAAAATACTTGAAAATTCAAATTTTCAAAAGAGCAATCGATTGCACCTTTGGACCAATCGATTGCACTTCAAAATAGAAGTGAATAATTGAGAAAATTTTAAGCATGCAATCGATCGCATCAAAGCAGCAATCGATTGCTTGCTGAAACAGAAGCAAAAATGAGTTAAAATTTTGATCATGCAATCGATTGCTCTAAGAGTACTATCGATTGCACTTACAAAAACTTAGAAAAATTCTCATTTAAAAAGCCTGTGTTAATGTGAAAAGTAATGTAAACATTTTTTAATGATTTGAGCAATTAGGACTTAAATACTTAATGGAAGTTCTCATTATACCTTCTGAGGAAAATATCCTTAAATATCTGATGCTTGGATGATCATTTTTTCCTTCTTAAGTGGTTTGTCTTCATGAAAACATATGTTGATCTCTGAGAATCTTGATTTCACAAATCGCTTCTTTCTTCTTATTCACACACAAGCAAAGTTGAACCAAACTTAACAAAATCTCAACAATTCCTTACCGTTACGATCTGTTTCCGTTTTGTGTTGATTGAAAGATTATATTGCTTGAAGATGGATCTTGAATTTTAACAGTTGAAAATGGGTTTGGCTGAAACTTTGATTCGACGTAAGTTTTTGGAAGGTTAATGGTTCGTTAAACATTTTTGAAGGAAGAAGAAAGTGAAATTTTAAAATGGGTTTTGGAGAGGGTCGTGTGGTTCAATGGTGAAAAAGGGTTTCGTCTGGGTTTCTGGGTTAAGTGCTTCTGAAAAGAAGTTGAGATTTCGGATGATGGAGAAATGGGTTGTGCATTCTTTGAGTGTGAAGGAGGCTGGGTCGAAAATGGGATATGGGTTTTGGATGAACGGCGGATGATGAAGTTGATGAGTTACGAAATGGGTCGTAGATTTGCGAGAGGGGTATCGCGGAAGCTTTCTGGGTTTTCTGAAGGTTGAATGAATTTGAACGAAGAACAGGGGTCGAGAGGTTTGAAGTGGGTTTTGTTTGATGTTTGAGAAGAAATGTTTCATTTGACTCACTGTTGAAGGAAGAAATGGTTTACGGAAGAAGATTGGTCACGAATGATGATTTGAAGTGTTGAATGGTGAGTTTTACGACTGTTTGGTGTTTCGCGGCTGGTTTGAAGTTTGATGAAGACGAGATTCTAGGAATGGTTCGAATGGAGGGAGGAAGGTTCGAGGGTTTTACAGATGGTGTGATTTGAGTTCACGGTGGTTGGAGGAGTAGATGGTTGAATGACCTGGGTTGAGATCTAGGTGATTGAAGTTTGTTTGATTTTCTGGAGATGGAAGATGAAGGTGAAGTTGTAGGTTATGCGTTTTCTGAGTATATGTTGATGATGTTTGGTTTGAAGTTTCAATGGTGAAGAACAAGTGTGGATTTCTGGGAAGAAGGTGAAGGAAGTTGAACGAGGGTGGTGAGAGGGAGGCGGACTAGGGTTTCCGTGTAGTCTCTAGGAAGAAAAAAATAGTACCCCCTTATATAAGGGGATGACACGTGTCCTGGCATGGTTAATGACTGATGATTAATAGAATAATTGCTGATTAATGCTAAATAAATGAAAAACTAGTTGACTCAATTAATTAAATAACAAAGCTAATGCTGACCTAATTAAATGAAACTAATTTAATTAAAATTCCAAGCTGGTTTAGTTAAAAACAAAGTTAGTTAATTCAAAGAAATAATCTAAATCCTAATTAAATTTAAAATCCTAAGTAAATTAACTAATATTCTAAAAAAACTATTCCATTCTAATAAAATTCTAACAACCTAAATTCTACCCTAATAAAAATAATATCTATTTCTAAAAACAATATTAAAAACCTATTTAAAATATATAATTAAATTCTAAAACTTATTTTCTAAATAATTTTGAAAAATGAACTCTAAGACTGTAATATTTTAAAAACCAATTAAAACTAGTTCTAAAATTATACTATTTCTAAAACTATTAAAAATAATATAATTCCTAATTTTATAAACCTATAAAAAGAGAATGAAGCAAAAATAGGAATAAAAATGCAAAATGCCATGGAAAAACGGGTGAGCACCGAAATGCGCTGTCGCTTTTGCGAAAATAAGGTGCCGGCAAAACAGAAGAGTCGCCACCTTTCGTTATTTATCCCTCCGAACGGGAAAGGAAACGATCGGAAAAACCTGACGAAAAGGTATAAGACAAGGTCATCGCAACCGTTGTCTGGGTTCGGGAGTCGGTTACGCAAGGGGAAGGTATCAGCACCCCTCACGTCCGTCGTACTCGACGGGATCCACGCTTGTTGTGTTCACTGGACGGGTTGGTTTTATCTATCTACCTATCAAGGCTGGTCTGAAAAGAAAAGAAAATGACTCGGCAAAGCGTCGCACTTTATGCCTACGTATTCTCATCAGAGAATGAGAAATCAGAGTCAACGTAGTTCGACTAACTACGGGTTACAGGGAAGGTGGCTCGCCAATACATCAGTATTGTGCCTACGTACTCTCAACAGATATGAGAGATCAGAGCTAATGTAGTTCGGGATAATACGGATTACGGGGATTCAGATTCATCTGTTTTATCGAGTAGGGTTAAACAATAGTTCTAGCAGTTAGGGACAAAGCCTGTTTGCAGTGGCGCTGAAGTTTAACGACACTCTTTTCTTCAGAAAAGCTTCCTTTGAATTACGGGCCCACGAGGCAAAAAGGTTTGAAGTTTGTTTTCTGTCTTTTACGGAAGAAGTGTTTTTTATTGTGTTTGCAATTTCAATCGCACTAAAGACTATGACCTGAGAGTGAATGCGTCGCATGTCACCCAAAGGGTGCCATACTAAACATCCAGACTGTTGAAAAGGAGCTCTCCAACAATCCTTTCTCAGATAGCTTAAGGTTCGTAACATACGAAAGAAATCATTTATGATTACTGTATTTTAATTTGTTTTGAGATGAGAAGAGAATAGGCTCAACTAAAGGGAAACTATCAAGTCCTAATGTTGTCATGCCAAGGATTCATCCTATAGTTGAAGTTTGAAACAGGGAACTCCTAGAAGTTATCATGCATAGGTTTCAACCTAAAGTTCTAATCATCACTTCCTTATCAAAGGAAGTGAGATTCCTAGGGGATCATGTCAATGATATACAGATAAAGCAGATAAAGCATCAGCTTAAACAGTAAACAGTAAACGACTGTAAAATGCATGCAATGCAAGTGAGGGAGGAAATGTGTGTGGGGCATCAGCCTCCACAAGCTCATCTCAACCTCAAGCCAGATATGAATAACTGCAATCATACAGAGGAAATAACATGCTATCAAGCAAGATACAATAAACTGCAATCATACAAAAGAAATAAAATTCTATCAAGCAAAATACAAACCACATGGGCAAGGGAGCCGGGCTCTACCGAATACCCGCAAGCAAAGCCATACAGTAAAAATACAAGCAGAGGGAGCAACTCAACCTCTAGTGCAATCATGCTCCTAGCTTAAAGTCAGTCTAGATATGAACTTATTATAATGCATCAAGCAAGACAAACAAGCCACATCAACACAGAAAAGAAAGCAGACAAGAAAGAAAGCAGATCAACCCCTCCTTCAATGCCAAGCTTCAGCTCTTCTAACAGCAATCCAGTCTTCAGACTTCAACCACCCTTCAAGGCTATCATCCTCCATGACAAGTAAAAACTTGCTTCTCCAAGGTTCTAACACATCAAACATAAGTGTCAACTTGTCCTCCTCTCCTCAAGCCTCAGCTTTACACTCAATCTCAATTGAATCCTCTTCATAAGTATCAACTTGTTCTTCAAGCTTCAGCTCTCTTTGCTTTACCAGTATCAACTTGGTCTTCTTCTCCTACAAGCTTTAGCTTTACAGAGTAATCTTCAATCACATGGAAGTGTCAACTTCATCCTTCAATCTTTAAGCCTCAGCTATTCACTCAATCTCCATTGGATCTTCAAGTATCAACTTGTTCTTCTTGCTCTTCAAGCTTCAGCTGCAATGGCAATGCTCAAGGAATCATCCTCTTCCTCACTCTTCCATGAAGTCCTCATCTTCAAACTCAAGTCCAAAATCTTTCAAGATACTCAAACCAGAAGACAATTGATTTAACAGAATGAGTGGAAATGATAAACAACTTATTGACAACCAAAGGAAGCCTGTAAGGGTTCATTATTATGAGAGACTGGTTCCCTCAAAGTTCTACTTCCCAGATAAAGCCACTCATCCCTCCAAAGGAGAGATGGGAATATCTTAGAAGGACTTTTAGTCATTGGGAGGAATGGAAGCACAAGATGCTTTCCATGTTTGTGAAGAAGTCATCTAATTATAAGGCTCTCCCTATGTCTCCTACCTCCTAAATCTTCATCAGACACCTTCAGGCACAAGCAACTCCAAGCTCCAAGCAACTTCAAGCAACTTTAAGCATCCTCACTTTGTCTTCAACTTGGCTTCAATCTCAACCAAAGGCAAACAAAGCAAAACCCTAATCTAAGGGGACTAAAGAAGTTAATCTATTTGAGTTAGTAAGTTAGGATCACCTAAAACCTAGTACTAAAGTTAATCCTAACTAAAATACTAAAACCAATTGTAAAATCCTACAAAAATAACTATGGGAACCTAGGTCAATGATGACTCTACCATATTAATTCCAGAGATCAAATCATCAAATAAGACCTAGAAATAAATTCTACACTACAAGGTACTAAACCTAAACCCTAAAAGGAAGCACCTAAAACCCAATCTAGAAAACACACCTACTTTCATCACAAAAATGTGAGAGAAATTCTATGGGAGCATACATGTCTAATCTAATCACACACAAAAAATCAGGATCAAAGTCATCACCACATGATCACACAAAAATCCACAAAATTAAGTATCAAACATAACCATTTTAATATCAATTAAAATGTAAAATTCCCATAAAATCATAAAATGCATGGAATAAAAATATTTTTTTCTAAAAAATACTAGACTCAATCATGAATATAATGCAAAAAGAATTGGATTAATTAGATCATTTTTCAATTTATTATGAATTAATCAATAACCATGTATAAAAATGAAAAAAATAAAGAAAATCAAGATAAAAAGATAAACACGCGGTGCAACTAGCAATGAAAATCAGTTCATTTGGGAGATTGGGCCATGGGGGGGGGGGGGGGGGGTGATGATATCAATCTTTGCATTAAGCCCAAAACCACAAATAAATGAAACACTGCGTTCCATTTAGTTCAGACCCTTCACAAACTGAGAAGCTCGCGTGGCCGTTGGATGGGGTCTTTGGTCCAAGTCAAACGTTGACCTGATGGCTATCAGGTCATCTTCTCCAATTCAAACCTCTAAAACTCACGCGCAGCTCCGGCCACCACCGGTGGTTCTCCGGTCATCGTTCCACAACCCTAGTTCAACATAGAGTCCACCATAGGCCACGATCCCTTAATGAAACATGTCCCAAATTCCCTCACGAATTCATTCATGCCCTTTATTCTCTCTGAAACCTCAAGATTCTCCATAACCAATTCTCAACCGAAAATGGTAATATCCCTAATTGGTCACTAATTCTCAAATTAATGGTCTGAAATCATTCCTACACCGTTCTACAATGCATCTAACACCCTAATTCATCTTGATTCTACCTAATTCATGCTGGAGGAAGAAAGTTACTAACCTGAAATTCTTGATGAACAAATGCACTAAATCTTCAAATCAAGCTCTCCAACCTTCCAGACACGATCAATGGATCATTTCCTTGCTTCTGTATGCAATAGAACTGGTTGAAAACTCCTGAAACTTGAAATCCGATGGTGAGTTGCAGATGGAAAAATCTGAGCTCAAGAATACCAATCAGCCACGAATTCCTCTTGATTATGATCTGAACTCAATCCCTAGCATCCATGGAAGAAGTTGCAATCAAGAAAATGGATGGAAAGTGAAGAAATTGGTGAAACCGAATTCAGTTGCAAGCAATGAAATCTCAATCTCAATCTATGCTCTCTCCTTCAATCATCACCAACCTTTCATCTGAACCTCTTCTACTCAATATATAGAACATGTATGGGTGATCTAGAACCCTCTAGACCCTTCTAATGAGAGTTTCAATCTCTCATGACATGAGAATTTCAACCATATGCCATGATATGCATAATTTTGTTTGCAGCTTGAAACCAATCCCATTCTCTTCCAATTTCTCCCCTAGTGACATTTTGAAAGTGTTTGGCTTGCAAGGGATCTTGCTCATGCCTTGAATTTGAGTTTTGCAAATGTTACTTAAGATGTAAGTAACTACTTTTCAAAGCAAGTCCACAAATTAAACCTCAACTCAAAAATGTGGCTAAACCAATGTTCTTAAAATGTTTTCTAGAGTCAAAATGATATATTACATGCCATGGTTTGGATGTGTAGATCAAAAATATCAATTTCCAACTTTGGTTTACTTAACTTATACCCTTATTTTAGGTCATTTTTGCAACTTTGAGCTACAACCATTTCCAACATCTCATGACCACTTTACTAGCCTTAAAACATCATTTTGAACAAGTTTGATGTTGAACATTTTCCCATTTGAAACTTGGAAATGTGAGTTATGGCCTTATGCTTGAAATGACCTATAATCTCCAAATGACCAAAATGCCCTTGACTTGTTAAAGCCATAACTTGAGTTCTACAAATACTATCAAGGACTTTTAGTACTCTCTAGAAAGCTAAGAGGATAAGGAACAACATTCATGTTGACCAAAAGTTCATAGGAGTCATCCTTCTTGGGCAAAAGTTTGATGTCAAGCCTTACAAACCCTAGCTTGAAACTCATCAAACTCTTCAATCATGATGAGTTGACCTTGGAATCATCCTTATAACATCTCAATGTATCAATCCATGATCACATGGCTCTTGGATTAGGTCTCAACCCTCTCCAAATCATCAGTTGACCTAGGGTTGACCCAGTCAAACCCTAGTTGCACCACTCATGGCTGAGTCTTCTTAATCTTGCACAATGACCTATCTAGGCCTCATGATGGCTTTCAAGACATCTCATAAGCTCTCTCAAGGCTTCAAGTCCACATTCATGGCTTCAGAATCATCTGAGGAGCTCCCACAACTCTCAAGTTAGGAGGCACACACTCTTGGTTTCAACCACTCTCTCTGAGGATCTTTTGACTTCTCTGACAAGGATATCAACCCTTGAGCATTTGAATAACCTTCTTAGCTATCTTCAGAGTCTTGCATAGCCCTTGATTGGGCAATCATACCTCTTGATCTCCTGCATACATGTCTATGAAATGCAAATGATAATGCTAATGTGAATGAAATGAAACATAAGCTAGGTAAAGAAATGTTGGTCAAATTTTGGGGTGCAACAACTGCCCCTATTCAAACGGCTTGAACCTGACTGGGTGGGAAGCGAACGACTCTCAAACAATCAAGGTAAAAGACGGTTGAATACCAACAAACCCGGAAATTTGCCAACTGCACAAGTACACAGTACTCTGATGGGGACAAGTCTTCGGAAACTGAAATATTAGCTGCACGGCAAATAGCTGGGGAATTGGTCACACGGTAACCAGTAATACATGGTCGATCATGCCGTCAGGCATCAAGATTCCTCGGGACTCATCAGGTCAACAATCAAGTTAATCACGCCATCGGGCATTCAAAGAAATTTTCGGGCATCAGCCAGACTTCATCAGTAAGTCGGGAATAGAATTCTCAGTCAATCATGAACCAATTGGGGATATCCAAACTTATGCCATCAGGCACTCCGCATCAGCTGGGAGAACTGCTTCGTTAATACGGTTGGACTTCAATCATCAAGTCTTCGAGGGAAGTTTCAACTTCGCTGTTCAGAAACCTGCTGGGGATGACACATCTCCGCTGGGGATTTTGGAGAACTATCAAGTAACTCTGCTTCGGGGATCCGGAAATCATTCTGGGTGAATCAACTCTGCTGAGGAAATCAAGAATCATCTTGGACAAATAACTCCGCCGGGGACTTCAAGAATCATCTTGAACCAATAACTCTGCTGGAGATTTCGGGAATCATCCCGAGCACTCACTCTGCCGGGGACTCTAAGCATCAACTTGAGTAACCAACTCTGGCAACTTCACCGGGGATTTTAAGAATCATATTGAGCAAACGACTTTGCTGGAGAATTCAAGAATCATCTTGGGCAAGCGACTTTGCTGGGGAATTCAAGAATCATCTTGAGCAAGCGACTCTGCGGAGGAACACCTGCAAAACAAGAACGGTAGCGACCTAGCTCATGTTTCATATGCATATGCTTTGACAATGACGCAATGTTCCACATGGTGGAAATGCTACGCGTTTCTTGGGTAAATGCTATGCAATCATGCAAAATGCTATGACCCCATCAGCAAAATAAATGCTGAAGGGAGAATCCTCCTGTCAAGGAGAAAGAAACACTCTGGTGGAGAGGAGGAATCATCCTGCCGAGGAGAAAGAACCACACCAATCTAAATTGGACTCCACCTGGGGAAACAAACTTTAGTCGACTGCTGCAGGGGAATGAAACTCTACGAGAACCTAGACCTGCTGCGAAAAGCGATGTCAATCGCAGAAATAACCTGCACAGCATTCGCAGCCAGAGCTTTCCTGGGGGTAACGACTCCGGTGGGGAAATACAGCATCAGCTATTCAACACTCTACTGGGGACAACCAATCATGGCCCGAACGCCTTCCAAGGACTCAGCTCTCTTGGGGATCTGCAAACCCGGCTGGGGAAGAGGGAATCGTCCTGCATGCTAGGGAGAGTACGACTCTGTGGGGAATCTCAATTTTGCCGGAGACTTCGGTCTAGAACTCCCGAGTACCGCACACTTCAGTATGTGACTCAACTGGGGAGATGACGATCCTTCGGGATGCATCTGATTGGGGAGAGAATCTTCTCTGCTTGGGGAAACATATCAATGCTTTACGATCTCACGTTCGGACTCTGCGGGGAGAGGCTGCTGAACTTTGCTGGAGAAGAAGGAATCATCCTGCTTGGGGATGCACGCGGCGTACTACCTGGAATGTTGTACCTGTAACAACACAAACAAACAGACAATACACCCTTCTCAAAGGGACCTATCAAGGTTATCATCTTGTGACAATGTTCAAGTAATTCATTGTTTCAACAATCAGTGGCCTAGGCCAGTAAGTTTATGTATGCGCGTTTTATCAAAAACATCAGCGTTCTTTTCCGCAAACAAAACAGGTAAATGCTAAACAGACAAACAGAATTGCTGAATAGCATACATTTTATTGATAACGAACCCCTGAATGGGTAAAAATGTTTTACAACAGATGCAAGCTCCTGGAATGAGGAAGCTACGCAAATATAAAAACATAAATATACATCAGTATATACACATGTCGGCAACGAGGCGTAGACGAACACCATGAGTTGATCCCTCTATGACCCACTCGACTTCGATACTTCTCCGACGCTTCAGCTTCAGAAGAGATTGATTCAGATAAACGGCCCTCAGGTCTTGCAAACCACTAAACAATGAAAGTCCACACGCGGAACACAATCATTTGCTTTTTCAAATCCCTAACTTTTGCCTGAATCGCCCTTCCGGGTTTTCGATTCACCGGGATACCCTTTTTTGCCAAAGTCGCCCTTCCAGGTTTTCGACTTTGCGGGTGTACATTCTTTTCTTTATATCCCTAATTTTTGCCCGAACCTTTTTCCTTTTTTATGGTTCGCCGGGATGCCCCATTTTTGCCTGGATATTCTTTTTCTTTCCAGCAGGTCATTCTTTAAGCAAAGTATTTTTTAACTGCGTCCGCGTTCACCAGGGATGCAAAATCTTCACCATCCATCATGGATAACAACAAGGCTCCTCCCGAGAATACTTTGCTGACGATGTACGGACCTTCGTAATTGGGAGTCCACTTGCCCCGGTGATCGGAGTGTGGCGGAAGAATCTTCTTCAAGACGAGATCACCCGTCTGAAAGCTTCTAGGACGCACCTTCTTATCATAAGCTTTCTTCATTCGGCTTTGGTACAAACGACCATACGCAATCGATGCTAACCTCTTCTCATCCATCAGGCTGAGTTGGTTTAGTCGGTTCTTAATCCATTCTGCCTCGTCGAGTTTCACATCAACCAAAACTCGCAAAGAAGGGATCTCCACTTCTAACGGTAGGACATCTTCCATACCATACACCAAGGAGAAAGGAGTTGCCCCGGTCGATGTACATACTGTCGTACGATAACCGTGCAGTGCGAATGGCAACATCTCATGCCAATCCTTATAGGTCACAACCATCTTCTGAACAATCTTCTTGATGTTCTTATTGGCCGCTTCAACGGCGCCATTCATCTTTGGCCGGTAAGGAGATGAGTTGTGGTGTTCAATCTTGAAACTATGGCACAACTCCTTCATCATCTTGTTATTCAGATTCGAACCATTATCGGTAATGATCCGCTCGGGAATTCCGTATCGACAAATGATGTCCCTCTTTAGGAATTTAGCCACCACCTGCTTGGTCACGTTAGCATACGAGGCTGCCTCCACCCACTTGGTGAAGTAGTCGATAGCTACTAGAATGAAGCGGTGACCATTAGATGCAGTGGGCTCGATCTTGCCTATCATGTCGATGCCCCACATGGAGAACGGCCACGGGGAGGACATGACATTTAACGGGCACGGCGGCACATGAACTTTATCACCATAAATCTGGCATTTATGACATCTCTTCGCGAATCTAAAGCAATCCGATTCCATCGTCAGCCAGTAGTATCCTGCTCTCAGGATCTTTCTTGTCATAGCATGCCCGCCGGCGTGCGTACCAAATGTGCCTTCATGGACTTCTTCCATGAGCATACTCACTTCTTTCTCATCTACACATCTGAGTAGCACGAGATCATGGTTTCTTTTATACAAAACTCCATCAGGATTGAGATAAAAGTTTCCAGACAGCCTCCTCAGAGTCTTCTTATCCTGGGTTGACGCTCCCGCAGGATACTCCTTAGTCATGAGGAAGGTCTGGATATCATGGAACCATGGCTTGCCGTCGGAGGCTTCCTCGATCGCAAAGACGAATGCAGGTCTATCAAGACGAGAAAGGACAATTCTTGGAGCTTCATTCCAAAAATTAACTTTATACATCGAAGTCAACGTGGCTAAGGCATCAGCCATCTGATTTTCGGCCCTGGGCACATGATGGAGTTCCACTCGATCAAAGAACGGAAGAAGCCTTCTAGCATAGTTCATGTACGGCACCAAATTCGGTTGACGAGTCTCCCACTCCCCTTTAATCTGGTTAATCACAAGCACTGAGTCACCATATATGTCTAGGTTCTTGATTCTCAAATCAATTGCTTCTTCTAGACCCATGATGCATGCTTCGTACTCCACTTCATTATTGGTGACCGGAAACGTCAGTCTCGCAGTAAACAGGATGTGGGATCCGTGGGGAGTCGTGATGATTGCCCCAATGCCACTTCCGTAAGAATTAACCGCCCCGTCAAATATCAATTTCCACTGGGATCTCCTGTCTGGCCCCTCGTCGGGCAACGGTTCATCGCAATCTTTCGCTTTGAGAAACATGATATCCTCATCAGGGAATTCAAATTTCATCGGTTGATAATCTTCGATTGGCTGTTCAGCAAGGTATTCAGACAATACGCTACCTGTTTCACCCCAAAATTTGACCAACCCTTCTTTACCTAGCTTGTGTTTCCTTTCATTCACATTAGCATCATCATTTGCATTTCATTGACATGTATGCAGGAGGTCAAGAGGTATGAGTACCAATCAAGGGCTACACAAGAGTTTGAAGCTAGCCAAGAAGGTTATTCAAGTGTTCAAGGGTTGATATCCTTGTAAGAGAAGTTATAAGATTATCAGAGAGAGTGGTTGAAACCAAGAGGGTGTGCCTCCTAACTTGAGAGTTGTGGAAAGACCTCAGATGATTCTGAAGCCATGAGGATTGACTTGAAGCCTTGAGAGAGCTTATGAGATGTCTTGAAAGCCACCATGAGGCCTATATAGGTCATTGTGCAAGATTAAGAAGACCCAGCCATAAGTGGTGTAATTAGGGTTTGACTGGGTCAACCCTAGGTCAACTGATGATTGAGAGAGGGTTGAGACCTAATCCAAGAGCCATGTGATCATGGAATGACACAATGAGATGTTATAAAGATGATTCCAAGGTTAACCCATCATGATTGAAGGGTTTGAGAAGTTTCAAGCTAGGGTTTCTAAGGCTTGACAGTGTAAAATCCCCTAGTTTGACCCCTATCTTCAAGGCAGTTTAGCTCAAGATGTGATTGTCATCTCATCTTTCCCCCAACATGAATGTTATAGAGCTTGAGCTTAGATTTAATTTGAGTACTAGAAGTCCTTGATAGGATTTGTAGAACTCAAGTTATGACCTTGGCAAGTTACAGGTCATCTGAGGTATGTGAATCTGGGGGCTTGAAAGTTACCCAACTTGCATCAAACGTTTGCCCAAGAGGGATGATTCCTATGAACTTTTGGTCAACATGAATGTTGTTCCTTATCTTCTTAGCTTTCTATAGAGTACTATAAGTCCTTGATAGGATTTGTAGAACTCAAGTTATGGCTTTGACAAGTCAAGGGCATTTTGGTCATTTGGAGATTACAGGTCATTTCAAGTATAAGGCCATAACTCCTATTTCCAAGCCTCAAATGGAAAAATCTTTAACATCAAACTTGTTCAAAATGATGTTTTAAGGCTAGTAAGGAGGTCATGAGATGTTGTAAATGCTTGTAGCTCAAAGTTGCAAAAATGACCTAAAATAAGGGCATAAGTTAAATAAACCAAAGTTGGAAATTGATATTTTCAACCTACACATCCAAACCATGGCATGTAATATATCATTTTGACTCTAGAAAACATTTTAAGAACATTGGTTCAACCACATTTTTGATTTGAGATTCAATTTATGGACTTGCTTTGAAAAGTGATTACTTGCATATTAAGCAACATTTGCAAAACTCAAAATCAAGGCATGAGCAAGGCCCTTTGCAAGCTAAACACCTCTAATATCTCACTTGGGGAGATTTTGGGATGAGAACAAGCTGCTGCACCAAGGGAAACAGAATTGGGGTGAGTATGGCATGAGATGAGATTTTGGATAACATGAGAAACTCAACTTCTCCTTGGATGATTCCAGAAGGATCTAGAGAGGTTCAACATGTTCTATATATTGATTGGAAGGGGTTTGAGAGAAAGGTTGGTGAGAATTGATTGAGAGAAGAGACTTTGCAATTTCACTTTGTTCATTGCAAGTTGAAATCGATTTCTGCATTCTACACCACTTTGATCATTTCTTTTGATCCTAACAACATTCTTGGATGTGTGTGAGTGTTTCCATAGCAAATCCCAAGCAAATCCATGGCTGAATCGTGTAGGAGCAATTGATTTTCAGCACCTGCAAGTCATCATCGAATTTAGAGTTCCAAGCATTTTCCATCAAGATTATTGCATACAGAAGCAAGAACGTGATACACTGAATGATTTTGGAAGGTTTGAGAGATTGAAGTGAAGATTTGGGGCATCTGTTACTCAAGAATTCACAGGTTGGTAACTTTCTTCCTCTAGCATGATTTAGGTAGAATTAAGTTGAATTAAGGTGTTAGATTCATTGTAGAATGGTGTAGGATCAATTTCAGATAGTTAATTTGAGAATTAGTGACAAAATAGGTGCGTTACCATTTTCGGTTGAGATTTGGATATGGTGAATCTTGAGGATTTAGGTTGAATTAAGGGTATGGTTGAACTCGTGACAAGATTTGGGACAAGATTCATGTTTTGACCATTTGCAATGGAGGCCTGTAGAGATGATTAGGGTTGAGGATGGTGACCGGAGCACCACCGGTGGTGGCCGGAGCTGGGCGCGAAGTTCAGGCATTCAAAAGGTAGAAAATGATGTTAGCACTGTTGGATGGGGGTTGGACTTTGACTAGAAGCATGATCCAATGGCCACATTTTAAACTTAATTTGTGAAGGATCTGAGTGAATGAAACGCACCGTTTCATTTATTTGTGATGCTGGGCTTAGTGAACTAAGTGATATCCACACCCCCCTGATGGCCCAACCCATGATTTGAACTGTGTTTTGTTGCTATCCACACCGTGCGTTTATTCTTTTATTTGGATTTTCTTTTATTTTTTCATTTTATTCATGGTTCTTGAAAAATTCATAATAAATTGAAAATTAATCCAATTAATCCCATTCTTTTTGCATTTTACTCATGATTGAGTCTAGTATTTTCAGAGAAAAAATATTTTCATTTCATGCAATTTCTGATTTTATGGGAATTTTGCATTTTAATTGATATTAAAATGATTATGTTTGATATCTAATTTTGTGGAATTTTGTGTGATCACATGGTGATGATTTTGATCCTAATTTTTTTGTGTGTGATTAGGTTAGACATGTATGATCCCATAGAATTTTTCTCACATTTTTGTGATGAAAATAGGTGTGCTTTCTAGATTGATATTTAGATGCTTCCTTTTAGGGTTTAGGTTTAGTACCTTGTAATGTAGAATTTATTTCTAGGTCTAATTTGATGGTTTGATCTCTGGAATTAATGTGGTAGAGTCATGATTGACCTAGGTTCCCATAGTCATTTTTGTAGGATGTTACAATTGGTTTTAGTATTTTAGTTAGGACTAACTTTAGTACTAGGTTTTAGGTGATCCTAATTTACTAATTCAACTAGTTTAACTTCCTTAGTCCCCTTAGATTAGGGTTTGTAATTGGTTTGCCTTTGGTTGAGATTGAAGACAAGTTGAAGACAAGGTGAGGATGCTTGAAGTTGCTTGAAGTCACTTGGAGCTTGGATTTGTCTGTGCCTGAAGGTGTCTGATGGAGATTTAGGAGATAGGGAACATAGGGAGAGCCTTATGGTTAGAATGACTTCTTTCACAAACATGGAAAGCATCTTGTGCTTCCATTCCTCCCAATGACTAAAAGTCCTTCCAAGATATTCACATCCCTCCTTTGGAGGGATGAGTGGCTTTATCTGGGAAGTAGAACTTTGAGGGAACCAGTCTCTCATAATGATGAACCCTTACAAGCTTCCTTTGGTTGTCAGTAAGCTGTTTATCATTTCCTCTCATCCTGTTAAATCAATTGTCTTCTGGTTTGAGTATCTTGAAAGATGTTAGACTTGAGTTTGAAGATGAGGACTTCACTGAAGAGTGTGGAAGAGGATGATTCCTTAAGCATTGCCATTGCAGCTAAAGCTTGAAGAGCTTGAAGACCAGGTTGATACTTGAAGATCCAATGGAGATTGAATGAAGAGTAAGGGGTTCCTTGCTTGAAGAATATTGAAGGGTGAAGTTGACACTTCTAAGTGATTGAAGATTACCCTGAGAAGCTGAAGCTTGTAGGAGATAGAAGACCAAGTTGATACTGGTAAAGCAAAGAGAGCTGAAGCTTGAAGACTAAGTTGATACTTATGAGGAGGATTCAATTGAGATTGAATGTAGAGCTGAGGCTTGAGGACTAAAGGATAAGCTGACACTTACATCGATACATTGAGAGCCTGAGGGAATCAATTTGATGCTTGTAGTTAAGAGTGAAGCCTGAAGGTAGAATTGACTGAAGAGCTGAAGCTTGAAGAAGAAAGGACAAGTTGATACTTATGTTGATGGATTGAAACCCTGGAGAAGCAAGTTGAAACTTGTCATGAAGGATGATAGCCTTGAAGGGTGGTTAAAGTCTGAAGACTGGATTGCTGTTAGAAGAGCTGAAGCTTGAAAAAGAATGGAAGAGAGTTGTTGACCTGCTTTCTTGTCTGTTTTCTTTTCTGTGCTGATGTGCCTTGTTTGACTTGCTTGATGCATTAGAATAAGCTCATATCTAGGCTGACTTTAATCTAGGAGCCTGATTGCATTAGAGATTGAGTTGCTCTCTCTGCTTGTATTGTTACTGTATGGCTTTGCTTGCGGGTATTCGGTAGAGCCCAGCTCCCTTGCCTATGTGGTTTATTTTGCTTGATGGCATTGTATTTCATTTTTCTCTGTATGATTACTGTTATTCATATCTGGCTTGAGGTCGAGATGAGCTTGTGGAGGCTGATGCCCCACACACATTTCCTACCTCACTTGCATTGCATGCATTTTACAGTCGTTTACTGTTTACTGTTTACTGTTTAAGCTGATGATTTATCTGTTTTTGTGTATCATTGACATGATCCCCTAGGAATCTCACTTCCTTTGATAAGGAAGTGATGATAGAATTTTAGGTTGAAACCTATGCATGATAACTTCTAGGAGATCCCTGTTTCAAACATCAACTATAGGATGAATCCTTGGCATGACAACAGTAGGACTTGATAGTCTCCCTTTAGTGGAGCCTGTTCTCTCTTCTCATCTCAAAACAGCTTAAGATACAGTAATCATGAATGATTTCTTTCGTACGTTACGAGCCTTAAGCTATCTGAGAAAGGATTGTTGAAGAGCTTCTTTTCAACAGTCTGGATGTCTAGTATGGCACCCTTTGGGTGACATGCGACGCATTCACTCTCAGGTCATAGTCTTTAGTGCGATTGAAATTGCAAACACAATAAAAAACACTTCTTTCATAAAAGACAGAAAACAAACTTCAAACCTTTTTGCCCCGTGGGCCCATAATTCAAAGGAAAGCTTTTCTGAAGAAAAGAGTGTTGTTAAACTTCAGCGCCAACGCAAACAGGCTTTGTCCCTAACTGCTGGAACTGCTGTTTAACCCTACTCGATAAAACAAATGAATCTGAATTCCCGTAATCCGTAGTACCCCGAACTACGTAAGCTTTGATCTCTCATACCTGTTGAGAGTACGTAGGCACAATACTGACGTATTGGCGAGCCACCTTCCCCATAACCCGTCGTAGTTCGAACTACGTTGACTCTGATTTCTCATTCTCTGATGAGAATACGTAGGCATAAAGCGCGACGCTTTGCCGAGTCATTTCTCTTTTCTGTTTAAGCCATCCTTGATAGGTAGATAGATAAACCAACTCGTCCAGTAAACACAACAAGCGTGGATCTCGTCGAGTACGACGGACGTGAGGGGTGCTAATACCTTCCCCTTGCGTAACCGACTCCCGAACCCAGACAATGGTTGCGATGACCTTGTCTTATACCTTTTTCGTCAGGTTTTTCCGATCGTTTCCTTTCCCGCTCCGAGGGATAAATAACGAAAGGTGGCGACTCTTATGTTTTGCCGGCACCTTATTTTCGCGGAAGCGACACTACCCTTGATGGCCTTCTGGGAAACGTATTGAATGTCATATTCCGTCAACACCATTTGCCATCTGGCAATCCTGCCCGAAAGCGCTTGCTTCTCGAAGACATACTTGATCGGATCCATCTTCAAAATTAGCATGGTTGTGTGATTGAGCATGTACTGTCGTAAACGTTTGGCAGCCCAGGCTAGTGCACAACACGTTTTCTCCAGCATTGAGTAACGAGATTCACAGTCTGTGAACTTTTTACGCAAGTAGTAAATGGCATGCTCCTTTCTGCCCGTCTCGTCGTGCTGACCGAGAACACACCCCATACTATTCTCAAGAACTGTCAAGTACATGATTAAGGGTCGTCCGACCACCGGGTGTATCAAGATTGGAGGTTCCTGCAGATACTGCTTTATCTTATCAAATGCCTTCTGGCAATCCTCGTTCCAGATAATCGCCTGATCTTTCTTTAGCAGCTTGAACATCGGTTCACACGTGGCCGTGAGCTGAGAGATAAACCTTGCAATGTAGTTTATTCTGCCCAGGAAACCACGAACTTCTTTTTCTGTTTTTGGCACTGGCATTTCTTGTATCGCTTTAATCTTCGCAGGATCAACCTCGATGCCTCTTTCACTCACGATAAACCCCACTAGCTTTCCGGACCGTACTCCGAAAGTACACTTGTTAGGATTCAGCCTCAACCTGAACTTCCTAAGCCTCTCAAAGAGCTTCAGTAAATTGACCAGATGTCCCTCCTCCGTTTGGGACTTCGCAATCATGTCATCAACATAGACTTCAATCTCATGATGAATCATGTCATGAAACAAAGTAACCATCTCTCGTTGGTAAGTGGCCCCTGCGTTCTTCAGACCGAAAGGCATTACCTTATAGCAAAACGTTCCCCAAGGTGTGATAAACATCGTTTTCTCCATGTCCTCCGGCGCCATCTTGATCTGATTGTAACCGGAGAAGCCATCCATGAACGAAAACACGGAGAACTGAGTTGTATTGTCGACCAACACATCAAATGAGGAAGCGGGAAATCATCTTTAGGGCTCGCCCTATTCAAATCCCGATAATCGACGCACATTCGTACCTTACCGTCCTTCTTCAGTACATGTACTATGTTGGCGACCCACGGAGGGTAAGTAGTGACCGCTAAGAATCCAGCATCAAGCTGTTTCTGCACTTCTTCTTTGATCTTGACGGACATATCTGGTCGCGTCCTCCTAAGCTTCTGCTTAACGGGAGGACAATCTTCTCGCAGCGGCAAGTGGTGGACCACGATGTCAGTATCAAGCCCGGGCATATCTTCGTATGACCAAGCAAAGACGTTACTATACTCTCTTAGCATCTCGACCAATCTCTGCTTGACATCACTCTGCAACGCGGCCCCTATCCTGACGTTCCTGACAAGTTCTTCAGAACCCAGATTCACAATCTCGATCTCCTCTTCATGAGGCAGAATAACTTTCTCTTCTTGTTTCAACAAGCGGGCCAACTCTTCGGGAAGGTATTCATCTTCATCAATCTCTTCTTCGGCTTGATAGATCGGACAATCGAAGTCGAAGTGAGTCGTAGAAGGTCTAGAGTCGATGTCATCTGTTATGTGGATCCTGCAATAACAAGGGTTAAGCTTAAAACAAGGATATGCAGGTTAGCACAAACCTCATTGCCATTTTATTGTTTTTCAAAACAAATATAGAACAGGAATAACAGAGATCACACATTTGAATACGAAGAAAAACGCCTTTTGATTTATGTATAAAATGCATGTACATAATCAAACGAGGCCCTGACAATAAAACCACTATGCCCCGGGTAGGACATAGGGTTGTACAATGATTGGAAAAAGTAAATCATTACTCTTCGCTTGTCATCTGGATGATCTCCTTGACAGACCAGTTGTTGAGGCTCTTGCCTGGCTTGCTTGGCTGGATCCAAGAGTCTAAGTCACAGTCGCTATCTCCGCTGTCTTCAGACACCGCGTTGATGCTTTCAAATATCACCCCGCCACTGGTAAACTGGATCGGCCCTTTACCTCGCGACGCGCTGCTAGAGGAGGAGGCTTCAGCTCCAGGAGAATATCCCAACCCAAACTTGTCTTGCTTGTTGGGTATCTCCAAAATTCGCCCCCAGCCTGGGGTAGATCCGGCTTGGACAACGGCCCGGGCTTCCTTGAAGGAAGAGAGAGTCATCTCTGACTTCTCAGTGATTGCAGGAGCTACGTCCTTGACTTTAACAGCTTCGAACGCTTGGCATAGGGTTTCGTGGATTTCCCCATCCATCTCAACATACTTGAAGGACGACAAATGGCTCACCATTATGTCTTCCTCGCCACATACAGTCACGATGCTACCTCCGACAGCATACTTGAGCTTCTGGTGCAACGTGGAGGTCACGGCACCTGCGGAATGGATCCATGGCCGACCCAAGAGACAGCTGTAGGCAGGCATGATGTCCATAATGTAGAAGACCGCGTCGAACGTTTCCGGCCCAACTTGGATCGGCAACGTCACCTCCCCGAAAACATGGCGTTTGGTTCCATCGAAAGCTTTCACAACCAGATCACTGGGTGTGTAAATCACTCCGCGAGTATCTAACTTCATTAATGCCTTCTTCGGAAGAACATTGAGCGACGGCCCCGTGTCTACCAACACATGTGTAATACCCCAAATTTTACCCTCATATTTAGTCGGTCATTTTGCATATCATATCATCTGCGCATTTGCTAACTACTAACAAGACCTGAAGGTGTTTGTTTTGCAGGAAATACCCCAGGGGCGTTTTGGTCATTTTTGAAGCATAGTTCGTAATGTTGGGCGTAATGATGTTTTTTTTGAGGCGTTTATTTACGTGGGTTTGATATCAAAGTCTGATCTGTGGAGCAGGGTTTAACAAGAAATCATTCTTCTTTCTTCCAGAGGGAAAACGGTGAAAACTTCGACTGATTAATGGAACTTATTCATGCAATGGTTGGATCGAATTAATTCCAGGATATTTGACTAGTGAGATTTAATCGGATGTTGAGGTGTTTGCAAATTAAAGCATGGAGAAGCAATTGGGAAATGATTTTAATAGAATATGTGAATTTTATTCATAATATTTTATTATCATTATTACAAGTTTGCAAAGTGAATCACAAAGAAGAAATGATGTGGATAAAAAAATGTTATTTATTCATAATATTTTTTTGTTACAAGTTACAAGGAATTACAGTGATTCTTAAGGTATCTATCCTAAATCCTAAAAGTTCCTAAATGTCTTCATGCTGTCTTTAAGCTTCGCCGCAAATCTCGACTAACCTGCACATCAAAGCAAAACAAGCAATATAGAAATGTTAGAAGTTTTTTCGACACTCTCAGAACAATGTCATCATCGAGTGCTGGGAGTGGCACAACCGAAGCTGCGTCCTACCCCCGTTACCGATCCGCGCCGTGGGCGTCAGATCAGGTAATACAAGTTCTTATCAATATGGGACATCCGAGAGATAGAAAAAATAAATGAAGTGAGACTGATTCGTTTTGCCGCGATTGGATACGAGAATAAGGCAACATAGGCAAGTTCTGACTCAGACCCGGATGCCGGCAGGTCTGAGTCGCTTTGGTTTCAAAACTTCCCACATCTGAAAAACCATAAGCATCATCAGAACTCAAAGCATAAACAAAACTAGGAAGGGGCTCGCGCCAATACAGGTATGAATATTCACCAAAGAAACAAATCTGTTACCAAACAGAATGAAAATCAAGTCCAAAGCAGAACAAGAGAAACCAAACCATGGTATCAAGCTGCATCAGTTCAAACAGAACAGAGAAATGAGACACAAAACAAGCTGCGTCAAAATTACATAGGACAAGGTATCAAAAAGTCTCAGCAGCATCAGTTAAAGGTAAGGCCCCGTCCGAACCAGTTTCAACGGCACGCAACACATGAGCCCTGTTATCAGACAACAATAGCCAACAACAATAATCTGAATGTCAGGCCATCAAACTTGGTTCAAGATCAAAGCAGATAAGTCACAATGTTAGCAGCAGCTCTGAGATCAAACAGGTAAGAAAAGCCAATCAAATCAAATCAGAGCTAAGCTGCATCAAGCAATTGGTGTCTCAACACAAACTATCGATCATCAGGGAAGTACACCAGCAACATCAATATCTGCAAAGCAATATCAAGAGGTTTCAGTATCAGGCATCACAAGAAACATAAGAATGGGACTACTGCTAAAGTGTCACAGAAAAATCTATCTGCTGGAAATCTAAACTAAGCCATCAAGACGGGTCACAAACATCATAGAAAAACAGACGTTTGCAAGCTATCAAATCATGCACAGTTCATAAAATAAACAAATCATCAAACACGGGGCTCAGTTAATCAAACATCATAGCCCAGGTCATCGCCACCAATTCAAGCAGCAATATGATCAGAAGCCAGGATGTAGTATCCTGTTCCAAATGGTTCAGACAAAAGTCTTCACTACCATGAACCCGTCTCGACGGCAAAGACCAAGGCAAGGTGTCCATCCTGAAAGAAGAAAAAGAAAAGTAAGTGCTAGTGATCAGGATTGAATCAAAATCGCATCAGGAATCAAATCAGTATCTAAATTCCCCAAAAGCAATCCAACTCGCAAATGGAAAGTTTCGAGTCAGGTCCAAATCATATCCCATTGGAACTCAATCTGGGAAAAATCAAAATAAGTCAAAATGAATCCATCAAGAAACCCCGTGAATTAATGCCAATCAATCCAATCTGAAGGCAAATCATATCAGAAAATAATAGAGATTTAGATTTGATGTCAATCCTAAAGCAGATCAAAACAAATCAGTTCAGGTTATTAAATCGAACAGGGTCAGAAGAATCAGCTGGAAATCAGAGACCAATCAAATCCTAAAAGGAGAAATAGGATTCAATCATGTATCAGCAAGAACCAAATCGTATCCCATTGGAATGTATTTTGGATCAATCAACGAACTAGTATCAAATTCATACCAGAAAAATGAATTGAGATCCCAATCGTATCAGAAAGCATCGCATTAGAACTCAATCTGGAAAATCAAAATCAAATAATATCACCACAAAATCAAATCTCAGAACAACGCTAGCTTAAGGCCCAAAAAGAGAGATAAAAGAAATTATAAATAGGGGAATACAACCTGATGCGCCAAAGGAGTTGAAACCCTAGAACGTAACCGCGAGAGAGAGAACGAAGAACACCCAGATCGCGGAGAAACCCTAGCGAAGAAATCGCACGCAGAAAACCCTAAACGGCGTGAGCTCAGACGAAGCGATCGTCATCATCGCTCAGAGAGATCACCATCACTGAACGCGAATCCACAACACCCCGAGAGATCACCTTCATCGTTCACGAAGAACGACGGGCAATCAACTCCACGGCCTCAGCTTCAGCATCATCGGCCAAATCAAATGTAAATGTGTTATCTCACATATTTTCGTGGTTCGTATTTTGTTTCAGGAACAGAGAAGGTCACGGCGCGAGGAAGAAGAGAGGAGAAAGAGATGAGAGAAGAGGAATGTGCGAACGGCGCCGAAGAAGCATTAGGGTTCCCAGAACCCTAATCTTTTTTCAATTAAGTTACTAACCGGGTTGGGTCCGGATGTGGTGACCGGCCCAACCCCTCCTCCCTTTTATTTTTTTTCTTTCTTTCTTTATTTCATTTTTTTTAATTTAATTTGTTTATGTTTTAAAAAAAAACTACATTAATATTTTAATTTTCATAATGTAAAAAAAAAAATCTTAAAAAAAAAAATAATATAATATTCTAGTTTTGTAATTATAAAAGAAAAACTTTTTTTAAAAAAATAAATATTAAAAATAAATTGAAATCTTTTTATAAACTTTTTACTTTTGTAAATATAAAATAATGAAAAACTCTTTTTTTCAAAATGCAAAAATAAAACTTTTTTAAAAATTCTTTTGTAAGTTAAATTATTAAATATTAAATAAAACTATCCCAAGTTTGTATCTCATTTTCTTCATTGCCTCGTAATTCATCTGATAGCCGGTTGACTTTGCCTACTAACATTGCTCATTGGTTTTGCAGCTTGTCATGTTTACCGTTATTTATTTCTCGATTCAAGTTTCGTTTATATTTGTATCTGCTTCTCAGTTGTAACCTCGCGAACCTAATAATCGCGTTTACTTTTCGCATTTAAATTTCCGCTAATGTATGGTTTAAATTTCTGCTTGCATGGTTTAAATTATGACATTATCTCTCTGTTTGCATGATTCAATTATCTCACGCGTTTACTATTATTTCTGTCACATTACACGCTCCGAAGGAACTAGGTCTAGCATTTGACCGCCGTGTCAATAGTCCTCAACTTCAAACCCTTACAACCTCACAAACCCTAATTTTCACAAATGCCTCGCCGCAGGCAAAATTACAATTTTACCCCTAGCATTAGGTCAAAGAGCCGCCGCGCTCATTTTAGGGTTTCCCGCCGCGGAATCCCTAACCTAACCCTAATCCACTTAACAATTTACAACGTAGATATTGGAGTTTCTACACTCCACGTAAGCATGTCCTTAAGACATGTTTATTCCCCTTGAGACCTTGACCACAGTCAAGAAGTCTCTAACCTCCCTATTGAGGGGAACTACGATTACTCTGATTCCATTCCCGTAAGGATACGTAGGCACAAGATGCGATGTCTTGCCGAGTAGACTTAGAATTAACCCCTTAGGTCTCCTTTCTCACTTTTAATCCTTTGTACATATACCTTAAGCAAATAAATAAAGCAAATAGTAAACATTTGAACAAAAGGTTCCTGTAGAGTACTACAGAAGTTTAGGGTGCTAATACCTTCCCTAAATTTAACCAACCCCCGAACCCTAGATCTTTCCCCGCATTGTGTTTACGATGCAAAAATAGGTTTTCCCTCTTTTGACCTTTTCCTTCGGATAAATCAAAGAGCGGTTGTGAATTGAATTGCGATTCAAACTCATTAATAGTTTGTGATCCTATTTCCACCGCAACAGAAAATGGCGACTTCACTGGGGAATCCTAACTTTTGAGGGTTATCCCTAACTTGTTTATATCTATTACTATCTGTGTTATTTGCATGTATATATTTGTGCTTTGATTGTGGGACTGTTCCTTGTGCTGTGAGATGAGTCCTACACCCGGATCTAGTGTACCTTAGGTAAATGGCAATAGACCAAGGAAACTGTACGACATATATCGATACGGTTGATCTGGTGGCCATAGTTAGTGCGACTTCTTGGTTGGTGCTTATATTCCTTAAGTCAAGTTGAGGATAATATTGAGGCTGCCATATGTTGTCAATGCACTAACTGACTTTTAGAACCCTAGTTAACTCATCTTGACCTTTAGAAAGTAGTGAGGTAACCGGCTTTGGTGCAGACTGAAGTTGGTTGACACTCGATACTACGCTCATTGAGATCTTAAACTTGGAGGGTTTTGGTTGGCAAGTAAGTTGCCTTCTGAACAACCACCCTTGTGAAGGATCAATGATATTGAGATCCCTTAGAACCTGGTTACTTTTGTAGGACAGGATGAACCATCTAACTTCGGGGGAGGGTACTTGCCTTTGAACTTCATGAAATCTTCATCCACATTTTAGCATCATTTACTTTTTTGCATTGCATGTGTCTCCCGATTTCTCACACTCGGTTCTCTCACCTTCCAGTTTCGTCACCCTGAGTTCTCGGCACCAATACAACACCAGAGCTCAAACTCGGAAAAGAATGGAGGATCAGGCAAAAGAGATTGATCGCCTTAGCAATGAACTTGAAGACCTTCGAGGGGGTATGGGGCGTATGATGGAATTGTTACATGTCATGAATGCTAAAATGGATACCCAGCCCACTGTTGTTTCTGAGATTACCGGCGTTACTGTGGACCCTCCACCAAGTGTGACCGTAGCAAGGGACCCACCTTATGGTCTTGCTCCAGGTTTTGTGCCTCCTCAAGCCACTGTTCCGATTAATCAACCTGTTCAGCAGGTCGTGCCCTTGTTTTCTGAAGTTTCTAGGGGGGCTCCTATCTTTGCACCACCTGTTGTACACACTCGTGCGCAACCGTACTTCAATGAGACAGTTTTTGATAATCTTGATGAGAATGTTGAGGGTTATGAGAAACATGATAAGCTTCGTGAGGAAGTAAACACTATCGTCCAGAGATTGAAAAAGGTAGAGGGTGATCAAATTTTTGGGACTGCTGCAAGGGATGTTTGTTTGGTCTCAGGTTTGGTTATTCCCCCGAAGTTCAAAACTCCGAACTTCGATCGTTATGAAGGTGCCACCTGTCCTAAGAGTCATCTGATCATGTATTATCGCAAAATGGCCGCCCATGTTGAGAATGATAAACTGATGATTCATTGCTTCCAAGATAGCTTGAAGGGTGCTTCCTCCAAGTGGTATTTAACTTTAGACCAGTCTCGCATTAAGAGTTTTCAAGATTTATCTGACGCTTTCATCAAACACTACAAGTACAACATGGATCTGGCTCCTGACAGAAGACAGTTGCTGAGTATGTCACAAAAGAATTCTGAGTCATTCAAAGAGTATGCTCAAAGGTGGAGAGAGACTGCTTCGCAGGTAGAACCTCCTTTGACCGAGAAAGAGTTAGCTGATTGGTTTGTCGACACAGTCCGTCCAGAATTTTACGAGAGAATGGTGGGTAGTGTGACTTCGAATTTCTCCGACATCGTTGCTGTAGGTGTCAAGATTGAATTGGGTATGAAAAGTGGTAAAATGACAAATAATCATGGTACTTCTAAGGATCAGCCGAAGAAACCTCCGTATAGCTCCCAGAAAAAGAAAGAGGGTGAGACTAATGCTATATCCTCTGGTAGACCAAGGGAACGCTTTTATCGGCATCCGCAAGGTTATGCTCAACCTCAAGGGTACCCAGTACAATATGCTCAACAACCCTATGTGGCAGCTATTACACCTTCTTTCAATCAACAGGTTCCCATGTATCAACCTATGCAACAACCTCCTGTTTATCCGCCTCCTGTCAACTACCTACAGGCACCCAATACTCCTGCTCCTCAACAGCCAAAGAGTCCGGCTCCTCGCCAGAATATGCCGAACAGAAGAACGTATAAACCTTGTCCGCCGATCCCAATGACTTTTACCGAGTTGTATCCCTCTTTGGTCAAGCAAGGTCTAATCACTACTCGGGCTTTGGGTCCGCCTCCTAATCCTCTACCCGCCAATTACAACGCCGCTGCTCATTGTTTATTTCATGAGGGTGCGCCTGGTCATGATCTGGAGAATTGTTATGCTCTCAAAAATATTGTTAGAGATTTATTGGAAAAGAAGATTTTATCATTTGAGGATCCTCAACCAAATGTTAAGAAGAACCCTTTTCCTAACCATGAGAGTGTCAATGCCATTAGTGCTGATTCGGAAGAAGGTTATGCCCTTGATGTTGAACAGATTAAGACTCCTCTTAAGATGTTCCATTCGAAACTGTTTGAAGCCGGTTTGGTAGATACTTCCCACGTTGCATGCGTAAGTTGTGAAGCCAGTACTAAGGGTTGCATGTTGGTTCAGAATGATGTTCAGAGGTTAATTAATGAGGGTGTTTTACAAGTGACAAGCCAAGCCAAGAAGGATGTAGTCGCTGTGGTTGAGCCTGTCTTCCATCAGCCTGAATCAAAGGGTAAGGTACCAGTGTTTAATTTATCAGGGGCAGGCTCCGCCAACCTCGTGTTCGATATACCAAGGTCGTATATCCCTGAAGTGAATCAGCCTAAGCCTATAGTTATTCGAAGACCGAGTCCGTTTCCTTTCAGTGATCCTAAAGCTGTGCCTTGGAAATATGACGTGACGATGATTGACAAGGAGTCCGGGAAGGTTATTCCAAATGAAGAGGTTAAGGGCACGGTGACCAATATCGCAGAGGTAAGCAGGATGACTCGCAGTGGCCCTGTGTATACTCCCCATTCCAATGAGGTCCCACCTAAGGAAACAGCTAGTATCCCAGTGCCTGCCAAAGACAAAGGTAAGGGAGCCGTTACGAATGATGAAGATGCTGAATTTTTAAGGATCATCAAGAAAAGTGACTATAAAGTTATCGACCAACTTCATCAGACTCCTTCCAAGATCTCGATTCTATCTCTGTTAATGAGTTCACCCGCTCATAGGATGGCCTTGCAGAAGGTTTTGACTCAAGCACATGTGGATCAAGATATCAGCACCAGTCGGTTTGATAGTGTGATTGCCAATTTGACCGCCTGTAACACCCTCAGTTTCAGCAATGAAGAGTTACCGAAAGAGGGTCCGAACCATAATCGTGCTTTACATATATCGGTGAAATGTCAGGAAGACAATTTAGCGAGAGTGCTAGTAGACACCGGGTCTTCTCTGAATGTGCTACCCAAGAGGGTTCTTGATAGGTTGGCTTGTAAAGAGACTGCGCTGAAACCTACACCTTTGGTTGTCAAGGCTTTCGATGGCTCTCGTCGATCGGTAATGGGGGAGGTTGAGCTACCTATCCTGATTGGTCCGCAAGTTTTTAATATCACGTTTCAAGTCATGGACATTAATCCCAATTACAGTTGTTTACTTGGAAGGCCGTGGATCCATGCCGCTGGGGCAGTGACCTCAACGTTACATCAAAAGATGAAATTCGTGATCGATGGAAAGTTGGTTATTATACACGGTGAGGAGGATCTGATGGTCAGTAACCTGTCCTCTTTCCGTTACATCGAGGCCGATGAGAATGCTTTAGACATTTCCTTTCAAGCATTTGAGATCGCCAATGATGTTCTGCTGGAGGTCGAAGAGACAGTGGGTCAGGGTAATCCATCTTTTGCATCTCTGAAGAGTACCAAATCAACAATTGACAGGGGCATTCCTGAAGGTTGGGGAGAGGTAATTGATGTCAAGACCAAGACTGATCGCTCTGGGTTGGGTTACAAACCAACTCAGAATGGAGCTGCCACAACTGTCGAAGGGCGTCCGAAGGTTATCCAAGAAGTATTTGTCAGCGGAGGTTTCCAAGTCAATGCAATCAGCGACTGTGAAGAAAATGAAGAGCTGAGCATCCTGGTGTTTAAGGGTGATGCAGTTTTGAACAACTGGGAGGCCGTAGAGATCCCTGTTATTTTTCCTTTGTCAAAGTAATTTTTTTTAAAAAAAAAAAAGAGTTTCATTTACATTTCAAATAAAAATCCGTAGCTCTGCCCAAGGCTATAGGGTCGCTTTTATTGGGCCACCTTTCATTTCTAAAAAGATATTAATAAAAGCATTTTGTTCGATTCCACTTTGTTCATCTGCGTTTTTCGTTTTCACCTTTAAAAATGAAATTGGCAACCTTTTTCAAAAAAAAAAAAATAAATAAATAAATAAATAATAATAAAAAAAAAACAGCATTTCATTCTTACATATCTTCGAGCATTTTAATTAAGTAAGCCTTCCATCATGCAGAGATATCGTAAACCTTGTTGGGTCCAATGACTTTGCTGACACTCCTGACTGGGATGCACCCATCAATCAAGCTGAGGACGAGGGTGAAGAAGATTTTGAAGTACCCGCTGAACTGACAAGATTGATTGAGTACGAGCACACAGAGCTTCAACCATATAAAGAGCAGGTGGACTTAATTAATCTCGGTACAGATGAGAGCAAGAAAGAGGTCAAGATTGGTGCAATGCTTGGGACAGAGGTTAGGCCGAGGTTGATTGAGTTGTTAAAAAAGTATGTTGATGTGTTTGCGTGGTCGTATCAAGATATGCCGGGCCTAGACACGGATATTGTTGTTCACAAGTTGCCGCTTAAGCCAGATTGTCCGCCTATCAAACAAAAGCTTCGAAGAACGAGACCCGACATGGCTTTGAAGATTCGAGATGAGGTTAAAAAGCAGTTGGATGCAGGTTTCTTGGCAGTCGCAAAATATCCAGACTGGGTTGCCAACATTGTGCCAGTGCCTAAGAAGGACGGTAAGGTTAGGATGTGTGTAGACTACAGGGATCTGAACAAAGCAAGTCCAAAAGACGACTTCCCCCTACCACATATTGACACACTGGTAGACAATACGGCCAGTTTTGCGTTGTTCTCATTTATGGATGGTTTCTCCGGCTATAATCAGATCAAGATGGATCCCGATGATCGAGAGAAGACTACTTTCATTACTCCTTGGGGAACCTTCTGCTACAAAGTCATGCCCTTCGGTTTAAAGAATGCAGGGGCAACTTACCAACGTGCTATGACCATTCTTTTTCATGATATGATGCACAAAGAGATTGAGGTGTATGTGGACGATATGATAGCCAAATCTCAGAGTGAAGAGGAGCATCTAGACCATTTGGTGAAATTGTTTGAACGACTCAGGAAATATCAGTTGAAATTGAACCCTGCCAAATGTACCTTCGGTGTCAGATCTGGAAAACTGCTTGGTTTCATTGTTAGCCAGCGAGGGATTGAGGTGGATCCTGACAAAGTCCGAGCCATTCAAGATATGCCGGCTCCGCGAACCGAGACGCAAGTTAGGGGTTTTCTGGGACGTCTGAATTACATTTCCAGGTTTATCTTTAATATGACCGCTACTTGTGAACCGATATTCAAGTTGCTTTGCAAGGGGCAGACAGTTGAGTGGAACCCTGATTGTCAGAAAGCGTTTGAGAAGATTAAGGGTTATTTGCAAGATCCCCCTATTCTGATTCCTCCCGTACCTGGAAGACCTTTGTTTATGTACCTTACCGTTCTCGAGAAGTCTATGGGTTGTGTGCTTGGGCAACATGATGAGACTGGGAAAAAGGAACATGCAATTTATTACCTGAGCAAGAAGTTTACCGATTGCGAAAACAGATACTCACCATTAGAGAAAACTTGTTGTGCATTGGCATGGGCCGCTAAGCGCCTTCGGCAGTATATGGTCTGTCATACCACGTTATTGATTTCTAAAATGGATCCGATCAAGTATATTTTTGAAAAACCTGCTCAAACCGGGAGGCTAGCCCGTTGGCACATGTTGTTATCCGAATATGACATCCAGTATGTACCCCAGAAGGCGATTAAGGGTAGTATTTTATCTGATTATCTTGCAGACCAGCCAGTTGAAGATTATGAACCTCTTAAGCTCGATTTTCCTGATGAGGATATTTTGCTGATTAAAAGAGATTGTGAAGAGCCGGACCCGAGCGAAGGTCCAGAACCAGGTCTTTGGTGGAAGATGATGTTTGATGGCTCCTCAAATTTCAATGGGCATGGTATAGGCGCCGTTTTGATGAACCCGAAGGGTGGATTCACACCATTTACGGCAAGGTTGGACTTTGAGTGCACTAACAACGTCGCAGAATATGAAGCATGTATCCTCGGCCTCGAAGCGGCGATTCACCTCCGAATCAAACTTCTTAAAGTAAGTGGTGACTCAGCCTTGGTTATCTACCAGGTACAAGGCAAATGGGAAACGAAGAATGAGAAGTTAATCCCTTATAAAGACTATATTATTGAGCTGATCAAGTATTTCGACGAGATAAAGTTCGAGCATGTTCCTAGATCCGAGAATCACGTTGCTGATGCTTTAGCCATGTTGGCATCCATGTGGAAAGTTAAATTCGTTAATGAAGCACCTCTTATCCATATTGAGCGCAAAGTTGAGCCCGCTTATTGTCAGTTGGTCGAAGAAGTTGAGGCGGATGAAAAGCCTTGGTTTCACGATATCAAGAACTATCTCGTCAAGCAAGAGTACCCCGATGGTGCTACTGGTCTGGACAAAAAGACATTGAGAAGACTGGCGTCCAAATTCTTTATCAGTAATGGTGTGTTATACAAGAGAAATCACGACATGGTCCTGCTCAGATGTGTTGATAAACGGGAAGCGGACATGTTACTACAGGAAATTCATGAGGGGACCTTCGGAACCCATGCCAATGGTTATGCTATGTCCAAGAAGATGTTAAGGGCGGGGTATTATTGGTTAACCATGGAAGCTGACTGCATCCAATACGCTAGGAAATGCCATAAGTGCCAAATCTATGCTGATAAAATGCACGTACCCCCGTCACCGTTGAATGTTTTGTCGTCACCATGGCCATTCTCTATGTGGGGCATTGACATGATTGGGGCAATTGAGCCGAAAGCTTCTAATGGTCATCGTTTCATCCTTGTTGCCATTGATTATTTCACCAAGTGGGTAGAGGCTGCCTCCTACGCCAACGTGACCAAGCAAGTGGTTGCCCGCTTCATCAGGAAAGAAATCATCTGCCGTTATGGAGTCCCAAGCCGGATAATAACTGACAATGGCACCAATCTGAATAATAAGACTATGAAAGAGTTGTGTGATAACTTCAAGATCACTCACCACAATTCTTCTCCGTACCGTCCTAAGATGAATGGAGCCGTTGAAGCTGCAAATAAGAATATCAAGAAGATCCTGCAAAAGATGGTTGTGACTTACAAAGATTGGCATGAGATGTTACCGTTTGCGTTGCATGGATACAGAACCTCAGTAAGAACTTCGACAGGGGCAACACCTTTCTCATTGGTGTATGGAATGGACGCCGTGCTCCCCATCGAAGTAGAGGTACCTTCTTTAAGAGTGTTAATGGAAGCTGAACTTGAGGAAGCTGAGTGGGTTCAGGACAGATTGGATCAGTTGAATCTCATCGACGAGAAGCGTTTGACAGCCATGTGCCATGGGCAATTATATCAGAAACGGATGAAAAGAGCGTTTGATAAGAAGATTCGTATCCGTGAGTTCCGTCAAGGAGAGCTCGTACTCAAAAAGATCTTACCAGTACATAAAGATATGCGTGGAAAGTGGATGCCCAATTATGAGGGCCCATTCGTTGTAAAGACTGTCTTCTCCGGAGGGTCTCTGATACTTACGACAATGGATGGTGAAGAACTAGCACACCCCGTGAATTCTGATGCAGTCCGAAAATATTATGCCTAAAGACCCGCTAAGTCGAAAACCTGCAAAAGGCGACTTAGGCAAAAGTAAGGGTCGAAAAAAAGAAATAATAACAAAAGCTCGCTAAGTTGAAAACCCTGAAGGGCGGCTTAGGCAAAAAAGAGCGTCCCGGTGGATTGAAAACCCGAAAGGGCGGTCCAGGCAAAAGTTAGGGACAAAGGCATTTCATTGCATCAGAAGACACTGATTATCTCGAACACACTTTCCGCATGAGAGCCATGTTCCAGTCTCTTTCATCCTTGCCCAAAGCAAGATTCTGGATTAGTCTTAGTTATTAGTGTCAGTAGGTGTCATTGGATTCGATGTAACCTTTCCCATGTTGCCAATTTCAAAACATAATCATCTGTGGAGCTATGCCTTCAGCAAGCAGCCACCCTTTAAATAAAAGATACCATCTCGTTACTTACATTCCTTGGTGCATTGCTCTTTATTTTCTATTTGTTATGCAAAATGCGTTTATTCCTAAAATTTGAAAATGAAAGGTGCATTGTAGATTTTTCAAAATTGTTGTTCAAAAACAACAAATTTGAAATGTAATAAATTACTTTGACTAGTGGAAATTCCGACAGGATCTCTTCATTCCCCGGAAATATCATTATTGCAGAAACACTTTCAAACCATTGCCCAGGGATAGTCCCCAGAGAGACTATAAGCTGACAACTTTCTCTTGGGTAACTCAAAAGTGTCCCTCAGGTTTTCTTCTCCCCAGGTGAAGACATGATGCTGTGCACTCAAGCAAATTACCTTCTCCCCAGAAAATTCAGAACCTTAAAACCAGAGTTGGTTCCACCATTGATCCTTCTTACCCATGATTGACGTATTGGTTGCAGAGAACGCAGGGTATTTCCGTCGAGATGTTTATTTCATCTCTCGTCCCGTCTCTAGTCTGTTTCGTCAGCATACGCAAGGGCATAAGCATCACATGCCTATATTCATTACATATTCATTACATATTCATTACATATTCATTACATACTCATTTCATAAACATTAACATACATTCACATTAACATATGCATTAGCATTCACAGGTTCATTGCGTTTCACCGTCATTGGTTGTTATCGCCGAGTAATTGGGTTTGTCCATTCTCTTCAAATAGATTGTCAGCCCTAAGCATAAAATACTTACTTGTTTCCAGTTTCCCCACAGAGCTCGATCCTCGTGGATGACGGTTACTTCAGCTATCTTTCCTCGCCAGGATTAGATATTTACCCTTCGAGATCATTCCCTCGATGGAGTCTTGATTACTAGTCTTCTTTCTAGCTCGATCCTAGATTGAATCTCAGTCTTGTCGGTCGTCAATCCCAACCGGACGTGCATTTATTTTGCACCATCTAAAGGTTTTCACCATACCATGGCAGATACGCGACTGTTCTCGCCCGAGAAGTTTATCACTGTACCCGGACGTGCATTTATTTTGCATTACCTTTCAAGAAAATCAACTACAGCCCTTTACAGATACACGCCAGTTCGCGCCTGGAAAATACATCAACACAACACTTTGCAATCCTACATGTTACAACCCTTTACACTTTACATTTTACAGCATCAACACACGACATTTCTCACCTAAGAAGTCGATCATATCCTCGTTACGACTCGCAGCAAATGGCCATCTCCATGGAGCAGTTGGGCTTCCATTTATCTGCCGTCTTGAGGTTTGAACCAAATCGTATTCAGGAGAGTACGATCTTGAGTTACGGGGAGGTTTGAGCAGTTTCATATTCAGGAGAGCACGATTCTGAAGTATGAGAAAATTCAGTCATCCAGTTTCATATTCAGGAGAGCACGATTCTGAAATATGAGTATATTCAGTCATCCAGTTTCATATTCAGGAGAGCACGATTCTGAAGTATGAGGAAGTTCAGTTTACCCTTTTTATGTTCAGGAGAGCACGATCTTGAAACATGAAGAAGTTTATTTATCCTTCGGTAAGAGAAGAATCAGAATCGTATTCCAGGCGCCGACCTTAAAATGCGAGGAGATTTATTTATCAGATAAGCAGCAGCCTCTGTATTTGAGTGCTTATCCATTTTTGCACATAAGTCCCTTCCAACGATAAGTGACAGTTCTCCCGAGAAGCTTATCAGGGCATTTCCCATTAAAGTCCATTTATTTTGGCATACAGTCGGTCTTTACCCTGTATATTTGATACGGATTTCCGAGAAGTTCGTTTGATCCTGTCACGAGAGATAGTTCACAGAAGCTTGGATGTTATTCTTTGCTCAATGCTCCAGCATTCTGTAAGCAATCTTGCAATCGTACGTGATCCAGTTTTTATCCTTTAGATTCCCCAGTGGAGGCCGTCTCGTAGGTACCATCTCCATTTGAGGATCTCGTTCCTTTTCTAAAAGTGACAATTGGTCATTCGCACCAGTTGACTATCATTTTTAGAATTCCCCAGTGTTGTACTGTGTCTCAGCGCGTCATTTTCCCCAGTGTGTTTCTTCTCGTGGCGTCTGTCCCAGTGTCGTCATGTTCGTCAGCATTTTCGCATTCATTATTCCAGCATACGCAGCATATCATATTCATGGCATCATCTGCATTAAGTCGTTCCAGTTTTGTCCTTAGCATCGCATATCGTCGCATATAAGGGCAAAATTTTCGGTTATCTATATTTAAATCTCTCCACCACGATTCCTCGAGTCTCTGTCACTCAAATCATCCGGTGTAGTTATTTAAATAGGGGCAACTGTAATACCCCAAATTTTACCCTCATATTTAGTCGGTCATTTCGCATATCATATCATCTGCGCATTTGCTAACTACTAACAAGACCTGAAGGTGTTTGTTTTGCAGGAAATACCCCAGGGGCGTTTTGGTCATTTTTGAAGCATAGTTCGTAATGTTGGGCGTAATGATGTTTTTTTTGAGGCGTTTATTTACGTGGGTTTGATATCAAAGTCTGATCTGTGGAGCAGGGTTTAACAAGAAATCATTCTTCTTTCTTCCAGAGGGAAAACGGTGAAAACTTCGACTGATTAATGGAACTTATTCATGCAATGGTTGGATCGAATTAATTCCAGGATATTTGACTAGTGAGATTTAATCGGATGTTGAGGTGTTTGCAAATTAAAGCATGGAGAAGCAATTGGGAAATGATTTTAATAGAATATGTGAATTTTATTCATAATATTTTATTATCATTATTACAAGTTTGCAAAGTGAATCACAAAGAAGAAATGATGTGGATAAAAAAATGTTATTTATTCATAATATTTTTTTGTTACAAGTTACAAGGAATTACAGTGATTCTTAAGGTATCTATCCTAAATCCTAAAAGTTCCTAAATGTCTTCATGCTGTCTTTAAGCTTCGCCGCAAATCTCGACTAACCTGCACATCAAAGCAAAACAAGCAATATAGAAATGTTAGAAGTTTTTTCGACACTCTCAGAACAATGTCATCATCGAGTGCTGGGAGTGGCACAACCGAAGCTGCGTCCTACCCCCGTTACCGATCCGCGCCGTGGGCGTCAGATCAGGTAATACAAGTTCTTATCAATATGGGACATCCGAGAGATAGAAAAAATAAATGAAGTGAGACTGATTCGTTTTGCCGCGATTGGATACGAGAATAAGGCAACATAGGCAAGTTCTGACTCAGACCCGGATGCCGACAGGTCTGAGTCGCTTTGGTTTCAAAACTTCCCACATCTGAAAAACCATAAGCATCATCAGAACTCAAAGCATAAACAAAACTAGGAAGGGGCTCGCGCCAATACAGGTATGAATATTCACCAAAGAAACAAATCTGTTACCAAACAGAATGAAAATCAAGTCCAAAGCAGAACAAGAGAAACCAAACTATGGTATCAAGCTGCATCAGTTCAAACAGAACAGAGAAATGAGACACAAAACAAGCTGCGTCAAAATTACATAGGACAAGGTATCAAAAAGTCTCAGCAGCATCAGTTAAAGGTAAGGCCCCGTCCGAACCAGTTTCAACGGCACGCAACACATGAGCCCTGTTATCAGACAACAATAGCCAACAACAATAATCTGAATGTCAGGCCATCAAACTTGGTTCAAGATCAAAGCAGATAAGTCACAATGTTAGCAGCAGCTCTGAGATCAAACAGGTAAGAAAAGCCAATCAAATCAAATCAGAGCTAAGCTGCATCAAGCAATTGGTGTCTCAACACAAACTATCGATCATCAGGGAAGTACACCAGCAACATCAATATCTGCAAAGCAATATCAAGAGGTTTCAGTATCAGGCATCACAAGAAACATAAGAATGGGACTACTGCTAAAGTGTCACAGAAAAATCTATCTGCTGGAAATCTAAACTAAGCCATCAAGACGGGTCACAAACATCATAGAAAAACAGACGTTTGCAAGCTATCAAATCATGCACAGTTCATAAAATAAACAAATCATCAAACACGGGGCTCAGTTAATCAAACATCATAGCCCAGGTCATCGCCACCAATTCAAGCAGCAATATGATCAGAAGCCAGTATGTAGTATCCTGTTCCAAATGGTTCAGACAAAAGTCTTCACTACCATGAACCCGTCTCGACGGCAAAGACCAAGGCAAGGTGTCCATCCTGAAAGAAGAAAAAGAAAAGTAAGTGCTAGTGATCAGGATTGAATCAAAATCGCATCAGGAATCAAATCAGTATCTAAATTCCCCAAAAGCAATCCAACTCGCAAATGGAAAGTTTCGAGTCAGGTCCAAATCATATCCCATTGGAACTCAATCTGGGAAAAATCAAAACAAGTCAAAATGAATCCATCAAGAAACCCCGTGAATTAATGCCAATCAATCCAATCTGAAGGCAAATCATATCAGAAAATAATAGAGATTTAGATTTGATGTCAATCCTAAAGCAGATCAAAACAAATCAGTTCAGGTTATTAAATCGAACAGGGTCAGAAGAATCAGCTGGAAATCAGAGACCAATCAAATCCTAAAAGGAGAAATAGGATTCAATCATGTATCAGCAAGAACCAAATCGTATCCCATTGGAATGTATTTTGGATCAATCAACGAACTAGTATCAAATTCATACCAGAAAAATGAATTGAGATCCCAATCGTATCAGAAAGCATCGCATTAGAACTCAATCTGGAAAATCAAAATCAAATAATATCACCACAAAATCAAATCTCAGAACAACGCTAGCTTAAGGCCCAAAAAGAGAGATAAAAGAAATTATAAATAGGGGAATACAACCTGATGCGCCAAAGGAGTTGAAACCCTAGAACGTAACCGCGAGAGAGAGAACGAAGAACACCCAGATCGCGGAGAAACCCTAGCGAAGAAATCGCACGCAGAAAACCCTAAACGGCGTGAGCTCAGACGAAGCGATCGTCATCATCGCTCAGAGAGATCACCATCACTGAACGCGAATCCACAACACCCCGAGAGATCACCTTCATCGTTCACGAAGAACGACGGGCAATCAACTCCACGGCCTCAGCTTCAGCATCATCGGCCAAATCAAATGTAAATGTGTTATCTCACATATTTTCGTGGTTCGTATTTTGTTTCAGGAACAGAGAAGGTCACGGCGCGAGGAAGAAGAGAGGAGAAAGAGATGAGAGAAGAGGAATGTGCGAACGGCGCCGAAGAAGCATTAGGGTTCCCAGAACCCTAATCTTTTTTCAATTAAGTTACTAACCGGGTTGGGTCCGGATGTGGTGACCGGCCCAACCCCTCCTCCCTTTTATTTTTTTTCTTTCTTTCTTTATTTCATTTTTTTTAATTTAATTTGTTTATGTTTTAAAAAAAAACTACATTAATATTTTAATTTTCATAATGTAAAAAAAAAAATCTTAAAAAAAAAAATAATATAATATTCTAGTTTTGTAATTATAAAAGAAAAACTTTTTTTTAAAAAAATAAATATTAAAAATAAATTGAAATCTTTTTATAAACTTTTTACTTTTGTAAATATAAAATAATGAAAAACTCTTTTTTTCAAAATGCAAAAATAAAACTTTTTTAAAAATTCTTTTGTAAGTTAAATTATTAAATATTAAATAAAACTATCCCAAGTTTGTATCTCATTTTCTTCATTGCCTCGTAATTCATCTGATAGCCGGTTGACTTTGCCTACTAACATTGCTCATTGGTTTTGCAGCTTGTCATGTTTACCGTTATTTATTTCTCGATTCAAGTTTCGTTTATATTTGTATCTGCTTCTCAGTTGTAACCTCGCGAACCTAATAATCGCGTTTACTTTTCGCATTTAAATTTCCGCTAATGTATGGTTTAAATTTCTGCTTGCATGGTTTAAATTATGACATTATCTCTCTGTTTGCATGATTCAATTATCTCACGCGTTTACTATTATTTCTGTCACATTACACGCTCCGAAGGAACTAGGTCTAGCATTTGATCGCCGTGTCAATAGTCCTCAACTTCAAACCCTTACAACCTCACAAACCCTAATTTTCACAAATGCCTCGCCGCAGGCAAAATTACAATTTTACCCCTAGCATTAGGTCAAAGAGCCGCCGCGCTCATTTTAGGGTTTCCCGCCGCGGAATCCCTAACCTAACCCTAATCCACTTAACAATTTACAACATAGATATTGGAGTTTCTACACTCCACGTAAGCATGTCCTTAAGACATGTTTATTCCCCTTGAGACCTTGACCACAGTCAAGAAGTCTCTAACCTCCCTATTGAGGGGAACTACGATTACTCTGATTCCATTCCCGTAAGGATACGTAGGCACAAGATGCGATGTCTTGCCGAGTAGACTTAGAATTAACCCCTTAGGTCTCCTTTCTCACTTTTAATCCTTTGTACATATACCTTAAGCAAATAAATAAAGCAAATAGTAAACATTTGAACAAAAGGTTCCTGTAGAGTACTACAGAAGTTTAGGGTGCTAATACCTTCCCTAAATTTAACCAACCCCCGAACCCTAGATCTTTCCCCGCATTGTGTTTACGATGCAAAAATAGGTTTTCCCTCTTTTGACCTTTTCCTTCGGATAAATCAAAGAGCGGTTGTGAATTGAATTGCGATTCAAACTCATTAATAGTTTGTGATCCTATTTCCACCGCAACAACATGCGACATAATTGTTCCCCTACACTCTATTGAGATGTGCAGGGCACTATTGTGGTTCCTTCCCTTCGGCGTCAGCTCCAGTTCAGTGAACCCTAATCCATTTCCAGCATTCACGTGGACTACGACCTCCTCCAACTGGTTTACCGAAATTTCCTGCGGTACATATGCGGCGTTCAACACCTTCAGCAGCGCGTTGCGGTGTGCTTCAGAACACAGCAACAAATTCAGGATGGAAATTTTCGAGGGTGTTTGATGGAGATGATCCACGATCTTGTAGTCACTCTTTTTAATCAACCTCATAAATTCCTCGGCGTCTTTAACAAGTAAGTCTTTTTCTACCCCACGAGGGATCTCTTCAACGACTTTACTTTTACCTTTATCGGCTGCATCAGCTCTATCCGCTTTGTCCGTCACGACCTCAGGTGGTGCAAATACTCTCCCGCTGCGAGTGATTCCGCTGATTCCCGCAAGGTTCTCCACAGACGACCCAAACGGTTCTAGTTCCAACTTCTGTCTGTTGCAATAGACCTCTGCCCCATAATGCCATGGGACAGCATTAGTGCTTTCAAACGGTATCGGCCCAGCTTTGGTGATGGTAATTGTGGGCGGCCTGGGTGCAGAAATAGTTATCGTCTGGCGAGGGATGGTGATGGTGGCAACCTCGTCATCTTGCTTCAGCATTACCTCTCCTGATCCGCTTTCGGCCCTCCGGCTAAACTGCAGGATTCCCTCAGTCATCAGACTCTGGATCCCCTCTAGCAACTGTTCACATCCATCAGGACTAGTCGCACAACCCATGCACAGCTCTCCGCAACCTGGAAAGAAACCTCTTTTCATCAGCTTAGCCTTAACGAAGCTAAGCGGTGTCTTCAGATCTCCGACGTCAGTCAACAAATCCAAACTCTCGTCTTCAATAATGGCGTTTACTCCACCTCCCCTATTGTTGCAACCCAAAATTTGACCAACCGGGTCTCGCACTTGGCTCGATGTTTCGACGCATAATCGCATTCGCATCTGCATATCGCATACATTGCATTGTTCATTTGTTTTGATTTTATCAGGGATCACAGCTCCCGTCTCGTGTTTCAGGTGTTTTTGATCAGTAGAATTGATTTTTGGGATATTTCGGTGCCCGTTTATTTTTACCGATTATTTTTGTGTCGTTTGGTGCTTATTTTGTCCCTCTGGGAATTATCTTGATTTTTCTGGATTTTATAGGATTTTTTAGGGTTTAATTAGCTTTTAAATCAATTTCTAGGATTTAATAGAATGTTCTAATAGATTTTAATATTTTTAAATCAATTTTTAGCATTTTATAGAATTAAATAGATTTTTAAATTCATTTTAGGATTTAATAGGTTTTAATAGATTTTTTATAGATAATATGGTAGTATAGTTTTTTTTAGAAATTTAAATAGAATTTAATTGTTGTTTAGAATTTCTTTTATAAAAATAAATAGGTTTTTATTTTTCTGTTATAGATTTTAATAAACATTTAATCAATTTTAGATTTTTAATATAGGTTTTAGATTAGTTTAGATTAATTTAGATTAGTTTAGTTAATTGAGATTAATTAAGATAGATGATAATTGGGCTTTAATATCGTTTTTCAGTTTTTGCAATTTTTCTTTCATTTTTCGCAGGCCCAGTGATTTAGGCCCAGCAGTTTCATCCAGCAATCCAAAAAAGGGTTCAGAAAATGTCCAGCGTCTTCCACAGTTTTCCAGTTTCTTCTGGAAGGTTCCAGATCGATCCAGCAAACAGCATCAATATAAAAGCCAAGTGCTCACACGTGTCCACCGGGGGGACCCCACTTTTCTGCGCCAGAGTACGCCACGCGTCCTCAGGCTTTCTCTCTCTCTCCGCCACGCGTGGAACGCGTGTCACACATGCAAGCTCCCCTTCCACCAGCAGCCACCACGTGTGCTTCACCAGAACCTCACCGGAAGAACACCGCCGGCCGGCCTGCATGGCCGGCGGCCACCCTCAACTGCACCGGAACTCAATTCCTACCCAGAAAACCTCCCTCCATGATCTTCTTCAGTTTTCATAACAATCAACAATGATCATCAACGGATTAGATTCATCATCTTCAGATGGTTTTTTCAGAAATCTTCTTCATCGGAAATTCATCAAGCTCACCATAGATTTCCAGCGCCTTCATGTTTCCTTCGAGCCATTCCCAGATCTTTCAACAATGATCATCAAGATCATCATTCATCAATAATCCACAGCGCGAAATCGCCAGAAGATCTCCATCCGATTTTCATCAGGATCTTCTACAAACCTCGTCCAGAATAGTTTTCCAGATCTTCCTGATTCATCAACAGCAAACAACCTCAACATCACCTTCATGTGGTTCATTATCAATGTTTCCAGATTTTGGCATCGATCATCAAGCCTCCATATTAAAGACTTTCGGTTTCCATCCAAGTGTATCCTGATCATCCACAAACTTCAAGATCTAGCAAGATCTTCGAAGTTACTTCCAACACGTCAACAAATCCTCCAGATCGCATCAGGTTCTTTGGTTAATTTTGTATCGATTACGTTGGCGTTGTTAGAACATTGACGATGATGAAATTCAGAACGCAAGTGGTTTGAGTTTGTTTGAGAAGGACGATTCGTGAAAAGAAAGATTGGAAGATGAGGCTGAGGAATTTTGTGGTTAAGTTTGTGTGAATAAATCTGGTAAACGTGAAAGAATGGAAACGAGAGAGTCTGGAGGAACAAAAAGAAGTGAACGACGGAGGGGATTAGGGTGGCAGCGGCGGCGGCACAGTGGAAGGTAGTTTAGGGTTTCTTCTCAGAACTTGAGAAGGAGGAGAGTGAGACGGCGAGGAAGAAGATTGGGCCAAGGCCCAGTTACCATTTTTTGGTCACGCCTCTCACAGTTTTTTGGACAAACGTGGGCCTGGGCCCTAATTTTTCCAGCAGTACACCCTGATTACCATACACCCCCCAGCATTTTGTTTCTGAAGGGAATTGGGCTGGGCCCAGTTCAAGTTCAGTTTTGTTTTTATTTTGTAATCCCTTGTAATTCAGTATTCCCCCCCCCTTTTATGTTTTTGTCTTTTATGTTTTTTCTTTTACATTTTTATACATGTTTCAGAAAAAGAAAAATAGTAATAAAAAAAGAGAGAATAGAAAAAAAGAAAAAATGAGAAAAAATATATTCAAAAAAATAGGAAAAGAAAGAAGAAATATACTTGAAAAAGAAAATAGAAAAAAAACAATATGAAAGAATGTGAGAAAAAATAAGAGAAAAATATGGTGAAAAATATATTTGAAATATTTGAAAAAAAAAGGAGAAAAGAAATATATTTGAGAAAATATTCAAAAAAGGAAAAATAAGAAAAAATATGAGAAAAGGAGAAAAAGAGAAAAAATATTAAAGTGCCGATTTAATATTTTTCAAGCATTTCTTTTAGGATACTTTCATAGATTTTATTTCTTGACTTTTAGGGATAGAATTAGAGGCCCATTTGTTAGGGGGCTATTTTCAGTCGACTTTTCAAGATAGAATAGGATAGCGTTTCCTAGGAGATTTATTTCAGCATCCACCCATTGTAATCATTTTTCAGAGATGAATAAAACGAGATTTGAGCTGTGGTCCCGTAGTAGCCGAACTACAGCTGCTCTGATTCTTCGTACCAGACGAAGATATGTAGGCATAGGATGCGATATCCTAGCGAGCACACTAACGACTAACTTTTGTTCTCTCGCGGCTGTGCGATCGAGACTTTCCCGCTAACGATTAATTGAACCCTTTTTCTCTCTTGCCCGAGCGCATTTGAGACTCAGCCATAGTTTGACCATAGGTTCCCGACCCTGTGAAGCCAGTTGTTTTTCTCACTGCTGTGTGAGAATGTTTGATTAGCCGTAGTGAGTCTGAACTACGCAAGGCTCTGATCTTCCATTCATTGGAAGTACGTAGGCACAAGACGCGATGTCTTGGCGAGCCAATTTTCCCCGTAGTCCCGAACTACGTTGACTCTGACTTTCTCTCTTGAGAATACGTAGGCATAGAGTGCGACGCTCTATCGAGTCAATTCCCTTCCCTTTAGATTTAGCAGCCGTAGATAGATTGTTTTGCATCCAGTAGACAACCCAAGCAAGCGTGGATCCCGTCGAGTACGACGGACGTGAGGGGTGCTAATACCTTCCCCTTGCGTAACCGACTCCCGAACCCAGGCTATGGTTGCGATGACCATACCTTTTCCCCGTTTTTTGCGAGGTTTACTTCGAGCGTTTCCTTTCCCGCTCTGAGGGATAAATAACGCACGGTGGCGACTCTTCTGTCAGCCGGCGCCGATTTTCGCAGTAGCGACAGCTGGCGACTCTGCTGGGGACTGCGATAGTTTCCTAGGGATCCAATGTCCCGAGAGCGAGTCAATTTGTGGGATCCAACGTCCCTCGAGAGAGTCAATCCTAGCGCTTGTTTGCTTGTCTATTAGGTGTTTATTTATCGATATTATCTGTTGCTGTTGGGCTGTTACGGGTATTCTATGATTGAGATAAGCCGGACCTGGGCTCGAGTATGAGTATACACCTAGATATAGTTGCGGAGAAGTAGTAGACGAACCTGTCTGCTGAGCAGGCGCAGTTCCCTACGAAAATTCGCACTCGGACGAGGTTCTTGCAGAGGTGCTCCTTTCCGGTCCTGAGGATCTGAGGGGAGTCCAGACGTGAGGATTGTCGACTCTGGGAACCGATCAATTGGAAGTTAGCTAAGTGAGGCCTCTTCATGAGATGACGATGCCACTCCTTCTGGGAATCGTATCATTCCTCATGAAAGTCTGTGACGCTGACGACCGCATAGGATGCCGTACCTTGTCAGATATAGGTCCACACCTGTGAGTGGGGGGGTTTTTTGTGCAGGAAACTTGACTTCCAACCTACCCGTTATACTGGTCTTCTTTTCAGAGAGCGTCTCCGTCAGCAGCGCAGCAGTATTCAGATGTTGTGTGGGGGCTGTGGTCCCATTGTTTGCTGCATTTTGCATATCATATGCATATCAGTGTTGCATTGCATATCATCCTCCAGCTAGCCAGAGTTCTGATCCAGCTTTTGTTTCCTGAAGGTGATTACCCGGAGTTTGGATTGAGCAGCTGTTGATTGTCAGCAGACCTACCTAGGGGTTGAGTAGATTTGAGCAGAATCCAGTGTCGAAGTCAGCTGAAGATTATTGGTAGCCATGTCTGAAGGCAATTTCCAGTCTCCTAACACCCTGACAGGGTTCACTATGGCGTCCAACCCTCTGTATGATTCCATGGAAGACTCCCCGCAAGTGAACAATGTTGCTGCAGACCAAGTTGTACAGCCTTCTGTTGAGAACCGAGGTCGACATGAGCAGTTTGTTGCCCAGAATGAGCGTCCTCCTCCTGTCAACAATCAAGGTGTTGCTTTCCCTGTGATGAATTACCGAAGAGATATTCCAGCAGCTGGGATGGTAGATCCAAGAGCCCTTGACGATGGTAGAAGAGTCCGAGTGTTGGAAGAGCAAATGAAAGCTTTGAAAGCCAAAGATGCTGTCAACCTGGATGCTGTAGGCATGTGTTTGGTTCCTGACCTGGTGTTGCCTTACAAGTTCAAAGTGCCGAAATTTGAGAAATACACGGGAGATAGCTGTCCAAAGCTGCATTTGATGATGTTCTGTCGAAGAATGACTGCGTTTGCGCGAAATGACAAATTGATGATCCATTGCTTTCAAGATAGTCTGACTGGGGCATCTTTGAGGTGGTATATGCAGTTAGAGAGGAATCAGATTCAGTCATGGACGGATTTAGCCAGAGCTTTTCTGAAGCAGTATGATTACAACCTAGACATTGCTCCTTATCGCATGCATTTGCAAGAGCTGTCTCAAGAGATCAATGAACCAATCAGGAGATATGCTCAGAGATGGAGAGAATTTGCTGCTAAAGTGCGTCCCCCGCTGTTAGACCAAGAGCTGGCAAGCATGTTTGTAGATTCCCTACAATATCCGTACTTCAAAAGATTGCTCGGAGTTCCGGCAAGTTTCTCTGACGTGGTAGCATTAGGAGAACGCCTTGAGTACTCCATAAGAATGGGGAAAATTCAGATTACTTCGTATGATCAAGCTGGTGAAACTGAATACCCTTGTGACTATCAGAGTGAAGAAGAAGTTGTGATCAACTCAGTCATGCCAAAGATTGAATATCCTCAAAGCGAATCAGTGAATTTTGTTGGTTCGTCATCTTATCAGAGATCAGTACCTCCCGTGGCTTGTTATACTGAACAGACAGCCGTGCCTGGGGCACTCTATCAGGAATCTTATGTCGCTTCCAGTGCAAATCAGCGAACTCGCGGCCGAGGTTATCAGAATCAGCGTCAGAATCAGAACAGACCTCGCAACAACCTGGAACGAAGGAAAGCTCCTTTTCACCCAGTGCCGATGCCGTATAGCCAGTTGCTACCATCTTTGATCCAGAAGTCTTTGGTGGAGCCGAAAGCTCTTAAGCCAGTTCCAGAACCTTACCCTCCTGGGTACAATCCCCACGTTCATTGTGGTTATCATGGTGGCTCTCCGGGGCATTCGACGGAAGATTGTAAAGCATTTCAAGCGAAGGTACAGCAGTTGATTGATCAGGATCGCATTTCCTTTCGAGAAGGGTTTCTGTTTGTCCATCCCAACAGTTCAGCTGTCTAAGCTCATAGATTCAGAAGGGTGTTCCCCAGCATAAGCCAGTGGTTCAGACAGGCAGGCGCCTCAGCAGTGGCAGTTCTCAAGCTTTTACATCATTTGCATCTGTAGTTTCTTTTTCTGTTAGTTACTACCGGCTTTTTAACATTGTATGTTTCGAATGGTGATAATAATAAAGTGACTATGCATTTTTCTGAATTAATCATGTCGCTGTCGCTCATTTATTGCATTGCACTGACACTTGCATTTTATTCACTCCATTTTTTTCGCTGTGACTAGCAAAGTTAGGAGGGAGGATGACGAAACTGAAACTCATAACCGATGATTGTATGCTTTCAGATAAGACCGTACCGATGACGTACAAGGCATTGTTTCAAATTCCCCAAACACTGGAGATATAAGGAGTTAGTCCCTTGTTAACCACTTCGAGCCAGGAAGTAGAAGTTTTTTCGGACTTATAAACCCTCACATCTTAACCCGGGGCAGGGTAGTTGGCAGTTAGCTTGACCGAGCATTCAAGTCTTGCAGAGGAGTGTTGTCTTTCAAGGACCAATCAGTTGATACCTTTCAAAAGGTCAAATCTCACCAATCAGGAGTGAGACAGTTACAATCCTTTCGGAGCAATCAAGACAACCAGTGTCACACGACTTTGTTCCAAAAGAAAGAAAATAAGAAAGCCCGCTAAGTAAAAAGAAAGAAAAGCTGGAAAGCTAAATACTTAGGCAAAAATTAGGGCATCCCGCTGGACTTCAAAAGAAATTGGAAAAATCAAAAAGAACTCAAAAGGAGTCTGTCCAGGCAAAAATTAGGGAATCAAAAGAACGAAAAGAGGGATTAAAAAGAAATTTTCCCCAGCCAATCACAAAGTCGTGTACACAGACACCGAAAGCAAAGAAGGAGTAACTATCACTCTAGAAGAAAAGCTTGTGAATTCCTTAACTGTGGTTCTTACCATTCAACACACTTCTCGAAGAGGCGAGTGCTTGTGCCAGGTTAACTGAACCTTAGGATCGGAGATCATCACGTAGAAGGGGTGGGTACAAATCAAAATTTGAGCCAAATATCCTTTGTTTCACGAACCGTGAACCCGACCACGATACAACCCTTAAAAGACCTAATTGAGGTAGGGTAGTCTGAAGCGCATTACTATAAGGTTGAGTAACCTGACTCCTTCTTGACTTGCTAATCACATCTTGTTGTATTTTCATTGACCACGTAAGCACTGCGTTTGAACTTTGGTTCATTCGTCACTCACAATCATCATGCATGTAAATGAGTGACAGCTCAAAGTTTTTCAAAATCTGCATAACCATTGCATTAAGATTACCATTCGTAGACAGACGATTCTAATTGCAGGTTAGTAGTTGGCATGAAAGAAATTCCAAGGAGTAATCAAGCAGGACTGAGTAATCCAGCAGTCTGAACCATAATGGTGAATGTTGTGAAGCCCAATGAGTCAGGGGCGTTATCTTCCAGTAAGTTCGGAATCAGTCAGTCTGAGGGCAAGTCCCGAAGCTTCAGTTGAGCAGGGGCAGCTCATTTGAGAAGTAGTTGATCAGGAGGAGTCTTCTCGGGAGCCAGTCAAGGGCAATTATGCAGAGCGCTGAGATTTGAAAGCAGATATTTCCAATGGATAATCAGATCGGGTTGAGCCGCTAGAACGCTCATTCAGGGGCAAGTCATCGCAGAGAATGTTGAAATCAACTGGGTTAGGTGTTTAATTGGAGATTGAATTCTTTTGTCGTACAGATACCGGGGCAAATATTCTCGAAGTCTTCTCGTAGCAAGCTGTTCAGAACAATATTCCCAAGAGTTAGATTGGGGCAAAGTGCATTGTACTGGGGCAAGTTGTGCAAGCCAGTCTTTCTATCCCCAGCTGAGTGTACCAGGGGCAAGCCCGCTTGTTTATCCCCAGCCAGAGTTGAGTATCGGGGAATCATGTCAATACCCTTATCGAAAACCTTTCAAATAAGAAGATCTTGTTGTCATTGGATCATTATCCTGCAGTTTAAGCCTGTTGCGTGTCAGTAACCAGTCGTTTCCAAAGTCCAGTTCTCGCCTGGCAAATCGGTAACCAGTTCTCGTCTGGCCCACCTTCTGTAAGCATCAGTTCCCGCCCTGGTGCAGTTTATTGTAAGCAGCAGTTCTCGTCTGGTGCAGTTTATTGTAAGCAGCAGTTCTCGTCTGGTGCAGTTTATTGTAACCAGTTCTCGCCTGGTCACCGTTTCTTCAAGAGTAGTATCAGTTCTCGCCTGGTACATGTCATCACGTAATCAGTTCTCATGTGTTTTAACCTATGTGGTATGCCAGTTCTCGCCTGGTGTACGTTAGCTTTCAGCCAGTTCTCGCCTGGTTGTCTTTTTCTCAGTCTGTTATCCAGTCAGCTCGTCTGATGTCAAAAAACACAAAAAATCAAGTTTTCCTAACCTATTTTCCTATCAGTTCTCGCCTGATAGTCTACCTTTGAATGCTAGTTCTCGCCTAGTATTTTCCATTCCACTGTGTACATATTCCATGTTTATTCTAAACCGAAAAAAACAGAAACAAAAAAAAACCTAAAGGTGTCTGACACAATAGTTCCCAATGACTCGCATGTCGTCATGTTTCCCGATACGAAGCTCGATTAATGCCAGTGCTCCGAGTAGTGTGGATAGTGTCAAATCAGAATTGTTACTCTTCAGCAGATGAAAGTTGCTTATTATCCCCGGAAGAGTCGAGATTGTCTTTTACCCAGTATCAGAGTAGGATCAGGAGTGTCTTCAGCAGTGTGCTGCGCGTAATCAACCTCAGTTTGGGTCAATCCCCGCAGAGCGCAAACAGTTGCCAATGGTTTGAAGAAAGCATCCCCGAGCAGAGTTATCTTTCCTTCCCCAGTGAAGTCGTCAAGCAGGGTTGCCTTTTCATTTCTCCAGCAGGGCAGTTATCCTCAGCGGATTCGATTTCTCGTTTCCCGCATTTATTTTGCTGAGATGGTTCTGTGACTTCAGGTCATCCCCAGTAGAGCTGACGTTTCCTTCGGCATTTATTTTGCCAAGTGGTTTTCAGACCTGGTGTTCTCTGGCAGCTCGAGCTTGCATTAGCATTTGTATATATAGTCATTGCATTTATCAAGCATATAGTGTATCCATGTCGTTAGGGCATTGCATTTATCAAAACGCATAGCATATTCATGTCATATAGGGCATTGCATTTTCAAACAAAACGCCTAGCATATCCATGTCATATAGGGCATTGCATCATTATCAAGCATACGCATGTCGAAACATAGACCAAGATGGTTACCTATTGGATTTCGAATTTGTTCACCTGCAGAGTTGTGTGGTTCAGCTTTTTGTCTTCCCCAGCGGAGTGATTCTTCACATTTGTTTGTTACGTCAGCATCGGGAAAAAACAACAACAACAACAAGGAGATTGACATATATCAGACTTCTGAAGCTGCCCCTTTGTCAAAACAGGTGCAAGGCAGTTCACTTCAGAATTTCCCCAGGAGAATTGTCCTCAAGTTCGCAATGAACTGTGAGTTGACCAGACTTGATCCCACGAGAGAGATGGGAATCAAGGTGTTTGCTTTACGAAGCATTATTTCAATACTTGTGGCGTCACACAGGTGTTGAAAGAGAGAAGATTTTTTATCAGAAAATTGACCAGATGTTGCCATGATAACCAAACTTCAGTTTATTGGAAGCTATTCCTCAAGCAACTTTGCAGTATATTCTTGTGGTTGGCAAATTTCAGGGTTCCATTTGTATTCAACCGTCATCTACCTTGAATGTCTGAAAGCTAAGCGCTCTTCATCCACTCAGGTCGAAGTCGCTTGAATAGGGGCAGCTGTTGCAACCCAAAATTTGACCAACCGGGTCTCGCACTTGGCTCGATGTTTCGACGCATAATCGCATTCGCATCTGCATATCGCATACATTGCATTGTTCATTTGTTTTGATTTTATCAGGGATCACAGCTCCCGTCTCGTGTTTCAGGTGTTTTTGATCAGTAGAATTGATTTTTGGGATATTTCGGTGCCCGTTTATTTTTACCGATTATTTTTGTGTCGTTTGGTGCTTATTTTGTCCCTCTGGGAATTATCTTGATTTTTCTGGATTTTATAGGATTTTTTAGGGTTTAATTAGCTTTTAAATCAATTTCTAGGATTTAATAGAATGTTCTAATAGATTTTAATATTTTTAAATCAATTTTTAGCATTTTATAGAATTAAATAGATTTTTAAATTCATTTTAGGATTTAATAGGTTTTAATAGATTTTTTATAGATAATATGGTAGTATAGTTTTTTTTAGAAATTTAAATAGAATTTAATTGTTGTTTAGAATTTCTTTTATAAAAATAAATAGGTTTTTATTTTTCTGTTATAGATTTTAATAAACATTTAATCAATTTTAGATTTTTAATATAGGTTTTAGATTAGTTTAGATTAATTTAGATTAGTTTAGTTAATTGAGATTAATTAAGATAGATGATAATTGGGCTTTAATATCGTTTTTCAGTTTTTGCAATTTTTCTTTCATTTTTCGCAGGCCCAGTGATTTAGGCCCAGCAGTTTCATCCAGCAATCCAAAAAAGGGTTCAGAAAATGTCCAGCGTCTTCCACAGTTTTCCAGTTTCTTCTGGAAGGTTCCAGATCGATCCAGCAAACAGCATCAATATAAAAGCCAAGTGCTCACACGTGTCCACCGGGGGGACCCCACTTTTCTGCGCCAGAGTACGCCACGCGTCCTCAGGCTTTCTCTCTCTCTCCGCCACGCGTGGAACGCGTGTCACACATGCAAGCTCCCCTTCCACCAGCAGCCACCACGTGTGCTTCACCAGAACCTCACCGGAAGAACACCGCCGGCCGGCCTGCATGGCCGGCGGCCACCCTCAACTGCACCGGAACTCAATTCCTACCCAGAAAACCTCCCTCCATGATCTTCTTCAGTTTTCATAACAATCAACAATGATCATCAACGGATTAGATTCATCATCTTCAGATGGTTTTTTCAGAAATCTTCTTCATCGGAAATTCATCAAGCTCACCATAGATTTCCAGCGCCTTCATGTTTCCTTCGAGCCATTCCCAGATCTTTCAACAATGATCATCAAGATCATCATTCATCAATAATCCACAGCGCGAAATCGCCAGAAGATCTCCATCCGATTTTCATCAGGATCTTCTACAAACCTCGTCCAGAATAGTTTTCCAGATCTTCCTGATTCATCAACAGCAAACAACCTCAACATCACCTTCATGTGGTTCATTATCAATGTTTCCAGATTTTGGCATCGATCATCAAGCCTCCATATTAAAGACTTTCGGTTTCCATCCAAGTGTATCCTGATCATCCACAAACTTCAAGATCTAGCAAGATCTTCGAAGTTACTTCCAACACGTCAACAAATCCTCCAGATCGCATCAGGTTCTTTGGTTAATTTTGTATCGATTACGTTGGCGTTGTTAGAACATTGACGATGATGAAATTCAGAACGCAAGTGGTTTGAGTTTGTTTGAGAAGGACGATTCGTGAAAAGAAAGATTGGAAGATGAGGCTGAGGAATTTTGTGGTTAAGTTTGTGTGAATAAATCTGGTAAACGTGAAAGAATGGAAACGAGAGAGTCTGGAGGAACAAAAAGAAGTGAACGACGGAGGGGATTAGGGTGGCAGCGGCGGCGGCACAGTGGAAGGTAGTTTAGGGTTTCTTCTCAGAACTTGAGAAGGAGGAGAGTGAGACGGCGAGGAAGAAGATTGGGCCAAGGCCCAGTTACCATTTTTTGGTCACGCCTCTCACAGTTTTTTGGACAAACGTGGGCCTGGGCCCTAATTTTTCCAGCAGTACACCCTGATTACCATACACCCCCCAGCATTTTGTTTCTGAAGGGAATTGGGCTGGGCCCAGTTCAAGTTCAGTTTTGTTTTTATTTTGTAATCCCTTGTAATTCAGTATTCCCCCCCCCTTTTATGTTTTTGTCTTTTATGTTTTTTCTTTTACATTTTTATACATGTTTCAGAAAAAGAAAAATAGTAATAAAAAAAGAGAGAATAGAAAAAAAGAAAAAATGAGAAAAAATATATTCAAAAAAATAGGAAAAGAAAGAAGAAATATACTTGAAAAAGAAAATAGAAAAAAAACAATATGAAAGAATGTGAGAAAAAATAAGAGAAAAATATGGTGAAAAATATATTTGAAATATTTGAAAAAAAAAGGAGAAAAGAAATATATTTGAGAAAATATTCAAAAAAGGAAAAATAAGAAAAAATATGAGAAAAGGAGAAAAAGAGAAAAAATATTAAAGTGCCGATTTAATATTTTTCAAGCATTTCTTTTAGGATACTTTCATAGATTTTATTTCTTGACTTTTAGGGATAGAATTAGAGGCCCATTTGTTAGGGGGCTATTTTCAGTCGACTTTTCAAGATAGAATAGGATAGCGTTTCCTAGGAGATTTATTTCAGCATCCACCCATTGTAATCATTTTTCAGAGATGAATAAAACGAGATTTGAGCTGTGGTCCCGTAGTAGCCGAACTACAGCTGCTCTGATTCTTCGTACCAGACGAAGATATGTAGGCATAGGATGCGATATCCTAGCGAGCACACTAACGACTAACTTTTGTTCTCTCGCGGCTGTGCGATCGAGACTTTCCCGCTAACGATTAATTGAACCCTTTTTCTCTCTTGCCCGAGCGCATTTGAGACTCAGCCATAGTTTGACCATAGGTTCCCGACCCTGTGAAGCCAGTTGTTTTTCTCACTGCTGTGTGAGAATGTTTGATTAGCCGTAGTGAGTCTGAACTACGCAAGGCTCTGATCTTCCATTCATTGGAAGTACGTAGGCACAAGACGCGATGTCTTGGCGAGCCAATTTTCCCCGTAGTCCCGAACTACGTTGACTCTGACTTTCTCTCTTGAGAATACGTAGGCATAGAGTGCGACGCTCTATCGAGTCAATTCCCTTCCCTTTAGATTTAGCAGCCGTAGATAGATTGTTTTGCATCCAGTAGACAACCCAAGCAAGCGTGGATCCCGTCGAGTACGACGGACGTGAGGGGTGCTAATACCTTCCCCTTGCGTAACCGACTCCCGAACCCAGGCTATGGTTGCGATGACCATACCTTTTCCCCGTTTTTTGCGAGGTTTACTTCGAGCGTTTCCTTTCCCGCTCTGAGGGATAAATAACGCACGGTGGCGACTCTTCTGTCAGCCGGCGCCGATTTTCGCAGTAGCGACACCTATGATTCGGCATAGGGTTCTTCGTGACATTTGGCACATTATCTGAGAAGTTGATGATCTTGGCGTCCACCATGTCCTGCACCTTGTGCTTGAAGGCTTTGCAATTCTCTATTGTGTGGCCTGGTGCCCCTGAGTGAAACTCACAAGTTGCATTCGCGTCATAACCCGGCGGAGGTGCCCCTGTCAAGGGAGCCAGGGTTCTCTTCTGGATCAATTGTAGCTGGAGCAAAGTCTGTAACAGTTGCGCGTAGGACATGGGCGGTGTCTCGAGGTGACGGCTCGATAGAGGTGCCCTGTTCTGATACTTTCTGTACCCTTGTTGATTCGGCTGCAGCTGCTGCTGTGGCTGTTGAACTGCCAGGATAGTTATGCTGACCACCTGTGGGTGAGGGCCTTTACCCTTTCTTCGAGCGTTGGTCACGGCGCTCGTTTCTCCTTCCCGTCTTTTGCCACTATAAGGTTTCTTTCCGCCTCCTCCAGCTGAGGATGAATCACCCTGAATTTTCCCCAGTTTGATCCCATTTTCAATGTGCTCACCCGTGATAATAAGATCTGAGAAGGTTCCAGACATACCGCTGACTAATTTCTCATAATAAACCCCTGGGAGGGTGGCTACGAACATTTGTACCAGCTCGCGTTCAACCATCGGCGGTTGAACCCTGGCTGCCAATTCACGCCACCGCTGGGCGTATTCCTTGAACCCTTCGTTGTTCCTTTGCGATAGATTCTGTAGTTGGACTCGGTTCGGAGCCAAGTCGCTATTGTATTGGTAGTGGTGCACAAATGCTTCAGCAAGGTCCTTCCATGTGCGCACACTGGTAGGTTCCAGACTCATGTACCATTCGAGGGAGGGTCCGGACAAACTGTCCTGAAAGAAGTGCATCAGCAACTTCTCGTCCTCAGAGTGAGCGGACATTTTTCTGTAATATGATCTCAGGTGGACGCGAGGGCAAGTGGTGCCCTTGTACTTTTCAAAGTCAGGTACCTTGAACTTGGGAGGCACCTTGAAATCAGCAATCAGTCCCAGCTTGGACATATCAACGCCCAGGGTGTTCTGGTTCTCGATATTTCTCATCTTGTCCTCGAGTGCCTTGAACCTTAGCCGTGCTTCAGCAGTCAGCTCCCCTTCAGCACCTCTTTGAGAGAACACATCGTCCTGACGGTCTTCCAACCACGGCTGAGGCCCAAACAGATTTCCAACACCCGCATTGCCGTTGCCTAGCCCAACATTGACATTAGCTTCGAAATTCCCATTAGCGACGCCCGTCGTATTAACATTGAGTCCCATGTTAGCTATCACATTGCTGTTGGCACTGCCATTCCCCCCGGTCACGGGGACGCCATTCTGAGGAGTTTCAACAGGTGGAGGGGTAGGCACGGTCCCACCATGGAGTACGCCATTGCTATCAACCCTTGAAATCAGAGGCTGAACCAAGGTTCTGAGCTGATCCTGGCCATTGGCGACCGCTTGCATGAGCTCCATGAAGCGATCCATTCTTTCGCGGAGTTCCTGAACATCAGTTTGCACTTGCTCCATGATTCTGGTTCGATTTGCTCTGGTCGGATAGCGGTGGATAGGTCTCTGATCAATCCTGGAACAACCTGAAACAACCCTGAAAACACAAAAGGGTTAGGAAAAACTACAAAGTGCTCGTTATGCGAATGCTTCATGCAATGCGAACATGTGTCTGTGCGTTAGGGAGATGTCCCCCGATCCTAGTGCCTGAGTGCCAGTGCTGATAATAAGAAGTCCGAGTCCAGTCATGGAAATAACATCTCATATATAAAGAAAGCCCATCAAGGCCGTACACAACATCAGTGAGTACAAGATGAATCGACAGCATGACCTCAGCCAACAAGCCTGGTGATGGTCAGCATACAACGATGATCAAAACAAAAGGAATACAAATAGTCAAGCACGGCCACGGGCGCGAAACTCTTCTAACAACCCCTTCGTTTCTGGATGACCAGGCCGAGTGAGCAACCCTTCGACGAGTAACTCCCTCTGCATAATAGTGTATTGAAGACCTTCGACCGAATCTTCCCATGCTCCTTCGCTGAAACAATCTTCTAACTTCCGCTTCTTGGACTCAAATGTCAGTTTGCGCTCCTTCAGGTTAGCAAGAGCCATGTTAAGCTGGCCTTCAGCGGCATATCTGTGAGCAGTTTCTTCATCAAACCTCTTCTCACTAGCCTTCACCTGGGCTTTCAGCTTGGAGATCTGTTGCATCAGCTTATCCTCCCACTCTTTCCTATTGGCTAGGGTGGCCTTCCAATGCTGGTTAAACTTGGATATCCTCTGATACGCTTTGTCCAAGTGTTTCTTCTTCGTGGCCAGCACATCGTTGACAGCTTTGAAGTCTCGACCCATGCGCTCACGCTCAGCTATCTGCTTAGTCAAATTTGTACCTAGCTGGTTCACTAGCTCTGTCTGCCTCTTGAAGGAATGAACGGCTTCGTTTCTCTCGCTTCTGAGTTGCGCCAACTCTTTCTCCAGTTCTTCATTTGCCCTCTTCAATTCATCTCTCTCATCTAACACCCGATTATGCTACTGAATGGGCACGGTGGTAGGCTCTTCGATCACTGGAGGGCTTTCTGGCTTGGCAGGAAGAAACGACATCCCTATAGCATCTGCTCTGGCTCTGATCCACGTCATATACGGAGCGTAGGCTTGACTATTACTTTTCCCCAGCAATGGTTTTCCCCACTTACTGATACCATTCCAAGCGTGTTGAAGCTTAGATAACATATCCTCTTCTAGAAGACCAGTGAGGTACAAAGATTCCTGTACCTCTTCATCCTTCGGCGGAGCTCTCAAAGCATAAGCAAACTGTCGGACCAGAAGAGACGGATTATAGTTTATACAGCCCTTCCTGCCTATCAAAGGCACGTTCGGAAACCCGCTGCAGCTGAAGATAATCTCGGTACCCAACCTATCTCTGTCAAACCAGTCAATATCCTCCGCTGACAGACTCATCAAGCGCTCGGACCACTCAGCTGTGGCTGCAGACGAAGCAAAGGGACCCTTCTTGGGTAGATGACTATCAAGCCATCTATAGAGCAAGGGCGCACAGCACGAGACATTCTTACCCCTCCTGTTCTCGTTTTTGTAGTGGATGGAATGGTAAACGTCTCCTATCAAGGTAGGGACTGGATTCCCTGATGCAAAGATGCAGAAGGTGTCGAAGTCTACAAAATCGGGCATATTGGGGAACAGAATGATGCCATATATGCACAGAGCGAGAATGGCGTTGAACACGACCCAACATCCTTCTTTGGCGCACTGCTGAGCCTTTCCCACTAAGAACTGTAAGGAGAAACCGGAAACCTTGTTCCAACTAGACAATACCAACTCGAAGGCATCCAGATGAAGTGAAGGAGCTAGACTAGCCAGATTAGGCTCAACATCCATATGAACAAAAGGCATCTGCCTCTTGATAGGCACACCTAACAAATCAGCATATTCCTCTAGTGTGGGTGCCGTAAGATTTTCTGAATTCATCTCTCATAGAATCATCTGCTAAAGCAATCAAACCAGTCAGCTGAACCACATCAGGGGCAGGGAGCTTGTAAGCCATGGTCTTCCTCAGAGAACCCATAACAATACAACAGAAGGCCAGAAATCCTGAATCGGGGGAAACGGTACCTGCAACACAGACACACGTTAATGAAATTCAAATGAGTATGCAAAGCAATGTAAAATGCAATCATGCAGCAGGAGATCAAGACGACGGTGCTGTGGAGATTCTGTATCAACAAAACCATAACCCTGCTCTATCAAGAACAACCACTATATCTGATAAGAAGAAAACCCCGATATCGGACCACAAATCTGCTCTGTCAAGAACACCCATCTGATAATAAGGGCCTCTGATACAGGACCAGAACTCTGCTCTGTCAAGAACAAATATCTGATAATAAGGACCTCTGATACAGGACCAAAACTCTGCTCTGTCAAGAACAAACATACATCTGCAGATGAGATCCTCAGATCCCAATCACAAACCTGCTCTATCAAGAACAAATACACATCTCTGAATATAAGGTCCTCTGATACAGGACCATAACTCTGCTCTGTCAAGAACAATCATACATCTGATGATGAGAACCTCTGATACCAACAAAACTGATTCACTATCAAGAAAACCAGGAGGTCTGAAGGTTAAGGTTTCCTGCAACAAACCCAACCCTGCTCACAGGTATGGACCTAAACTAACACAAGTTCGGCATCCTATGCGGTCATCAGCGTCAAAGACATTCAAGAGGGGTGATACGATACCCAGAAGGTGTGGCATCACCAGCTCATGAAGTGGCCTCACTCGGCTGAATCCCAAATGATCGGTCCCTAGAGTCGACAATCCTCCAAACCAACAACCCCCTCAACCCAAAGGGTTGAAAAAGAAGTCAACCGGGAGAACCTCGTCTGAGCGTGGATTTCATGAGACACTAGTGCCTGCCAAGCAAGCACGCACCCACTAATTTCCACAACTAATGCTATGTTCACTCAAGCCTGGGTCTGGCTTCTCACTCATCAGAATGCCCCTCCCACAACAGCACAGATAATCATATCATACTGAAAATAAAGTGCGGGAAATAAAATGCGATAAATAAACACAACCCAATAAGTAATCATACAAGCGCTAGGATTGACTCTCGTAGGGGACGTCGGATCCCCAAACTGACTCGCGTACGGGACGTTGGATCCAAGGAAACTATCAACTCCCCAGCAGAGTCGCCAGCTGTCTTTCGCGAAAATAAGGTGCCAACAAAACAGAAGAGTCGCCACCTTTCGTTATTTATCCCTCGGAACGGGAAAGGAAACGATCGGAAAAACCTGACGAAAAGGTATAAGACAAGGTCATCACAACCGTTGTCTGGGTTCGGGAGTCGGTTACGCAAGGGGAAGGTATTAGCACCCCTCACGTCCGTCGTACTCGACGGGATCCACGCTTGTTGTGTTCACTGGACGGGTTGGTTTTATCTATCTACCTATCAAGGCTGGTATGAAAAGAAAAGAAAATGACTCGGCAAAGCATCACACTTTATGCCTACGTATTCTCATCAGAGAATGAGAAATCAGAGTCAACGTAGTTCAACTAACTACGGGTTACGGGGAAGGTGGCTCGCCAATACATCAGTATTGTGCCTACATACTCTTAACAGATATGAGAGATCAGAGCTAACGTAGTTCGGGATAATACGGATTACGGGGATTCAGATTCATCTGTTTTATCGAGTAGGGTTAAACAATAGTTCTAGCAGTTAGGGACAAAGCCTGTTTGCGGTGGCGCTGAAGTTTAACGACACTCTTTTCTTCAGAAAAACTTCCTTTGAATTACGGGCCCACGGGACAAAAAGGTTTGAAGTTTGTTTTCTGTCTTTTACGGAAGAAGTGTTTTTTATTGTGTTTGCAATTTCAATCGCACTAAAGACTATGACCTGAGAGTGAATGCGTCGCATGTCACCCAAAGGGTGCCATACTAAACATCCAGACTGTTGAAAAGGAGCTCTCCAACAATCCTTTCTCAGATAGCTTAAGGCTCGTAACGTACGAAAGAAATCATTCATGATTACTGTATTTTAATTTGTTTTGAGATGAGAAGAGAACAGGCTCAACTAAAGGGAAACTATCAAGTCCTAATGTTGTCATGCCAAGGATTCATCCTATAGTTGATGTTTGAAACAGGGAACTCCTAGAAGTTATCATGCATAGGTTTCAACCTAAAGTTCTAATCATCACTTCCTTATCAAAGGAAGTGAGATTCCTAGGGGATCATGTCAATGATATACAGATAATGCAGATAAAGCATCAGCTTAAACAGTAAATAGTAAACGACTGTAAAATGCATGCAATGCAAGTGAGGGAGGAAATGTGTGTGGGGTATCAGCCTCCACAAGCTCATCTAAACCTCAAGCCAGATATGAATAACTGCAATCATACAGAGGAAATAACATTCTATCAAGTAAGATACAATAAACTGCAATCATACAGAAGAAATAAAATGCTATAAAGCAAAATACAAACCACATGGGCAAGGGAGCCGGGCTCTACCGAATACCCGCAAGCAAAGCCATACAGTAAAAATACAAGCAGAGGGAGCAATTCAACCTCTAGTGCAATCATGCTCCTAGCTTAAAGTCAGTCTAGATATGAACTTATTATAATGCATCAAGCAAGACAAACAAGCCACATCAACACAGAAAAGAAAGCAAACAAGAAAGAAAGCAGATCAACCCCTCCTTCAATGCCAAGCTTCAGCTCTTCTAACAGCAATCCAGTCTTCAGACTTCAACCACCCTTCAAGGCTATCATCCTCCATGACAAGTAAAAACTTGCTTCTCCAAGGTTCTAACACATCAAACATAAGTGTCAACTTGTCCTCCTCTCCTCAAGCCTCAGCTTTACACTCAATCTCAATTGAATCCTCTTCATAAGTATCAACTTGTTCTTCAAGCTTCAGCTCTCTTTGCTTTACCAGTATCAACTTGGTCTTCTTCTCCTACAAGCTTCAGCTTTATAGAGTAATCTTCAATCACATGGAAGTGTCAACTTCATCCTTCAATCTTTAAACCTCAGCTTTTCACTCAATCTCCATTGGATCTTCAAGTATCAACTTGTTCTTCTTGCTCTTCAAGCTTCAGCTGCAATGACAATGCTCAAGGAATCATCCTCTTCCTCACTCTTCCATGAAGTCCTCATCTTCAAACTCAAGTCCAACATCTTTCAAGATACTCAAACCAGAACACAATTGATTTAACAGAATGAGTGGAAATGATAAACAACTTATTGACAACCAAAGGAAGCCTGTAAGGGTTCATCATTATGAGAGACTGGTTCCCTCAAAGTTCTACTTCCCAGATAAAGCCACCCATCCCTCCAAAGGAGGGATGGGAATATCTTAGAAGGACTTTTAGTCATTGGGAGGAATGGAAGCACAAGATGCTTTCCATGTTTGTGAAATAACTCATCTAATTATAAGGCTCTCCCTATGTCTCCTACCTCCTAAATCTTCATCAGACACCTTCAGGCACAAGCAACTCCAAGCTCCAAGCAACTTCAAGCAACTTCAAGCATCCTCACTTTGTCTTCAACTTGGCTTCAATCTCAACCAAAGGCAAACAAAGCAAAACCCTAATCTAAGGGGACTAAAGAAGTTAATCTATTTGAGTTAGTAAGTTAGGATCACCTAAAACCTAGTACTAAAGTTAATCCTAACTAAAATACTAAAACCAATTGTAAAATCCTACAAAAATAACTATGGGAACCTAGGTCAATCATGACTCTATCATATTAATTCCAGAGATCAAATCATCAAATAAGACCTAGAAATAAATTCTACACTACAAGGTACTAAACCTAAACCCTAAAAGGAAGCACCTAAAACCCAATCTAGAAAACACACCTACTTTCATCACAAAAATGTGAGAAAAATGCTATGGGAGCATACATGTCTAAACTAATCACACACAAAAAATCAAGATCAAAGTCATCACCACATGATCACAAAAAAATCCACAAAATTAAGTATCAAACATAACCATTTTAATATCAATTAAAATGTAAAATTCCCATAAAATCAGAAAATGCATGGAATAAAAATATTTTTTTTCTAAAAATTACTAGACTCAATCATGAATATAATGCAAAAAGAATTGGATTAATTGGATCATTTTTCAATTTATTATGAATTAATCAATAACCATGTATAAAAATGAAAAAAAATAAAGAAAATCAAGATAAAAAGATAAACACGCGGTGCAACTAGCAATGAAAATCAGTTCATTTGGGAGATTGGGCCATGGGGGGGGGGGGGTGCTGATATCAATCTTTGCATTAAGCCCAAAACCATAAATAAATGAAACGCTGCGTTCCATTTAGTTCAGACCCTTCACAAACTAAGAAGCTCGTGTGGCCGTTGGATGGGGTCTTTGGTCCAAGTCAAACCTTGACCTCACTACGCCAAAATTGGTTTTTTGTATCGCCTATTTTAATAGCGCTTTTGAAATAAGCGCTATTAAAAAAGGAACAAACATATTTATAATAGCGCTTTATAGTAAAGCGCTATTAAAGAGGACAGAAAATATGATTTTGATAGCACTTTGTAAAAAAGCGCTATTATAGATATTCACTAAGATAGCGCTTTTCTAAAAGGCGCTATTAAAATGTTGTATTACAATAGCGCTTTTAAAAAAGCGCTATTATTAAAAGCACTACGATAGCGCTTTTTAAAAAGCGCTATTAAAATATGTAACTACAATAGCGCTTTCTATGGAACCGTTATTGTTTCTATTATTGTGTTTTAAGATAGCGCTTTTTTAAAAAGCGCTATTAAAATATTCCACTAAATTAAATTAATTAAAATATAAAAACCTGGCCCAAATGTTTTTCATTTTCTCCCACGCGAAAATCTTTCTCCCACGCGAAATTCTTTCTCCCACGCAAAGCAAAATTCTTTCTCCCACGCAAAATTCATCAGGTCACCACCGCAAAATTCATCAGGTCACCACCGCAAGATTCTTTCTCCCACGCAAAATTCATCAGCTCACCACCGTCATCCTTCTCCGTCGAAAGGAGCCGCCGTCATCAGCTCACCACCGTCACCCTTCTCTTCATTGATATCCGGTAATCTTTCTTTTTCTCAGATTATTACTTTGTGTTAAATTTTAAAATTAGGGATTTGAATGCTTTGTGTTGTAATTTGTGTTAGTAATTTGAATGCTTTACGCCATGGCTTTCTCTTCAAACCCCAATCCCCAACAACACCAACGAATCACTGTTGGAAGATTAACCAAAGTAAGATTAGAGATTTGAATTTGATTAGAGTACATGAGTTCAATCATGTTAGGTCTAGTGATTTTCAATTGATGATTGCGGAACTTGTTCCACCAATATGATCCTTGTCCATCAATTGTTCCATTGTTACCGGTAATTACCACATCAGTGAGATTAGTTCCAAATATGAGACTGCTAGACCATCTATCAGTAATTACTCCATATCGACCTTTTCCGTAAGATGGTAAAACAGGAAGTTGGGGCCATTCTGATTCATCCTGTGTCATAGAAATGTCCCTTTAATTGAATATAAAATTTCCAAATGCTACAAAATAAAAGTCATCGTAAATATATATACCTGAGATGCAAGAATGACAGCGTCTTTTTGGAGAAAAAGTGTGAAATGGCTTGTGAGGTTGAAGCTTCCAGTGAGCCATTTACCTGGTGGAACAATAAGTTGTGCACCACCATCGTTTGCATATTGGCTTAGGTTAGTTATTGCTGAATTAAAAGCCTTTGTGTTAGAGGTTTTTCCATCGCCAACACCACCGAAATCTGTCAAAACTGCACTGTGTTCCACCTACCACCCTTATCCACCTACCAAACTCAACCTTCACTTTCATTCGATCACCCTTATCCACCTACAAAACTCATGTTCCACCCCGCAACCCATTCACCCCTTCAGAAAACATCTTCTTATATCCAAGGAGATGACTGAAACTTAATCCATTCATTATTAATTACATATAATATTTAATATATTTAAGATTCAGTTAGCTGGTTGATTGTTTGTTTAGTTGGAACTTGGATTGTATGAGCTTCACTGTGGCACTGCCATCTTAAATAGTCTCCTAGCTTCCTCTGTTTTTCACTTTTTGACCGCGCGTGGGTTTTTAGACCTTTGAGTTACCGTGGTGCCGATGTTTTCATATTGGCTTTCTCTCTCATAAGCAAGGCTAGTTATGAAAATGTCTCCAAAAAGGTGCTTGCTGGCTTCCATTTTGATATGGTGTCCCTTATAGAATGTTTAGTCTATCAAAACTTGCTAATATGTTACATGTGTTCGTTTCGTTTTCAGTGGATTCCAGAGTTGAAGCATTATGCACTTGGTGTCCCCATAATTCTGGTTGGGACAAAACATGGTATGTTTGTTGCTGCATAATGTGATATTGATATGCTGATGCTGTTTTCTCTATATTTATATATGGTATTAGTCATGGTTTATGTTTTGGTGAAATCATATTGCCCCATGCATTTCATGATCAACAAATATTGATGTTTTAAATATCCTTGACAGTTTCCATTTGTTGAACTGGTTAATTACTGAACCAGTTTGCTGTGTTTGTTAAGGGAGAGGGTGGGATTTCTGTTGCATTTTATTCTATTTTTTCTGTAGTGTTTCATCTCCATTGTTTTTCCACTGGTATCTGATACTTTAGTTGTGGTCAATGTTTTGGTGTTTCTGCTTTTCTGGTTTGTTTTAGTTTTATTCATAAAAAGTTGTATATGCAATTAGGATTTCCCTGTTTCCAAATTTGTGTATATATATTTTCAAATAGTCTCCGCTCCAAATGAGTTGTGTTAGCTTCTAGTTACACGAATGGCTTTTTCCACAATCTGTACCTACAACATCAATTAGCTTGCTAAATATATTGAATGTTACTTGCTGTTCATTTTCTGTTGAGTTCAAATGTACAATAATTCACTAAACCAGTTTCAGTTGGTGCTCTTCTTTAATGTTTTATGTTATGGCAAATACTTTGTATACTTTCAAATCATTTTGACAAAATGTTTTATGTTATGGAATAAAGTTGTATACTTTTAGATCATTGAGTTACTTGTTGAGAAAATGTTATAGCATTGCATACTCTAATTACATACAATTCCATACAATTCCATACAATTGCATATTTCAGAATGCTGCTTTTGGGGTTTTGGCCTTGTAATTACTTAGAGTAGTCCACTTGGAGGTGACTCAATAATTCAACACAATTCTAACCCCATCCTACATCCAACACATAACTAACATTTCCCTAACTAACTAGTTCAAGTTGCTAACTGACTCGCTCCATCTAATAGAATTAACCATTCAACAAACTCATAAACAAACCAAGCTCCATTTAGCACAAAAAAGTGACATGGCTGCACATTACAAAAACCTTAGCCTTGGAAGTGAACATGACCTTAGTCATGATGACTCAGCTGAGAATTCTGCTGCCATCTTCTCTCAAATCGGTAACCCGAAAGGGCGATGATCGATGGCGACGAATAAACTATTAGGATGATGATTGTTTCTATTGTAGAAAAGAGCTTCTTGCTTGATTGAAGGTAGAGAATTCTAGAGTACAGTGCTAACTTTGAGGATTGAATTTAGAGTATGCAATGCTTAGAGTATGAATTAAGCATAGAAAAGACATCACATCATTGCCTTTTACAGCATGTCGTTGTTTTTACTCTTGTTGTGATATATCCATATCCACAATTATTAAATGGCTAATCCATTTCTTATACTCCTATCTTACAGTAACATGAAAACAGTGCAATTTAATTTATAGTTATTGTCATGACACCGACCTTTGCTCCAGAATACTCGGGAACTACATAAGTATCTTATTTTCAAAGTTTATCTATGAAATATAGTATTGACTTCATGTTCTTTGCAGTTTTTTCCTGATATTATATTGAAATAGAAACAATAATGTTGTTCTGATCTAACTCAAAAGTCAAAACAATAGTTCTATTTATTTTTAACCATTATAATAGGACTAGGACACTAAAATTGTTCATAGGGTATTGGTTTTATTAATACTACTCCTACATTATTAATTAATACAACATTTAAGTTTTGGCATTGTCTGATTTCTGGCACTATGTGATGCATGTGTCATTATTGTGGGAATTCAGATAGGTGTATTCTGATTTAACTATTTTGCCTTATTTAGTGTTCTTTTATGTATGGAGTTGCTGTAGAAGATGTTAACACTTTCCATATAGTATCTATTTCCATGTATTGCCAACTTAGAGAGTGTAGAGAGAGTAAAAGTAGCTAGCTGGCACAAGTGTGTCTGCATTAGACAAACATTATGTTAACAATAATTACTCTTATCTTCATTAATGGTTGACTCTGTTAGTTGTGTTGGTAATTGATTAGTGACTCGAGGTTTCAAGTTGTGTTGCAGTTGGTCATCATGTGAAGTTAGTTAGCTTGAAGGTGAGTTGAAGGTAGTTAAAAAGGGTCAGTTAGGATTCTGTTAGCAAATGGATTTGAGCTGGTTAGTTATAAAACTGTTATGAATGGTTACAAAACTAGTTTATGCTAAATGTTGAGAGAAATTAGAGATCCAGCTTGTGCTAACTGTTAATGGTGAATTGATAACAAACTATGTTAGTATGTTAGGTTATGCTAACTATTGTGGAAATTAGTTTGATGTTTGCTTTGGCTCGACATGAGGAACTAGCTGACTGATGTCGATGTTGATGAATGGTAGGCAATGAACTCTTATGGCTGTTATATTAGGATTGTCAGCTCTGTCAGGCTATTGTGATTTTATTTTGGAAAATCTGTTATGAGCTTGCTAAATGGCCATTGTTCATGTTTGGATATACTGTTAATGGTTTGAATATACTTAGGTAAAAAAAATTCTCATATTATAATCAGTAGTATCTCTCTTAAATCTAAAATATATATTCACACTTACAAATATATGCTTTTCCAATATAGATTATATTCACTTGATTAAAAATTCTGTCTATTAATGAAATGGGGTCCATGGCCAATTCAGGTACTGTTATTGGAGCCTTTTGTTTCAACTCTGGAACCACATGTTCTGCAAGTTACAAGGGCTTGATATTGCTTTTTCAATCAATAACGTTTAGCACTTAAACTGGTAAGTCTCTGAAGAAGTGTGTAGACATTGTAGGAATTCTAGACACATCTTATAGAAAAAAATAGAGCTTGAGAACAAAAATCTCTAGACAATGTTCATATCTTAATATGGTATTTGACATTGAAACATTAAGCTATCAAATGGCTCAAAAACCCCTTTTACTTCATGTTTTTAAGATTTTTGTTCTTGTTCTGATTCTCAAATTTATATTGAAAAAGGTGTGGTTCATACATAGAGATTTGTGTTTATGAGCCCAATAAATTCTTAAGAAAAATGTTATTATAGGTCGCATGTTTCTTTAATTGTTAATTATTTTATAGATTTAATATAAGTTTTTGAGAGAATATAAGTGATCAAATTTTCTTTATAATATGATTTCTACAACAATATTTTAAAGGATTTATTCTTTTTCATGGTTGATGTTGTTAAACCATTTCAGGTTCTATATTTTCAATCTCATTTTATTGTTATGACTTTTGTTAATGTTCCCCTATTTCTAAAACATGTTTATGATTCTAAATTTTTACATGTTTATGATCCTAAGTTTTTAGTCAAGGTTAATATCGAAGTTGCTATTGTGCCAAATGCTCAATTGCCTATATCTGTTGAAGGTGGTGATGTATCGATGGTTGGTCAGGCAATAGGAACAATTGTGCCATGGCCAATGAACCTTCTTGAATTTGTTGCTGAACGTGAAAAGGTAAATTACTTATTATTAACTTGCTTGATCGTTATTTGTTTTATTATTTGATCACTAACCTTAATTAATAAAACTTTTTAGAATCCTGATCAATCCCAAAACAAAGTTAAGAATACCCAACGAAGTGTTGATTCTGTTTCGTCACCTAACAAAAGCAACATAAAATTCAAAATTGAAGAGTCTCCTAGAGTTGGCGGTTCAACCAATCTTGTAAATTTACCTTTCCTTGATATGTATGTGAAAAAGATGATGAGGGTTGGATCGTTAATTCAAATAAAAATGGAGGAAAGTATATTTGGTGAGGAGTTTATAGAGCATCTACGTGTAGAGAGTATAAAAGAGATTCTTGATCACAATTGGTTAAGTGCCTCTGTTATCACTGTATTTTCCAGGTACCTCTATTATTACAAATTTCCTCTAATCTGACAAATATATTAATATTTACATTGCTGACAAATATATTAATACCAATTATTGTTGTTCATTTCTAGGTATTTGTATGACAAGTTTATTAGTCCAAATGGATTAATAAATAAGTTCTCCTTCATATCCCCACATGTATCAAAGGAGGATAATCTAGGAAATGCTATAGCAAAAATACTTCTGAAAGATGAGGAGTATTTCAAGGATAAGATGATTCTTGCACCTTGCAATCTAGGGTGAGTTTTCTATTCAAAATGTTATTAAATTTATGAGAAAAAACTATATAAGTATATTATATGCATCAATATTATATGTATTGCAATGGAAGGTGAAGTATCCAAGTTCTGAGTGTATTGCAATATTATATGTGTTGTAGGAAACATTGGGTACTACTTGTCATCAATCTCGATGCTGAGGTGATATATTACATGGATCCGTTGAATGGTGAACCAACTAAACATCAAAATTTAAAAACCAAGTTTGAGAAGTAAGTATAGACTCTTTTAATTTAACATTTATATAAGTATTCTTAGTTATAATAATTACTCATTTGAAGTTAATTTCATTTTGTTAGTGCATTGCAAATTTATCGTGCTAATAGTAACTCTAAAGTGCCTAAAGTCTCCAAGTCAAAGAAAATTTCATGGTCAAAAATTCGGGTATGTCCAAATTAACGTTATTTTAAAACAATTATGTATAGTAAAAGTAATATATGTAAATGTTTTTTTGCAGTGTCCCCGTCAAATTAATAGCATTGACTGTGGATATTTTGTAATGCGATTTATGAAAGAGGTCATCATGGAAAATGAAATTATGATCCCCATAAATGTACGTGATTTTAATTGTTAAAGCTTTGTAAATTAATGTAACTTAGTTCTAACACAATTGTTGATGTTTTTATATTTGAAGTACTTTCCTGACCACAAGTGTCGTACCTACTCTAAGGATAAGTTAACTGAGGTCAAAGATGATTGGGCTACCTATATGGTGGATGATATTTTCGGTAAGCCTACAATATATAGATACTTAATACTTTATTTGCATATTAAAAGTTCACTAGTGCTTCAAAAGTTTAAGTGCTAACTAATTGTGATCTCACTACCATTTAGTCTTAATTAGTGTACTTAGTTTCTATTTACTTTTTTTATTAAGTTGATTTTCTTTCTACATGCTAATGTCATTGAACCACTTATCTTTAATTATATATTAATATTTTGTTTTCAGGTTTTTGTTTTCTGATTATTGTACAATACATAATCAATATTCTTTCTATGATGCAGGAAAACAAGAAGCAATGATTTTGCCTAGCTAGCTAGCAAACTGGTTGTATCTTTGGATGTAGCAATATTTTGATTGGCAAAGTGGTTACTAGCTAGTTGATGTTGTTTTTGTTGTCCTTAATTTTCTTGTTTTTTTAGATGTTTTTTTTCATTAGTTTAGAGAATATGCCTAGCTAAGTGATTGTACTTTTTGTTTGGAATTTGGTTTGAAGTACTCTTAGCCAAATTAATAACTACATGACAAAATACTTTAGTTGTGTTTATAAAATATTTTGGTTTGAAGTACTCTTAAGCCAAATTAATGGTTTAAGTACATTTGTCATTATTATTTTAATTTCAAGTATTTTAGCTACTTAGTTATAATTATTTTATGAATTCTAATGTTGTAAAATGCAAATGTCATATATATATATATATATATATATATATATATATATATATATATATATATATATATATATATATATATATATATATATATATATATATATATATATATATATATATATATATATATATATATATATATATATATATATATATATATATATATATATATATATATATATATATATATATATATATATATATATATATATATATATATATATATATATATATATATATATATATATATATATATATATATATATATATATATATATATATATATATATATATATATATATATATATATATATATATATATATATATATATATATATAAAATGATTTGGTGTAAAAAAAAGTGTATTAGAATAGGGTTTTGAAGAGAGCGTGCTATAATAGCGCTTTGCCAGAAAGTGCTATCAAAATTTAAGCAATTTACCGGTATTTCAATAGCGCTTTGTCAGAAAGTGCTATCAAAATTTAAGCAATTTACCGGTATTTCAATAGCGCTTTGTTTGAAAGTGCTATTAAATATGTGTCTTATAATAGCGCTTTGTTTGAAAGTGCTATTAAATATGTGTCTTATAATAGCGCTTTAATGGAAAGCGCTATTAAATATGTGTACTATAATAGCGCTTTCTTTGAAAGTGCTATCAAAATTATAGCAAATTAACGGTGCTATAATAGCGCTTTATTGGAAAGCGCTATTAAATATGTGACTTATAATAGCGCTTTTTCAAAAGCGCTATTAAATACAGGTACTATAATAGCGCTTTTTCAAAAGCGCTATTATAGTACCTGTATTTAATAGCGCTTTTAAAGCGCTATTAAAAATATTATTTTACAATAGCGCCTTGATTAATAGCGCTTTAAAGCGCTATTAAAAATCAAAAAAAGCGCTATTAAAAAACTTTTTTGTAGTAGTGCCTGATGGATATCAGGTCATCTTCTCCAATTCAAACCTCTGAAACTCGCGCGCAGCTCCGGCCACCACCGGTGGTTCTCCGGTCATCGTTCCACAACCCTAGTTCAACATAGAGTCCACCATAGGCCACGATCCCTTAATGAAACATGTCCCAAATTCCCTCACGAATTCATTCATGCCCTTTATTCTCTCTGAAACCTCAAGATTCGCCATAACCAATTCTCAACCGAAAATGGTAATATCCCTAATTGGTCACTAATTCTCAAATTAATGGTCTGAAATCATTCCTACACCGTTCTACAATGCATCTAACACCCTAATTCATCTTGATTCTACCTAATTCATGCTGGAGGAAGAAAGTTACTAACCTGAAAATTCTTGATGAACAGATGCACTAAATCTTCAAATCAAGCTCTCCAACCTTCCAGACACGATCAATGGATCATTTCCTTGCTTCTGTATGCAATAGAACTGGTTGAAAACTCCTGAAACTTGAAATCCGATGGTGAGTTGCAGATGGAAAAATATGAGCTCAAGAACACCAATCAGCCACGAATTCCTCTTGATTATGATCTGAACTCAATCCCTAGCATCCATGGAAGAAGTTGCAATCAAGAAAATGGATGGAAAGTGAAGAAATTGGTGAAACCGAATTCAGTTGCAAGCAATGAAATCTCAATCTCAATCTATGCTCTCTCCTTCAATCATCACCAACCTTTCATCTGAACCTCTTCTACTCAATATATAGAACATGTATGGGTGATCTAGAACCCTCTAGACCCTTCTAATGAGAGTTTCAATCTCTCATGACATGAGGATTTCAACCATATGCCATGATATGCATAATTTTGTTTGCAGCTTGAAACCAATCCCATTCTCTTCCAATTTCTCCCCTAGTGACATTTTGAAAGTGTTTGGCTTGCAAGGGATCTTGCTCATGCCTTGAATTTGAGTTTTGCAAATGTTACTTAAGATGTAAGTAACTACTTTTCAAAGCAAGTCCACAAATTAAACCTCAACTCAAAAATGTGGCTAAACCAATGTTCTTAAAATGTTTTCTAGAGTCAAAATGATATATTACATGCCATGGTTTGGATGTCTAGATCAAAAATATCAATTTCCAACTTTGGTTTACTTAACTTATACCCTTATTTTAGGTCATTTTTGCAACTTTGAGCTACAAACATTTCTAACATCTCATGACCACTTTACTAGCCTTAAAACATCATTTTGAACAAGTTTGATGTTGAACATTTTCCCATTTGAAGCTTGGAAATGGGAGTTATGGCCTTATGCTTGAAATGACCTATAATCTCCAAATGACCAAAATGCCCTTGACTTGTCAAAGCCATAACTTGAGTTCTACAAATCCTATCAAGGACTTCTAGTACTCTCTAGAAATCTAAGAGGATAAGGAACAACATTCATGTTGACCAAAAGTTCATAGGAGTCATCCTTCTTGGGCAAAAGTTTGATGCAAGTTGGGCAATTTTCAAGCTCCCAAATTCACATACCTCAGATGACTTGTAACTTGTCAAAGTCATAACTTGAGTTCTACAAATCCTATCAAGGACTTCTAGTACTCAAATTAAAGCTAAGAGTATGATATACAACATTCATGTTGGGGGCAAAATGAGATGACAATCACATCTTGAGCTAAACTGCCTTGAAGATAGGGGTCAAACTAGGGGATTTTACACTGTCAAGCCTTAGAAACCCTAGCTTGAAACTCATCAAACTCTTCAATCATGATGAGTTGACCTTGGAATCATCCTTATAACATCTCAATGTATCAATCCATGATCACATGGCTCTTGGATTAGGTCTCAACCCTCTCCAAATCATCAGTTGACCTAGGGTTGACCCAGTCAAACCCTAGTTGCACCACTCATGGCTGAGTCTTCTTAATCTTGCACAATGACCTATCTAGGCCTCATGATGACTTTCAAGACATCTCATAAGCTCTCTCAAGGCTTCAAGTCCACATTCCTGGCTTCAGAATCATCTGAGGAGCTCCCACAACTCTCAAGTTAGGAGGCACACTCTCTTGGTTTCAACCACTCTCTCTGAGGATCTTTTGACTTCTCTGACAAGGATATCAACCCTTGAGCATTTGAATAACCTTCTTAGTTATCTTCAGAGTCTTGCATAGCCCTTGATTGGGCAATCATACCTCTTGATCTCCTGCATACATGTTTATGAAATGCAAATGATAATGCTAATGTGAATGAAATGAAACATAAGCTAGGTAAAGAAATGTTGGTCAAATTTTAGGGTGCAACATGCGCCAATACCATCAACACGGATTGAATCATCAAGAAGAGAGTGACTTGTCACTCGATTTCGACACTGAACTTCTCGTTTGAATGATTTGAATCGCCTGAAACGCGAGCAAAGCGGCTAAAATCTTGATAAATTCAATCCGGCTGATAATAAGGGCAAGATGCGACCTAAATGATATGCAGATGAAAATGAAGCAAAAGGCAGTCAAAGTTGGAAAATCGGTGGGCAAATTTTAGGGTGCAACAGGTTGGAACTAAGACATATCCAGGGAAAGTAAAACAACGCAACAGAGGATTTTAGAACTGCATCAGCGTGTGAACAAATCCTAATTCATACCTTGAAGTTTTACAGACAAAACTCAAAATCTTCCCATAATCCTTCTTGAAATCTTCCATAACACCATGATCAACCATAGAAATGAGACCAAATAAAGGAACTAACTCCTGCATCGGGAACTTGTAAGTGATAGTCCTTTTCAAGCTAGGCTCAATGGTGACAGCAGGTCAGATCACTAGAATCAAAGGGAAAATGAACACCTGAAATCATAAATACATGTAAATGTTAATATGCAGATGAAAATGCAAATGCAAATAAGGGATCAAGACTGTTGTGCTACTGACTGAGTTGGACCAGAATTCCACTCCGGTAAGAAAATACCAGAACATCATAACACCAAAGTATAGGAACCCGCAAAATCAAAGGTCTGCACTGACGAGAAAACCAGAAAACTGGGTTGGTTGAAGGTCAAGTTTCCTACATAACCCCTCACACTCACAGGTGGGACCTAATCTCTGATAAGGTACGACATCCTATGCAGGTCGTCAATATCACGGACTCTCAAGTCGAGAAACTATGATACGTTCACCATTTCTGGTTTGGCATCATGGTCAAACGAGGAGGCCTCAACTGACTTCCCAATGATCGGTCTCCAGAGTCGTTAATTTTCAAATCCAACATCCTTTCAGCTGTCTGCGACGTACAGGACAAGATGTCTTCAAAGAAATCTCGTCTGAACGCGAATTTCATGAGGACTATTGCATGCCAAACATGCAAGCCCTCACTAATTTCTACACTAGTGCTAGGTATGTACTCAAGCCTGGGCGTTGGGCTTATCTCTCGATGGAACAACTCCACCCAACAACACAACAACAGTATGATAATAACAATAAAGTGCAGAAAATAAAATGCAAATGCAACAATTTACAAATACAACACATATGCACCCACAAACATAATACAAAAAAGCTCTAGGAATGACTCGTATAGGGAACCAGAGACTCTGGGTTTGGTCCCCAGCAGAGTCGCTAGCTTTCGCAACTGCGAAAAAGGGCCGACAAAGAGACAAAAGAGTCGCCACTAAACTTTATTTATCCCAAAGAGAGGGAAAGGAAACAATCGAAGAAAACCTAAAGGAAACGGGAAAGATAAGGTCATCGCAACCAAATCTTGGGTTCGGGAGTCGGTTACGCAAGGGGAAGGTATGAGCACCCCTCACGTCCGTTGTACTGAATGGGATCTACGCTTTTTGTCTAATCTATGAGTGAAAGCTATCTAATGTTACTGCTAAACGGGGGTTAAGAGAAAGAACAGACTCAATAGGACATTGTCGCCCTATGCCTACGTATTCCCGCGTGCAATGGGAAACTCAAAGTCAACGTAGTTCGGGAAACTACGGGTGATGGGGGAAAGGTTGCTCACCAAGACATCATCGTCTTATGCCTACGTATCCTCATCTGGTATGAGAAATCAAAGCAAACGTAGTTCGGGCAAACTAGACCACTGGTTGGTTGAAGTGTTTTATGAGCAATGCTACATCTCCATCCTAGCATTTAGGAACGATGCCTGTTTGCGGTAGAACAAAAACGTAACATATTCTTTCTGAAAATTAAGTTTGAAGCAATCCCGAAGGATGAAAAGGTTTGACTTTTTGTTTGTGTTTTTTAAAAGAAGTGAATTGAGTTAGTTTGAAACTCGTGTTGCACTAAAGATTATGACATAAGGGCGAATGTGTCGCATATCACCCAAAGGGCATATGCTAAACACTCTAGATAATGTGAAGAGAGACCTCCCCACTTATCATTCCTCATGTACTTAAATCTCGTAGCGTATAACACTCGTCATTCTTTATTAAGTGTCTTAAAAGAGTTTAAGATGAGAAATAAGACACAAGACTCTAAAGGGAACTAAGAAACCCTAATGTTGTCATGCAAAGTGGTCCTAAAGTTGGGGTAGAAGGGAACTACCTAATGTTATCATGCAAAGGATTGAAATTCTAATGTCTCTCCTACTCCCATCTTAAATAGAGGGACTAGGAATCCTAAGGGATCATGTGAGCAAGCACAAGTAAACACATTGCATAATCAATCACAAACGAAGAACAAAAGGAGGACTTAAACAAGTCTATGCAAGATGGAAAAAGACATGCAAAAGCAAACAAAGTATGCAAACATGAAGCATTCATCAAAGATAAACACAAGTCAGCAAACGGGAAGGCTTAAACAAATCAATAAAGATGAAAGGAAATGAGAGAAGCAAGCTCCTAAAATAAAATGCCATCAACATCACAAGAAGAGAGGTGCTAACCAAAGGAACACAATCAAAGAAATGAAGGAAGAAGTAGAATGGGGAAGCAACCAAATCATAAACATCTCAACCAAACACTCACTCATGATCAAAGAAATAAAGGCACCCAAACAACCCAAAAAAAGTTCAATTGTTCACAACATCCTCAAAGTGAAACAAACATCACCAATGCATCATGAACAAGCACATAACCATTAAGGTCAGAAGTGAACTCAAACAACCTACCTCAAATTCAAAATCAAATCATCAAGCAAACACAAGAATGATCAAATCAAATTGGAGGACCAAAGTCCATCCAAACATCTCACACTTCAAACATAAGTGGAAAGACATGATCAAATGAGACTTGTGGCACAAGGTACACATCCAATTGACCTATAAACATTCTAAGAAACTCCTCAAACATGTCAACAGGAGTTAACAAGACTCGTGAGGTCTTCAAGGGATCACATAAGATCATATCCCAAAACCAGGTCAAGGATTGCAAGCATACACATAGTTAAAACACTTTGAATTTGAGGCATCCACCAAAAATAGAAGTAAGCTCAAATAAAATCCAATTAAAATACCAAACTCAAGTTAAATCAATCACAAATCAGAGTGCAAAATATCATGACAAAAATCAATCCAAAGCATCACCCATTATGTCAATGAAGGCATAGTGTTCAACTTATCGAGCAAGCATCGAGGGGCAAACAAAAACCAATGAAAAAACCATTGAGGAATGATCATCAAGACCTCAAACCAGCCCTAAAATAATCCTCAATCAAACACCTAAGTGTGAGAGGAAAATTGGTCAAAGGGGGTGTTCAATTGAGGTCAAAGATCAAACTCAAAATCAAGGTGTCAACCATAAAACCTCTTTGCAAATTAAATCAATTAAAAATAGCAAAAATAATTGAAAAATAAAATAAAAATAATGGAAAAAAACTAACATCCTAAAATATCAGAAACATATTTTTTCGGATTTTTGTAAAGCTTAAAACTATTTTAAAATGATTTAAAATGAAAATGAAAATAAAAAGAAAATAACATAAGAAGGGAGGTGTAGAAGTAAATTGGTTTGCATTGAGTTCATATTAACACGCATCTGGGCCAACAAAGAGGGGGTATGATTATCAAATGGACAAAGCCCAACACCATCAAAAACCTCAATTTAAATGAAACGCAACGTTTCATTAATCTGAGTGGCAGCCACATCAGATTCAACTCACCACGCGTGCGAGTCAACGGCCAGGTCACCTCAACATCTCAGCATCACCTCGGACGTCGGAGCCCTATCTCTGGTTGTCTTCCCCGGTGAGCTTCACCGGTGTAGTCTGCAAACCAACATAAAATTGAAACCTCCTGGCACCATTTTAAAGCATTTTTCACGTAGGTTCCAAATATGGCAATGGTTTTTGAAAAATGTCCTTAAATCAACATGAAAATGAGCCACGAAAATCCAATGCATAAACTGAAAATCACCCAAACACCCATGAAAAGCATCCAAATATTGCCTACATGAGGTAAGTTTTCATATGCAACCAATATTCTCTTAAATAAATGCCTAAAATGGAAGATTCAGATAGTGGAAAGTTACCTAACGGAGCTGCTCCGTTGGCTCTTCAAATGCTTTGCAAGCTTTACTCTAATGCCTCTAATCTCTTCCCGATGCTTGTGTGATGATGAAATGAGCCAAAGGTTGAAGGGAAACTCAGTGAAAACTCAAATACGAAGAAAGAGAAAACTTCGATATTTCTTGATGGAATCTTGCTCTTCCTTGCAGCTACTCCACCTCTCCTGCATTTAGGGTTTGTTTCCAATTTATATATGAGGGCTTAGAGGGATTCATGCAGGCCCATGTTGTATGATTTGTCTATTTTCAAATTTTTTCAGAAATCACAAAATGAGGTGCATACACGGGTTGGTGTGTTTTATGACTCAATCCTCTCACTCTTGCTGATCATGTGGAGGTGAGGAAAGGAATATTGTTGATTTGGAGAATTGAAAATGAGTGGAAATATGGTTTTGGACAATTGCCTCATATGGTGTTGTCGCATCACTGCGAAGAGGGGCAGGCAAGGACAGAAGAGTCGCCATCATTCGTTATTTATCCAAAAGAGAGGGAAAGGAAACAATCAGATAAAACCTACGAAAAAGGGAAAAGACAGGTCATCACAACCAAATCTTGAGTTTGGGAGTCGGTTACGTAAGGGGAAGGTATGAGCACCCCTCACGTCTGTTGTGCTCAACGGGATCCATGCTTGTTGTCTAGTCTATGGGTGATAAACAAACTATCTACAACTGCTATTGCTAAACAGAAAGAACTGACTCGATAGGACATCGTCGCCCTATGCCTACGTATTCCCTCGTGCAATGGGAAAGTCAGAGTCAACGTAGTTCAGAAAACTATAAGGGAGGTTGCTCACCAAGACATCGCGTCTTCTGCCTACATATTCTCATCTGGCATGAGAAATCAGAGTAAAACGTAGTTCAGGCTAACTACGGGTAAACGGGGTGTTCTCGATCGCATGGGGAGCGAGAGAAAAGGTAGACGATGCTAGCGCACGCATTCTAGCAGTTAGGTGTATTGCTGCTTGACCATTGAAGACTTAGGTGTTACCTATTCGTGGTAGAACAGATGTAGCATGTCCTGGATTAAAAGGTACGAGGAACCTAAAGGGGGTGAGACAAAGGAAAAGTGCTCGCTAGGATTATCGCAATCCTATGCCTACGTACTCTCAACAGATATGAGATATCAGAGCAGCCGTAGTTCAGCCAACTACGGGAAAGAGTCTCGATCGCATGGGGCGAGAGAAAAGGGTTCTTGATCGCACGGGGGTGAGGGAAAAGAGAGTCTCAATCGCACGGAGGCGAGAGAAAAGGGATCGGAACGCACACGCTAATTCCAAAGATGTAGGAGCGAATGCGTCGCATATTGTCCAAAGGACATATGCTAAACATTCTAGATGAATGAGAAGAGGCTCCCCACTCATCATTTCCCATGTATCTATCACTTACGGCTCACAACGCTCGGAGGTTAAATAAAAGATTGAATTAGAAAGATGTTACTGAACGGAGCAGTTCCGTTGACCCTTGAAATCGCGTGCAAGCTCCATCTCCTCTTGGATCCTTGTTGATACGGCTCGAAAGGATAAGTGAATCGAATCAGGACCAATGTGACACTAAACCGTCGTAGCTCGACTTATAAATGGAAGTCAAACTATAGGAGGTCGCATATTGATGTCCGTGCTATGGACAAGATAGAGAAATGATATTGAGGATCATTCTCCAATTGAATCGTGTCGCACGGACCAAAAGTGGGATCTCGTCCTATTTGCTCACAAATACAAGACTTCATCGATAAAAAAAAAATCAAAATAAAATCGAAAAGAAGAAATGAGGAGAGAAAATAAGTGGTCACAGATCCAACATTATTCATCAATAATTTGACTGATAATGGATTACGGAGGTCTCGTCATCGACCCAAACAAAAATGGGATAAAAATGTCCAATAAAAAATGAGAAAATAAAATCTAACTTCTAATAAGAAAGTATAAACTTCTAAAAGAAATAAAATAGAAATTCTAAAAGAAGCTAAAAAGAAAATAGTATATAATATATTTACATATTCTAAAAGAAAATAAATATAGAACTTCTAAAAGAAAGTAAATAAAATTCTAAAAGAAAATTAATAAAACTAATATAATATATATTTACAAAATAATAATAGTTTAAAATATAAATAGAAACTTAAATTAATATATATAACTAAAATATTTTAAAAAACTCTTAAAGAAAAACTAAAAAGAAATAGGAGGCGGACTGATGCAAATGGGGGGTGTTGATCCAATTGAAATGGGCCGTGAGGCCCGCCAAAATTCAATTGACAGCCAGAAAAAACAAAAAGGAAAGGAAAGTCACGGTGAAAAGTAGAACAAGATAAATCTCAATGAAGTCCTCCCTCTCAAACAAAGTCATAGACCAATGCATTGTCCCATTTAAATTACCCAACCTTCATGCCAAATCCGTGTTCCAGTTCGCGCTACTTTGCTGGGTTTGGGTTGTGAAGTCATGTTAGATATGGTTTACAATTTTGGTGGGGGTGATGTCGCGGGTTGAAGGAGGTTTGGAGGTTCTGGGTTAAGTGTTGTTGTTTGAATGGGGTGATTTGGAGTTTCGTGTTGAAGAGAAGACGGAGGGAAACGTGTTTTGTTTGATTCACTGTTGAAGGCGTTTAGAAGAGGTTGAAATGGGTTTGCGAGTTGGGTTGGTTTGTTAATGGAGTTGAGGGAAGAACAAAAATGGGTTTTAGGTTGGTCGTTGGTTTTTTCTTGGCGGTTTGTTTGAGGTTTTGGAGTTCACGGCTATGAGACGACGAGCCTTGTTGCGCGGTTAGTGCTATCTGGTTGATGGTTATGTTGAGGATGAGATGGAATGGCGGTTTGAATCGGACGGGTTTTTCTGGAAAGAAGTTGAGGGCGGTGAGGATTGAAGATTGTTGTTTAAGAAGATGAGGATGGTGTAGGTGGTAGCTGCGAAGATGAGGAAAGATGATGAAGGAATATGAGTTTGTTGTTCAATGTTTGATGAAGGCGTTTGTAGGTAGGAGGAGATGTTGTTGTGAAGATTTCTGGGTTGTGTGAGGTTGTTACAGGTTGAGGAAATTTGGAATATCAAATTGATGGTGATGTGAAGAAGGTGAGTAGAGAGCGAGGAAGTATAGGCGGCTAGGGTTGAGAGGTTTTCGGAGGTATGCCCTGTAGAAGACGATGAACAGGACTATATAGTCCTGAAAGACGACACGTGGCAATGCTCTGTTGACTTAATTGTGATTAACTGACTTAATGAAATTCTGGGTTTTGCTGATTAAAATATGTTGATGATTAAATGATAAAATGATGACTTAATTACACCTAATTAAAATGAAAATAATAATTAAAACTAATAAAATCAACTCCTAATAAAGTATATTAAAATTAATTAATTAAATCTTAATCTAAACTAAAAAAAAACTAATAACTATCTTCTAAAACCAATTAAAATTCTATTTTCTATTAAAACAAAAATAATAAAACCCTATATTAAATTCTATTTAAAACTAAGTCTAATTAAATGAAAATACAATCTATTTAATAATTCTAAATAAAACTCTATGCCAAAAATTAATAAAATAAAATATAGAAAACTATTAATAAAAAAGAAAAATAAAGCAGTAAATAAAATGCGAGAATGCAGCGAAATAAACGGTAAAAGGGAGGCCACTGAAATGCCACCGAAAATATCAGCGCAGGCCGGACAAACAGAATGAGAACAAACTCCACTCGGTTCCAAAATAAATCTCCTTATCAAACTGGTTTAAATCGCCTGAAATGCGAGCAAAGCGGCTGTAATCCCGATAATTCGTTTCGACTAACAAAATGCACAGTATGCAATAAATGATATGTAAATGCAAATGAAATGCGAAACAAAAGCCAGGTTACTGGAAAAAGTTGGTCAAATTTTCAGGTACAACAGCTGCCCCTATAAAATCGACTTGGACCTGAAGGTATGAAAAGCAACCGCTTTCAAGCATTCAAGGTAAAAGGTGATTGAATATAAAAGAACCCAGAAATTTGCCAATCGCAAAGAGAAACAATAACTGAATAAACTCTGTTAAGAAGAGACAAAGATAACATGGACGCATCCATCGAAAATCATGATCTGCCGGGGTCTGGATACCGCACAGGCGAGAGAAAATTTTATAATCCGCCAGGGTCTGGATACCACATAGGCAAGATAAACTATCAGTCGGGGTCTGGATACCACACAGGCTCAGGAGTCACACACTATAAGCTAGGGTCTGGATACCACTCGAGCTTAAAGGGATAAAATGATGTCAACCGGGGTCTGGATACCACACGGGTTAGAGGCGACATCATGGTCTGCCAGGGTTTGGATACCTCACGGGAAAAATAAATCATTGGCTGGGGTCTGGATACCGCATAGGCTCAGGAAATAAATCGGTGAAAGCCAGGGTCTGGATACCGCACGGTCTTGAGCCAATAAAAACTGGTGAAAGTCGGGGTCTGGATACCGCATGGGCTAAGAAGATAGACCGGTGGAAGCCGGGATCTGGATACCGCATAGGCTAAAGGAGATAAACCGGTGGAAGCTGGGGTCTGGATACCACGCAGGCTTGAGCCAATAAAAACCGGTGAAAGCCGGGGTCTGGATACCGCAAAGGCTAAAGAGATAAACCGGTGGAAGCCGGGGTCTGGATATTGCACGGGCTTGAGCCAATAAAACCGATGAAAGCCGAGGTCTGGATACCGCACGGGCTAAGAAGATAAACCGGTGGAAGCCAGGGTCTGGATACTACACGAGCTTACTGAAATAACCGAAGGAAGCTGGGGTCTGGATACCACACGGGCTTACTGAAATAACTGGATGAAGCCGGGGTCTGGATACCACATGGGCTTACTGAAATACCCGGATGAAGTTGGGGTCTGGATACCACACGGTCTGTAGAAGTATATCAGTAATATGAACACGTCTATCAATAACTCTTGTCGGGGTCTGGATACCGCACAGGCAAAAGAAAAACACCATCACTAACCAGGGTCTGGATACCACGTCGGCTAATGACATAAACGCTAGCCAGGGTCTGAATACCACACATGCTAATAAAACCAAACTGGTGTGAGCCGGGGTCTGGATAACACACGGGCTCAAGAAATAAACCTCTGTTAGCCGGGGTCTGGATACCACACGGGCTAAAGAAAAGAACCGGTGAGAGCCGGGGTTTGGATACCACAAGGGCTACAGAAATGAATCGCGATTGGCCGGGGTCTGGATAACATGCTGGCTAACAAGATAAACCATCTTCGGATGGAGATACACCTGAAAACAAAAGGTAACAACCTGGATTATATTTCAAATGCACATGTTTGACAATGGCGTAATGCTCCATGAAAAATGGAAATGCTACGCGTTTGGGAGGATGTTATGCACGACGCAAATGCAAAGGAACTGCTCCAGCAAAATAAATGTTGAAAAGAAGGAGCCAACTCCGCTGGGGATGACCGGGTACCAAGTACAATTGGACTTATGCTGGGGGAAACAAACCCTGGATGGCTTCCTGGAAAAGAACTCTTGAGTATACTGCTCTGCTGAGAACAAAAATCCACTCCGCTAGGGATCAAAATCAACTCTGCTGAGGAAAGCGACCCTAGATGGCCTACCAGAATACAACTCTTCTAGGAAAAAAAGACTCGGCTGGGGAAACGAATCCACTCTACTAGGGAAATCAGCCCTAGATGGCCTTCCAGCATACGACTCTACCGGGGAGTAAAGCAAACTGCGGGGAACTACTCCACTCTGCCGGGGATTCCACGCTGCTGGAAATTTGAATCTACCCTGCTAGGGATAATAAGACTTACTGGAAAGATATCCCAAACTCTCTCTCTCTCTACTGAGGATGGAAAATGATAATTCTCCGGGTCAATCCCATTCTGCAGGGAAGGAAACATTCCACTGACTTCTTTGGGGATCTGCAGGGGATGTGAATTAACTGGAGAAATTTCCCGAAGTAAACTCACTCTAACAAATGCCAACGACCAACAGGATTCTTCTACGGGCCATAACTCCACTGGGGTTTAGCCAATGAGGGAATCAGCTTCTACCTCTTCTTGGGGAAAATGAGAGTAAAACTCAACAACAACAACCTCTGCATAGGGCATTGAGTCAGTATCATAGACTCTGAGGGGAAAGAAGTCAAAGATTTAGACTCTGTGGGGAAACAACACTGAACTCATCCCACTGCTGGGGGAATAATCCCAAATACCTGTTGGGGATAACCACAATCTCAACCTGTTGAGGAGAAACTAGTCATAATTTGCTAGGAGAAACTAGTCTCAGCCTGCTGGGGATAAATGCAACTCAACCTGCTGTGGGAGAGCTTCTGATCTGATATCAACACCTTGTGGGCTACAAAATCTCTACTATGGAGAAGTGAGATCAATCGAGCCTCGTGTCGGGGAATGTGATAACATGGGAGCCACTAGGAATATGTTGCGCTTTTTGGTATAGGGATAAAACCAGGTTTAAGGTGATAGGGATTATTTCTGGTTACCAATGCAATTGGATTTTAAATGGGAATTACTAGACGAGAACTAGTATTCGAGGGTAGACTACCAGACGAGAACTGGTGGTAAAAGGTTAAGTTGTCAGACGAGAACTGACTTCTGGTTTGGGTATCAGACGAGAACTGATTTCTGGTTTGCTAGACGAGAACTGGACTTTGAAACAGCGGGCTAAAGAAAGGGTGACCAGACGGGAACTAGTTAAAAGCTGAGGTGTACTAGGCGAGAACTGGTGTTTACTGATGGGTTGACCAGACGAGAACTGGCTTCTAGGTTTTCCAGACTAGAACTGGGCTTTGGAAATTTGATGGCTTGCTAGACGAGAACTGGGCTTTGGTGGTTTGCCAGGCGAGAACTGAGCTTTGGAAATGATTTAGGTTACAAGGTTCTGACAAGTAACAGGTTTAGGCTGTTTGATGGGGTGATGGCACGATTCCCTGACACTTAACTCTTGCTGAGAAGAATAAACTCGCTTGAGTAACTTGCCCCAGTGTAGTGCAACTTGCCCCTGTCTGATCTTCGGGAAGGTTCACCTTGAAAAGAAAAGCTTGCCATGAGACGACCTCGAGATGGCTTGCCCCAGAATCTGTATCATGAAAGGATTCTTCCTTGATTGTCCAACTCTCAGAGTGGTTGGCTTCAATGTACTCTTAAAGTGGCTTACCCCTGAATGAGCGTTGAAACGACTTAACTTGTCCTGACTGAACACTGGAGGATCTTCCCTCAAATCAATAAAATCTCCAGGTGATTGCCCCTGATCGGTATTCTCAAGATGATTCACTTCTGATCAACCACTTCTTGAATGATTTTGCCTAAGTTTTTGCTTTCCAACTTTTCTTTTTCTTTTTTTTTTTAACTTAGCGGGCTTTTTCCTTTTTCTCTCTTTGAAACAAGTTGTGTGACACTGGTTATCTTGATTTCTCCGAAAGGGTTGTAACTGTCTCACTCCTGATTCACGAGGTTTAACCATTATGGTTGACGAGGTATGACCTCTTGAGAGGGATAAGACGTGATTGGTCCTTGAATGGGGACACTCTTCTACAAAATTTGAACACTCAGTCAAGCTAACTGACAACTACCCTGCCCCAAGTTAAGATGTGCGGGTTTGAAAATCCGAAGGAAACTTCTACTTCTAGGCTCAAAGTGGTTAACTAGGGACTAACTCCTTATCTCTCCGGTGTTTAGGGGATTTAAAACAATGCTTGTACGTCATCAGCAGGATTTTATTCGAAAGCATACGGTCAGCAATTATAAGTTTTCAGTTTTTGTCATCCTCCCTCCAATCATTACTAAACAATAGTGATAAAGTGGAGTGGATAAAATATGCATGTGTCTGTGCTTTGTGATAAATGAGCGAACACGACATGATTAATTCAGAAAAATGCATAATCACTTCATTAATATTACCATTCAAAACAACAATGTTTACAAGCAAGTAGCAACTAACAAGAGAAAACTGCAAATGCAAATGATAAAAATGTCTGAGGACTGTCAATGCTGAGGATGTCTGCCTGTCTGGACCACTGGCTTCTGGAAATGACCCTCAGAATCTTCGAGCTTAGATAACTGAGAGGTTGACGTGAACAACCAAACTTCCTTCTGGAAAAGAAATGCACCCTTTGTCAATCAACTGTTGCACTTTGGCTTGAAAGGCTTTGCAATCTTAGGTTGAATGACCCATGGATCCTCCATGATATCCACACTGAACATGGGGATCGTACCCAGGAGGATAAGGTTCAGGCACAGGCTTAAGAATCTTAGGTTCCACCAAAGAGTTCTGAATTAGATGTGGCAGCAACTGACTGTACGACACAGGAACTGGATGAAGAGGAGCATTCCTTCTTTCCAAGTTGTTACGAGGCCTATTCTGATTCTGGCACTGATTCGAATAACCTCTGCCATAGGCTCGTTTATTTGCATGAGGAACAACCCAAAGTTTCTGATGTGGTGCCCTAGGCGTAGTGTCTGTCCATGAGAACAACGTGACACTGAAGATAATGATCGATGAGAAGAAGAAGAACCAAAAGATTTCACTGATTCACCCTGAGAATAACCGACATCTGCCATGACTACATCAATCACATTCTCTTCTTCTTCCTGAGAGCTACAGAGAGATTCAGTTTCACTGGCCTGACTGTGTAAGACATCTTGAATTTTTCCAGTCTTAATGCCATTCTCAATGTGTTCTCCTGCTATGACCAATTCAGAGAAATTTGGTGAAGTTCCAAGCATTCATTCAAAGTATGGGCTCTGCAAGGAGTTCATGAACATATCAGCTAACTCTTGGTCTAGAAGTGGCGGTTGCACTCTGAAAGCAAACTCTCTCCATCTCTGAGCATACCTTCTGAAGGGTTCATCGTTCTCTTGAGACAAGATTTGCAACTGCATGCAACTAGGAGCCATGTCAAGATTATATTCGTACTGCTTCAGAAAAGCCTTGGCTAAATCCATCCATGATCGAATCTGATTTCTCTCTAACTGCATATACCAACTCAGAGATGCTCTAATCAGACTATCTTGGAAATAGTGAAGCATCAACTTGTCGTTGTGCACAAGCGAAGTCATTCTTCTGCAGAACATCACCAAATGTTGCCTCGAGCAACTATCTCCTTTGTACTTTTCAAACCTCGGCGCCTTGAAATTCGGAGGTATTACCAGGTCAGAAACCAGATACATGTCTGAAGCGTTGAAACCAACATTATCTTTGACTTCCAAGGCCTTGAGTTTTTCATCCAACGCATGAAACCTTTTAGCATACTCAAGAGCTCTCGGGTCCTTAGTCTTCATTATCGGAACCTCTCTTCTGGAATTCAACACAGAGAAAACAGCACCATGACAATCTGTGGTATCAGGAGAAGAAGAATGTTTACTTCGGACAACAAACTGCTCATGTAGATCTTGATTTTCAACAGAGGGCTGCACAGGCTAAGCCTCAGTAAGGGTGTTCACTTGCGGAGAGTCTTCATCGGGCAGAGAACTATATAGAGGGTTAGTCATCACAGTAAAACCTGACGGGCTATCAACATTCTGGAGGTTGTTTCCTGACATGGCTACCAAAAGCTCTCAACTTACTTCACTTCTTGACGCTGCTTGATTCTGGTTCAACCACTTGGTCGTCTTCCAACAGTCACCACTTGTTCAGAATGGACACCAGAGGATCACCTTCTGAATCAAAATAAAGGCTAGATAAGAGCTCTAGCCAGCTAAAGGATGATATGCAAAATGATGCAAAGATGCTTATGCAAATGCAATGCAAAATACAACAAACACGGGATCACAACCACCATAAAGCTTTGAAAAACTGTTGTGATGCTGACTAGATGAGTCCAAATACCAGAACATCAGAATACCAACATATAGGAACCCACAGTATCAATGATTAAAGGTCCGCTTTGATAAGAAAACCGGGTAAGTTGAAGGTCATTTTTCCTGCATAACCCTCCCACTCACAGGTATGAACCTATCTCTGACAAGGTATGGCATCCTATGCGGTCGTCAGTGTCACAGACTTTCGAGAAATGATGATACGTTCACCATTTCTGGTTTGGCATCATAGTCTAACGAAGTAGCCTCACTTAGCTGACTCCCAAGTGATCGGTCTCCAGAGTCGACAGCTTTCAGATCCAACACCCCTCTCTCGACAAATGTACAGGATGAGATGTCTTCAAAGAAAACCTCGTCTGAACGCAAATTTCATAAGGACTAGTGCATGCGAAAGCATACAGGCCCAACACTACTCTCCACTATAATGCTATGTGTATCCTCAAGCCTGGGTTTTAGCTTATCACTCAATGGAACATCCCTCCCACAGCACAGCAATAATCATATATAACAATGCTGAAAGTAAAATGAAATAAAGCAATAAAAATGCAAATGCAACACATACTGCACACATCAAAAGATAAAACACACAAGCGCTAGGATTGACTCGCATAGGGGATGGGAAGATATCCCCAGCAGAGTCGTCAGCTATCACATCACTGCGAAGAGGGGCCGGCAAGGACAGAAGAGTCGCCACCGTTTGTTATTTATCCCAAAGAGAGGGAAAGGAAACGATCAGAGAAAACCTATGAAAAAGGGAAAAGACAGGTCATCGCAACCAAATCTTGAGTTCGGGAGTCGGTTATGCAAGGGGAAGGTATGAGCACCCCTCACGTCCGTTGTACTCAACGGGATCCATGCTTGTTGTCTAGTCTATGGGTGAAAAACAAACTATCTACGGCTGCTATTGCTAAATAGAAAGAACTAACTCGATAGGACATCGCCACCATATGCCTACGTATTCCCTCGTGCAATGGGAAAGTCAGAGTCAACGTAGTTCAGGAAACTACGGGGGAGGTTTCTCACCAAGACATGGCGTCTTGTGCCTACGTATTCTCATCTGGCATGAGAAATCAGAGCAAAATGTAGTTCAGGTTACGGGTAAACGAGGTGTTCTCGATCGCACGGGAAGCGAGAGAAAAGGTAGACGATGCTAGCGCACGCATTCTAGCAGTTAGGTGTATTGTTGCTCGACCATTGGAGACTTAGGCATTACCTGTTTGCGGTAGAACGGACTTAGCATGTCCTAGGTTAAAAGGTACGGGGAACTTAAAGGGGGTGAGAAAAAGGAAAAGTTCTTGCTAGGATTATCGCAATCCTATGCCTACGTACTCTCAACAGATATGAGAGATCAGAGCAGTCGTAGTTCGGCCAACTACAGGAAAGAGTCTCGATTGCACGGGGCGAGAGAAAAGGATTCTCGATCGCACGGGGGCGAGAGAAAAGAGAGTCTCAATCGCACGGAGGCGAGAGAAAAAGGATCAGGACGCACACGCTAAATCCTAAGATGTAGAAGCAAATACGTCTCATATTGTCCAAAGGACATACGCTAAACACTCTAGATGAATGAGATGAGGCTCTCCACTATTCATTTCCCCATGTATCTATCGCTTACGGCTTACAATGCTCGGCGGTTAAATAAAAGATTGAATTTGAAAGATGTTACCTAACGGAGCGGTTCCGTTGACCCTTGAAATCGCGTGCAAGCTCCATCTCCTCTTTAATCCTTGTTGATACGGCTCGAAAGGATAAGTGAATCGAATCGGGACCAATGTGACGCTAAACCGTCGTAGCTCGACTTATGAATGGAAGTCAAACTATAGGAGGTCGCGTATTAATATCTGTGCTATGGACAAGATAGAGAAATGATATTGAGGATCATTATCCAATTGAATCGTGTCGCACGAACCAAGAGTGGGATCTCGTCTTAATTGTTCACAAATACAAGACTTCATCGATCCAAAAAAGTCAAAATAAAATCGAATAGAAGAAATGAGGAGAGAAAAGAAGTGGTCTCGGATCCAACATTATTCATCAATAATTTGACTGGTAAAGAATTACGGAGGTCTCGTCATCGACCCACACAAAAATGGGATAAAAATTTCCAATAACAAATCAGAAAACAAGATCCAACTTCTAATAAGAAAGTATAAACTTCTAAAAGAAATAAAATAGAAATTCTAAAAGAAGCCAAAAGAAAATAGTATATAATATATTTACATATTCTAAAAGAAAATAAATATAGAAATTCTAAAAGAAAGTAAATAAAATTCTAAAAGAAACTTAAATTAATATATATAACTAAAATATTTTAAAAAACTCTTAAAGAAAAACTAAAAAGAAACAGGAGGCGGGCTGATGCATATGGGAGGTGTTGATCCAATCGAAACGGGTCGTGAGACCCGCCAAAATTCAGTTGATAGCCAGAAAAAATAAAAAGGAAAGTGAAATTCTGGCAAGCACACGATGGATGTTATTACCAAAGTTATAACATCCACTGTGACATTGACTACTGTACTAACTAATTAAACTGTAAGTAAAAACAGCAAATAACACAGCAATTGTTCACCTAGTTCAGTGTCAACAACACCTACATCTGGGGGCTACCAAGCCATGGAGGAAATTCACTATCAGCAGTATTAATTCAGAGTCAAACACACCAGTTTGCACTCTTCACTTAAGACCTACCCAATGACACTTCAACCTAGAGACACTCTTGACCTGAGTATACCCACTCACTCCCCCTCAATCACCTCAGTGATATAAAATTTACAATTACAAAATAAATATGAAGAAACACTCATACACACCTTGATCTTGCTTCACAACTTTGATCAAGGGACGCACACACTATTATTTGACAGCTTTGAGTGAGACACAGCTTAGAATCTACCTCACAAATGTAGCATACAGTTGCTTGGTGAACAAGTATTCCTAAGACACAATTCACACGTGAAGAATAGCCTTCTTCACTCACAAGAACTCTTTAATATGCACTCTATATTCTTCTATTAAGAGATGCTCTTCTATGATTGCTCCTTCTGTTATTTATAGCAGCAGTCAGTCCTTGCGCCTGGGTGCATAAATTAGGTTTAATCATAACAAAACCTTTCTTCAATAATCTGCACGCTTGCCATTTATTTCAGGAGCATTCTTTTCGCTTTAGGGCTTCTAAAATGTCTCTTGTCTTTCAGCTTGAGCTTCTAATAAGTTTCCTGATTTCTAGCTACTAGAAAAACTAATATGTTCGCTGGATGTCATACGATCAGAGTCATGACATTCTGTATGACATTCAGCTTAACTAACATTTAGCTAAGTTAACTTGCCCTGTACAATCCATATTATGTATGTACTACCATTAGTTATGACATACATACATACTCTAATGTTTTGCCATAAAATGCAGCAAATCAAAAGCACTTACAAACTCCCCCTGTTAACATATCAGAGTTTACAAGTAGCAAAAGTCTTAACCTACCATGCAGGAAAGCTACACAAACAGTGTTGTCTACACACACTCACACTATTAGCTCTCAGGATCAACCTGTTCATAATACCATCTGTTAGTCAGCATTACAAATGTCACAATATGTTGAGTAACATATTAGAAGTTACTCCCCCTCAACTGATGCATGTCACACCAGTTGTACAGAACCTGCAGGCACCCTGCAGTCACAAACATCCAACCTATTCTGCGTGTCATGACATTCAGGGTAACAACCTGAAGACACAAACTCCTGTGCTACTCCCCCTGAAGAGATGCACAATATAATGCAGATACACACACAACTTCTAAACAGCATCTGGGAGCTCACAATCTGCTAACATAATGCAGATACACACACAACTCCTAAACAGCATCAGCTCAAGCAGCACAAGCACTCCTGAAGAGATGTACAACACTCACATTCTGCTAACATAATGCAGACATACACATACACTCCCAACAGATACACACAGGGTTAGCAACAAACACAATCAACCTTTCAGTTCTAACATACATTCCTATACACCATAGGAATTCACACACATATAGCATTAGCATATTACTAACAGCACTAGGCACCTGTTATCACACATATCCTCAGCAACCCCTGTGGTCACACCTGCAAGCATGATTATACCATGTGCACACAATAACACATATGCTAGCAAGTCGTCAACCTATTCTTTCACCTGCTGCCATGATCTAACACTTTCTCCCCCTTTTTAGCCACAAATTAAGATCCAACTAAGAACTTAGCATATATCAAAAATTGTAACATTACAATTGTTAGGGTCAAATTATACAAAATGCTCGTACTGAGCATCACAAATTCAGGTTGTCAAACAATTCCTACAGAAGCCTAATCAAAACAAAACAGCAGCAGCACCTCTTCCTGTAATAACTCAGCACTCAGTAGTCTGAGCTACGCAGCAGGCTAAGACATCAATCTTCTTCTTCAGCTGAGCTGGATCTGTCCTCCTTAGATTCTTCATTGCTTTCTTCATCAGTGCCTTCTTCTGTACTGGAAGCAACTTCTTCAGAGGCAGCTTCCTGACCATCAACATCCCTTGTACCCTCATCATTGGCTTCATCAGTGAGTTCAGCATCCTCCTCTTGCTCAAGAGATTTCAGTAGTTTCTCAAGTGTCTGTTTCCTCGTATCCAATTCCTTGCATGTCTCTTTGATTATTGCCATTACTTCAGCTTTTCTTGTTTTGGGACTTCCTTTGGATGTCTCATTGGGTGTCATGACAATATCTAGAACATGAGCTCCTTGAAACAGCTTGTGATGCAAGGCTAAGGGAGTGTCTCTTTTGCTTGCTACATCACTGTTCTTGAGAATATTTGGAAATTGTGCTAATATAATACCATAAATGAGCGAAGGAAATGCTACGGGTCCTTTTACGCTATAGCTACCAGCATGCTTCATGGTCTGATCAAAGATGTAGGTGCCATAATCCATTTTGGTCTTGGTCCCAACAGCATAGATAACTCTCCCCAGGATAGTGGCCACTGATGATTTATGATTAGTGGGCACCCAGTTAGCAGCACCAATCTTGTGCAACACAACATATTTCACACTTAGTTTGCTGGCAGCAAGCTTCTCTTTTGATGGCCACTTTCTGACTTGATTTCCAGTAATTAATTGGCACATTTTGTTGTCAGAGATGGTTGTTGCACCCTAAAATTTTCTCAACCTATCTCACCTGGTTTATGTTTCAATTGCATTGTCATTTGCATAATAAGTCATGTACATAGTCTAATCATTTGCATAGCATAGCATAACAAGTCATCTAACAGGGGATCAAGTTCCTTCCTTATCAGAAAGAGGCCCATCACGGGGTTTTATTCAAGTTCAAGATCATCCAAGTAATCAAGAAATAAGTTGAAGCTTTGAGAGTTGTGAATGTCAACCAGTGGATTTCTCTCCTAATATTGAGGTATGTTGAAGATCACCAATGGGAGTATGAGTTATGAGTGTGTGAGCCATGGAAGGTGTACAAAGATCATGGAGGACCTAGAGGGTCATTTTAAATATGAGACAAGTCATTGATACAAGTATAAGAGCCAGAGTTGAAGTACAGTCAACTAGGGTTTCATCTGGGTCAACCCTAGGTCAACCCTAGGTCAAAGGAGTGATTGAAGAGCATCAAGGCTTAGTTGAAGGATGTGGGATTCATGAATTGATATATGTATACATGTGTGGTGTTGTGCCAAGGATAAATCAAAGAGAATCAAGAGTAGGAGGAGTTACTAAATTAGGGTTTTAGTGTAAAATCCCCTAATTTAGGCCTAACTTCCAAGCCAGATAAGTCAAAATGAAAGTTTCAAATGAAATCTTGGTCAACATGAAACTTGTATAGATTCTCAATAGCTTTAATTTGAGTACTAGAAGTCTTCAAGAAGATTTGTAGAACTCAAGTTATGATTCTTGCAAGTTATGGGTCATCAGAGGACAATGAAATTTATCTATGAAAGTCACTTGACTTACAAGCAACTTTTGCCCATCAAGGAGTTTTCAAATGGATTCTTGGCCAACATAAGAGTTGTAGATCTTGACCTTATCTTTAATTTTAGTACTAGAAGTCTTCAAGAGAACTTGTAGAACTCAAGTTATGGTCTTGGAAATCCAGGGGTATTTTGGGAAAGTTGAATTACAGGTCATTTTTAAACATAGGTCCAAATCTCCATCTTCCACTCTTCAAATGAAGAAATGTTCAACATGAGATGTGTTCAAAATGATGTTTTTAGGCTAGATAAGAGGTCATGAGAGCTTGGAATGGCTTTCTCCATAAAATCATAAAAATGGCCTAAAATGAAGGTGAAATTCAAATGAACCAAAGTTGAAAATTAGGGTTTTTGACCTACACATCCAAACCAAGCCATATGACATACCAATTTGATTGTAAAAAGCATTTTGAGAACATTGACATTGCCACAATTTTGAATTGAGTATTAATTTTAGGACTTGCTTTGTAAATGGGTTACTTGAATCATAAGTAACAATTGCAAAACCATACTTCCAAGCAAATGCAAGGCTCCTTTCCATCCATACACCTCCAATATCTCATTTGGAGAGAATTTCAACTCAGAACCAAGGGAATTGCAAGAAAAAACATGAGCTGATATGTGTGTGGCATAAGAAGAGATTCTAATGACATGAGATGGTGAATTTCTCATTGGATTGATCCAGAAGATTCTAGAGTCTTCATTCACACTCTATATATGCATATGAAGTGATCCCAAGCAAGAGTTGGTGAGAATTGAAGGAGAGAAGAGAAATTGAGATCAGAAATTTCTTGTTTCAATTCAGAATCGGTTGCAAGCTTTTACACCATTTCAATCCAAGATTTTGATTTCTATAGCTTCCATTTGTGTTAGAGATTGATTCCAGATCAAGTTCCAAGCAAATTGGTGGAGAAATCGTGTTCTTGCTCTTGGAGTTTCTCACCTGCAACTCATAATCGGTTTCCATAATCCAAGCATCTTCAACCAATTCTTTTGCATACAGAAGCAAGATTGTGACTCATTGAAGGTGTCTGGAAGTTCCCAAAGCTTGATTTGAAGATTTCCTACCTCTGTTCATCTCAAATTTGCAGGTATGAAAACTTCACTCCATGGCATGATTTAGGTAGTTTCAATTGGTTTTGATTAGTTAGATTCAATGTAGATGATCATGTGGAGCTTTCTGGTAGCTTTAGGGTTGATTTAGAGACAATTAGTGGAGTGATGCAATTTTTGTTCAAGCTCATATCTTGTTGTTCTTGATGATATAATCTTAGTTTGATGGCTAGAAATGATCAGTGAAGCATGGTGAAGAGTTTAGGCTATCCAATTTCATGTTTGGTGAGATTTGGTTCTTGAGTGATTTCTGAGATTTACATCGTGTTTGGAGAAGGAGAATGTTTCAATGTGTTTAATTACCATGGTTAAACTCAGTGTAAAATTTGGAGCAAGTTAGGCTTTTTAATTTTGATTTTTGATGGATATTTGATGGAACACGATGAAGAGGAGATGAGGTTGAAGCTCTCTGTTCATCCATGGCTTTTCCCTCCAAGAAGGTTCAAAGGTTGGAGATGACTTATAAACCATCAGATTAGACGAAGACCTTTGACCAAAACGAGATCCAATGGCCACGATTCGCTCTCAGTTTATGAAGGAGAAGTCTGAGGATCAAGACGCAGCGTTTCCTTTAAGTTTGGCATTGGGCTTAAATGAATTCATGATATCCACACCCCTGTTTAGAAGCCCAATAGATTTTGCACTAATATTCATTACTTCCTGCACCACGTTTTTTTCATTTTCCCTTTCTATTTTTCATTTAATTTCTGAATAATGTTTGGGCCTAGCGCGTTTTTCTATCCATACCCCTCTCTGGGCCCAGTTAAGGAAATGCATTGATTCTGATTGCTATTTGACACGCTAATTTTCCATTTTCTCATATTTTCTTATATTTTTACATTTATTTTTAGGTTCTTTAAAAAATCATAATAAATTGGAAAATTAATATTTTTGATTGAGATGTTTTTTCCCATTTTCATCAAGACATCAAGAAAATTATAAAAGAATAAAAATGTCATTTCATGCATTTTTCTATTTTTGGTTTATTTTTGCTTTTAATAGCTTTTATTTCATTTCCATTTGATACATGTTACTTGCTGAATTTAGTATGATCATTCTACTTTGATTTTTGATGCCATTCTTTTTGCTATAGTTAGAGTATAGTATTAGGTTCCCCTTGGATTTTTGTCACATTTTTGTGACTTAAATTTAATTGTTTTTGAGAGGTGTGAAGCAAGTGTGCTAGAATTAGGGTTTCAACTTGACATAGGTGCATTTCCACACATAGTTTTTGGGTTTCTAGTTTGATTTAGGCCTTGGGGTTTATGTGGGGTATAGGGTGCTGTTGCACCCCAAAATTTGACCAACAATTATTTATTCATTGAGTGTTTGAAAATGGATACCTTCATCAGAAAGTTCAAGAGATCCTCAGAGGAAGTGGATTGAAACCAGGGTTGTGTGCTTCATAGCTTGAGAGTTGTGGGTGCTCCTCAGATGATTCTGAGACTTTGATAATGAACTTGATGTTTTGAGGAAGTGTATGAGAGGTCTTGAAAGCCATCATGAAGCCCAGGGAGGTCATTATGCAAGAATTCAGAAGATTCAACCGTGAATGGTAGAATTAGGGTTTTGACTGGGTCAACCCTAGGATAACTGAAAATTTGGAGAAGGTTGAGACCTAATCCAAGGGCCATGAGACCATGGAATGATGCATAGAGATATTGTAAAGATGATTCCTAGACCAACTCATCATGATTGAGGAGTTTGAGAAGTTTCAAGTCAGGGTTTCCAAGGATTGTCAGTGGAAAAACCCTAATTTGATCCCTATCTTCCAGGCAGTTTTAGCTCTAGATGTGATTGATATCTCATCTTCCCCACAACATGAATGTTGTAGAGCTTGTTCTTAGCTTTAATTTGAGTGGTGGAAGTCCTTGATAGGAGTTACAGAGCTCAAGTTATGGTTTTGACAAATTACAGGTCAGCAGAAGTATGTGAATCTGGGTCCTTGAAAGTCACCCAACTTGCAGACAACGTTTGCCCTAGTAGGATGATTCCTATGATCTCTTGGTCAACATGAGTGTTTAAGGGCATCTCCTTAGCTTTAATTTGAGTGGTAGAAGTCCTTGATAGGATTTGTGGAACTCAACTTATGGTTTGAACAAGACAGGGGTATTTTGGTCATTTGTCAGTTATAGGTCATTTTTAAGCAAATGCCATATCTCCTATTTCCAAGCCTCAAATGGAAAAACTTAAAACATGAAAGTTGTTCAAAATGTGATTTTAAGTCTAGAAAGAAGGTCATGAAAGTTTGGAAAAGCTTAGAGCATGGATTTTTAAAAGTGGTTCAAATGGCTTGTAAATGGCTTATAAGTTGAAAAAGTTGGAATTGGAAATTGGTTTGGAAGATCTAGGAATCCAAAATAGGTCATCCAATATATCATTTTGATTAGAAACATCATTTTAAAAACAATGGTTTAGCCACATTTTTGAGTTTAGGCTTAAAAATTGGAGTTGCTTTGTAAATTTGTTACTTGCACTTTAAGGCATCAAAAGGAAAGATGGGAAAATGCTACATAAGGACTTGTAAGGCTTTGTTTTCATTTTACCATATCATTTGGGGAGAAATTAAGTGAGATTACATGATGTATCATGAGATTGCATGGGATTCACTCAAGATGACAAATTCAAATTATCATTGCATGAGAAGTTCTAGAAGCTTCATGGAAGGTTCTCCAAAGTTCTAGACATTTCTATTCTCATCTATATAAGCCCTAGAGTGACTCCATGCATTGGTTAGAGATTTTCAAGCTTGCATACTACACTTTGATTCCTTCACTCCAAAATTGCATTTTCATTCCAAACTCCATTAAAACTCCATCAATCACTACAATTTTGATCATCATCATCATCCATAATCAACATTGAGCATTTGGCAAGAAAGATCAAGGAGAATTCGTGGCTAGATCATGAAATCACAAGTTTCACTCCAACTTGCATGAAGGGTTGGATAGGTTGATTCAAGAAGTGTAATCAAGAACCACTGCAAACAGAAGCACATAGGCCCATTGAAGATCACTTGTAGCAAGTACCAAGGCTTGGATTGGAGAAGAAACACCATAGCCATCATCACTTGCAAGGTATGCGTTTTCTCTTGAAACTCATTATTTATGCATAGTTAAGGTTTGTTGTTAGGGTAAACATGATAGAGACCAATTAGGGATGAATCGTGATGAGTATGAGAGCATTCCATGGAAGTTTGTTGTATGGCCGTTTCTGTTTAGGGAGCAAGAACTCATGCCTTAGTGTACTATAATCTTAGTTCTTTAGCTTAGTGTAATCCTCATAAGATGTAGATCATTCTAGGTTAATATGAGCCCATTCCATTTCCATGCATATCCATGTGAAACAAATGGTACCAGACCTTGCGCGCTTTGTAACTCTTTGTGGAGTGAGTCTTAATGAATTCTATGGACATGGCTGTGTAGAGGGCGGTGAGAGGATCAATTTTGTTTTTTGGATCGAGTTAAATGGTGGAGAGATGAGAGAGCTAGATGGGATGGAAGATTCGCGTGTGGAGATGTTTTCATGAAACCCTAGCTGAGCCAAGGTAGAAGACGTAATCCCCACCTTTGATTCGGTTGGAAATCTTGACTAATTCAACCCATCCAACGGTCCAAATTGAATAACGAATGGGAGGGAAAAATTCAGCCAAAACGCCGTCGTTTTGTTAAATGAGGGGCGCCTGGGCTTATCCCATGTTCTATTCGCACCCCACCAAATTCTGGCCCATGAATGACCAACTAGCGTGCATTTCTATTTGCACCCCTCTCTCTTATCTTTTTATTTTCTTCTTTTTAATTTCTCTCCATATTTCATGCATTTTAGAAAATTCATAATAAAATGAAAATTCAATATTTTTGAATGATTCTTTTTGCATTATTTTCTTTAGGATGTCTAGAAAATTATAAAAAATAAAAATGGCATTTTATTTTTTATTAGATATTTTTTCCACATTTTCCAAATAAATGGTTAGTTTAGGTGTTACATCTGGTACATCATTTTGTTTAATTTTGTTCATGCATTTGTTGATTGATTTTTGGCTCATTCTTTTTTGTGTAATTAGATATTGAATCATAGTATTCCCTGGATTTATTACTAGATTTTTAGATTAGATTTTGATTAGTTTAATTAGGTTAGCCTTAGGGTGCTTAATTAGGGTTTAGGTTGTGCATAGGTGAGGAAATTCATTTTCTTTAAATAGTTTTGTCTTGATTTTGGGCAGAGGCCCATGTGGATGTTATGGGTAGATGTTGTAGACCCTTGTGAATAATTGATAGATTTTTCCCCCTTGGTTTAGTATTTTTAGGTATTTTCTGAAGTTGCCTGATAATTTTGTCTGTGCTGTGGTTATCTGTTCATCTCTGGGGGTTGTTTTTGGGGAATTCGTTGTGGGGCTTGTGTTGTCTTGAAGACCTTGTTGGAGAGCATGATGAAGAGAAGATTGTAGATCAAGGCTCAGAGGCCCAGAGCTTGGCTTGTTCCCTATCTGTGAGGTTTGAGATCCTGAAGTTTGGAGGAAGTTCATGGTACTTTCCTGAGGAAGGCACTATGAATGACTTTCATTCTTTCTTCTCACCTCTTTCTTAAGTATCCAATGATGTTGGAGCCAACTTGTGAGTTTAATTTCTCCCGAGGAGGAATGTAAACTGATCACCTGTTGTTGAGCCACATGGGATACAATTCCTAAGTGGAAGCCTCCTAGTACTTTCCTGAGGAAGGTCCTATGGGTCTATTCACTTAGTTCCATTAGTTTATCTAGGATTTCTCAAGTATCCAATGATGTTGGAGCCAACTTGTGAGTTTAATTTCTCCTGAGGAGGAATGTAAACTGATCACCTGTTGTTGAGCCACATGGGATACAACTCCTAAGTGGAAGCCTCCTAGTACTTTCCTGAGGAAGGTCGTATGGGTCTATTCACTTAGTTCCACTAGTTCAGATAGGATTTCCTAAATATCCAGTGATGTTGGAGCCTGCTTGTGAGTTTAATTTCTCCTGAGGAGGAATGTAAACTGATCACAGTGGTTGAGCCACATAGGATATGACTCCTGAGTATACACCTCCTAGTGCTTTCCTGAGGAAGACACTATGAGTCTGCTTACTTAGCTCCCTTTCTTTGGTAAGCTTGTTCTGAAGCTTGAAGACTGGGATTGATTTCCTTTGGTTAGGTTTTGCTTTAGGGCTTTGCTTAGATTTGATCAGGATTCTGTGTTAGGGTTAGGATTGGAGAGTAGATTCTTTCTTTCTCAAGTATGGTTTGTTTGCCTGATGGCACTTCATTTCTTTTATCTGGTTATTGCTTGATAGCATGTGGGTTATTTTTCAGTATGATTACTGTTATTTCATGACTGGCTTGAGGTCGAGATGAGCTTGTGGAGGCTGAAGCCCCATACACATTTCCTCCCTCACTTGCATTGCATGCATTTTACTGTTAAAGTTGATGCTTTTGTCTGTTTTGGTGTATCATTGACATGATCCCTTAGGACTCTCATTTCCTCTGATGAGGATTTGATGATAGACTTTTAGGTTGAAACCTATGCATGACAACATCTAGGAGTTCCCTGTTCAAACCTCAACCATAGGATGAATCCATGGCATGATAACAGGAGGACTTGATAGTCTCCCTCCTAGTTGGGCCTGTTCTCTTCTCATCTCGAAGCAGTTTAAGATACAGTAATCATGAATGATTTCTTTCGTACGTTACGAGCCTTAAGCTATCTGAGATTGAATGTTTAGTACGGTACCCTTTGGGTGACATGCGACGCATTCACTCTCAGGTCATAGTCTCTAGTGCGGTCGAGATCACAAACATAATAAAAACACTTCTTTTAGGAGATAACCCGTAGTTTCCCGAACTACGTGAGCTCTGATCTCTCATACCTGTTGAGAGTACGTAGGCATAGGATGCGATATCCTAGCGAGCAACCTTTCCCCCGTAATCCTTCGTAGGCCGAACTACGTTGACTCTGATTTCTCGTTCCAGACGGGAATACGTAGGCATAAAGTGCGACGCTTTGCCGAGTCATTTTTCTTTTCTTTTTCAGCCAGCCTTGATAGGTAGATAGATTACAACCAACCCGTCCAAGTAAACAAACAAGCGAGGATCCCGTCGAGTACGACGGACGTGAGGGGTGCTAATACCTTCCCCTTGCGTAACCGACTCCCGAACCCAGACAATGGTTGCGATGACCTTGTCTTACCCTTTTTCGTTAGGTTTTTCCGATCGTTTCCTTTCCCGCTCTGAGGGATAAATAACGAAAGGTGGCGACTCTTCTGTTGTGCCGACACCTTATTTTCGCGCAAGCGACAGCTGGTGACTCTGCTGGGGACGAGTAGCATCTAGGGACTTTTCCCATCCCTTATGTTGGGACCGTTTCCCATCCCCTACGCGAGTCAATCCTATCGTTTGTGTGTTTGCTTGTGGGGTTGCGTTTATTTATCGCATTTTTACTTCCCGCACTTTACTTCCCGCATTTTATTTCCAGTTTGATATGATTATCTGTGCTGCTGTGGGAGAGGGATGTTACTGTGAGTGAAAAGTCGGACCTGGGCTTTGAGTACACACCTAGATATAGTTGCGGAGAAGTAGTAGACGAACCTGTCTGCTGAGCAGGCACAGTTCCCTACGAAAATTTGCGCTCAGACGAGATTCTTGCAGAGGTGCTCCTTTCCGGTCTTGAGGATCTGAGGGGAGTCCAGACGTGAGGATTGTCGACTCTGGGGACCGATCATTTGGAAGTCAGCTAAGAGAGGCCTCTTCATGACTTGATAATGCCACTCCTTCTGGGAATCGTATTGTCACTCATGAAAGTCTGTGACGCTGATGACCGCATAGGGTGCCGTACCTTTGTCCGTGGATTAGGACCATACCTGTGAGGGGGGTCGGGATATTGCAGGAAACTTATACCTTCAGACCACCTGGTTTTCTTGACAGTGAATCAGTTATGTTGGGTTCTCAATTGCAGATATGTTCTTGATAGAGCAAGGGTTTGATCAGAGGATCTTATCATCGGGTGTTTGTCTGTTCTTGATAGAGCAGGCTTTGATCAGTGTATTATCATCAGTGGTTCGTGCTGGACGGAGCAGATTTTGAGTGGGGTCTGAAGATCTCATCAGCAGATGTTATTTGTTCTTGATAGGGCAGATTTTGAGTGGGGTCTGAAGGTCTCATCAGCAGCTGTGCATTTGTTCTTGATAGGGCAGATTTCTGATTTGGGGTCTGAAGGCTTCCTCAACAGATGTTCCTTGATCTTGCACCCGGGGTCCTTATTATCAGGCACTTACTCTGGGCAGAGCAGAATTCTGATCTCGGTCCTATCAGATGGCTATTCTCAGCAGATCAAATCAGTGGTTTTACACCGGGGTTTCCTCCTCATCAGTGACTGTTGATACCGAATCTCCGCAGCAGCCACCTGGATATACTGTTGCATGCCTGCATTTTGCATTAGCTCGCATATTCATGTTTGCATTCCATTAGCATGTGCGTGTGCTGCAGGCGTGTTTCGTACCCTGATTCTGGTGTCCCGAGCAATATGAGATATTTTCTTCCATGAATGGATCCAGTCTTATCATTGCATTGACACTATGTTGGCACGTCGACACCAGAATTAGGGGTGATCTCCTAAACATACAGACACCCATGGCATTAGCATAATTCATCTTGCATGACAGAAGCCGGGACTTGTTTTCTAACCCTTGTGTTTGCAGGTTTGACTCAGAATTGAGCAGCTCAGACTAATGGAGCAGATACAAGCTGAACTGGGGAAAATCCAAAGCCAGTTGGGGCAGGTCATGAATGACATACAGGCAGTGCGTCTGGACCAGCAAGTACTCAGAGAGGAGAATCAGCAGCTGCAGAATCAGTTGAGCTTTCTCATGGGAGTGGTGAGAAGTATGCTAAATAAGGAGAGTGGTCAAGCACCCAAGGAGGAGACCAAAGTGCTTCCTCCATTGCCGTCATTGCCACCTGTGCTGAAGGCAAATGGACCTCGTGGATCCTCTACACAGCATGAAGCTCGAGGCCTGTCTCGTCAGCAGCCGCGCCAGGCATCTCAGAATAACCCTGAAGGTTATAATCAAAAGAAGAAGCTACTGGATAGAGCTGTGGACCCCATACCTGTGAGTTATGCCCAGTTGTTGCCACTGTTGGTTCAAAACCGCATTCTCAAGCTTCGGACCTCGGATCCACCAGGTGACATGTCACCAGACGTTGATCTCAACATACATTGTGATTTCCACTCAGGAGCACCGGGGCACCATGTTGAAACATGCAAGGCTCTCAAGAATAAGATTCAAGACCTTATTGACTCAAGGGCAATCAGGCTTGTGCCGGGCGGCATGAGAGCATCGGGAAAGTTCATCCCGTACCCCGCAGAAGAGGTGAATGATTTCACTCCTTTGCCTGAAGCTGAGAAAGATCTCGAATACGTCCCACGACCTTTGGTGACTGCATCGCCTCGCTCGCAGTTCCTACCTGGATCAAGTTCAAGGACGCAAGCGCCTAAACAAGGGACCTTAGCCACTCAGAAACGACGACCTCTTACTCTTGGGCGGAAAGAATACCAACACCAGGATCAAAAGAGACCTCGCAACCACGTGGAACAAAGGAATGCTTCTTTCCATCCAGTGCCTGTGCCGTATAGCCAGATTCTTCCACTGTTGATTCAGAATTCCTTGGTGGAACCGAAAGCTCTCAAGCCCGTGCCAGAGCCTTACCCTCCAGGGTACAATCCTCATGTTCAGTGCGGTTACCATGGTGGATCTCCGGGGCATTCAACTGAAGATTGCAAGGCTTTCCAGGCGAAAGTGCAACAATTGATCGACCAAGGGTGTATTTCCTTCCCAGGAGGAGTTTTGGTTGTGCGTGACAACCTCTCAGCTGTTTGAGCTCGCAGATTCAGAGGGTTATATCCAGAAGCCAGTTATCCAGACAGGCAGACGTCCTCAACATTGGCAGTCCTCGGACTTTTTACCATTTTGCATTTGTAGTTTCTTTTCTGTTAGTTACTACTTGCTGTTAAACATTGTATGTTTCGAATGGTAATATTAATAAAGTGACTATGCATTTTTTTGAATTAATTATGTCGTTGTCACTCATTTACTGCATTGCACTGACACTTGCATTTTATTCACTCCACTTTATTACTATGATTAGCAATGAGCGGAGGGAGGATGATGAAACTGAATACTCATAGCCAATGATCGTATGCTTTCAGATAAGACCGTACCGATGACGTACAAGGCATTGTTTCAAATCCCCTAAACACTGGAGATATAAGGAGTTAGTCCCTTGTTAACCACTTCGAGCCAGGAAGTAGAAGTTTTTCGGACTTTTTAACCCTTACATCTTAACCCGGGGCAGGGTAGTTGTCAGTTAGCTTGATCGAGCGTTCAAGTTTTATAGAGGAGTGTTGTCCTTCGAGGACCAATCACATCATATTCCTCTCCAGAGGTCGTACCTCATCAACCACAATGGTTAAACCTCACCAATCAGGAGTGAGACGGTTATAATCCTTTCGGATAAATCCAGACAACCAGTGTCGCACGACTTGTTCCAAAAAAAAAAAGAGAAAAAATAATAAGAGAGCCCGCTAAGTAAAAAAGAAGAGCTAGAAAGCAAATACTTAGGCAAAAATCAGGGCATCCTGCTGGACTTCAAAAGAAAAAATCGAAAAGAACTCAAAAGGAGTCAGTCCAGGCAAAAATTAGGGAATCAAAACAAAAGAATGAAAAAGAAAGGATTATAAAAAGAAAAATCCTCAAACAAGAACGAAGTCGTGTAGACACAGACGCCGAAAACGAAAAAGGAGTAACTGTCACTCCGAAACACCTTGTGAGTTCTTTAACCAGTTGTTCCCAAATGTTCAACATACCTCTCGAAGAGGCGAGCGCTCGACCCAAGTTAACTGAACTTTAGGATTGGAGATCATCACGTAGAAGGGGTGGGCACAAATCATAATTTGAGCCAAATATCCTTTGTTTCACTAACCGTGAACCCGACCACGATACAACCCTTAAAAGACCTAATTGAGGTAGGGTTTATTCTGAAAGCGCATTACGACAAGGTTGAGTAACCTGACTCCTTCATGATTTGCTAATCATACCCTTATTGTATTTTTTTTCACTGATCGCATCAGCACTACGTTTGAACTCTTTGGTTCATTCGTCACTCACTAGCATGACACGTAAATGAGCGACAGTACAACATTTTTTCGAAATTTGCATGAACACTGCATTAAAATTACTATTCGTGAATAAACAATTTTGATTGCAGGTTGGTAGCTGATACGAAGGAACTTAAACAGGGAATAGTCAATCAGGACTGAATCGTCAGAGGTCTGGATCAGAATGGTATGCTGCGAAGCCCCGTGAATTTGGGGCAATGACTTCCAGTGAGTTTGGAATCAATTTGTCTAAGGACAAGTCCCGGAGCATCAGTTGATTATGGGGCAGTTTATGCAAGCAGCGGTTGATTGGAAGTGAATCTTCTCAGGGGCAGTTATCCAGAATTCTTGCGATTTAAGGACAGATCCCTCCAGTGTTCGATCAGAGCATGTTGAGTCGCTCATCGCTCGTTCAGGGGCAAACTACTTCAGAGATATTGAAGCCGACCATGCTGAGAGTTGATTAGTGGAGGATGAATCCTTCCATTGTACAGATGTTGGGGCAAACCATGTGAAGATTGTCTTGTTGCCAGTTGTTTTTTGTTCAGAATGAATTATTCCCAAAAGTCGGATTGGGGCAAGTTGAATTGTACTGGGGCAAGTTGTTCAAACGAGTTTGTTCGCCCTAACAAGAATTGAGTGTCGGGGAGTCGTGTCCTTACCCTGCCAAAGCCAGAGTCTTCTGAAGAAGCCTTGCGGTCATTGGGTCGTTATCCTACAGCCTAACCTGTTACTTGACTCCATGATTGGTAGCCTGGATGCCATGTGTCGACGTTGTTGAATCAGGATTGTTTCTCAGTAGAGATGTACGGTTTGAGGTTGTTCCCCCTGTACAGTTTGAGACTTCCGCAGATCGAGATGGCGTTTATCCCCTATCAGATTAGGGTCAAGATTACCCTCAGCAGACCAGGATTGATATTCCCCGAAGCAGGGCGAGCCCTCCTTCTCCAGCAGAGTTCAGTAGTCTCTCCTCCACGGAATCTGAACGCAAGATAGTGAGCATTGATATGTCTCCCCGCGCAGAGACGATTCTCTTCCAAGCAGACGCATCCTGAAGGAATGTCACCTCATCAACCGAGTCAAGCACCGAAGAATGATGTCTCCCCCAGCACCGGGTCACAAGTGCAGATTTCATAGAAGTGTTCGGGTGCCGAAGCTCGTGTTTCCCCAGTAAAGTCTCCAATGGAATTGAGATTCCTCACCAGAGTCATGCTCTCTCCTGAAGTTGGATGATTCCCTCTTCCCCGGTAGAGTGTTGGAACAGCTGATGTTATATTCCCCTGCAGAGTCGTACTCTCTTCCCCGAAGTCAGATGATTCTTTCTTCCCCTGCGGAATTGAAATCCCTCATCAGAGTCGTACTCTCCAGTGAAGTAGAATGATTTCTCTCCCCGGCTGAGTCCACAGAAAAGCAGAATCCTTGGAAGCAGTTGAGACCGTGAATGGATGTTCCCCAGCAGATAGTGAACAGCTGATGCTGTGTTTCCCCAGAGTCGCACTCTTTCCAATGAAGCAGAATGACTTCTCCTTCCCCAGCCGGGTTTGCAGATGTCCAAGAGAACCGCGTCCTTGGAGGCTGATCAGATCATGATTGATTTTCCCCAGTGGAATGTGGAGCAGCTGAAGTTGTTTTCCCACAGGGTTGTTAGCCCCATAAGAGTAGCCGAGACGGCCGCACAGTTCATTCTCGCGATAGATATCAGCAGGTCCAAGTTCTCGTAGAGCTTCGTTCCCTCGCAGCAGATCAACTGAAGCTGCTTTCCATGCAGCAGTCAACCGAAAGATCAGTTCCCCAAACAGAGTCCGATTGATATTGGCGTGTCCACGTTCTCCTCAGCAGGATGATTCCTCTATCTGAGTAGTTCTTGTCTCCTTGACAAAAGGGTTTCCTCCCCCTAGCATTTATTTTGCTGACGGGATCGCATCATTGTGCATGACTGCATAGCATTCAACGTTGCATAGCATTGTGCATAATTGCATGGCATTTAGCATAAACGCATATCATTCCCACCGTGTGGGGCATAGCGCAGAAGCATATGCATCATAAACATGATCTAGGTCATTATTATCCTTGCCTTACAGGTGTTCGGCCGAAGGATCGGTTGCTCAGGATGATTCTTGAGCTCCCCAATAGCGTCCCCAGCAGGAGTGGCCCAGGAAGATTCCTGGGATACCCAACAGAATAAAGTCTCCAAAAAGGTTATCAGTTCAGGATAATTCTTGGAAGCGCCCTATAGAGTTGTTTGTTCAAAATGATTCCTGGAACCCCCAACGGAGTGGAGGGCTTTTCCCCAGCAGGTGGTTGGCACTTCCCCAGCAGCAGGCAGGTAGATTGATATCCCCAGCCGAGCACAGTCATGATTGGCAGATGGAATGTTTCCCCAAGTGGATCCTGAAGGATTGTCCAGCAAGCCGAAGTTTGTTTATCCCCGTGAGTTTGAGGACTTAATGACTTGAGTGGCTTGTAGCCCGAAGGCTATGTTCCCTAGAAGGGTCGTTCCCCCAGAAAGCCGTTCAGAGCATTTATCGCTTTCCCCGTGCAGAAGTGCTTGCTCCCTAGTAAAGTTGGTAGGAATCGTCTGAGTGGACTCTGTCGTCATTCCCCAGCAGTTGTTGAAGTCGTTTGGGTGAACTCTCTCGTCCTTCTGCAGCAAAGTCTACAAGGTTGTTTGGGTGAACCCTTCTTCCTTTTCCCCAGTGAGTCGTCAGGATTGTTTGGGTGAACCCTCATTCTTCTCTCCTCAACAGAGTTGTTAACTTGATGATTATGTCCGGTGACCCAGCGTGTTTGCTTTTATTTAGCAACGACTTGACAAGATGTCAAGAGAATAGCAGCGTATGTGTTTGAGTCCAAGATCAGGTTTCGTACCTTTGGATGTGTTTGATTCCAAGCTCAGGTTTAGTACCTTTGGATATGTTTGAATCCAAGCTCAGGTTTAGTACCTTTAGATATGTTTGAATCCAAGCTCAGGTTTCGTACCTTTGGATATGTTTGAATCCAAGCTCAGGTTTCGTACCTTTGGATATGTTTGAGTCCAAGCTCAGGTTTCGTACCTTTGGATGTGTTTGCTTCCAAGCTCAGGTTTAGTACCTTTGGATGTGTTTGATTCCAAGCTCAGGTTTCGTACCTTTAGATGTGTTTGCTTCCAAGCTCAGGTTTAGTACCTTTGGATGTGTTTGATTCCAAGTTCAGGTTTCGTACCTTTGGATGTGTTTGCTTCCAAGCTCAGGTTTAGTACCTTTGGATGTGTTTGATTCCAAGCTCAGGTTTCGTACCTTTGGATGTGTTTGCTTCCAAGCTCAGGTTTAGTACCTTTGGATATGTTTGAATCCAAGCTCAGGTTTCGTACCTTTGGATATGTTTGAGTCCAAGCTCAGGTTTAATACCTTTGGATGTGTTTGATTCCAAGCTCAGGTTTCGTACCTTTGGATGTGTTTGCTTCCAAGCTCAGGTTTAGTACCTTTGGATGTGTTTGATTCAAAGCTCAGGTTTCGTACCTTTGGATGTGTTTGCTTCCAAGCTCAGGTTTAGTACCTTTGGATGTGTTTGATTCCAAGCTCAGGTTTAGTACCTTTGGATGTGTTTGATTCCAAGCTCAGGTTTCGTACCTTTGGATGTGTTTGCTTCCAAGCTCAGGTTTAGTACCTTTGGATATGTTTGAATCCAAGCTCAGGTTTCGTACCTTTGGATATGTTTGAGTCCAAGCTCAGGTTTAATACCTTTGGATGTGTTTGATTCCAAGCTCAAGTTTCGTACCTTTGGATGTGTTTGCTTCCAAGCTCAGGTTTAGTACCATTGGATGTGTTTGATTCCAAGCTCAGGTTTCGTACCTTTGGATGTGTTTGCTTCCAAGCTCAGGTTTTGTACCTTTGGATGTGTTTGATTCCAAGCTCAGGTTTAGTACCTTTGGATGTGTTTGATTCCAAGCTCAGGTTTCGTACCTTTGGATGTGTTTGCTTCCAAGCTCAGGTTTAGTACCTTTGGATGTGTTTGATTCCAAGCTCAGGTTTCGTACCTTTGGATGTGTTTGCTTCCAAGCTCAGGTTTCGTACCTTTGGATATGTTTGCCTCCAATATTAGGATGTGTACCGTTGGAAGTGTTTGTTTCCATCCCAAGCTCAGGTTTTGTACCTTTGAGGTGTATACTTCGGATTCCCGGACCGGGGTTGTGTTCGACGGCAAGGTTGGATGTTTGTTCAACGGCAAGGTCAGATGTTGGTTCGGCGGCTAGGTTGAATGTTTGTTTGACGGCGAGGTCAGACTCTTTAAATCCCCATCAGAGATGATGTTTGTATGACGGCGATGTCGAGTGTCTCTAAGAGGATGTTTGTTTCCGACGGCGATGTCAGATTCAGTTTTCCATCGGCGATGCGGGGTATTCTGTCAGATGTGTTTCTCCAGCGGCGATGTTGGGTGTTGTGGTTGTCGGAAGGCAATGTCAGAAGAATTTAATGTGGGTAACTGAGGGTGACGTCAGATCGATATTTCTCCAGCTAGTTGCCGTGCGGCTAGTGTTGCAGTATTCAGAGATTTGTTCCCCGCAGAGTACCGTGTGCTCGCGCAGTTGGCAAATTTTCGGGTTTACCGGTATTCAACCGTCTCGCACCTTGATTGGTTGAGAGCCGTTCGCTTCTCACCCAGTCAGGTTCAAGCCGTTTGAATAGGGGCAGCTGTTGCACCCCAAAATTTGACCAACAATTATTTATTCATTGAGTGTTTGAAAATGGATACCTTCATCAGAAAGTTCAAGAGATCCTCAGAGGAAGTGGATTGAAACCAGGGTTGTGTGCTTCATAGCTTGAGAGTTGTGGGTGCTCCTCAGATGATTCTGAGACTTTGAGAATGAACTTGATGTTTTGAGAAAGTGTATGAGAGGTCTTGAAAGCCATCATGAAGCCCAGGGAGGTCATTATGCAAGAATTCAGAAGATTCAACCGTGAATGGTAGAATTAGGGTTTTGACTGGGTCAACCCTAGGATAACTGAAAATTTGGAGAAGGTTGAGACCTAATACAAGGGCCATGAGACCATGGAATGATGCATAGAGATGTTGTAAAGATGATTCCTAGACCAACTCATCATGATTGAGGAGTTTGAGAAGTTTCAAGTCAGGGTTTCCAAGGATTGTCAGTGGAAAAACCCTAATTTGATCCCTATCTTACAGGCAGTTTTAGCTCTAGATGTGATTGATATCTCATCTTCCCCACAACATGAATGTTGTAGAGCTTGTTCTTAGCTTTAATTTGAGTGGTGGAAGTCCTTGATAGGAGTTACAGAGCTCAAGTTATGGTTTTGACAAATTACAGGTTAGCAGAAGTATGTGAATCTGGGTCCTTGAAAGTCACCCAACTTGCAGACAACTTTTGCCCTAGTAGGATGATTCCTATGATCTCTTGGTCAACATGAGTGTTGAAGGGCATCTCCTTAGCTTTAATTTGAGTGGTAGAAGTCCTTGATAGGATTTGTGGAACTCAACTTATGGTTTGAACAAGACAGGGGTATTTTGGTCATTTGTCAGTTATAGGTCATTTTTAAGCAAATGCCATATCTCCTATTTCCAAGCCTCAAATGGAAAAACTTAAAACATGAAAGTTGTTCAAAATGTGATTTTAAGTCTAGAAAGAAGGTCATGAAAGTTTGGAAAAGCTTAGAGCATGGATTTTTAAAAGTGGTTCAAATGGCTTGTAAATGGCTTATAAGTTGAAAAAGTTGGAATTGGAAATTGGTTTGGAAGATCTAGGAATCCAAAATAGGTCATCCAATATATCATTTTGATTGGAAACATCATTTTAAAAACAATGGTTTAGCCACATTTTTGAGTTTAGGCTTAAAAATTGGAGTTGCTTTGTAAATTTGTTACTTGCACTTTAAGGCATCAAAAGGAAAGATGGGAAAATGCTACATAAGGACTTGTAAGGCTTTGTTTTCATTTTACCATATCATTTGGGGAGAAATTAAGTGAGATTACATGATGTATCATGAGATTGCATGGGATTCACTCAAGATGACAAATTCAAATTATCATTGCATGAGAAGTTCTAGAAGCTTCATGGAAGGTTCTCCAAAGTTCTAGACATTTCTATTCTCATCTATATAAGCCCTAGAGTGACTCCATGCATTGGTTAGAGATTTTCAAGCTTGCATACTACACTTTGATTCCTTCACTCCAAAATTGCATTTTCATTCCAAACTCCATTAAAACTCCATCAATCACTACAATTCTGATCATCATCATCATCCATAATCAACATTGAGCATTTGGCAAGAAAGATCAAGGAGAATTCGTGGCTAGATCATGAAATCACAAGTTTCACTCCAACTTGCATGAAGGGTTGGATAGGTTTATTCAAGAAGTGTAATCAAGAACCACTGCAAACAGAAGCACATAGGCCCATTGAAGATCACTTGTAGCAAGTACCAAGGCTTGGATTGGAGAAGAAACACCATAGCCATCATCACTTGCAAGGTATGCGTTTTCTCTTGAAACTCATTATTTATGCATAGTTAAGGTTTGTTGTTAGGGTAAACATGATAGAGACCAATTAGGGATGAATCGTGATGAGTATGAGATCATTCCATGGAAGTTTGTTGTATGGCCGTTTCTGTTTAGGGAGCAAGAACTCATGCCTTAGTGTACTATAATCTTAGTTCTTTAGCTTAGTGTAATCCTCATAAGATGTAGATCATTCTAGGTTAATATGAGCCCATTCCATTTCCATGCATATCCATGTGAAACAAATGGTACCAGACCTTGCGCGCTTTGTAACTCTTTGTGGAGTGAGTCTTAATGAATTCTATGGACATGGCTGTGTAGAGGGCGGTGAGAGGATCAATTTTGTTTTTTGGATCGAGTTAAATGGTGGAGAGATGAGAGAGCTAGATGGGATGGAAGATTCGCGTGTGGAGATGTTTTCATGAAACCCTAGCTGAGCCAAGGTAGAAGACGTAATCCCCACCTTTGATTCGGTTGGAAATCTTGACTAATTCAACCCATCCAACGGTCCAAATTGAATAACGAATGGGAGGGAAAAATTCAGCCAAAACGCCGTCGTTTTGTTAAATGAGGGGCGCCTGGGCTTATCCCATGTTCTATTCGCACCCCACCAAATTCTGGCCCATGAATGACCAACTAGCGTGCATTTCTATTTGCACCCCTCTCTCTTATCTTTTTATTTTCTTCTTTTTAATTTCTCTCCATATTTCATGCATTTTAGAAAATTCATAATAAAATGAAAATTCAATATTTTTGAATGATTCTTTTTGCATTATTTTCTTTAGGATGTCTAGAAAATTATAAAAAATAAAAATGGCATTTTATTTTTTATTAGATATTTTTTCCACATTTTCCAAATAAATGGTTAGTTTAGGTGTTACATCTGGTACATCATTTTGTTTAATTTTGTTCATGCATTTGTTGATTGATTTTTGGCTCATTCTTTTTTGTGTAATTAGATATTGAATCATAGTATTCCCTGGATTTATTACTAGATTTTTAGATTAGATTTTGATTAGTTTAATTAGGTTAGCCTTAGGGTGCTTAATTAGGGTTTAGGTTGTGCATAGGTGAGGAAATTCATTTTCTTTAAATAGTTTTGTCTTGATTTTGGGCAGAGGCCCATGTGGATGTTATGGGTAGATGTTGTAGACCCTTGTGAATAATTGATAGATTTTTCCCCCTTGGTTTAGTATTTTTAGGTATTTTCTGAAGTTGCCTGATAATTTTGTCTGTGCTGTGGTTATCTGTTCATCTCTGGGGGTTGTTTTTGGGGAATTCGTTGTGGGGCTTGTGTTGTCTTGAAGACCTTGTTGGAGAGCATGATGAAGAGAAGATTGTAGATCAAGGCTCAGAGGCCCAGAGCTTGGCTTGTTCCCTATCTGTGAGGTTTGAGATCCTGAAGTTTGGAGGAAGTTCATGGTACTTTCCTGAGGAAGGCACTATGAATGACTTTCATTCTTTCTTCTCACCTCTTTCTTAAGTATCCAATGATGTTGGAGCCAACTTGTGAGTTTAATTTCTCCCGAGGAGGAATGTAAACTGATCACCTGTTGTTGAGCCACATGGGATACAATTCCTAAGTGGAAGCCTCCTAGTACTTTCCTGAGGAAGGTCCTATGGGTCTATTCACTTAGTTCCATTAGTTTATCTAGGATTTCTCAAGTATCCAATGATGTTGGAGCCAACTTGTGAGTTTAATTTCTCCTGAGGAGGAATGTAAACTGATCACCTGTTGTTGAGCCACATGGGATACAACTCCTAAGTGGAAGCCTCCTAGTACTTTCCTGAGGAAGGTCGTATGGGTCTATTCACTTAGTTCCACTAGTTCAGATAGGATTTCCTAAATATCCAGTGATGTTGGAGCCTGCTTGTGAGTTTAATTTCTCCTGAGGAGGAATGTAAACTGATCACAGTGGTTGAGCCACATAGGATATGACTCCTGAGTATACACCTCCTAGTGCTTTCCTGAGGAAGACACTATGAGTCTGCTTACTTAGCTCCCTTTCTTTGGTAAGCTTGTTCTGAAGCTTGAAGACTGGGATTGATTTCCTTTGGTTAGGTTTTGCTTTAGGGCTTTGCTTAGATTTGATCAGGATTCTGTGTTAGGGTTAGGATTGGAGAGTAGATTCTTTCTTTCTCAAGTATGGTTTGTTTTCCTGATGGCACTTCATTTCTTTTATCTGGTTATTGCTTGATAGCATGTGGGTTATTTTTCAGTATGATTACTGTTATTTCATGACTGGCTTGAGGTCGAGATGAGCTTGTGGAGGCTGAAGCCCCACACACATTTCCTCCCTCACTTGCATTGCATGCATTTTACTGTTAAAGCTGATGCTTTTGTCTGTTTTGGTGTATCATTGACATGATCCCTTAGGACTCTCATTTCCTCCGATGAGGATTTGATGATAGACTTTTAGGTTGAAACCTATGCATGACAACATCTAGGAGTTCCCTGTTCAAACCTCAACCATAGGATGAATCCATGGCATGATAACAGGAGGACTTGATAGTCTCCCTCCTAGTTGGGCCTGTTCTCTTCTCATCTCGAAGCAGTTTAAGATACAGTAATCATGAATGATTTCTTTCGTACGTTACGAGCCTTAAGCTATCTGAGATTGAATGTTTAGTACGGTACCCTTTGGGTGACATGCGACGCATTCACTCTCAGGTCATAGTCTCTAGTGCGGTCGAGATCGCAAACATAATAAAAACACTTCTTTTAGGAGATAACCCGTAGTTTCCCGAACTACGTGAGCTCTGATCTCTCATACCTGTTGAGAGTACGTAGGCATAGGATGCGATATCCTAGCGAGCAACCTTTCCCCCGTAATCCTTCGTAGGCCGAACTACGTTGACTCTGATTTCTCGTTCCAGACGGGAATACGTAGGCATAAAGTGCGACGCTTTGCCGAGTCATTTTTCTTTTCTTTTTCAGCCAGCCTTGATAGGTAGATAGATTACAACCAACCCGTCCAAGTAAACAAACAAGCGAGGATCCCGTCGAGTACGACGGACGTGAGGGGTGCTAATACCTTCCCCTTGCGTAACCGACTCCCGAACCCAGACAATGGTTGCGATGACCTTGTCTTACCCTTTTTCGTCAGGTTTTTCCGATCGTTTCCTTTCCCGCTCTGAGGGATAAATAACGAAAGGTGGCGACTCTTCTGTTGTGCCGGCACCTTATTTTCGCGCAAGCGACAGGTACATATCTAGGGTCCCTTAGAAATTAATCTAGGATTTTATGATGAATATTTCCATTTTATTTGATTTTTATTTGATTGATATTGGTGTGTTCCCTCTTGGGATGTTGTGTTGTTTGATGGGTTTTGGGCCTTTTCTTTGGGTGTTGGGGCTTGTGCTTGGCTTGTGGAGCTAGTGAAGACTTTGAGGATGATTGAAGACAAATAATGATGCTTGGATCTTAAGTTGCTTGTGCTTGAAGATTGCCTTTGAAGACCTAGAAGATAGGAGATGTAGGAAGAGCTCTAGAAGTAGACTGATTTCCTCTGTCAAACATAGAGAACCTCTTGTGCCTCTATTCCATCCTATGACACAAGGTTTCCTAAAAGAAGTTCCATCTCTCCTTAGGAGGGATGTAGAGCATGCTTTGATTAGGTAGAACCTTGAGGATACCTCCCTTGCTATGATAAGATCTTGGTGATTTCCCTGGGTTATCATTAAGCATCTTAACATTCCAACCTCATCTGTTAGTTAATTCTCTCCTGTGAGTGTCTGCATTGAATTTGAAGACCTATTGAAGATAAGAAGTTCATTAATGATTGGAGAAGATGAAGCTTGTGCCTGTCAAAGCTGGGTATTTGTTAGGGTTTTGCTGCTGTTTAAAGCTGCCCACTCATTGGGACTCAGTGCTTGCTAAAGCTGATGATCATTAGAGATAAGAGCTTACCTGAAGGTTGATTATCATTGAAAAGTGAAGATAGGATTTTGCTTGGAGTTGTTACTGTCAACCTTGTTGCTGTCTATCAACTGTAGCTGCCAGAGCTGGTGCTGTTTGAACTGTTTGCTGTAGAAGCTGGTGTTGCAGTCAGAGCTGGTGTTGGATTTTTCTTTGTTGTATTGTTTGTTGATTTTCCCTTAGGTTTGAGGTGAAGCTATTTCACTTTGCCTATTGTTTACTGCTGCATCTCATGCATTTTACTGCTTTACTGTATATTCTGTTTCTTTTCCGTTTATCCCCTAGGATCTCTGATTTCCTCTGTGAAGGAGGGAATTATGACAGACATTAGGTGTTAATCCATGCATGATAACATTAGGGTAGTTTTGATTCCCATTTCTAACCCTAGGTTTTTTAGACTTCTTTCTCTTCTATCTCAGAACAACTCAAAACACAGTAATAAGGATAATCGATGTCGTACGCTACGAGCCTTAAGCTATTTGAGAAAGGTTGCTGGAGGGTCACTCTTCAGTAACCCGATTGCTTAGTGTGTCACCCTTAGGGTGACATACGACGTAGTCACCCTCAAATCATAGTCTCCAGTGTATCAGAGATTGCAAACATCATGAAAAACAGTTCTTGCGTAAAAGACTGCAAACAAACATCAAAATGTCATTTTTGTCCGCTTGGACTCTTAATCAGGAAAAACCCTTTCATAAGGAGATAAAAACATTCAGACAAGCTTGTGTCTTCCGTAGCCCGAACTACGTTTGCTCTGATCTTTCATGCTGTATGAAAGTACGTAGGCATAGGATGTCGTATCCTAGCGAGCAACCTTCCCCTCCTTTCCCGTAGGTAGGCGAACTACGTTGACTCTGATTTCTCGTTCCAGACGGGAATACGTAGGCATAAAGTGCGATACTTTGCCGAGTCATTTTATTTTCTTTTAACCCTCAAACCTTTAGCGTAGATAGAATAACAATCCATACTAGAAAACAAGCGTGGATCCCGTCGAGTACGACAGACGTGAGGGGTGCTAATACCTTCCCCTTGTGTAACCGACTCCCGAATCCAGGATTTGGTTGCGATGACCATTCCGTTCCCGTCTTTACGTGAGGTTTACTTCGAGCGTTTCCTTTCCCTTCTTTGGGATAAATAACGCACGGTGGCTACTCTTCTGTTCAGCCGGCGCCGATTTTCGCAGTAGCGACAATGGTTAACTCAGGCTGGGCTTCATTTGATCTTCCAAGGAAGTTGTTGATGGTAGTGGGAGTGAAGATGACACCATTTCCTCTAACATAGACTTTCCCAAACTCAGTGGATTTTCTATTCGCACATTCTTCTGATAAATTTACTATGAATTCTTTAACCAGAATTTCATAGCATTAGGAGAACTGAGTTACAATTTTCATCAAACTAGCATCACAGATGAGGGCCATGATCTCCTTATTTTCAAGAGCATTTTGTACGAGCTCTCTCTCCAGGACCAACCTCTTTTGATATACATATTTCCATCTGGTAGGACACGATGGATAGTGAAAAGAGATGTTGTCAATTGGCACTTTAGGGACATTTGCAGCCAGTTTGCTGGTAGAAGGTTTCTTCTTAGATTGGATGTCAGTGACATCAACAGCAACATCAGACTCTGTCTCTGGTTCTGAGCTAGCTTCATCCTTCCTCTTCTTTGTGGCTACTTTGCTCCAACCTTTGGAGGGTCCAACCTGAGTTTTTTTAGTTCCAGCCTTCTTTGAGAAAGTGTTCTGCTCTACAGCCTTCTCAACCACCTTCTTCTTTGGTGCACTTTGATTAGCAGCATTCGGAGAACTTTGATCAATAACTTGATCAGCAACCTTCTTCCCCTTCCTATTCATAAGCCTTTTGGCTATGCTAGGATTTATCTTTGCTATCAAGTCATTGTCAGAATATGCATCTAGGTTTCTTCACCAATAATCCTTCTGGTGTCATCATGCGTAATGGAGCTATTTCAAGAACCTCATTAGGGTTTGAGTCAGCGTCGCTAGTGTTCATTCTTGAGGTTGGTTTAGAATGTTACGACATAGTTAAGGACTTTCATTGAGAGAGGAAGACTTTTCTGTGCTTGTTTGAAACGGTATGGCAGCTGAATAGTTTATGATGGCACCAATAGTGGAGGGAATGTATCGTATATGAGGTAATGGGGTACGATTGCCCAATAGGAGGGAACTTACCTTTTTGATTAATCATTAAATTATTTAATTTCAAAATGTAATTCCCTATTACTTTTAATTGCTATAACTCATCAGTGCCAAAGGACCTCAATTTTCGTAGAGAATTTTTAAATTGATGATCCTTGACATTTCTTGCAACCATGTCAACACTTTTTAAGTCAACATCCCAAAGATCTACACAAGCCTTTTTACATTGACACCTGTTATCCCTGAGCATGGCTCTCTTGAACTCAACGAAGCTTATAGAGATGGGACTCTTGATGTCACAGAACAAGGTCATGACATCATGAGTGAGATTTCTTTCTTTATGCAGGCCATCTTTCATGGACTCCATCATATTCCAATATAGCAGGTCCAGATTTCCTTGAGGTACCTTCTTTGGATATGCTACCTTGGCTTGCCTGTCATCCTTCCATTTACCATATCATGTTCTTCTTTCTATATGAACCTTTGGAATTCCCCTTCCTGATTCTTTGACTATGGTTTTCCTCATCCTTTGAGAATGTTTGCTTTTATCCTCCCATATTTGATCCTTCTTTTCTTCTTTGATCAAACCAACTATGTTACTTCTGGGTTCCCATAAGTAACAATTACTCTAAGATCTAGATCCCCTCATTACTTCCTTACTTTCTTCATCGATGACCATACACTTATCCTTTGAAAAGTAGACTTTTAAACCTTGATCACATAGTTGACTTATGCTTATTAGGTTAACAGTCAGCCCTTTAACCAGCAAGATATCCCTCAATTTTGGGGCTTTAGGACTGTCAAGTTGTCCAACACCTGTGATTTTTCTTCTAGCTCCATCCCCAAAGGTTACATGACTAGATGAATGAGGTTTGAGTTTTATCAAGTGATCCTCAATTCCAGTCATATGTCTGGAGCAGCCACTGTCAAAGTACCAATCCTCTTTGGTTGGCATTCTTAGGGAAGTGTGAGCTTCTAGTGCAACAGTCTTAGCAACCCATTGTCTTTGCTTATTAGGAACCTCCTTCTTGGGTTTGGCATGATGCTGCCTCTTGACACGAGTACCCTGTTTGGTTTTTCTTTGGCTAGGGAATCCATGCAGCCAGAAGCACACAGCTTTAATATGTCCAAGTTTTCCACAGTGGTAGCACATGTACCCTTGGAATTGTCTCTTGACTTGGTTCCAGTTTCCGTGTGGTGGATGTTGTGACATTGGTTGTGACATCCTCTTTAACTTCTGAATCTCGGGTTGTAATCTCTTGAGTTTCAGAACAAGATTTTGTCTATCAACAAATCCCAGTCCAGACCTATTTCCTGACTTCTGACGACTCTGCAGAATCTCTTATAGGGTGTCAGTTCCAGGATTAAGCATCCTTATGGATTTTGACATTTGATCCATTTTGGACTCTAACTCATTGACCTCATTCTTGAGTGATTTAATAGTGACTAGATGCTTCCTCTTTTCACATTCTAACTCCTTGATGAGTTTCTTCTGATGCTCTCCTTGCTGATACAGTTCAGTACTTCTAATTTGAAGCTTTTGATGTGAGGCTGCAAGTTCCTTAAAGGTTAACTCTTCTTTACTTGAATCACCATCAGATATACACACACTATTAAGGGCAGTGACATGCTTGACAGATTCCTCTTCTGATCTACTGTCAGAATCTCCATTAGACCAAGTTACTGTTAAGCCTTTTTCCTTCTTTTTGAGATATGTGGGACATTTCTTTCTACTGTGTCCATATCCCTCACACTCATGACATTGAACTCCTCTGCCTTGGCTGACTTTATCTTCAGATTTCTCTTTACCAGTAGGCATGCTTTTGGTATAAGGTTTAGACTTAGCATCTATCTTTTTGACCAGTTTGTTAAACTGTCTTCCAAGCAGGGCTATTGCTTCTGACAGACTCTCCTTGTTTTCACCATCTTCATCACTTGCAGTGTTTGAAACAGGAGCTATGCTTTTGTTCTTTTTCTCTACAGCCTGATCACGCATGTCCATCTCAAATGTTTGGAGAGAACCTATAAGTTCATCTACTTTCATGTTGCATATGTCTTGGGCTTCTTCAATAGCTGTTACTTTCATGGCAAACCTTTTAGGTAAGGACCTGAGAATCTTCCTTACAAGCTTTTCTTCAGCCATCTTTTCTCCCAAGGCTCCTGAGGTGTTTGCAAGTTCAAGAACATTCATGTAAAACTCATGAATGGTATCCTCCTCTTTCATCTTTAGACTTTAAAACTTGGTTGTCAACATTTGAAGTCTTGACATCTTGACTTTAGAGGTTCCCTCATGGGTTGTTTTGAGAGTATCCCACACTTCTTTAGCCAGCTCACAATGATGCACCAGTCTGTAGATATTCTTGTCTATACCATTGAATAATGCATTCAAGGCTTTAGAATTCCCAAGAGCCAGGGCTTTTTGCTGTTTGGTCCATTCCTCTTCAGGTATAAGCACAGATACTCAATCCTTGTCAGTCTTCACAGGATGTTCCCAGCCAGAGTTTGCAGCTCTCCATGCCTTACTATCTAAAGACTTTAACAAGGCAATCATCCTAGGTTTCCAATAGTCATAATTAGCACCATCCAGAATTGGAGGTCTATTAGTGAATCCTATATCTTTATCCATAGTACCAGAATTTATTTCCCTAGACCTCACCCAGAATAAACAGGCAGGTTGCCTGCTCTAATGCTAATTGAAATTCTGGCAAGCACACGATGGATGTTATTACCAAAGTTATAACATCCACTGTGACATTGACTACTGTACTAACTAATTAAACTATAAGTAAAAGCAGTAAATAACACAGCAATTGTTCACCCAGTTCAGTGTCAACAACACCTACATCTGGGGGCTACCAAGCCAGGGAGGAAATTCACTATCAGCGGTATTAATTTAGAGTCAAACACACCAGTTTTCACTCTTCACTTAAGACCTACCCAATGACACTTCAACCTAGAGACACTCTAGACCTGAGTATACCCACTCACTCCCCCTCAATCACCTTAGTGATATACAATTCACAATTACAAAATAAATATGATGAAACACTTCATACACACCTTGATCTTGCTTCACAGCTTTGATCAAGGGACACACACACTCTTGCTTAACAGCTTTGAGTGAGACACAACTTAGAATCTACCTCACTAATGCAGCATACAGTTGTTTAGTGAACAAGTATTCTTAAGACACAATTCACACGTGAAGACTAGCCTTCTTCACTCACAAGAACTCTTTAATATGCACTCTATATTCTTCTATTAAGAGATGCTCTTCTATGATTGCTCCTTCTGTTATTTATAGCAGCAGTCAGTACTTGCGCCTGGGTGCATAAATTAGGTTTAATCATAACAAAACCTTTCTTCAATAATCTGCACGCTTGCCATTTATTTCAGGAGCATTCTTTTCGCTTTAGGGCTTCTAAAATGTCTCTTGTCTTTCAGCTTGAGCTTCTAATAAGTTTCCTGATTTCTAGCTACCAGAAAAACTAATCTGCTCGCTGGATGTCATACGATCAGAGTCATGACATTTTGTATGACATTCAACTTAACTAACATTTAACTAAGTTAACTTACCCTGCACAGTCCACATTATGTATGTACTACCATTAGTTATGACATACATACATACTCTAATGTTTTGCCATAAAATGCAGCCAATCAAAAACACTTACAGAAAGGAAAGTCACAGTGAAAAGCAGAACAAGACGAATCTCAATGAAGTCCTCCCTCTCAAACACAGACAAAGACCAGTGCATTGTCCCATTTAAATTACCCAGCCTTCATGAAAAATCCGTGTTCCAGTTCGCACTACTTATTCTCCTTTTCAATTCTATCTCGTATCCTTCTTCTTCTGTTTTGTTTACTTGGTTCATATTTAGCTGGGTTTGGGTTTGTGAAGTCATGTTAGATATGGGTTACAATTTCGGTGGGGGTGATGTTGTGGTTCGAAGGAGGTTTGGAGGTTATGCGTTAAGTGTTGTTGTTTGAATGGGGTGATTTGGAGTTTTGTGTTGAAAACAATACGGAGGGAAACGTGTTTCATTTGATTCACTGCTGAAGGTGTTTAGAAGAGGTTGAAATGGGTTTGCGAGTTGGTTTGGTTTGTTAATGGAGTTGAGGGAAGAACAAAAATGGGTTTGAGGGGTATCGTTGGTTTTTTCTGGGCGGTTTGTTTGATGTTTTGGAGTTCACGGCTGTGAGACGGCGAGCCTTGTCGCACGGTTAGTGTTGTCCGGTTGATGGTTCTGTTGAGGATGAGATGGAATGGCAGTTTGAATTGCACGGATTTTTCTGGAAAGAAGTTGAGGGCGGTGAGGATTGAAGATTGTTGTTGGAGAAGATGAGGATGGTGTAGGTGTTAGCTGTGAAGATGAGGAAAGATGATGAAGGAATAGGAGTTTGTTGTTCAATGTTTGATGAAGGCATTTGTAGGTAGGAGGAGATGTTGCTGTGAAGATTTCTGGGTTGTGTGAGGTTGTTACAGGTTGAGGAAATCTAGAAAATCAAATTTATGGTGATGTGAAGAAGGTGAGTAGAGAGCGAGGAAGTACAGGTGGCTAGGGTTGAGAGGTTTTCGGAGGTGTCCCCTGTAGAAGATGATGAACAAGACTATATAATCCTGAAAGACGACACGTGGCAATGCTCTGTTGATTTAATTGTGATTAACTGACTTAATGAAATTCTGGTTTTGCTGATTAAAATATGCTGATGATTAAATGATAAAATGATGACTCAATTACACCTAATTAAAATGAAAATAATAATTAAAACTAATAAAATCAACTCCTAATAAAGAATATTAAATCTAATTAATTAAATCTTAATCTAAACTAAAAAAACTAATAACTATCTCTAAAACCAATTAAAATTCTATTTTCTATTAAAACAAAAATAATAAAACCCTATATTAAATCCTATTTAAAACTAAGTCTAATTAAATTAAAATACAATCTATTTAATAATTCTAAATAAAACTCTATGCCAAAAATTAATAAAATAAAATCTAGAAAACTATTAATAAAAAATAAAAATAAAGCAGTAAATAAAATGCGAGAATGCAGCGAAATAAACGGTAAAAGGGCGGCTACTAAAATGCCACCGAAAATATCAGCGCAGGCCGGACAAACAGAATGAGAATAAACTCCACTCGGTTCCAAAATAAATCTCCTTATCAAACTGGTTTGAATCGCCTGAAACGCGAGTAAAGCGGTTGTAATCCTGATAATTCGTTCCGACTAACAAAATGCATAGTATGCGATAAATGATATGTAGATGCAAATGAAATGCGAAACAAAAGCCAGGTTACTGGAAAAGGTTGGTCAAATTTTGGGGTACAACAGATGTGATATTTGAAAAAGTGTCATGACATATTGGTTTATGTTGGCTCAAATTAGGTAAAGAGTGGCATGACCATTATATGATGATGATATGGTGTCAAAAATTCAAGAACAACTTCATTTGGTGGCTTGTAATGGAAGAAAACCATACTAGGTCCAAAAACTCAAGTTTCCATGCTCATTATAGTTCAATGATCTCATAATTCATCAAATGCCATGGATATTGAGATCAAGATGTGTCGCTACTCGAAAAATACGCGCAACGACGGGGAAGGCGAAAAGAAAAAGGACAAAAGAGTCGCCACCGAATTTTATTTATCCCATGAGGGGAAAGGAAAATATCGAGAAAACCTCAAGAAAAAAACGGATAAGATGGTCTCGCAACCAAGAACAGGTTCGGAAGCCGGTTATGCGAAGGGAAGGTATTAGCACCCCTCGCATCCATCGTACTCGATGGGAACCATTTGTTTGTCGTGTGTGATTTATTTGCTTAAAAATTATGCTATGAAAGAGTGTTCCAAAGGATAGAGGGAAAGGTTAGAAATTGAGAAAAGAGAGATAACAGGGGAAGGAAGAGAAAGAACGGACTCGGTAGGACTTCGCGGTCCTAGGCCTACGTATTCTCGATGGACATGAGAAAATCAGAGTCGACGTAGTTCGGGGAACTACAGATATAGGGGGAATGTGCTCGACAAGGATTGTGGCCCTTGTGCCTACGTATCTTTACTTGAACGAAGTAAAGAATCAGAGCAGCCGTAGTTCGGCCTACGATTTGTTGATGTTTTTATGGATGATGCTATCGTACGCATTCTAGAAGTTAGGTGTATTGCTGCTCGCTCGTTGGAGACTTAGGCATTACCTGTTTGCGGTAGAACGGGCGTATCATATCCTTTTCGAAAGATAAGTTTTCGCCATGTGAGGCAAGATGTCACATTTGATTTGTTGAATTATTTTTTAGGGGCGAGATAGGTCCTCGGATAGTAACCCCTACGGGTAGTACCCAATTCTTTATCTCAAAGTTTTTGTTATGAAAGGGTGTGGCGAACATAGCGTCTTCGTATTGAAAGACGAGTATCAAAACCACACACACTACAGTGAGCATCTCGACACTCGGAGAGGAAGAAGTTTGCACTTAATCCTCTCTCTTTAGTTCAATACAAAGAGAACTTCATTCTCTTATTAAAGTGTTTTTGGTTTTGAATGGTAAGTGCTTTTGCGACAGAGAACCCTACGGTAAACGTCAGCACTCGGGATAGGAGAAGGCTTACCCCTAACCACTCCACGACCATTCAAGTTTTTGTTACGAAAAGAGTTTAAAAATGCGCTCGGTACGGGACCGAGGTTTTTAGGTGACAAAGGTTGCGGAAAGAAGTTGTAGAGGGAGATAGGTGGCGGATAAAGTCACGTCTTCGTATTGAAAGACGAGTATCGAGACCACCCACACTACAGTGAATATCCTAACACTCGGAGAGGAAGAAGTCTACATTCAATCCTCTCTCTTTAGTTCAATACAAAGAGAATCGATTTATTTATTGTAAGTGTTTTGAAAATGCACTCGGTACGGGGCCGAGGTTTTTTAGGAGAAAAAGGTGTGAATGAAAACATCTTCGTATTGAAAGACGAGTGTCAAAAGCACCCACACTACAGTGAGCATCTCAACACTCGGAGAGGAAGAAGTCTACACTCAATCCCCTCTCTTTAGTTCAATACAAAGTGAACTTTATCCTTTTGTTAAATATGGTGAGTTGGTTTAACCATTATTTGAGAAAATCCGCTTGACTTTGGGTCAAGGGTTTTAGTTGCTTAAAAAGATTTGAGGTGAAGCGAGCAAGGTCAATGGCGATGCACAAGGCAATCGGCTTACAAGGTCAAAAATGGCTCGATGAGAATCGAGAGTTTGTTTTCTTGAAAATAGTTTTTAGAACCAAAGGTCAAAAATGACCAACAATAAACATGCACAAGAACCAAACAATCACAACGGGTTAACCGGCTCCAAAAAAAAAACTGCCATCAAGGAGTTCGCCGTGCGAACTCCTTGAGAAAATTTTTTTTGAGGTAAAAAGTCGAAAAAACGTGAAAAACGGGGGTCTGACACGGGTGGCCGTGTTGTGTGACACGGCCCGTGTCACAGGGTACCTACAATGTGAATTTTTTTAGGGTATGACAGAGGTGCAACACGGGTGGCCGTGTTGTGTGACACGGCCCGTGTTATGGGGTCTGGGAAAAAAATGTTTTTAGGCTAAACAGAGGTGCAACACGGGTGGCCGTGTTGTGTGACACGGCCCGTGTTGTGAGGCCTGGGGTTTTTGGACATTGAAACCTCAAACAGAGGTGCAACACGGGTGACCGTGTTGTTTGACACGGCCCTTGTTGTGAGGCCTGGGGTTTTTGGACGTTGAAAAAAGCCAACAGAAGTGTGACACGGGCACCCGTGTCGTGTGACACGGCCCGTGTCAGGCATCCAGGTGAAAAAACCTAATTTTTCTATGTTCTTCTTTCGTTTTTTATGGTTTCTTAAAAATGGTTTCTTGGTCCCTATTACGACCTTTCATGATATATACAGTACAACAACACACAAGAGAATAAATGAAATGAATATAAAAGCAAAAAGTAAAGGGAGAAAGGTTTGAAGAAATGGATACCCAAGAGCTTTCTATTCTTCTTGCAAGTCCTCCTTGGTTTTTGTTGAATATGCTTCACCACTCCTCACCTTTTGTTGTGAAGGTTTTGATTCTCAATGATCCTCTTGGTTCTATCTCACTCTCTTCTTTTTCTGGTTTGCAAAGTCTTCTATCTTTTTGGGTTTTAGGGTTTTGTTTGCTCTCTCTATTTTCTGTTTTTTGCAAAAAAAATTTTGTTGAAATGAATGTCTAGTGAATGTGTTATGAATCCAATCCTTTTGTTGACAGCCCTCCTTCCCTTCTCATCTCACTTTTCTGTCACCTTTTTCTACTGTACCAAAGCAATAGCTCTTGCACAAGCTTCAACTTTCAGAATTTCCATTCTTGGCAACAATTATGGCCACTTTCTTGGTGCAGCCCTGCTTTTTCCACTTTTAGTATGCTGCTTTTGCTGTATTTCTTCTGCAGCACTCTATATTGCCTTCCAACCTTGTACCCATTGGTTGGTTATGCTTGGACATATTCATGTAGCTAACACCACTACCTTTTGGACAGAATTTTCAAATTCTGATTTATTGATGTGTAAATGTATCAACATAAGCTTATAGCCTTGGTTTTGTGACATAAAATGATTTTGTAATATGATACACATTGCCACTTCTTGCATGGGGCTGTTTTTGACCATATTCAAATTGCTCATGGTTGAACATGCATGGTATTGATCTTGAAATATTCCAACATTGAATTAGCTCTTAAATATTTTCCTTGCATGTTTGTAAGCACAAAGAGGGTCATATGGACTTGATGGAGCATGGGGGATACCATGGCATGAAGTTATTTAGAAGCTTGAATTAAGACTAGAAATAGCTTAATTTCCTAAGCATTACCAAGAGTTTGAATTTTGTAACAAATGTGACATTCTTGCAAATGTCATGAAATTTCTCTTTGTAATATTCTTGAATCTAGCCTCAAATTCATGGACCTTGATTTTGAAATGATGGGCCTCTCTTATGTCATTGAATTTGAAAGAAATGAAGAAATGAGTCAAGCCTTGAAAGAGGGCAAATTTTGGGGTGCAACAAGATGAAGTTAAGGTCATGAGACACAACTTTCATGTGGCAAGAAATTGGATTAGAGGTCTTGAAGTGGATGAAATTGGTCCTTGAAGTGAATGACCTAAAACTAGGTTTCCAAAATTACCCTTGACTTGTGAAGATCATAACTAGAGATTCACACATGAGAATGATGAGTTCTATCATTTTTTGGAAAGCTAAGACAATGAGGAACAACTCTCATGTTTGATAAAAAATGAGGAAGAGCTTGGTTCCATGTGAAAAATGCCTTGGAAGTGAGTTAACTTTGAATGCCTCTAAAATTTCTTCATTTTGTGACACCAACTTATAGCAATCATAACTTGAGATGTATGAATCCAATGGATGAGTTCTTGTACTTAAAAGAAAGCTTAAATGATGAGAAACAAGTCTCATGTTTGATAGAAAATGAGACAAGACTTGTATCATAGTGAAATTTATCCTTGAAGTTAGGTACCAAAAGAGGGGATTTTACACCTAGAATCATCTGAAACCCTAATTTAGTAACCTCTTGAACTCTTGAATCTCTTTGATCTAGCTTCACCATGACATTTGAGATGATCTAGGAAGACTTATCATGGCTTCCAATATCAAGACCCAAGCCTTAAACGCCTACAAACCCAAAGTTAACTTTTTGTTGACTAGATGAAACCCTAACCTCTTATCCACTGACTAAGGCTCTTGCCCATGATTTGTGTGGTCATACCAACTCCATAGAGGACCCTCAGGGTGTACACTGAGCTCTTGAACCATGTATCATTCAAAGAGAATACCTCATGTGCTTCTACTCATCCTCAAGATAGGAAATGATACCCACACACAAACTCTCTCCTCTCAAGGAGCTTTGAGACCCATCTCTGATGATGATGAACTCTTGATGACCTGAAAATGTACCATTGCTTGATCTTGAACATGAAATTTCTCTCTTAAATGGCATATACAACCTTTTGATCCCTTGTCTAGAACCAATGCTATGCACAAATGCAAATGCTAAATGCTATGAAACATAAGCCAAGATAGGAGAAAAGGTTGGGAAACTTTTGGGGTGCAACACCTGGCTCTAGGCACCATAGCCTATAAGCTTTGACTCCTTCAGGGTATCCCATGAACATGCATTTCAGAGCTCTAGGTTTGACCTTGTCTTGCCTAATATGAGCATAAGCCACACAACCAAATACTCTCAGTCTGTCGATACTAGGTGGATGTCCCGACCAAGCTTCTTCAGGTGTCTTCATTCCCAAGGCAGTCGAGGGATATCTATTTATCAGGTAAGATGCTATCAAAAATGCTTCCGCCCAAAACACCTTCTTCAATCTAGCACTATCCAACATGCATCTAACCCTTTCAAGGATTTTTCGATTGAATCTCTCAGTTAAGCCATTTTGTTGAGGAGTACCTGCTACAGTCTTATGCCTTGCAATCCCAGACTCAACACAATAACTATCGAACATTTCGTTGTAGAATTCAAGGTCATTGTCGATTCTCAACCTCTTAACCTTTCGGCCAGTTTGAGTTTCGACCAAAATCTTTCAACTTTTGAAATTCTCAAAAGTTTCATCCTTCGTCTTCTGAATGAATACCCATAGCTTTCTGGAATAGTCATCAACGATGGATAGAAAATACCTTGCACCTGAGTGTGAAGGATTCCTTGCAGGCCCCCGAAGATCAACATGAATGTAATCCATAGATCCATGTGTTTTTTGCTTGCCTTTATTAAACTTTTCTCTACAGGATTTACCAAATACACAAGACTCATAAAACTCCAACTTTTCGAATTTGTCACCTCCTAGCAGGTTTTGCTTTCCCAATTCGACCAGGCCTCTTTTGCTGACATGGCCCAATCTCATGTACCATAATTATGTCTTTGACACAGGTTTCGTGGATGCAACATTTGTCGAACCACTTGCAACCTCAGCCTCAAGGGTATACAAGTCTTGTTTCTTCACGCCTCTCAAGACTTCCTTCGACCCTTTCTTGACTCTTAAGATACTTTTATCTCCTTAAAAAACATATCCCTTTCTATTGAATTCACCAAGAGAAATCAAATTTCTCTTCAAGTCATTTACATACCTGAATTCAGTCAATAACCTTATTGACTCATCATGGAGCTTGAATCTCACAGATCCAATACCTGCAATTTTGTAATATTTGTTATTTCCCAGCAGCACAGATCCACCATCTTGATCACATAGCTCCTCTAACAATTCTCTATTTGAAGTCATGTGCTAAGTGCAACCTGAATCCATAATCCACTCTTTTCTTGAGTCACCACTTGAAACCACAAGAACATCAGATGAGTCGAAGTCATCTTGAACAATGACTGTGTTTCCATTACCTCCATGATCTTTCAGGCGTTCAGGGCACGCCTTTCTTGTGTGACCCTCCTTCTTACAGTGATAACATTGAATACCAGATGTTTCGCCACTATAAGACTTTTGTTGATTTTTACCTTTCTTCTTGTCAAACTTACCATCCTTTCGCAAGAATTTTCTCTTAACGGCCAAACCTTCGCTCACCGTCGAAGGTTTATGCTCCTTTCGTTTGTTCAAGTCCTTAGAATACAAGGCTAATTGAACTTTGTCAAAGGTGAGGGACTCCATTCCATACAAGAGAGTTTCTTTGAAGTGAGCATGTGTTCTGGCCAAAGCACACAATAGCAACAGTGCTTGATCTTCATCATCGAACTTCACATCAATATTTTCAAGATCAAGAATCAGCTTATTGAACATATCTAACTGCTCAGCCAACACTTTTTCTTTACTCATATTGAATGAATACAAAGCTTGCTTCAGGTAGAGTTGATTCACCAGAGATTTGGTCATGTACAAACTTTCAAGTTTCACCCATAACCCCAATGTTGTAGTCTCCTTTGATACTTGTCGAAGAACCTTATCACCAAGGCTCAACAATATTGCATTGTGGGCTTTCTCAATCATGCCTGTCTTTTCTTTTGCCGTTAACGCAACATCCATGACTGCCTCTCCCTTCAAAGCTTCCAAATAACCCTATTGAATCAGTAGGGTTTCATCTTCAAATTCCAAATACCGTTGTTGTTCACTTTGGTGAATTTTTCAATCTCATACTTTGTTGAAGTATCTTTTCCACGCTCACCACACCAATTTGTTGTGAATCAGATGTCTTAAAACAAAGTATAAACGGTTTCTTAATGATCAAGAAACCCATAAGGGTTAGGTTTAACAAAGAAGACAAGGTAAAACAACAACGAACAACAAGGATTGGTTATAAACTACTAGTTTTTCCTTACTCTTGGAACAAGATTACAAGTATACAAGAATAACAAAATAACCTCTCTCTCTCTCTCTCTCTCTTGAAATTAGGATTTTATCGTCCTATTTTTCCTTATACCAAGATTGAGAAACTAGCATCCTATTTATAAGAAAAATAGCACACTAACCTAATGGGCTTTTTAACAATTACCCATTACAAGTTAACTTAGGGTACAAGCTAACTTAAACAATTTGGCTTACAAGAAAGGCCCAATTCAACATGCTAACAACCCTAGCAATATTGACTAATGCATGTTAGAACAAACATCGACTAAAATACGCATTACTCCGACAACAGCATGCGAACGTACTTCGACGACATGTTTAATTCCTGTCGAACTAGAAGCTACCCTTCGACCATACTAGAGTTCGATCCAACATCTCACATTATAAAAGAATGTTCTTTCAAATATTTAATAAAGTATTTCACTCTCGAGTCAAAGAGGACCAGAAGAGGTAACAAAGCTCTCCATCAAGAAATTTAACATTATTTTGTGTTTAAGACTGAATTCGAACTCATAACAATTGGATAAATTAGAAGAAACATTTATCATCTCAACCAAATAATATTGAGTCTTTAACTACATTTCACTATTAACAAATATAATATTAACAAATTAACAGTTTTTATATATAAATTTTTGTTCTAATTATAATTTAATTAAAACAACTCAATTACAGCCTTATCATTTTTACATGTTTATTTAAATAATTAATTCAAAAAATAAACTAAATTTAATTAATTTAAGAAAAATCACACTGAAAAGAATAATATCCAATTAGGAATCTCTTTCAATTAATCTCTAGAATTTCAGGTAGATATTCAATTTATATAAAAAAAAATACAATACTTATATTTTTCATTTATGAGATAAATTATTATACAACATTGTTTATTTGCTTAAGTAGTTTTTTTATTCTTGTAACTTGATGAGTTTTTTATTTCAGTTTCTAAATCTTTTTTTTCTGAAGTACCTATATGTTACTTTCTCTGACGTCAAAGTTATGTTAAAAAAATACATGTAAATAACTTTGTTGACTTGATTTTTTTTTTAATTTTTATTCCAACACTTATTATTACACATGGAAATGCAACATGAGAATTATTAAAAAGAGGGATAAAATTCAAAATTGATTTCATTTTGCAATCTCTCTCTCTCTCTCTTAGTTATCGTTAGCTTCTTCTTCCTCTACACATTTATCCATGACTTCTTCCTCAACTGTTAACTTTAATCCGTTTCAAATCCTAGTATGTGATTGCAAAAGACAATGAAAATGTTCATCTCAAAGTATGGAAATAAGTAAATACATTTCTTTTTTGAGCTTCAGAGGCAATGGATTTTCAAGTTAGTTTGAGATGAACAATTTTATTGATATATTACAACAACATAATGGGATTTAAATCATATTAAACTTAGCAGTTAAGGAAGAAGCAATGAATGAACGCGTAGAGGAAGATGAAGGTAACAGTAATGAAGAGAGAGAAGTTGCAAAATAAAATTAATTTTGAACTTCATCCCTCATTTTAATAATTTCTAATTTGCATTTTCACGTGTAATAATATTAAAAAATGAAAATTAAGTGAGCAATGTTAACGACATATATTTCTTTTAAGAGAATTTTAAAGTTAGAGATTAACATCAACATAAAAATAAAATATAGAGACTCTGACAAAAAAAAAGTTAGAGATCAAAATAAATAAAAAATTAAAATTTACGTAGACAAAAAAATAAAAAACTATTTAAAACTTGTGTATTTATACCAATACTAACCCATCATTTTCATCCAGCAAAAAACTATTTAAAACTTGTTTATTTATGAAATTTTTACACCAATAACCATATTTGCTTATAATATTTTCCAGTCTACCCGCCTTTCCAAGAAAATTTCCAAACTACCCAAGTTTAAAAAAAAAAAAAGTTTTCCGTCAAGGGAGGCGCCATTTGAAATGACTCCCCCTTTAAAATCCAAAGGGAGGCGCTATCTGGGCTAAAGTCTCCTTTAGAATTTAGGAAGGGGAGCCAAATGTATTGGAGTCACCTCTTAAATTATAAAGGGGATGTCAAATGCATTGGAGTCACCTCTTAAATGAGATTTTCATCCATTCAAAGGGTTATCCATTTTATGGTGTTTGCAAATATAACTTTTGAGCTCCTCGAAACTTATTTGCATTTATGTAACATGTATCATGTAGCATTGCATCATTTGCATACATCTTTCCCTAAACACAACTCATTCGGCCTTCTGTCCTTGTGTCACTCAGCTGATCTCCTGACATTCAAACCGAGGTTGAAGTAGTTACTGAAGGATAATGGAGAGACAGGGAATGTGGATCCCATGTCAGGCTTCAGAGTGATGACTAGCCCGACGTTTGATCTTCCTTCTGACGACAATGCTCCATAAGTGGATGTCCCTACACCATCTTAGCCTGTGTAAGATAACCTGGTTGTTCAAGTTGATGAAAGAGATTCCCGGATTCCATGGTATATGCCAAATCCTCATAATGTCCACCTGTGATAAATATGAACGATCTTAGAGTTGCAAAAATCGAGATAGGGTTTTGTGATCTCGAGGAACAATTGAAGATGATGAAAAGACTTAATGCATCTTGTATTAAGGCTCATGACCTGTGTTTGGTTTCGGGCATGGTTATTCCCCCGAAGTTCAAAATGTCAGTCTTTGAAATATACAAGGGTCTTAGTTGTTCAAGGTACCATTTGACGATGTTCTGTCGAAAGATGGTCGCTTATGTCGACGATGACAAGTTGATGATTCACTGCTTTCAAGAAAGTTTATGTGGGGCATCCTTGATGTGGTATATGAAACTAGAAAGGAACCACATTTAGTCTTGGGAAGACGTAGCTGACGCTTTTATGAAGCAATACAATTTCAATATAGACATGGCTCCAGACAACAATCAGTTGATGAGTATAAGTCAGAAGAACAATGAATCCTTTAGGGAGTATGCACAGTAGTGGAAAGAGTTGGCAGCTCAAGTTCATCCACCACTCCAAGAGAAATAATTGGTCAGGATGTTTCAAAAACGTTGTCAAACTCTTATTATGTCAGGATGATAGGCGTTATGCCATTAGAGTTCTCTAAAATTATGAAAGTCGGAGTAAACATCGAGAACACATTCAAAAATGGAAGAATCCAAGATGACTCTAATAGTCAAGCTAGTGAACAGAAATCTGTTAATGATTCCCAAGAGGAAATGAGTGTTGATGTTGATGTAATTTGGGATTCGCCTCAGATCTTATAAGCTCCAGCTCCGGTTCCTTATCATCAATGTCAGTATGTAGCGCCTGTTCAATGCTAGCAACAACCACTTCGTGGACTTCCGTACCAACGACAAAGGTTGACAAGCGCAAAATCTGAATTATTAGAATCAGCGCCAGAATCAGCAGAGACCTCTGAATAGTCCAGAAGGAGAGACTCGCCCGTTTGATCCATGACTTATAGCCAATTATGGTCTTATTTTGCTCGGAACTCGGCGATGACGCCCAGAAAGACTAGAGCCATGAAATCTCGTCCTCTTTGGTACAATCCAAATTCTAGTTGTGAATTTCTTGATGGAGTAGTGGGGCATCTGATTGAAGAGTGCAAGGTTTTTCGGGAAAAGGTTCAAGATATGATCGACGATAAGGTGTTGACCTTCAAGGGAAGAAGCACGTTTGTGAATGGAACGCCTTTATGTTGATGAATATGAAGACTCAAAAGAGTCCTTTTAAAGCTGGTGAAATTAGGAGGAGAGTTCATTCCCAGGATCATCAAGTTGTTTGTTTGTTTGCTTGCATTTGTTGTTATCCCTTTGATTGTAAAAGCATGATTTTCATGTAAGAACTTGTTTGTTTTGAATGATTAATGTAATGAATATGTTTGTATTGAATAAATCCATTTATATTCATTCTTAAAATGCTTTTTTTTTCTTTATAATGCCAATGTTACTCAATCTTTTGCTTAGGCAGAGAATTGGAGGGAGGATGACAAAATAAAAAATGCAAGATTTCTTGTTGTATGGTTTTGAGTAAAACGCTGCTGATGATGTAAGCCATTGTTTCAAATCCCCAAACACTAGAGATATAAGGGAGATAGACCCTTGTTAACCCCTTTGAGCCTTAAAGTAGGAGTTTTCTTTTTTCCTTTCATACAAAAAAACCCTCAATTTTAACCTGGGGCAAGGTAGTTTTCAGTTTAGCTGATCGAACGCCCAAACTTTCAAAAAAAAAAAGAGTGAATATTCGAGGACACCACACCTATACCTTATAGATTAGAAGGTTAAAGATTCAAATCCACAATTATTATCCCTCAACTAGCTAAGGAATGAGGCAGACTCCATCCTTTCAACAAGTCAAAACGACATAGGGTCATGCGATTTATTCATAAATAAAAAATGAAAAAAGAAAAGCCCTCTAAATCCAAACCTATGAAGGAGATTTAGGCAAAATTGGGGCATCCCGCTGGACTCCAGGGTCAAATCCAAAAGACTCAGTCCAGGCAAAAGTTAGGTGATGAAACACGAAAAGCAAAAACAAAGGATCACAAAGAAAAATCCTCAATAAATAACAAAGTCGTGTGATCGAACACCAAAAGTAAATAGGTGAATAACTGTCGTGTCCGAAGCCATCAATGGCTCCTCAACCATATCAAAACTATCCTTGAGAGATGAGTGCTCACATCAAGTTAACTGAACATAGGATTGGAGAACATCACGAAGAAATGGTAGGTACAAATAGACTTTGAGCCTTATATCCTTTATTTCATAAACCGTGAAACAAGCCACATTAAAACCCTCAAAATACCTAATTGAAGCAGGGTTTACTTTGAAAGCATACCCAATGAGATGAAATTTCCTGGCTCCTATGAGCTAAGCTCAAAATTTGCGTTAGCTTTATAAAATTAATCAATTTGATATCCTAACTAGTGATTCAGTCATAGGTTATTGCGATATCTTTTCAATAAAAACTTCAAGACTAACATGTGTGTTGCATTAACAGTTTCAGAATTAACATTTTTTGCTTGCTAACATTGCTTGATATCATAGAAGTTTGTATACGAATAGCAATGAAGAACTTAATCATTTGAGACTTTAGACTCTGATGATAAATGGTGAATTATTTCAATCGGATGACCATATCTAGGGGCATGTTGCCTAAATAATCTGCTAAACAAGGGCAAGTTGTTTGCTAATTGTTGCTTCCACAGTTCGACTATCCCTAAGGGGAAAGTTTGAAGTTTCATCTATACGGAATGCAGTCAATCTGGGGCAGCTACGTCAAGATTCGATAAATCTCTCCGAGGATTTGAAGACATTGGAACATTTTGGATGCCAAGTTTTCTGTAAAATCCTCTTGAGATGACTTATAAACCATGTGATCTGGGGCATTTGAGAATTGAAGATTATTTTATCCATTCACAATAATTGTTGTTCGAAATGGCGACCACCACGCAGTTCATCAATGCATAACTACTTTGTTCTCACAACATTCTTCACCCATGTCCCCAGTAAGTATCTACTTCAGGTGGTCATGACAATTCCCCGATGAATCTCTACTTCTAGAAGTTATGGCAGAATTGATGCAAGAATTCCCCAGTTGGTAACCTAAGCCTACGCCAGTGAATTTCCCTGGCTTTAACCTTTCCAGTGAAGTGGATGTTATTTTACTCCTAAGTGGATTTCTTACAACTTCAATCTTCCCCAGAAAAGTGGATGTTTATTTTATCCCTATAAAGTCTCAAATATGACATCTTCAGCTTGCAACATTGATCTGAGTTTTCCCGTTGAAGTGAATATTTATTTTATCCTTTGTGAAGCCTTAGCTTTGACATCTCTAGTTACAACTTCCTTCCAGACTACTTTAGTTTATAGTGGATATTTATTTTATCCTCGTAAAGTCTCTCTAATCATGAGTTTGTTCCATTCCCAATGGATCTTTCTCATCCCCAACGGAGTAGCAGGATTCATCTTAACGATCCCCTAAGTGAAGTCATGATGTTATATCCTCAAGTGGAGTGCTCACTTTTTCCAGAGAAATTCGAAGCCTTAAAGCAGGATTGTGATTCCATATTATGGCATACCATTCATCCCTCAGTGACATTTCTATCTTGTGAAGATTGGTCAAACACCCATGTCAGGATGTTTATTTATCTCCCATTCACTTCTCTTTGTCTGTTTTGTCAGCATAAGCATAACATGACATACATTCATTCATTTAGATACATGGCATCTGTGCATTTTGCATTTTGTGATGTTTGTTTGTTCATTCACTTTGGTTGTGTTTATCTCCAATTGACTGGGTTTGTCTTCTCCCTCCAAGTAGAGTCTCCAGCCCTAGGCAGAAAGAGCACATCCTATCTAAATTCCCCACTGAGTTCGATCCTCCTGGAAGACGAATGCTTTGGCTTTCTGTTCCATTTCTGGATAAGATAAACCCTAGTTGAGTTTATTCCTCATTGGGTAGAATCTTGTTTGACCTTTTCTCTTCAGTTACTTCCTGAATTGAACTTTGGTCCCTAACAATCACAATTTTGGATATCTCTAGGCTTTTGAACCTGGATTGAGCGTGCATTTATTTTACACTTTGACTCCCCAGGAAGAATTTGTTTGAAGATCACCATTAAAGACAAAATATTTCTCCAACAGTGTTACAACATTTTCTCAGCAATTTATACCCAGACAATAAGTGGCAGCTCTTTATTTGAGTAGCTTGTTTCGTTCTCAGGTTTTCTATTTGGATGACAAATGACAGTCTCCTCGAGACAGTTTATCTACCCCGAATTAGTTTATCAAGATTATCAACTTATCCTCTATCAAATGACATCTCTGCGGAAATCCATCAGAGAAGTTTGGTGAATACTTTACAATTGTTTCTCTTTATTTGAGAATTCCTAATACAAGGACTTTATTTGCTTCAATGCAACTTCAAACTACAGGAATACTGCTCCTCAGTGATGTTCTCCCTACTGAGTCTACTATTCAATTTGCTTCCATCAAATGGCATCTCTCTGAGAAGTTTGATGAAAATTCAGATGATATTTCTCTTTATTTGAGAAGACATATTTTTCAAATCAATCGGATTGCATCTCTTTTAGATCCCCGATGATGTTTTCTAATCTCCAGTAAATTATGGATCCCTGCTAAAGTCATAAATCTCCAGTAAAATTCTAATCCCCTATGAAGATACTCTCCCATAAGTATTCACCTTTCTTGAAAGAAACTGAGACCCGTTCGTGGCTTATAACCTAAGACGAGGGAAGGTTTATTTTAACATTTTCAAGTGGAATACTTGATTAAAGAAATAACTGAGACCCGTTCATGGCATACAACTTTGAAATATTGGGGAAGTTTATTTACCCTTTCTAAATGGATCATTTAGTTAAAGAAGAAGCTGGATCATACCCTGATCATGGAAGCTTATGTTAGTCTACTACCTTTGCTTAGGCTATCATATGTTTCGATAGTAGGTAATACACCTTTCTTTTGGTTAGACACCTTTTCTTAGGTTGTCGCATGTTTGGTAATAGGTGATCTCTCCTTTCAAGTCTATTACCTCTGCTTAGGCTATCATATGTTTGATAATAGGCAGTATGTATTTCTCTTTTTGTCAGATACCTTTGCTTAGGCTACCATGTTTGGTAGTATATCATCTTTCCTTTTGTGTTTACCTTTGCTTAGGCTATCATATGTTTTGATAGTAGGTAGTACACCTTTCCTTTTGGTTAGTTACTTTATGATCAGTAGTTACTTTCATTCAACAAAACCTCAGCAACAGGTGTTTCTTTTTAATTTCCAGGATACCTCGGCAGAAGGTGGCTCTATTTCATATTCTTTGGTAAATCTCGACAGTAGATTCTCTAGTAAATTTTAAAAACATAATTTTCATCAAACCTCGGCAGGAGGTATTTTATTTTTATTTCCTGGTAAGTCTTGGCATAAGATTTCCAGTTTAACCTCGGCAGAAGATATTTTCTTTTTATTTCCTGGTAAGTCTCGACATAAGATTTCCAGTTTAACCTCGGCAGAAGGTATTTTCTTTTCATTTCCTGGAAAGTATCGGCAGAAGATTTCTAGTAGACCTCAGTAGAAGGTATTTCATTTTGTAAATTCTCTGGTTATTCTCAACAGTAGATCTCCAACAGACTTTAACAGAAGATGTTTCTCTATTTCTAGGATCTCGGCAGTATATTCTCTGGTTAACTTTGATGCTTCTTTAAAACTTTAACAGACAATCGCTTCTTTTTAGAATCTCGGCAGTAGATTCCCTGGTTAATCTCGGCAGTAGATTCCCTGGTTAATCTCGACAGCAGATTCTCCAGTAAATTTTGATATCTAGTACATTTTTTAATAAAAACCTTAGCAAAAGGTATTCCTAAATGAGGTTCTAAGTCTCAACAGTAGACTCCTCTAGTTGATATCTCTTGAAATCTTCACAGTTGATCTCGACAGTAGGTTCTCCAAGTGGAATTTGTTAAAAGATTTCATCACAAATTTCTTGCCCTTGCTCTTTTAGAGCTATTCTGTGCTTGGTGGTCTCTTTCCCAGTGGAGTTGAAACTCATCCCCAGTGGAGTTGGATCTTTTTCCCGTTGAGTCTTGCTTTGTTTGCTAAGTTGTTCCTCGTTGGGTCTTTCATTCTTTAGTTGTGTTTTCAACAACATTTCCAAGGGGTGCTTTAGTCTAGACGGTGTAACAACAGGGTACGAAATTTGACGAAATTGGTCTCCGGCAACGGCGCCAAAAACTTGATGCGTGCTATCTGCAAGTATATGGAGTACGTCAGAGTAATATAAAAGATCATCGATCCCAAAGAGACGAATGTAAATCTATCGATTACTATTGTTACGGTGTTTATCTAAAGCTAATGAAAACAGAGAATAATACGCACAGAGAAAAAATTAATTAAGGAATGAATTAAAATTCAAAATAAAGGCATACTGGAATGTAATTCTCATCGATAAAAAAATACTCCTATTGTCTAAGTAGTAATAGTTATGGGGCGATATTTTCTTCCTTGAAAAAGATTTAATTAAAAAGGAACTGTCATGTTAGCGTAATCGGAACCAGACCTAACCTTTAATCTATACCAGCCGCTCACGCTGCACTGATCGCATCTTGCGTTAAAGTGAAGAAGTCCTATTTTATATAACTACCTCTAAGACTCAGTTAAAAAGTATTTTTGATTGGAAACTTTAATATCAAAGGGTTTCCGACATATGCTTGGCCAACTGGGTCCTAAATCTATAAACGCGTCCAAAAATAGTTTTAAAATCACTGTCTTATAATACCAAACTTTCCTAATTAATTAACAAAGCGTTTTCGTTGTTTTTACAAATTAAAAACTAATCAACTCTTATTTAAAGTGTTAGACGACTTTCGATCTTACCCGACATAGTCATGGTTTTTACGTTAACAGATACACGGTTCCATTCACATAATGACTGATTAATTTAAGTTCAAGAAAGTTGCATTAAAATCCAAAACAGCCCCTAAAGTCTTTCTACAAATACAACATATGGAATACCATTGAAACGAAGGTACTCACATCCTAGCACAACAGATTTAGCTAGACATGATGGTGAAACGTGTGTGATTGTTTTTTCGAATGAATGAAAGTGTCACTCTTAGGTTCAGTTCAGAAAACGAAACTTGGAAATAAAAGTGATATAAAACATGTGGGAAAATAAATGTGTGATTAGTTTTCAGAAAAACAAAAGTGTCACGCTTAAGTTCACTCTTAGAAAACGAATCTTTGAAATAAAAGGCAATAAATAAATCGTGCGAAAAATAAATGTGTGATCGATTCCCAAAAGTAAGAACAAAAGTGTCACGCTTAAGTTCACTCTTAGAAAACAAATATATGAAATAAAAAGCGATAAATAAATCCTGCGGAAAATAAATGCGTGATCGGTTTCCAAAATTAAGAACCAAAGTTTCACTCTTGAGTTCACTCTTAGAAACAGATCTCTGAAATAAAAGCAATAAATAAATCGTGTAGAAATTAAACAAATTAAAGTAAGGCGGAAAGTAAATAGTAAAAGTGCGAGTAAAATAAAACCTGCTCCAAATCAGAGACTTGAATCTGGTACGATGCTGGAAAGTAAATCTGACTTGAAAGTAAAATGACGGCAAGCTTAAAGTTCCTATGCTACGGTCCTCCAACCTCAGTTACAACAATGGTGCGATAACCCTTCGATGTGATGATTTATCGCTTTAAAAATTGAATGTATGCCTATGCTGAGAACTAAGATTGGATGACTAAAACTAAAAATCTAAGTCCTATTTATAGTGTAACAATGCCTTGGAAGTTACGTAGCTCCTTTAGAAATCGTGTGGTGGAAATATCTCTGTTCATGGCATCATGTTCCAACCGTCATTGATCGGACCACCTAATACAAGGATGGCGCCCGCCATCTAGACATGGAGTCTGCCATGTGTACAAAAGGTGGTGGACACGGTCAAGTGACGGTTAGAACGTGGGAGAAACTCTACACGTCATGGCTACCTCCATGGCCAACGCCATGTGGAATGCCGTGTGTGTAATTTTTACCCGAAACTTTGTTTTCTGCTCTTTTCATTCCATTTCTTCGTGGAAGGTTCTTATTAGACAATGTACCTGAAAACAAGACAAAACACACGCATAATGCAAGAAAATAACAATTAAACGGAAATAAACACGTGCAATCCGAGCCAAATACACAGTGTGTTTTAGTGTTATCAATGGGCAATATCTTATTCGACCCAATCGATCCAAGTAAGTTTCTAATTGATAATTTTTATTTAAATATTTATATTTCCGTTTTTATATTTAACACTTATTCAAATTATTGTTGTTTAGTTTTGAGCCGAGTCGGCCTGCTGCCAAAGCTATAAAGCTAGTCATTCAACTAATCTATGAAAAAGCTTGGAAGTCTTTTTGAGAGCTTACAGATGAGGACAAAGATGAAAATTTTAATAAATTTAAGGTAGAGTGGATTTTTGATTAAGTTATGTTATTTTATAATTACTTTTTTTTTATAATTATCTAACAATTTATTTGAGTGTCATACAATATTAAAGGAAAGGTTTACATGGAACATCATAGATGGTTATAAGATTAAAAAAATATAGATAAAACATTTGGCCGACTATCTAACATACTTATGCATGCTAGAATATGTTGGGAAGAGCGACAAATTCGTCCTGACTAGATAAACAAGGAAGTATTTGACGAACTTCTTGTCTATTGGAAGACAGGGGATTTTCAGCAAAAATATGAACATGTAAAAAAACTATGAGCATCTTAAGCAGGGGGCTATCTTAGTTCAGTTTGAAGTAGTAGTATCAACGAACATGCTCGACAGGTGGTAATTATAACAATTTTTTTATGTTCTAATTTTTTTAATACTTACAACTAATTTTTAGTTGGGAGGCCCAACGAATTATCGTGAAGACCCATACAAAAAATTGGGGGAATTTGTTGACGCCCATTCCAAATCAACTTTGCTAAGTTGTTTATATTTCATTATTTAATTTAATTATTATATATAACTAAATTATTTAAACTATATTTAATTTAAACTTTTATATATGTGTAGGAGTTGCATCAGAGATTGCTCACTCAATTTTTAGTTGAAAATCATAAGTATACTCTGATCAGTTCATATCTGATTGATCCACACATGGATCTTTATATTTAGGGTTTATCAACGGGCAAGAAGGGAGCCAGTGAGTGTTTTTTGGTGTTGGCCCTTTGGTCGCCGACTACAGAAGAGGAGATAGAACTTTATTTCAACAACTTGAAGACGGGGAAGCAATACTAGAAAATTTGTTTTTAGTGACCGAATTAGTGACTGAAAAATTCAGTCGCTCTAGTGATCAAATTAGCCACCAAAATTTGATATCTTGTTGGTAAAATTTTAAAAATCACTAAATCGGTCACAAAATAAAATTAGCCACCGAATTAACGACTGAGATTTAGTGACCATAATTCTCAGTCTCAAATAATAGTATTTTATATAAAATAATTAGTAAAAAAAATTGTGACCGAAATTTCGATCACTAATAATTTTGTTTTTTTAATTATTAAGTTACTTCTCCCCCAATTTTCTCCTTTTTTATTTTTATTTTTTAGTCAAAATTTCACAGTTATATTATTTTAACAAATAAAATATATTTATAAAAATAATTAACTCATTAAAATTTATTAATTTAAATAAAATATAATTTTAATGATAATTAGTATAAAAAAATTTAAATAATATTTGAAATTTCTATTTAATTAATATTATATACATTTTAAATGTAAATTTAACAACTAAAATAAAGTAGCCTGGTGGTTACATGAAAACCTCTCAAAGGAAAGTACATTAGTTTGATTCCCATTTGAGACAAAACTTTTGTTTTATTTTTAATTTTTAAACAATTGAAAATAGTCACTAATTTCAGTCACTAAATTTATCTAATTTCAATCACTAAATTTATCGTTAAAGGTGAACGACTAGCACTTTTCCATCTGAAATTTGGTAGTCACGTTATTGGTTGCTAAACGTTATAGTGGCCGATTTTTAGGTTTTTTCAGTCACTAAACGCGAATTTTTTAGTAGCAAAGGAACATTTCGTCTACTAGAATTGACATAAAAAATGATGAAAATAGTGAGACAACTGAATTTAACTAAGGCGAGACACGAGACGGCGACACGTGAGCCAGATGTGAGATGCGAGACAGAGGCAAGTGAGGTTGCGCTGAAAGTCAAAATTTAAGAAATGTCATAATTTTTTGCCTCACAATTGATCCATGATGTCTAAGAAGATGAAGACAGAGAAGATGATATATTTAGTGATAATGTTTTATTTTTTTATTGTTATTTATGTTTGTAGCGTAAATATCATGCGTATATAATTTTAATATTTTTTAATGATAATAATTATTAATAAAAGTGATTTTTTAATCAAAAATAATTTTAATTTTTGTATTTTACTATTTATTAATAATTTTTAGTGATAATTATTATTTGAAAATATTTTTATTATTTATTAATTTTTATATTTTCTAAAATATTTATTATTTAATTTTTTAATTAAATAAATAACCTTGCAAAATACAAATCATGTAGCAAAAATGCTGGAAAACATATTCATTAGCGGAATGAATTTCACATCACTAACAAATAACAATTTTGTGATTTGCCATGTGATTAGCCTGCAATAAATTAGCCTGCAATAAATTAGTAGCGCGGAATACACATCACAAACTGGTAACACTTAAACGCTGTAGACTGGTACATGTTTTTGTTGCGGCGTGATTATAGTGCCCTAAATTAGTGGCGAGTTTTTCACGTGGCAATATGACCCAAATAATTTTATTGTTTGCGACGTGATTACCCTGCCACAAATTAGTGGCGTGTTTTTCACGTAGCAACTAGTTGCCACGAATGCTCCAGCAGTGTGTTTCAGCCATGTCAGTAAATGAGTTTTGTGATGTGAGATTTGCGTTTATAGGATGATTTTAAAGTAGTTGATGATTGATTTTTTTTAAGTGTCACCTCACTTGAGTTGTTCCCTAAAACATGTACTCTTTTGGACATTACAGTGATGCCCAGTAAAACTAACCTGGGCAACACTTCTCTCTGAAAAACCATTATCGTCCTTGTCGTACCCTCAACTTTTAGAGGTATCGATGTTGATGCAATTTTGTTAACGTTGTTGTCGTCTTCGATATGGTGGACCTAGATGTGGTACCTACTTTGTTAACACTCCAATGCCAAAGTCAGTTTAGAGTTCAAGATTGAAGGTAAAAAAAAAATTATACCTTAAATTTGGTGGAATAGCTAAGTAATGAGCCTCAAGTTATTGGAGCTCTGGCCAGCACAGAGTAGCCGGTTCTAGACCTTTGGCCAGCACGGAATGACATACATTTTTAAATAATGTTATTTCTTTTATTTAAGTAGGATATTAGCTTTTTTTTGTGTGTTTTTAAGGTATCTATTAAGATCTTGGTATAAATAAATATTAAGGTATCTATTAAGATATAACTATAAATATTTTATATCTTTACATACTACTACAATAATATAAGTCATCCACGATCCATCATATGGTAATGATGAGAAATAATTTAGCTTAACCAATAATGAAATGATATTTTTTTCCCTATCATTAATAAATTATTTTGTATATACTAGACACTTGTTAGTCCACAAAACACCATGCACACTGTGTTAGTTTGATATATTACACTCGCTAGCCCCCAAAAGTCATGCATGATTTGCTTTGGTATATTGCCACACTCGCTAGCACCCAAAATAATCATGCATGCATTGAAACGAATTCTCTATAAATTGCTTCATACAAGAATGAATTAATGCATCATAACAAATAATAGTAATTGGTTTACTTTCGATCAAACAATGGCTTCGGTTAAACTTGCTTTTTTGGTCGTCTTGTTTGCCACATTCGGTACGTAATTTATCCAACTTTCTTACCATATATATCTTGCATTTCCATTTATGTTAGCTTTGCCAATTGCAGGCATGTTCCTGACAAAGAATGTAAGAGCAGCAAGCTGCAATGGGGTTTGTTATCCATTTGAAATACCACCATGTCGCTCCTCAGCCTGTCGATGTATCCCTGTTGGTCTAATTATAGGTTACTGCAGACATCCATCTGGAGTTTTCTCGAGGACCACCGATGAACACCTAACTTATGTGAGTCTGATGCCGATTGTAGGAAGAAAGAAAGTGGGAACTTTTGCGGTCATTATCCTAATCCTGATATTAAATATGGATGGTGTTTTGAATCTAAATCTGAAGCAGAAGACGTTTTCTCTAAGATTACCCCGAAAGACTTGTTGTCCACTGTTTAATATTGATATCCTGAAGAAAACCATGTATGCAAGAGATGGTGAACCTATCTATCTAGTACTTTAAATAAACAATCTTTGTTTCCAACATAGGAGTTGGATTTATAAGATGTCCATCATAATTCTAATAAATGTTAAATCTGCATGGTTGCAGTGTTGTAATATATCAAGTTGCTTTCCAAGTAATAAATATATCTATATATTTCACAATTAGAAGAAAAATGTATGACTTAAATTTTGGTCGCTCTTTCATATAATATGTTTAGGGCCGGCTCAATCAAACTCCAGGTTCAATACTTCCACTTAAATGTCATTGAAAGGATATCTAAACCCCGATCTAGAAAATATGAATTCAAAAAGAGGTGTGTTCGAACACGCATCAAATGAGCCGCACACCCTCTTGTTGCGTGAGATGTGAGACACAATCCATTCAAAAGACGATCTCACGTCCAAATATGCACTCTCCAGACTTTGAGCACTCTTGAAGACATAAGTCTTCACCACCAATTCTACTTCCAACCAAAGGTGTTGAGCAAACTCAGTTGACAATTCAAGTTCTTGTTGGTCCTTTTGAACCATGTTTTCCTCACTATCAACAAAAATATAAGAGACATAAGTCTTGGGATAACTCAAAATTTCAAGATGCTTCCTAACTTCTTTGAAGGTTGGTTCTCGATCATTCAAAGATTTAAAAGCTTTAATATAAGAATGGATCCTCGAATCATTCTGGTATGCCTCGATGGACTCAAGATCAGCCTCGTACCTTGTAGAAGACGAGGGTCGAATCCAACTTCTCTAATAATGGGAAGATATATACAAACCTCTCTAACTCCTTCCACGTGATCATTTGGGTTTCCCCCATACTAGGAACTCAACGGTTTGCTACCATCTTCAAAAGAATCTCTTAGATTTAGAACCATTACTAAGAACAATAAGGTTTGCAAGGGTGTGGGCTAGAGCTGTCAATCATAGCGCTTGAACCATAAAATTAGAGCCCATGTTTTTCAGGGCTTTATTAGCTTGACCCTATGTTGAGGTTAGAATAGGATATCAAATTATTAATTAATTTGAATCACAATCTTTGATTCACAACCGATCTTTGATTTATCCAAAGGAAAAGGTCAAAAGAAGGAAAACCTAATTTTGCATCGTAAACAATGCGGGGAGAGATCTAGGTAAGTGGTTGGTTAAACTTAGGGAAGGTATTAGCACCCTAAACTTCTGTAGTACTCTACAGGAACCTTTTGTTTAAATTTACTATTTGCTTTAGGGTATGTACTGAGCTAAGAGTTAAGAGTGACAGAAAGACCTAAGGGTTAGTCCTAAGTTTACTTGGCAAGATTCGCATCTTGTGCCTACGTATCCTAGGTAGGGGATGGAATCAGAGTAATCGTAGTTCCCCTCGAAAGGGAGGTTAGAAATTTCTTGACTGTGGTCAAGGTTTCAATGGGGAGTAAGCGTTCTTAAGGATAATTTGAAATAGTTAATTTGAAATTTGGGTTAACCTAATGCAACAAGAAACCCTAAAACAGAGTGCGGAGACTCCTTAACCTAATGCTAGGGTAAAGGGAATTTTCGTCCACGGCAGGACACCTAGGAAAATTAGGGTTTTGAAAAGGTCAAAGGTTAAGGCTATTGACTCGGCGGTCAAATAGTTGGACCTAATCCTTCGGAAGGTTTAACGGTAAGTAATGTTAATGATAAGTTATTACATGGAGATTAAAATAGAAGAAAATATGAAAGCAGTAAAGAAAATTGCAATGCGACGATTACTCGCGTAAATTACAACCACGAAAAAACAAAAGCAAATGACGGAATATGAGCGACGATAGCCTCGCGTAATTACAACCGTGAAAAATGCAGGAATAATAATGGAATAAAAAACGACGAAGTCTCGCGTAAACTACATCCATGAAAAATAAATACGGAAAATAAATGATCAATAATCAAAGGCAAACGAGAAACGATGAAAGTTAGATGAAAATATTTTACGGGAACTGTTAGAAATTTTTGGTTATTTATTTTAAAATTTTAGGTTAATGTTCAATTAGAAATTAAAAATGAAAGTGTTTTAATTAATAAAAGAAGGTTTGAATTTAAAATGTTTTAATTAATTCAAAAAAAAATTTAATTTAAGAAAAGTGGGTTTGATTTTTATTTTGTTAAAAAATGATAAGTATTAATGTGAGTTTTTAATTAAAACATAAAAAGTGAATTTAATTTTTAGTTATAAAAAATGGTTTTTAGTTTTAGAAAATGATTTTTTTTAAGTTATGGTTTGGGTTTACTAAATAAAAAGTGTCAATTAATAAATTAAAACTAACATACTAATTACTAATTACAACTATTAAAAAAATAAGATAAAATAAATAACAAAATAATATAATAAATGAAAATAAATGAAAAAGAAAAAAGAAAAGCAATTAATAAGAGTGGGGAGAGGTGGATCGTGTTGCTGTGTTGTTTCTTTAGGGTTTGGGAAAAAAACCATTTCCCTTCTTTAGGGTTTGGGAAAAAACTCTTTCCCTTCTTTAGGGTTTGGGAAAAAACCCTTTCCCTTCTTCTTCTTCCCAACCGGCGGCGGCTCCTCCATGGCTCCTTTTTGAAACTTCCCTCTTCTCTCATGCTTCGCCTTCGTCTGTTCATACCTGAAACCAAATAAAACAAAATCAAACTCATTAATGTCATAATCTTACGTTTTGCGTTTTTTATGACGGTGTTTCGACGGCGAGGTGGTGGTGTTCTTGGCTGGTGATAAAACTTCTTCTGAGACTTTTTGCTTGGTTGTTGTCCGCCGGTGGTAGTGAGACTCTAAGGGATCTACGACCGCCGTTGGATGATCCTTGTTGGTTGATCTTCTGAGTTTTTCTCAAAACTCTCTTCTTCCTCTTTCTGATGACCTATTCTTGATTTCTGATGTTGATGAAGTTTTCTCCCCCTTTTCTCAAATACAACTTATGTTTATATAGGTATCAAACTAGGGCTAACTCTAACCTAATGCCCATTTTAAAGTCCAACTTAAATAATTATTTAAAACTAAATAAAATAAAATTAAAATAAAATTAAAACTAATAATTCTATTTATTTATTTATTCTAACTATTTAGACAAAAAATAAAAATAACCGAAACTCAAATAAATAAAAGTCGGACGCCCAAGTGCTCGAAAAAATAAACCGAGTACGCTAAAATGATCAGCGCAAAATATAAGACTCGGAAAAATACCGTTTGGCCAGATTTTGAAATAAATTTTACTCGATAAAATGACTTAAACTGTCCAAAATGCGACCGAAAAGTGGTTGAAAAATTTAATTGAACACGTCAGGTTAAACTACGACAAACGTAGATTAATATGACTGACGTTTGCAGGCTCGACTTTAAAATTTTCCGTCCGCTAATTTTTCACAAAGTTGACTTTTAGTTTGACCGATTCGGCTGTAACTCCGACTAGTTTATTTCAGCTGATAAATTGGGTATTATGAAAAATGACAGACATGATATGCTATACAGGCAATGCAAGAAAAATATGAGGGTAAAATTTGGGGTGCAACAGATGCCCCTATTTAAATAGTTTCACCAGATGATATGAGCGACGTCGACTCGAAGAATCACGGTGGAGGGATTTAAATACAGATACTCAAAAATTTTGCCCTCAGATGCAGTGATATGCAATGTTATGGACAAAACAAGGCTGACAACGCCATGAATCTAGTATGATGCCTATGATGGAACTGATAAATGCGAGGATGCAGACGACATGACGACACAGGGACGAACGCGACGAACAAACCACTGGGGAATACGACGCACTGGGGAAACAACACGGCACTCTAGGGTGACAAGGTAACTCAGGATCCACACGGCGATAGGATCGGGTAAATGACAAGCTGTCGCAACTGCGAAAAACACCCGGCGGAAAACAGAAGAGTCGCCACCTTTCGTTATTTATCCCAAAGAGAGGGAAAGGAAACGATCAGAAATACCTAACGAAAAAGGGAAAAGACGAGGTCATCGCAACCAAGTCTTGGATTCCGGAGTCGATTACGCAAGGGAAGGTATTAACACCCCTCATGTTCGTCGTACTCGACGGGATCCATGCTTGTTGTCTATCTAAGGGTGTGTTTATCTATCTACGCTACAGGCTTCAGGACAAAAAGAAAAGAAAAGAGACTCGGCAGAGCATCGTCGCTCTGTGCCTACGTATTCCCTCGTGCAATGGGAAAGTTAGAGTCAACGTATTCTTATCTAGTATGAGAAATCAGAGCAAACATAGTTCGGGCTAACAAGAACACCAGTTGGTTCAAATGTTTTAATCGGGTAGGGTTAAACCCTCGTTCTAGCAGTTAGGGACAAAGCTTGTTTGCGGTAGAACGAAAGCTTAACGACACTCTTTCTATGAAAAAGGTTTCCGATTAATCCCGAAGGAAAAAGGTTTGAACTTTGTTTGTGTTTTTTATAAAAGAAGTGTTTTGAGTTTAATTCGTAACTCATGCTGCACTAAAGACTATGACCTAGGAGCGAATGCATCGGATATTATCCAAAGGACATACGCTAACATTCTAGACAATTGAGAGGCAACCACCCAATCATCATTTCCCAAGTGGCTTAAGGCTCGTAACGCACAACATTCGTTAATCTTTATTAAGTGATTAGAATTGTTTTGAGATGGGAAGAGAAAGAGAACAAAACTAAAGGGAGACTAACTCAAACCTAATAGTTGTCATGCAAAATGGTACTAAAATTAGGATTGAAAGGGCAAACATCTACCCTAATGTTAGCATGCTTGGATTGAACACCTAATGTCTCTCCTACTCCCATCCTAAATGGAGGGACTAGGAACCTTATGGGGATCATGGCAAAAAGCACAAGAAAGCACCAAGTAAATTCAATCACAAGTAAGAAATGCAAACATGGAATGCAACACACAAGCAAAGGGAGGAACAAAGTGCGGGGCAGCAGCCGCCACAAGCACATCTCGACCTTTATTAATGCAAGAAATAAAGATGTAAGCATAAGAGAAAATGCAAATTCAATAACATCATCACTATGAACAACAACACACAAGTGTGCATCCAAGTGGAAAACAAAAACAAGCCGACGAAGTCTCGATTAAACAACAAAAACAGCGACAAAATGCCAAAACATTTCACTTCTAATGCATCGTATTGAGTTACGATGATTCGATGCGAAACGGTACCCAAACATGCAAGAAAATCAGCAAAACAGACCCACTGGCACAGTGTTAATCGGTTAACCATATACGTTAACCAATTAACCACTGAAAAATGCTTGAAAATCTGGAAATTTGAACTGGTTAATCGGTTAACCATATGTGTTAACCGATTAACACTCTGAAAAATTTGAAAATTTAGAAAATATGTAATGGTTAATCGGTTAACCATATGCGTTAACCGATTAACATTGTGCCAACAACAGAAAAACGGCAACAGAACAGCATTTTCAGCAAATAAGCACTTATCCGATCAACTGGATGATCGCATAATCACTTAATCATGAAATTAAACCAGCAAATCATGATTCAAACAGCATGTATACAGATCAACACAACCAAATCATGGATCAAACGGATCAAATTAACCTAAATTCAATCAAATATGAAAATCCACATGATTATGCAAATAAGATAAAAATAGATTCGGATCCAACCTTCGGAGGGGAGATTTGCTCCGGTTAATGTTGATTCAACTGGAATTGAACAGATCCAATGCTAGAAGTCCAGAATACTTCAAGATCCACACCAACTCTTGTAGTAGCAATGAAGATCCTTCAATATTAAACCAAATCAAGCCAAATAATCACTTCCAAGTTCAGATCCACTTTTGCACGAAAATTGGATGAAGAAATTGATTCAATGGAGGGAATGGATGAAGGTTTAGCTGTTAGAGATCAAGAATTCCAATGAAAAATCAATTATCCCAATGACAAGAGCTTTGGTGAGGGTTTTGGAGATTGGAAAATTGAGAGATAATTGAGAGAGAATAAGATCAATTCTGAACTTCAAATGAAATTATGGGTGATTAGATGTGTTGGTTTGGAGTGGATCACTTAAATACCAATTAGGCTTGGATCCAAATGAAAGGTTTGGAAAATGGTTTGGAATGAGGAATGGGCATTTGGAGGGAAAATGAAATTAATCAAATTCCAAATAGGTTCTAGATCCTTCCCAAAGTGAAAATCAAGTTTGCACATGACCAAAATTGGACCCCAAAGTGGTTTGAACTGAAAATTCACGTGCAGAGGCAAAATCTGCATTGGTTAATTGATTAACCATATAGGTTAATCGATTAACACCTTTAAAAAATCCCAATTTACCCTCATTTTTCCTTGGTTAATCGATTAACCATATAGGTTAACCGATTAACACCTCCAAAATTTGAATTTTGGCGCCTTTTGGAGGGAAATCTGCCCGTTTGTCCATTTTGAGTTCTGTTCAACTACTGAAACTTGCTTTTGAATATCATAACCATGAAAATGCTCGTGATAGCCTGAATGCTGCTTTCTGAGCTGAAAATATCCTGCAAAATAAAAATAAAATCGGCCGCCCGACCACTAGGCAAAATAAATGCCAATGACTCTGATGCTCGCTATTCAGGTTCATGCACTGAGATGAAAACTGAGCCATGGGAAAACCTTGATCCCCTGTCTCAAGAACGAATGCTATGCAAATACAAAGATGCGAAAATGCAAAGAAACAAAAGCCAGATATTGCCAAAACAAAAAGGCAAATTTTGGGGTGCTACACAAGCGCTAGAGTTTTCGGGACGTTCCTTTAAACGAAGAGATCGAGCGGGATCTTTAGGAATCATCGGAAAACATATAGAGAGAAAAAAAGACATCAGAAACATCCAGAACATTTAGGAAAGCATTAAATGTACAGGAAGAGTTTGAAGACGTATCTGGAAGAACATCAGATAAGTAACAAAGGAGTTCTGGAAGAACGTCAGAACAAAAAAACTCAATCTGGAAAAACATCAGAAGGAGACACATATCCGGAAAACATCGGAAAGATTCTGGAAAACCATCAGAATTGAAGGAAATTACCTAGAAAACCATCAGATAAGTTCTGGAAGAAACATCAGAACAAGGACTCGATCTGGAAAACCATCAGAAAGAGAAACGCATCCAGAAAACCATCGGATAGATTCTGGAAAACCATCAAAATTAAAGGAATATCTAGAAAACCATCAGACAAGTTCTGGAAAAACCTCATAACAAAGACTCAATCTGGAAAACCGTCAGATAAAGAAACAAATCCGGAAAAACATCGGATAGATTCTAGAAAACCATCAGAATCAAAAGGAATATCTGGAAAACCATCAGATAAGTTCTGGAAGAACATCAAAACAAAGACTCGATCTGGAAAACTGTCAGATAGAGAAACAAATCCGGAAAAACATCAGATAGATTCTGGAAAACCATCAGAATCAAAAGGAACAAATTCGGAAAAACATCAGATAGATTCTGGAAAAACCATCAGAATCAAAAGGAATATCTGGAAAACCATCAAATAAGTAACACAGAAGTTCTGGAAAAACATCAATACATAAACTCAACCTGGAAAAACATCAGAGAGAGAAACAAATGAGACATCCAAGAATGGCATTGGATAAAAAAGGACACCAGACATCCAATAATGGCTTTTAATGAAAGGTATAATATCTGAAAATAGTAGTATGTAAGAGGAACATACATATCCGGAAAACCATCGGATAAGAAATGTGTCATATCTGGAAGAACGTCAGATAGACACGACAACTCTGTTTGGTAGGTGCCAAGTAAGTTGGACTTTGACCACAAGGTAAGACATGGATAAAACACGACCTCGGGAGAAATGAAAATAAGGATGAAACACTCATGTTATGCATATGTATATGAATGATGTTATGATATGTGATCAAATGCAAATGCAGATGTCGACGACAAGGCTCGACTCTTTTGATGAGATAACAAGACTAGAAGACTAATTCCTCAACACATACATCACCGCCATTTTGCTAAACTATATCCAGCTGATACTCCCTGTAGGAAGGATGAAGAGCTGTCTGGGGATTCTGATAAGTAAACTGCCCCAGATTAGATGTTTATTGTAAATGAGCTGATAATGCTTCAGCTTGTCTGATTTGTGAAAATGACTGTTTTACTGTGCCCTCGGAAGGCTGCCCCAGTCTGAGTCTTGAAAAACCTTTTGGATAAACCAAATACGAGAATACCTTGTCTTGAACAAATCTTGAACTGATTCTTAGACAGGATGTAAAAGGAACTTGCCCTTGATAGGATCACTTGACCAAGTTTCTCAATTGTTTGAAAATTCCTTAGAGGAAATCCAGTTTGCAAACAAAAATATTCATACAAACATGGTAATGCAAAGTTCATGCAACTTTTGAAATCAAAATTATTTTTGAAAGATGAAAAGTAAATGCGTCGTTGGTCAGAACACGGTGGTCCAAGACGCTCAAAGTTTAAAACAAAGGTGTACTGCCAAAATAAATGATTCGCAAATATCTTTTGGAGTCAGCTTACGCAACCTTGCTGTAGTATGCTTTTAAAATAACCTTGCTTTGATTAGGTCTTTTGAGGGTTGTAACGTGGCCTGGTTCACGGTTTATGAAATAAATGATAAAGGCTCAAAATTTATTTGTACCCACCCAATCTACGTGATAATCTTCAGTCCTACGCTCAGTTAACTCACATTATGCATTCAGGTTCCTATAGATTAGGAGTTGCACGAATGGTAGAAATGATGGTTCAGAAGTCAAGGGACCTATGAACAGGAAGCCACTACTTCCCTATAACATTTGGTTATTTTGACATTGAGAATTTTCAGGGTAAGGATTTAAATATCTCCCTTTATTATCCCTAACTTTTGCCTGAACTATTTCTGTTAAAGCACACAGTCACCGGATGTCCCAATTTTGCCTAAGTCTCCTTCAAAGGTTTTGACTTAGCAGGCTTTTTCTTTTGAAAGAAAGTGACTGCTTGGCTTAAGGATCACGATGAACCATCATCGGCGTTTGGCTTGGAGAACATCTTCGACACTTGCTTGTTGTGTGCGAAGGAAAACTTGTGAATGCAACCTTTATATGAAAGGTATATTGTATGAATATACAACCAAGTTAACTGAGAACTACCCATCCCAAGGTTAAGATTACGGGTTTTTTGTAAAGAAAGAAACTCCAACTTCTAGGCTCGAAGGGGGTGACAAGGGAATAACTTCCTTTTTCTCCAGTGTTTGGGAGTTGAAACAATGCCTTACATCTTCAACAAAGTTTGATTGAAAGCTTACTGACAGCAGTTATGGGTATAACGTTTTCATCATCCTCCTTCCAATCTTTGCATATCAAAAATTTGGACAAGGAGTAAATATTTGAAAGATAAAGTATAAAATGAATTGAAATCAAAAGTTGTAATGCTCATTTCATTGGTGTGAAAGTACAAACATAATTTGAAGGCAAACAACTAATATAAAAATAAGGAAAGTACAAACAATGAGAAACATGGCCTAGTGGCTGAAACACTGGCGTTTAAGAAGATAGTCTGCAAAAGTCAGAATGAAACTTCACTTTTGATGCACTGGCAGCATTGTAGTCAAAGAAAGGAGCTTGGACGGTCTGGGCAACAATATGGACCACAAGTCTGGGAGTTTGAAAAACCGATCTGACAGTCAGACCAATCATAGCAGTAGATGCAAGAGGTGGAGAGTAGTTAGGAGGTAAACCAAACTATGGCCAAGTAGATGGAGGCATTTGAACAGGAGGCGGATCAGCACTTGAAATTTCCTGAATGACGGTCCTCTGAAGGTGGCTCTCCTCTGGCATTCAGTACTTGAAGCATCTCTGTAAGCCTGTTCATACCTGCTTTCAACTCATCGATCTCCATTCGGACTTCTGCATTATGTTCCTCTTGTTCTGACATCAGGATTCTATAGTTAGCTCTAGTCCGATATCTGTGTCGAGGAATCAGCTTGACGACTCAAAGGGACACTGGAAGGGATTCTATAGTTAGCTCTAGTCCGATATCTGTGCGCTCTTTAGTTCATGAAGGATAAAATGGTCATTTGTTTGCTGTCGGTTGTTAATTTATGATTTTTGAGCTGTAGTCAGGAAGTTTGGGCCGTTTGATTTGGTTGCTGTGAGTCAGGGCCGAGGTGCAGTTTGAAGCGTTTGATTGAGGGGAATTTTGAGTTGTTCGAAATTAAATTGATTCAAGGTTTTGGACTGAAGTTAGCCGGAGAATATGATCATTTGAGTTTAATCAGACAGTTGGATTTATCCGGATAAAGCTGCTCATTTTGAATTGCCGGAAGGTTAGTCGGAGATTTGGTCAGAAACGAGATTAATCGGTTAATTTGGGAAAATTAGTAATTAATTAAAAATGTAGAATTTCATTTCATTTCATTTTATTTTTCACTTTTATGTTAAATCAATTTTATTCTATGTCATTTGCATTTCATTTTAAATTAATTTTAGCTCATCTCAATTTTTATTATCATTGCATTTTTTAAATAATTATGTTTTATTCTAAATATTTATTTCCACTTTAATTTTTATATAATTTTAAATATTTGTTCTCATTTGCATTTTTAAAAATATTTTTATTTTTAAATTGACAATTATTTTATTCTTTTTATTTATTTCTTCATAGTTTTCATTTCACTTCAAGGGAAAAGGAAAAATAATAATAAAAAAAACACACATTCCATAATAATAATTTTTCATTTTTCATTTGTAACTAAAATCAATTTACATTTTTACATTGTTACATAAAATTACAAACAAAATAATAATAATTCCTAAAAAAATTCTAAAGTTCTCCGATTCTCTAAATTTTCTGACATTTTCTTTCTAACCTGTAAAATAAGCAAACGAATAAAATTTAATCGGTTAATTTCGTCCCGACACCCTTAGAACATTGTCATCATCGGGTGTGTCGGAAGGGCAACGGATTACTCCGAAGCCGGTTCCCGACTTTATTTCCGACCGAGTATAAAATCAAGCAATTTATGTTATTATTTTCCGAGGCAACCGAGAAAGAGTGATAAAGAAGTGCTTTTAAAAAATGCTGGTTTGAAAAAGCACTTGTTGGAAAAGCACTTATTTGAAAAAGTGTTTTTTCAGAAAATTGGTTTGCCAAGCATGGCCTTAACAGCAATTTCCAGAAAAAGCACAATCCAACGGATCAAAACAAGGTTCCAAAAACTGGTTTCCGTCCAAATCGCAAAAATCACGACAAGAACAAATACAACCGTGAAATCCGCAAGCCCAGCCACCACCTGGAAAAGGCTCAACAACAAGATCTGGAGAAAAATAACAACCAGGTTATAGTCAAACATGAAGCAACAATAAAACCTAATGAACAAACCGGGAAAAGTGCAAATCTCTCTGTTTTTCAGCCATCACTTTCGTAGCAACAATCTCACAAATCCGAGCCCACAATCACAAACCCAGCAATATATAAATCATCCAGAATGTCACGGGAAGGGGGGGGAAACCCTAGAGAAAAAAGGGGATCCATCACAAAATCTGATAACCTAAAAGCAAAACCCAAATCGCCCGCCGCCACTACCGCGAACTCAGACAGCAGTTCTCCTCACCATCATCATTGTTCGAAAACGGCTCAAATTCGGAAGCCAGGCTCCTCCATCATCATCGTCGCGGAAGAAGAAGAGGAAGAAGTTTTCCGGAAAGCCAAAGCGTCAACGAACGGAAGCCACCGCGACAGACACCGAGGTAAAACCGCCGTCAGAATTGATCCAAGGCAACGCCGCCGTCGGAGCTGTGGTGCAGACTCAGAGAAGAGAAATCTTCTCATCATCGTCATCAAACGGACCCCAACATCGCTCAATCGTCACCGGCCAAAACATGAATCAACATCAACCTTTCACCATAACCGAAACGGTTAGGATCTCACCATATTTTTTCCTCTTTTCATGATTTTTCAGGTGGAACAGAGAGAAGAACCTTGACATGCAAGCAGAACGAAGGAAAAGAAAAGCTCACGATGGAGCTCTAATGGCCGTCGCCGGCGCCGAGAGAAGAAGAAGAGGGGTTTCCCAAAGAAAACCCTAACAATGAAGAAGTCATTCGCCCTTTTGACTTGTTCTATCATTTTTTTTACTTTTTTTTATGTTATTTTTTTTTTATTTACTATTTTTTTTGTATTATAAGTTGATATAAATTAGTTAGCACATTTTTTTAATTAGTTAGTAGGAATAACATTTTAGTTAGTAAATCAAACATTTTTTAATCCAACTCCATTTTTTTAATTTAAGCCTCTTTTATAATTAAGAATTAATTTTTATAACTTAAAATAATTTTTTTCTTAATTTAAATCTAAAAGGTTAATTTTAAATCTACTTTAAAATATTAAAACATTTTTTTATACTAAAATTAAAACATTTTTTAACTTCATAAATCAAAGCATTTTTTTAACATTAAAATTAAGATTTTAATTACAACAAAAATTAAAACCAACTTTTCTTCATCACAAATGTCAAAATTAAAACATTTTTCTTTAATTAAATTAAAACAAATTTTTTAATTAAAAACATAAAATAAAACAATTTCTCCTTTTAAATGCAAAAATTAACTTTTCTTTTAAATAAAATTCAAAAAAATAAAATCTTGATTTAGGCGTCTCAATGTCTCTCTAACCCTCGTCATTATCTCGTTCGCTTCAGCTTGTTAATCTGTCATTTGCTTGTGTTGTCACTTTTCACTTGTAATTATGCGAGGCCATCGTCGCAATTATTTATTTTTGCATTTTTTGGGATTTTTAATTTACGCGAGTGATCATCGTGATGTTTTTTGCTTTACGGCTTTTATTATTTTTTGTACTTTAATTCTACCATATAATAATTCATCCTTTGCATCATTTACCGTTAGCGTCTTTCCGAAGGATTAGGTCTAGCCGTTTGACTGCCGAGTCAATAACCCTAACCTTTGACCGTTTCAAAACACTAATCGCATTAGGTTTCTCGTCGTAGAATACTTACCATTTTACCCTTTTATTCAATTCAATCTTTACAACCTAGAGAATTTCGAGTCGCGTGCTCGTATTTTTAGGCGTCCTGCCGTGGACAAGTTTACCCTTTACCCTAGCTTTAGGATGAGGAGTCGCCGCACTCCATTTTAGGGTTTCCCGCCGTGGAAGCTAACCCTAATTTCAATTCAACTATTTTCAACATAGAAATAGGAGTCGCCGCACTCCACGTAAGCGCTTCCTTAAGAAATGCTTACTCCTCATTGAAACCTTGACCACAGTCAAGAGGATTCTAACCTCCCTTTCAAGGGGAACTACGATTACTCTGATTCCATTCCTACCCAGGATACGTAGGCATAAGATGCGAATCTTGCCGAGTAAACTTAGGACTAACCCTTAGGTCTTTCTGTCACTCTTAACCCTTAGCTCAGTATATATATCTTTAAGCAAATAATTAAAGCAAAAATAGAAAATTTAAACAAGAGGTTCCTGCAGAGTACTACAGAAGTTTAGGGTGCTAATACCTTCCCTAAGCTTAACCAACCCTTTACCTAGATCTATCCCCGCATTGTCTTTACGATGCAAAATTAGGTTTTCCCTCTTTTGACCTTTTCCTTCGGATAAATCAAAGAGCGGTTGTGAACCAAATATGCAATTCAAATTAATTAATAATTTGATATCATATTCTAACCGCAACAGAAAATGGCGACTTCATTTGGGACAGTCCTAACTTTTAAGGGTTACCCCTATCTTGTTTATTTGCTATTTGCTTTATTATTATTTGTTTTCTTGTATATATATTTGTTGTACCTTACATGGGGTACCATTGTTGTGAGATAAGTCCTACAACCGGACTTGAGTGACATTATTATAGGAAGGTGATATATTCGACGAGGCTTATAGGGAGTGATTCCCGACCAAGCTGACTTGAGAATCACCGCTCAGTTGAGAGCCTTTCAAAAATGGTTCGGTTGAACGAGTATTCGTGAAAACTTTTACTATTATCGATTTGAGTCTGTGATACTAGGGACCGTAGTTACCTTAATACCACCTTGGCCTTATCTAGGACGTAGTGCGAGGACTATAAGGGAGTATTCCCAAAATAGTTTCTACGTGATACTACACTCAAAAGAGGTTCTCTTGAGAATATTATTAACCACCGAGTCAGTCGAGAAATTGATAATATCCGAAAGATGGACTGATGACTTTGGGCACCTCTTTAGAACCCTTTTTCTGCAGGTACAACTAACCTATAGTACATACCTTTTGGGAAGGGTAGACATTGACTCCGCTCATTATACCTTTAACCTAGGACCTTTTGTTGTTTATGTGTATTTGTGCATGGCATTCATAAAACATCATTCCTAGTTTCAAGGAATTCAACAGTCTTTTGCAAATTCAAAAGTCATACATTTCATAGTTTAAAACCTTTCCCAACTTTCCTAAAAAAGGGAATATTTGCAATCGACCGTTGAAGTTCTTGAAAATATTACATTGCATTAGCATCATATTTTTGCATTGCCTTCTCCACCCGGTTTCTCATGTCGAGTTGTCTTTATCTTCCAGTGTCCCTTTGAGTCGTCAAGCTGATTCCTCGACACAGATATCAGACTAGAGCTAACTATAGATTCCTGATGTCAGAACAAGAGGAACATAATGCGAATGTCCGAATGGGGATCGATGAGTTGAAAGCAGGCATGACCAAGCTTACCGAGATTCTTCAAGTACTGATTGCCAGAGGAGAGCCACCTCAGAGGACCGTCATTCAGGAAGTTTCAAGTGCTGATCCACCTCTTGTTCAAATGCCACCATCTACTTGGCCAGAGTTTGGTTTACCTCCTAACTACTCTCCACCTTTTGCATCTACTGCTACGATTGGTCAGACTGTCATACCGGTTTTTCAAGCTCTCGTCCTTACCGAGACCAGACTTGTGGTCCGCACTGTTAACCAGACTGTCCAAGCTCCATTTGAGAATCCTCTCTATGACTACAATGTTGCCAGTGCATCAAAAGTGAAGCTTCAGTCCGACTTCAGCAGACTATATTCTTAAACGCCAGTGTTTCAGACAGGATAGCTCACCTTTGTACTGATTTAGTCATTAGGATGTTGTTTCTCATTGTTTGTACTTTCCTTATTCTATTATCTATTTTCTTTCGAATTATGTTTGTACTTTTACATTAATGAACTGAGCATTACAACTTTTGATTTAATTCATTTTATCTATTATTTTCATCCTTACGCTTTATCTTTCAAATATTTACTTCTTGTCCAAAATTTTTGAGATGCAAAGATTGGAGGGAGGATGACGAAAACGTTATACCCATAACTGCTGTCAGTATGCTTTCAATCAAACATTGTTGACGATGTAAGGCATTGTTTCAACTCCCAAACACTGGAGAAATAAGGAAGTTATTCCCTTGTCACCCCCTTCGAGCCTAGAAGTTGGAGTTTCTTTCTTTACAAACAAAAAACCCGCAATCTTAACCTGGGGACGGGTAGTTCTCAGTTAACTTGGTTGTATATTCATACAATATACCTTTCATATAAAGGTTGCATTCACATGTTTTCCTTCGCACACAGCAAGCAAGTGTCGAAGATGTTCTCCAAGCCAAACGCCGATGATGGTTCACCGTGATCATTAAGCCAAGCAGTCACTTTCTTGCAAAAAAAAATCAAAGAAGAGCCCGCTAGGTCAAAACCTATGAAGGAGACTTCGGCAAAACTGGGGCATCCCACTGACTGTAATCTTCACAAGAAATAGTTCAGGCAAAAGTTAGGGATAATAAAAAGAGGAGATCTTTAAATCCTTACCCTGAAAATTCTCAATGTCAAAACAACCAAATGTTATAGGGAAGTAGTGGCTGCCTTTTCATAGGTCCTTGATTTCTGAACCATCATTGCTACCATCAGTGCAATTCCTACCTATAGGAACCTGAATGCATCATATGAGTTAACTGAGCATAGGATTGAAGATTATCACATAGATTTGGTGGGTACAAATAAATTTTGAGCCTTTATCCTTTGTTTCATAAACCGTGAACCAGACCACGTTACAACCCTCAAAAGACCTAATTGAAGCAAGGTTATTTTGAAGGCATACTACAGCAAGGTTGCGTAAGCTGACTCCAAAAGATCATTGCGAATCATTTATTTTGGCAGTATACCTGTATTAAACTTTGAGCGTCCTGAACCGCCGTGTTCTGACCAACGAATCATTTATTTTTCATCTTTCAAAAATGATTTTGATTTGAAAAGTTGCATGCACTTTACATTACCATGTTTGTATGAATATTTTTGTTTGCAAACTGGCTTTCCTCTAAGGAATTTTCAAACATCGAGAAACTTGGTCAAGTGATCCTACCAGGGGCAAGCCATTCTCATATTTGGTCTATCTAGAAGACTTTTGAAGACTTAGGCTGGGGCAAGCTTCTAGAGGCATAGTTAAGCAGTCATCTACAGAATCAGACAAGCTGAGGTATTTACCAGTTCAGTTTACAGACAGTTTAATCTGAGGCAGTTTACTTGAAGAATCCCCAGGCAGCTATCTTTCCTTCCTACAAGTATCATCAACTTGACATAGTTTACCATTATGGCAGAGATGTGCTCAGCAGTAACATCTTTAGTCCCCGAGCAGAATAACTTTGATCTCCGTGTTGAGGAATCAGTTTTCCAGTCTTGTCATATCACACAAGAGTCGAGCCTTGTCATCGGCATCTGCATTTGCATTTGATACATCATTTGCACAATTCATATTCATATTCATATCATGAGAGTTTCATCCTTATTTGCATTTCTCCCGAGGTCGTGTTTTATCCATGTCTTACCTTGTGGTTGAAGTCCAACTTGGCACTTACCAAATAAATTTGTGTCGTGTCTACCTGATGTTCTTCCAGATATGACGTTTTTCTTATCCGATGGTTTTCCGGATATGTCTGTTTCTCCTACGTCCAATACTCTTCTCATATATTGTGTTTATACCTTTCATTCAAAGCCATTATTGGATGTCTGGTACCCTTATTTTAATTTATCTTTCTGATGGTTTTCCAGATTGAGTCTCTTTGTTCTGATGTTCTCCCAGAACTTCTTTGTTACTTATCTGATGGTTTCCCAAATATTCCTTTTGATTCTGATGGTTTTCAAGAATCTTATCCGATGGTTTTCCGGATTTATTCCTCTTTCTGATGGTTTTCCAGACTGAGTCTTTGTTCTGATGTTCTTCCAGAACTTATCTGATGGTTTCCCAGATATTTCCCTTTGATTCTGATGGTTTTCCAGAATCTATCCGATGGTTTTCCGGATTTATTCCTCTTTCTGATGGTTTTCCAGACTGAGTCTTTGTTCTAATGTTCTTCCAGAACTTATCTGATGGTTTTCCAGATATTCCTTTTGATTTTGATGGTTTTCCAGAATCTATTCGATGTTTTTCCAGATACTTTCCTCTTTTTGATGGTTTTCCAGATCGAGTCTTTGTTCTGATGTTTTTCCAGAACTTATCTGATGGTTTTCTAGATATTTTCCTTTGATTCTGATGGTTTTCCAGGATCTATCCGATGGTTTTTCGTATTTTTTTCTCTTTCTGACGGTTTTCCAGATTGAGTCTTTCAATTCTGATGGTTTTCCGGATATGTTTCTCTTTCTGACGTTTTTCTAGATTGAGTTTTGGTTCTGATGTTTCTTCCAGAACTCCGTTGTTACGTATCTGATGTTCTTCTAGATATGTCTTCAAACTTGTCCCATACATTTATTGCTTTTTTAAATGTTTCGGATATACATTCAGAGACTTATCTTCATCTCATGCTCCTATAGATGTTGTCCTTTTGTTTCTGAATACTGCCCAAAGTTTATTCGATGTTTTTCTGAGTACCTCTGGTGTGTTTCAGAGTTCATTCGATGTTCTTTCGGATGTTCCTGAAATTTGTTTCTTTCTCCCATAGTTCATTTGATGTTTTTTTGAGCGTCTCTGTTGTATTTCAAAGTTCATTCGATGTTCTTCCGGATGTTTCTGATGTTTGTCTCTTCCTGTATATTTTCCGACGATTCCTGAAGATCCCGCTCGATCTCTTTGTTTAAAGGAATGTTTCGAAAATTCTAGCACTTGCCATTTACCTGATCCTACCGCCGTGTGGATCCTATGTTACCGTTTCATCCTAAAGTGACAGATGGTCGCGCTTGCACCGGTTGGTCACCACTTTAGAATTCCCCAGTGTCGTGTTGTTCCACCAGTGCGTCGTTGTCCCCAGTGAGGTTTGTTCGTCACGTCTGTCCCTCGTGTCGTCGTGTCGTCTACATCATTGCATTTATCATTCTCATCATACGCATCATATTAAAGTCATGGCATTGTTAACATTGTAGTCGTTTCGTTTTGTCCATAGCATAGCACTGCGTCTGAGGGAAAAAATTTTGGTTATCTGTATTTAAATCCCTACACGGTGATTCCACGAGTCTACGCCGCTCAAATCATCCAGTGAAGCTATTTAAATAGGGGCAACTGTAATAGCCCAAATTTTGCCCTAAGATTTGTCGTTTCATCTCGCATTCCATTGCATTTAACCAGTCACTAACAGGTTTATGTAGTTGGTTGATTTTTGCAGGAAAAGTCGCAGTTGTGCGCTCTTTAGTTCATGAAGGGTAAAATGGTCATTTGTTTGCAGTCGGCTGTCAATTTATGATTTTTGAGCTGTAGTCAAGAAGTTTGGGCGGTTTGATTTGGTTGTTGTGAGTCAGGGCTGAGGTGCAGTTGGAAACTGTCGCGGTGAAATTTGGATACCAAACTATTAATTAGTTTGAATCTTTAATTCAATTTGCAACCGAACTTTGATTTTTCCAAAGGAAGGGATAAAGATCGAAATACCCACAATGCAATGCACATGCAAAGGTTAGAGAGTTATAGGTTCGGGGGTTGGTTAAACTTAGGGAAGGTACTAGCATCCTAAGTTTCTGTAGTACTCTACAGGAACCTCTTGTTTTATATTTGTTTATTGCTAAGTGTTTATCTGCTTAAGAGTTTAAAGAACCTATGGGTTTATTTCTAAGTATACTCGATAAGATGTCGCATCTTATGCCTACATATCCTTACGGGAGTGGAATCAGAGTATTTGTAGTTCCCCTAAAGGGTTAGAGGAGTCCTTTGACTGTGGTCAAAGTTCCTACGGGTTTAGGGTAGTTGATTGATTTTAGGAGAAGAGATGTGTCTTCATTTTAAGGGAGATTTAACCACCACAAGGTGTAGGAAAATAGTCTTTGCATCGTCTTAAGAGAAGGGCTTAAGTACTCGGATTGTTTGACGAGTATGCCTTTATTTCTCTTAAGGCAAAGTCCCTACGGCTTGATTGTATTATTGTGGGGTGGAGATTCTATCTCGCTTAAGATGATTTGGCATCTTTTCTCTATTTGTGTTTGAATAATTGTTTTGAATTGTTTGAAAGCTTGAATTGTTTGATTTGATTATATTGAATCGATTGTTTGGATTGTTGTGTTGTTTGTTTTCCTATGTTGTAAAGATAGAAGACACAGTCCTTCCTATGGGGTAGGTTCTATCTTAAGATCGACCTGAGTGGGATCAAGGATCAAGCGGGAGTATGATGCAAATGATATGCACTACACACAAGTGTTGACTCATGTGTAGGTTTTTCCTTTGGACGGATGCGATGCAATAATATTAATGTGATGATGTAAGTTGCGGAAGGTAAATTGCGGAAAAGTAAACCATACACGTACGCATGTAAGCGCTAAGTGAGTGTGTGAATTGTGGATAGATAAGAAGCGAAAATAATAGAGCATGCGCATGAAAGCGCTAAGTGTACAAGTGTAAGTGAATGTGTGAGGTGTAAGCGCGCGCGATTGGATTGAATTTTACGCTGTTTGTTGATTTTAATTTTAGAGGGATTGATTTTGATTGTTTTTAAAAAAGTTTGAATTGGTGAGGTTAAGATTTCTTTTGAGAAAAAGTTGTATTTGATTATTAATAGTGAGATGGACTGATTTTAGTTTTTATGAGAAAAAAATATATTATGTTTGTAGCGAGATTAGTTGAAAAGTTGCGATTAATGTGAATTGATTTGTGGGGAAAAGCTATTAATTTTAAATCAAGAGTTGATTTTATGAGTTGATTGGTTTTAATAAAAGATTTAATTTAAACAAAATATTACTATAGATGAATAATTTTAATTATTAATAAAAGGTTAAATTATTAAATAAATAGTTTTAGTTATAATTATACAGATTGTTATTATTAAAATTGAATTTTATCTTAAAAGATTTTCATGAAATAAAAAACAAGTTGATTTGAATAATAAAAAAAGTGTTTATTTTTTTATTTATAAAAGGTCTACTAGATAGAGAAATATTAAGTTATAGATTGAATAAAGAGTTAATTTGAGAAAAATAACAATAAATGGATGATTTTAAGATTTAATTATTAGTTTATGCTTTATTTTAAAAGTTGATAATGGTTGATAATTAATTAAAATCGATTAATTTGTTAAGGGGGATTAACGAGGTTAATTAAAGGATAAGGAGTTAATTAAAAGATAATGATAAGGGAAGGTTAGATTAAGTGGTGTTTTACGTGTGGTGCAGTGTGTGCAAAGAGGTTAGCGCAGTACGATGAACAAAAACAAACACAGAAAGAGAAGAGAAAACCCTAATCGACGAATCGACCCTTTCCCCCCCATCGATCCTCTTTCCTCCATCTCTAATCTCTCTCGTTTTCTTCCGTCATTTTCATTCCTCGTGTCGATTTTGTTTGAAACCTGCAACGAGACAGCAAAGCGTTAATGGTTTAAGAAGTTTTAATGCGAATGAATCTTTACCGATAACTGTGAGCGGCGGCTGGTGATGAGACGACGCCGATTTGGGCGATGGTCGTTCTCAGAGGTTTCTAGCGGCGATAGCGATGTCACCGAGAGATAAGTGCTTCTCTTCTAGGGTTTTTTGAACTTGTCGTTTTCTTTTTTTTCTCTTTTTTCTATGCTTTAGGCTTCCCTTTTATAGGCTCTAAATGAAATCTCTTGTGTTAAAGCTATTTTAAAAATAGTTTTGAATGCCGATTGGAAATTTCTGTTTTGGGATAAGTCAAATTGAAATCTTTCCTTTCTTGCCCCAATTCGTTAAATGCCTGTTTACGTGAAAAGAATCTCATCCTGATACCGTATCAACTTGTTAAAAACTCCTCTGTCCATGTTTAATGCTGAATTTGGGTATGCGAATCCTCTTGGGAATATTCTCCAATTGATTTTGCTGACTTGAGATTTTGTGATTTGTAGGTGCTGGTAGCAAATATTTGGGCCAGCTGATGAATTAGAAGCCCAGAGGGGGGGGGGGGGAACTCACGTTTGATGCGTTTGGTGAGGCTTTCACGAAAAACTGGTGATGAAGAGTAGGGATCTTAAGTGTTCGCAGGGTACGCCCTTTTCAACCTTTGTCTCTATTTCTCTGGCTCTTGTTTTTTCTTTGAAATGATATGAGTTTGAACGTTTTCCTTTCATATACTTCGCATTGCGTATGGTCGGGATTGCGGCTCAATTCTTCATTCTCGGTAATAGTTGTTGCAGTGGGCGCCGGTGGTGGTGGGGCCATGGTTTGGAAGGATCGTGCGGCATTGATGTTTTTGTTCTGAGGCAAGTTCGGACTGAGGATTTGTGCTTGAAATGTCTTGGGTGGACACCTTGGTTTGTTTACTGAGATTTTCTGGCCCGATGATTGAGCTTACTGATGACGTTGATGTTGTTATGGATGTTCAGGCTATTGGCCTTGTTAAATAACTCTTTAGACGCCTGCTTATTCTTGAGGCTGACTTTGGTCCTTTGAACAATTTGTTGATTGACGGTCTTCCAGGAATTAGGCATGCCATTAGAGCATTAGTATATGATCGCTTGATTGCTCAAAATTTTGATAGCTCCCAATCAAGATCAATAGGTGAAAAGTGAAAATTCTTCTAGGATTCGTCTTAACAGAATGTTGTGAATTTGGATGAGTTCCCACCTCTGGTAGTCCTATGTCTGAAGGTTACTTAACGGGCTCCCTATTATGCACCAGAGAATAAAACATGGTTTCAGATAGTCGTGCCTCCTGCTACGTTTCCTGTAGCAAATCAACGTGGTTGCAGTTTTCAAACTTACTTCTGTTGGATACTACTGCCATTTCTTCTGTTATCACTTATACGTATTCCTTGTTGCAGGTGTGGCGGGGACTGCAAGCGAGATGAGCTCTAAGGTCTGTTCGCCGTTGGGGCCATGGGAAAGGATTGGTTCACTACTGGTGGCGGCGACAATGAGAGCAGGGCTTTAGGTAAAACAATTTTGAACTTTGTGAAATGCTGAGGATTTTGGTTCACACTGAGTTAGACTTCCATTGACTCTACAGGTCATGAAGAAATTCTCATGTCCTCCCAAAATATGCCTGTGGCGCAAAGGTGCTTCATGGGGATGCTTTGGCGATTTGTTTTGTGTTCGTAGATATTATTGATGTCATGATACGCAAATAATGTTGTTATGTGGTTGCAGGTGCCATCAGGTTGAATTCAATAATGGAAGCTGTCGTATTGGTACCAGGAACACGCGAACCGAGTTGTTGATGCTCCGTCGCCATTATTACTGCCACCTCCTCCTTGAATATTGTTATCATTGTTGTCGGTGTAGTGTAGATACTTCAAGTAATCATCTGCGCTAATGATGAAGTGTGCCCAATATGCCACCACTATCTTTACCGTAGCATTCTTTGAAAACACAACCTCTGATATTGCAGACGATAGCTATGACCGGAAAATGTTTGGTTTGTATATTGTGATTGACCTAGCCAGTCCATGGTATTGATTCTAACCATCTCTCCTGTTCTAACATATTTTAATAGCATTTCGACAGATTCTGAGGAAGTCGCCTCATACCAAACATTATTATGCCTTGATATAGAGCAAGTTTCAGCTTCAGTTGAATTGAACTCCATGCCACTACTTACACGGGGGCGTGCGTCAATCCACTGACTATCTTTGTTACTTTCAATGTCAAGTAAAACTTTAGTATCAACCGAACTATCAAACCTTGAATGTCCATGAAGGCTTTACTCATAATCAAACTTGGGGAGAGGATATGGCCTTAATGCTGGAGGAAATTTGGCAAAAAAGGGGCCAGGCAGCGGTTTTGGAAACGATCTTGTCAGTTGAGAGGAATACTGTTGGAGTTTAGTAAAGTGATATTCTTGTATTTGACACTGCCATGTTGTTGTAATGGTGTGACTTTGTAGCTTCTATAATTTTTGCACCTTCTTGTAATCCATCTCTTGTAGCATTCGCGTTGGATGCTGATCATAAATAGGATCTAGGATTTCTCTAAGCATGATCCTCTTTGTAAAGCTGGTCTTGCATCAAGAAAAAGTGGATATTATTCTTCATACTATTCTTGTGTTTAAACACTTCCTTTGTAATGCTTGAATATCTTATCCTTATTGTTTTGTGATTTTCTAGCTTTCTATGAATCCAATCAACCTTGTAATTACTTTGTAAATGTTGAATCTCTAAGCCCATTCGTTTGAATAATTGATTCCAAACCAAAATCAATTGTGTTTAAAGAAACTAAGATTTCAATGGAAAAAGGAACTCTTAGCTTCAACTAAAGCAACATGATTCGCGTCTTACACCTTGGACCAATCTGCTTCTAAAATCAACCCTTTGGAGCAGAATGTTTATCCGAGATATCTTCAAAGTATCGATCTTAAGTCAGGGTTAGCTAGCCATAATCTAGCAATATCCAAATGGGCGAATGTGCATGATCTCCATTCGAAATTAACATCACTGTGTGATCCTGCAAGGGCTGGTTAGCTGTAATAAACACGCATATGAAAAGTAAAATAAAACAGGCGAAGAAAAAATAAAAAGAAGAGAGATGGGATCCCTTGGTCAAAAATTAGAGTGTGACAGTCTTGATCATGGCTCCGTATTCTATATCATGACTTTGTTTCCGAGGATCCTTAATAATCAGAGGTCATGGCCATTAGAACCAAGATCCTTTTGTGACTTTGAAGAGATGTAGGTAAAGATTCGTCTCTGATCAGGGTCCATTGGTTATGAAGTATCCAAATGTAGGAATGAGCGCTATCTCTGCTTAGATTTTACTGCATCTGCGCGAATTGGTTAGCCATAATAATCATGTACATGCGAGTATGAAGATACCAATTAGAAGAAACAACAGAGGGAGGTGGAATCTTGTGGTCAAAAATTAGTGTGTAACAGAAGCGTTTGATTGAGGGAAATTTTGAGCTGTTCGAAATTAAATTGATTCAAGGTTATGGACTGAAGTTAGCCGGAGAATATGATCATTTGAGTTTAATCAGACAGTTGGATTTATCCGGATAAAGCTGCTCATTTTGAATTTCCGGAAGGTTAGTCGGAGATTTTGTCGGAAACGAGATTAATCGGTTAATTTGGGGAAATTAGGAATTAATTAAAAATGTAGAATTTCATTTCATTTCATTTTATTTTTCACTTTTATGTTAAATCAATTTTATTCTATGTCATTTGTATTTCATTTTAAATTAATTTTAGCTCGTCTCAATTTTTATTATCATTGCATTTTTTAAATAATTTTGCTTTATTCTAAATATTTATTTCCACTTCATTTTTTATATAATTTTAAATACTTGTTCTCATTTTCATTTTTAAAATATTTTTATTTTTAAATTGACTATTATTTCATTCTTTTTATTTATTTCTTCATGGTTTTCATTTGACTTCAAGGAAAAAGGAAAAATAATAAATAAAAAAAACATACATTCCATAATAATAATTTTTCATTTTTCATTTGTAACTAAAATCAATTTATATTTTTACATTGTTACATAAAATTACAAAAATAATAATAAAAATTCCTAAAATATTCTAAAGTTCTCCCATTCTCTGAATTTTCTGACGTTTTCTTTCGAACCTGCAAAATAAGCAAACGAAGAAAATTTAATCGGTTAATTTCGTCCCGACACCCTCAGAACATTGTCATCATCGAGTGCGTCAGAAGGGCAACGAATTACTCTGAAGCCGGCTCCCAACTTTATTTTCGACCGAGTGTAAAATCAAGCAATTTCTATTCTTATTTTCCAAGGCAACCGAGAAAGAGAGATAAAGAAGTGCTTTTGAAAAAAGCTGGTTTGGAAAAGCACTTATTTAAAAAAGTGTTTTTTCAGAAAATTGGTTTGCCAAAATGGCCTTAACAGCAATTTCCAGAAAAAGCACAATCCAACGGATCAAAACAAGGTTCCAAAAACTAGTTTCCGTCCAAATCACGACAAGAACAAATCCAGCCGTGAAATCCGCAAGCCCAGCCACCACCTAGAAAAGGATCAACAACAAGATTTGCAGAAAAATAACAACCAGGTTATAGTCAAACATGAAGCAACAATAAAACCTAATGAACAAACCGGAAAAAGTGCAAATTTCTCAGATTTTTCAACCATCACTTTCGTAGCAACAATCTCACCAATCCGAGCCCACAATCACAAACCCAGCAATATATAAATTATCCAGAATGTCACAGGAAGGGGGGAAACCCTAGAGAAAAAGGGGATCCATCACAAAATCTTATAACCTAAAAGCAAAACCCAAATCGGCCGCCACCACTACCGCGAACTCAGACAGGAGTTCTCCTCACCATCATCATCGTTTGAAAACGGCTCAGATTCGGAAGCCAAGCTCCTCCATCATCATAGCTGTGGAAGAAGAAGAGAAAGAAGTTTTCCGGAAAGCCAAAGCGTCAACGAATGGAAGCCGCCGCGACAGCCACCGAGGTAAAACCGCTGTCAGAATTGGTCCGAGGCAACGCCGCCATCGGAGCTGCGGTGCAGACTCATAGATGAGAAATCTTCTCATCATCGTCATCGAACAGACCCCAACATCACTCAACCGTCACCGGCCAAAACGTTAATCAACATCAACCTTGCACCATAACCGAAACGGTAAGGATCTCACCACATTTTTTCCTCTTTTCATGATTTTTCAGGTGGAACAGAGAGAAGAACATTGACATGCAAGCAGAACGAAGGAAAAGAAAAGCTCACGATGGAGCTCTAATGGCCGCCGCCGGCGCCGAGAGAAGAAGAAGAGGGGTTTCCCAAAGAAAACCCTAACAATGAAGAAGTCATCCGCCCTTTTGACTTGTTCTTTCATTTTTTTACTTTTTTTAATGTTATTTTATTTTTATTTATTTACTATTTTATTTTTTTGTATTATAAGTTGATATAAATTAGTTAGCACATTTTTTTAATTAGTTAGTAGGAATAACATTTTAGTTAGTAAATCAAACATTTTTTAATCCAACTCCATTTTTTTAAATTTAAGCCTCTTTTATAATTAAGAATTAATTTTTATAACTTACAATAATTTTTTTCTTAATTTAAATCTAAAAGGTTAATTTTAAATCCACTTTAAAATATTAAAACATTTTTTTATACTAAAATTAAAACATTTTTTTAACTTCAAAAATTAAAGCATTTTTTTAACATTAAAATTAAGATTTTAATTACAACAAAAATTAAAACCGACTTTTCTTCATCACAAATATCAAAATTAAAACATTTTTCTTTAATTAAATTAAAACAAATTTTTTAATTAAAAACATAAAATAAAACAATTTCTCCTTTTAAATGCAAAAATTAACTTTTCTTTTAAATAAAATTCAAAAAAATAAAATCTTGATTTAGACGTCTCAATGTCTGTCTAACCCTCGTCATTATCTCGTTCACTTCAGCTTGTTAATCTGTCATTTGCTTGTGTTGTCACTTTTCACTTGTAATTATGCGAGGCCATCGTCGCAATTATTTATTTTTGCATTTTTTGGGATTTGTAATTTACGCGAGTGATCATTGCTATGCCTTTTGCTTTACGGCTTTTATTATTTTTCGTACTTTAATTCTGCCATATAATAATTCATCCTTTGCATCATTTACCGTTAGCGTCTTTACGAAGGATTAGGTCTAGCCGTTTGACCGCCAAGTCAATAACCCTAACTTTTGACCGTTTCAAAACCTTAATCGCATTAGGTTTCCCGCAGTGGAATACTTACCATTTTACCCTTTTATTCAATTCAATCTTTACAACCTAGAGAATTTCGAGTCGCCGTGCTCGTATTTTTAGGCGTCCCGCCGTGGACAAGTTTACCTTTTACCCTAGCTTTAGGATAAGGAGTCGCCGCACTCCGTTTTAGGGTTTCCCGGCGTGGAACATTTAGCTAACCCTAATTTCAATTCAACTATTTTCAACATAGAAATAGGAGTCACCGCACTCCACGTAAGCACTTCCTTAAGAAATGCTTACTCCCCATTGAAACCTTGACCACAGTTAAGACGTTTCTAACCTCCCTTTCGAGGGGAACTACGATTACTCTGATTCCATTCCCTACCCATGATACGTAGGCACTGTTAGAACACAGATTGGTTCTTAATAATATCTCTATGTTTTGATGATAACTATTATGAAATTTTGTATTGAAAAATTATATACTCTAAAATTTGCTTTAGAATGTTTCCTGCAGATGTTAAAGTAAATACCACTTCAGAAGCAAATTAGATCTGAACATAAGAAATATGCAAGGCTCTGAAGCGTCAGAAGGATCTCTTAGAAGATTCTGAACGCTGCCACCAGAAGATTCTGAGCGCTGTCTCCAGATGGATCTGAAGCAGAAGCTACAGAAGAATCTGAAGCAAGTCAGAAGCATCTGAAGCAATAAAGAAATTTGTATGTAGAGTTTTCAAGCACAGTTACTTCAGAAGACTCTGATAGTACTAACGCTGCCAGTACTGAGGATCTGACCCAAAAACTCTGCTCTGAACTTATACACGCTGAAAGCACACTTGCTGCAAAGACTCTGATTCAGCAAAACTCTGATGAACATCAAAAGGCCCTGACTAACTTAGACTATGATGATTCTTGCTGAAATTTGTTGAAGAAGAATTCAAAGATTATGTCCGTTGGAATATCCAAATGACTTTTTCCTTATTTATGCTAGACACAAGAACACAGAAAAAAAGGATTTCTCTGTGCATTCTTCTTCTAGGAAAGGTCACTTGATGTGAAGACAAAAAGGCTCAGACCTTTTGGTACACTCTTCTCAACGTGAAAAGCTCTTGGATCAGTGTGCCTATAAAAGCAAGTCTCCACTCATCTTCTTCAGTTGACGAATACACTTGAAAAGAATTGATTAAAAAGCTCTCATACAACTCATATATTCTTTCTAGAATTATTTCATTGTTCTTAATCTTAAGTGAAAAATCACAGTTGTGATAAAGCTTTATTAGAAGCATTTTAACACTTGTATTTATTATTACATTTGATTGTAAGAAAACCTTAAGAAGATCCTGTTAGGATCGGTAGTTCTTGAGAAGACTTTGAACAGTTGTTCTTAGTGCTTACTATTGTAATCAGTTGATTAAATAGTAGATTAAGTCCTTGTTTGAGAAAGGCAAATCACTCTAGAAAGGGTGGACTGGAGTAGTTGAGTTCAACGAACCAGGATAAAAATACTTGAGTTTTTACTTCTAAGTTTTTATCAAAATACTTATTCAACCCCCCTTCTAAGTATTTTCTCACCTTCAGTTGGCATCAGAGCTCCGGTTCTGTGTGTGCTACCACTTCACAGTGACAGAAAAGATCCAGTGAGAAAAACTTTAATATATATTTGGTTGTTACTATGGTTGATACTTCAATATCTAACATTAACAACAAATATGAAGAAAGGGATAGAATCAGCCTTAAACCCCCTATGTTTGATGGGGAGAAATTTGATTTCTGGAAAGACAGGATTGAAAGTTTTTTCCTTGGTTATGATGCTGATTTATGGGATTTGGTCATAGATGGATATGTTCATCCCATTGATGGGAATGGCAAGAAAGCAGATAGAAAATCTATGACAGAAGCTCAAAAGAAGGAGTTTAGAAATCATCACAAGGCTAGAACAATATTGTTAAATGCAATATCTCACACTGAGTATGAAAAGATCACAAATAGAGAAACTGAATTTGACATGTTTGAGTCCTTGAAGATGACTCATGAGGGAAACTCTCAAGTCAAGGAAACAAAGGCTCTGGCTCTAATTCAGAAGTATGAAGCCTTCAAGATAGAAGAAGTTGAATCTGTTGAAGCCATGTTCTCCAGATTTTAAATACTTACAGCCGGACTAAAGGTTCTGGATAAAGGTTACTCTACTGCTGATCATGTGAAGAAGATCATCAGAAGCTTACCCACCAGATGGAGACCTATGGTGACTGCGCTGAAAATGGCTAAAGATCTGAACAAGATCTCCTTGGAAGAACTAATCAGTTCACTAAGGAGTCATGAAATTGAACTTGAGGAAGATGAGCGTCAAAAGAAAGGTAAGTTAATTGCCTTAAAATCTAATAAATCTCCTAAAGTGTTGCAGGTAATAGAGGAAAGCTCTGAAGAATCCTCATCTGAAGATGAAGATGAATTATCCATGTTGTTCAGAAACTTCAGGAAGCCTGACCAAAGAAAAGAATCTTCTGGACACAGAAGATCTGGCAAAAAGGAGGTTGTCTGCTACGAATGTAAAGAACCTGGGCATTACAAAAATGAATGTCCAAAGCTGTTGAAAGAAAAGCCTAAAAGAAAATATGATAAGAAGAAGAAGGTTCTAATGGCAACTTGGGATGATTCAGATACATCTGAATCTGAATCTGAGTCAGAAGAGGAATTTGCCAACGTAGCATTGATGGCAGACATAGAAGATCAGGAGGAAGGAATTTCAGGATCTGAATCTGACTTTGAATCTGACTCTGACGCTGAAGAGGTAATGGCTAAACACACTAAAGATGAACTTATCAAAGTGTTATCAGAGGTTCTGAAGAGCTATAACAATATTAAGCTCAAATACAAGGAGCGTCAAAGCAATCTTGTATCTGAGAATAATATTCTCAAATCAGAAGTGGATGAGCTAAATGAAAAGAACTTAAAAATGAAAAATGATTTTGAATTAGCTCAACAAGACTCTGATTCTGAAACTGAGTCTGAATGCAAAAATATTTTGGAAAAATATGACTACAGCTTTCAGAAGTTTCTTGCTAAAAGCATAGACAGAAGCAAAATGGCTTCTGTGATCTATGGAGTTAGCAGAAATAACAGAAAAGGAATTGGATATAAATCTTCCTCTGATTTAAATCCAAAACCTGTTGATAAAATTATCATCAAGAAGACTCCTTTATATTCCCATTTTAAATTTGGTCACTTGAATGATATTAAACACACTCGTTCTGAAAAGAACATTCATGTGTTTAAATCTAAGGCTAGTCAGAATAAACCTTATGTTGAAAAACAGAAGTTTAGACGAACCTTCAGAACAACTAACCCAAAAGGACCCAAGAAGATCTGGGTACCTAAGAGTAAAATAATTCCTGTTGCAGATGTTCTTAGCAGCAAGGTCAGGACGCCAGTCATGGTACCTGGACTATGGATGCTCGCGACATATGACGGGAGAAAGGTCTATGTTCCAAAGTCTGGAGCTTAGATCTGGAGGTGATGTGAAATTTGGAGGGAATCAGAAGGGCAAGATCATTGGATCTGGCACTATTGGAAATGGTAACCTTCCCTCTATTACTAATGTTTTACTTGTAGAAGGATTAAAGCATAATCTATTGTTCATAAGTCAATTAAGTGACAATGGTTATGACATACTCTTTAATCAAAAATGTTGTAAAGCTATTAGTCAAAAGGATGGCTCAATCCTATTTAGTGGAAAGAGGAAGAACAACATTTATAAAATAAATCTTTCAGAACTTAAGGTTCAAAATGTTAAATGCCTCTTGTCTGTTAATGAGGAGCAATGGGTCTGGCACAGAAGATTGGGGCACATTAATATGAGACGTATATCTCAGATTAATAAACTCAATTTGGTCAGAGGACTTCCTAAGCTGAAGTTCACCTCAGATGCTCTTTGTGAAGCATGTCAAAAAGGGAAGTTTTCAAAATCCTCTTTTAAATCAAAAAATGTTGTTTCTACTTCCAGGCCATTAGAATTACTTCATATTGATCTGTTTGGACCAGTGAAAACTGCATCCATCAGAGGCAAGAAGTATGGATTAGTTATTGTTGATGACTATAGTAGATGGACATGGGTAAAGTTCTTAAAACACAAGGATGAGTCACATTATGTGTTGTTTGACTTCTGCAAACAAGTCCAGAATGAAAAAGATTTCAAAATTATAAAAGTCAGAAGTGATCATGGTGGTGAATTTTGAAAACAAATATTTTGAAAAATATTTTAATGAAAATGGCATTGCTCATGATTTTTCCTGTCCTAGAACTCCACAACAGAATGGAGTTGTAGAGAGGAAAAATAGAACTCTGCAAGAAATGGCCAGAACCATGATCAATGAGACTAATCTGGCAAAGCACTTTTGGGCAGAAGCAATCAACACAGCCTGTTACATTCAAAACAGAGTGTCTGTAAGACCTCTTCTGGAAAAGACTCCCTATGAATTGTGGAGGAACAGAAAGCCCAACATTTCATATTTTCATCCTTTTGGATGTATTTGCTATATGTTAAATACTAAAGAGAATCTGAACAAGTTTGATTCTAAAGCACAGAAGTGTTTCATGTTTGGGTATTCTGAACGCTCTAAAGGCTACATAGTATACAATACTGAAACACAGATTGTAGAAGAATCTATTCATGTTAGATTTGATGATAAATTTGGCATTAAAAAGCCAAAGCAGTTTGAAAGTTCTGCAGATAGAGAAGTAATTCTCACAGGCTCTAAAGACTCAGAGGTAGACAAAGCTCAACTGAAGGAACCAGAAGCAACGCCAGATGCAATTCCTTTAACTTCTTAGATGAACAACTTAAACATTTCTGAAGAATCAACTGTTAGAGGATCATCTTCCAGAATCAAAGCTTCTCATCCAGAGAATGTGATCATTGGAAAGAAGGATGACCCTATCAGAACAAGATCCTTCCTCAGATCATCTGAAGCATCATTATTTGGATTGGTGTCAATAATTGAACCAACCTCTGTGGATAAAGCTCTGCAAGACAATGACTGGATTATTTCCATGCAAGAAGAGCTAAATCAGTTCACTAGAAATGATGTGTGGGACTTAGTTCCAAGACCAAAAGGATTCAACATAATTGGAACTAAATGGGTCTTCAGAAACAAGCTTAATGAGAAAGGAGAAGTTGAAAGAAATAAGGCAAGGCTAGTTGCTCAAGGGTACAGTCAGCAAGAAGGAATTGATTATACAGAGACTTATGCTCCTATTGCAAGGTTAGAATCTATTCGTTTACTCATTTCTTTTGCTGCACAATATAACATCGTTCTATATCAGATGGATGTTAAAAGTGTCTTTCTAAATGGCATTATAGAAGAAGAAGTTTATGTTCACCAGCCTCCTGGTTTTGAGAATGAAAAATTTCCAGAACATGTTTTTAAACTAAAGAAATCTCTGTATGGTTTAAAACAAGCTCCCAGAGCTTGGTATGAGAGATTAAGCAATTTTCTTCTGGAGAAAAATTTCATCAGAGGCAAAGTGGACACAACACTCTTTTGTAAAACATTTAAGAAAGATCTTCTAATTTGTCAAATATATGTGGATGATATTATATTTGGATCTACCAATACTATGCTGGGAAAGGAGTTTGCTCAATGTATGCAGGCAGAATTTGAAATGAGCATGATGGGAGAATTGAGATTCTTTCTGGGAATTCAAGTCAACCAAACTCCAGAGTGCACTTACATTCATCAGACCAAATATGTTAAAGAACTTCTGAAGAAATTTAACATGACTGATAGTAAGATGGAAAAGACTCCCATGCATCCAACTAGTACACTAGGCAAGGAAGAGGTAAGTAAGAAAGTAGATCAGAAATTCTACAGAGGTATGATAGGATCTCTTCTCTACTTAACTGCTTCTAGACCTGACATTTTGTTTAGTGTATGCTTATGTGCAAGATTCCAATCAGATCTTAGAGAATCACACTTAACAGCTGTTAAGAGGATTCTAAGGTATCTGAAAGGTACTTCTAATGTGGGTTTGTGTTACAGAAAATCTGATGATTTCAAATTAGTTGGATTCTGTGATGCTGATTACGCTGGAGACAGAGTGGAAAGAAAAAGTACTTCTGGAAGTTGTCAATTTCTAGTAAGAAATCTAATCTCTTGGTACAGCAAGAAGCAACCCACAATTGCATTATCAACTATAGAGGCAGAATATATTGCTGCTGCTGGATGTAGCACGCAGATGCTCTGGATGAAAAGTCAGCTAGAAGACTATCAGATATTTGAAAGTAACATTTCTATATTCTGTGATAATACTTCTGCTATATGTTTGTCTAAAAACCCCATTTTACACTCTATGGCAAAACATATAGAAATTAAACATCATTTCATCATAGACTATGTTCAGAAGGGAATTATAAACTTAGCCTTTGTTGATACAGATCATCAATGGGCAGATATTTTCACAAAACCCCTTGTTGAAGATAGGTTCAAATTCATTCTGAAAAATATTGGTATGGATTTGTGTCCAGAATAATATTTGTCAGAAGCAAATTTTTCAGATGTAAAATGTTTATAACTCTGAAGTATTTCATCTGTTGCTTATTAGATTTATGTTCATTTGTGTGTATCTGAATTAACCAATCTTAGAGGATCTGAACGTTGGCTAACGTTTCATTTCTCAAGAGAATTCAGAAGCACATGCAAGCAAACACGTGTCACTCTAAATCTGAAAAGATAGCGTGTACACTACTGAAGAGACGTTTGAGGTATGGTTTGAATAGTGAAAATCTTGATTTTCCCCCCAAATTTGTCAGAATCAATTAATGCTTGAAATTATTTTTATTCTCTTTCATTAATTATCATTAAATGCTATGTAAAAAACATACTGTGTTTGTATGTTGAGTGCCTTAATTGTTTTCTATAAATACCACATCTCACACCCATTTCACACTTTTCACAACACAAGCAAGTTTATGCATTTCTGTCTTCTATTCTCTCTTCACAAAAACCCTAAACCCTCGTCAAAATCATCTTCATCATCTTCAATGGCAACATTATCTTCTACAGCAGCTCAGTTTCAATCAACCATGGTTGCAGTTACTTCTGCAAATATGGGTGTGACTCCATTCGCAACACCTAAAAGGACTTTGTTAACTCCTGTTGACAAACTTGAAGTTCTCTGTGAATCAATGGTGGAATTTGATTCATTAGCTGAAAATGGATTTGAATTTCATTCAATAATTGATGCACAAGGCTGGGTAAAATACTTTGACAGATTATTTGGACCAGTTTACCCTCATCTGGTGAAAGAATTCTGGATACATGCTTCTGTTTATCCCAAATTCATCTTGTCTTCTATTCTGGGTAAGGAGATTATAATTACTGAAGATCTAATCAGGAAACTCATAGGGTATGAGGAGACTGGTGGAGTATGTCATCTGCCAGCTGGGCGTGTAGACATGGAAGAAGTTTATAAGGAAGTTATCACTTCTGGACAGGCCTCCAACAAATTTAAAGATCTGAAGTCTGACTACAAAATCTGGGCAAAGATTTTTCTGGGATGCATTCATCACAGAAAATCTACAAATTCTCCAGATTATGTGAATAATGAACAGCTCTACTTCATGTACTGTTTAAGTCAGAGCACTAAGGTAGATCTCCCCTACATTCTGTTCATGCATTTATGGAATCATATCAATGCTTCAAGAGAATCTGTAAAGGATAAGGGTCAGAAGATCAGAACATGGATTCCCTTTGGAAGGCTAATTTCATACATTCTGACAGAGAATGGTCTGGTGACGGCTCTGTATGAAGCTGGAGTCAAGGATGAACTTGAATCCATTGTTGGAAAACCTCTGAATGCAAAGAGTCTTCAGAGACTAAAAATTGTAGAGGAACTCTCATCTGCACCCAAGAAGCTGAATGTTTCTGAAATCAGTCAGAAGCGAATTCCAGTTGAAAACTATCCACTGTTTTGTGCTGAAGAACCAAGGGAAATAATTGTGAGACATATTGATGCATGCAAAGCAGATGGAACGCCCATTCCTGCAGATATTCTGAAAAGAGCAAGAGAACCAATGCCTGATGTATGCAATGAGAACACAAGGAAAAGAGGTCAATCAGAGGCAGAAGAAGTTGCTGCTCAGAAGAAGCCAAAAGTTGCTGACAAACCTCAGAAGCTGATCAAGAGGAAAGCATCTGGAGACACCCCCTCTGTTCCCATAAAGCGTATCAAGATTAAAGGTACCAAATCTTCTGTATCTTCTTTCAATAACATTGTTTTAAATGAATCAACATTTAGTTCTATTCCAAAACCCCCTCCTACTCAAAAACAATTTGTTCCTGCTCCATCTTAAAAATATGAACCATTAAAAATTCCTTCCCCACAAAAATCATCTGATCCCATTTCCACTACTCCATTAAAATCCTCTGTTATTCCATCATCTGAACCAATAACTACAACAACACTAGCAAATCAAACTCCACCACCTATAACAAAACCAACAAAACAACCTGCACCACAACAACAACCAGAACAACAACAACAACAACCAGAACAAAAACAACAACCAGAACAACAACAACAACCAGAAAAACAACAATCAAACACATCTGAACCTATTGCATCTACACAAGTTATTTCTGAACCACCTATATCTGAACAACCTACATCTAAACAACCTGCATCTGAACCTCCATCAAAACCTTCTGAGCATTAATTAGAACCAACCAACCCATCTAAACAAATATACCTGAGACAGAGGTTCTAGAAGTTACACCTCTCAAAACTGTTTTTGAAGTGTCTTCTACGTCTTGTACTCCAACCACATCCTCAAACTCATCAGAATCTGATATACACCCAGATATTCTGTCACCTCCCTCTCTCAGAAATCTTGCAGTTAACCAACCAGAACCACCTGTTTCATCATACTTTCTCATTCCCAATCCCATTCCAAAACCTAAGCCAAGGAGATCTGAATTTGTATCCCTTGCTTCCTTTAAACCACTCCCCACTGATCCACTTTCTTATGTTTTGAAAGTTAAAAATTTCTATGACAGAATTGAACCATCTGACACTATCACCCCTCTTAAACCCAAGCTTTCCATCATTCTACCATCTGTTCTTCAAACCTATATAAAAGAACAGCCAGAAATGATTTCATTAGAACCTCTTTTGTCTGATAAATTTGCATTCATTCCTTACTCCTCTACCACATTTGATGTTGTTTCCTATGCATCAGATGCAAAACCATATATGTTGAATGCTTTAACCAGATCAAAAACTGTCATTTCATCTCATCCTCCATCCATACCCTCCTACCCTTGCCCTCTGATCACCATTCCAAAATTCACCATTCCACCTTCACCTCAACCCAAGCCAATCACATTGGAAACTCTTCTAAAACCAAAACCTAGGCTGAATGTTGATCATTTATTTACAAGTTTTTTGAAAGAAATAGAGATGCATTTAGGCTCTGTACAGAGGAAGTGCTTATCAACAATGGACGCAAATGAATCTGATGCTGTTTGGAATAGCTTCATCAACAGATTCAATATTGTAGCATCAAATCTGAAGAACGTATGTTCTGATGATGCGAAGCTCAAATTTGCTGAAACTGCTAGAAGTTTGTTCTGGACTGTTAAAAGATCTACACCATTGCTTCTTAAAGCTGCTCCTTCATCATCTGAAGTATGTGATACATAAGTGCATACTGAATCTGCATCTGAAGACAACCCTCTGGTTATGACTCTTGTAGAACATCCCTTTGGATCTGCTGCTCCTGACTCTGAATCCCCTATGGAAATTGATTTTGTTCCTGCTTCAGAATCTGTCCCACCTTCTTCATCTGAGATCAAGAAAGAGTATCCAGATCTTGAAGATAAGATTGCAGTTCTGGAAGCTGGTCAATCAGAGATTAAGTCATGTATGGCTAAGAAAGATAAGAAGTCTGAAGACATGGCTCAGTGGATGTCCAAACAAGATCAGAAGAATGAAACCATGGCTAAGTGGATGTCAAAGCAAGAACAGTCCTCCTCTGAGATCACTGATCTGTTGAAGATGATTTTGTCAAAACAAACTTAGTTTATTTTTATCTGATGTTTGCACATGTACTTGAATCTTTTCTGATGTTTGTATTATTTGCTCTGATTGAATGAATGACTCAATGTTTTCTCTACATGATTTTTCTTTTTTGTATTTCCTTTTATTTGTCTTTTAAAAGTTTTTACTTTTTGATTATGACAAAAAGGGGGAGAAAATAGATCTGAACTGTTTAAATAAACTCTACCGAAATGAAACTTCAGATATATCAAATTTTATCTAACATAAACTCTAAGTGTTTCAGAACATTTGATAAATCTGATATATTCCTTAAAAGAAACTCTGAGACTTCCAGATCATTTTTAACGTATCAGACTCTGACTCTGAAACATGCAAGATCTAATGTTTAGAACATTCAAGCCCTAATTCTGAAAAGAATACTCAAGACAAAAAGGGAAGCTTCTATTCCTTATTAATATTCAATTCAGAGGTAGATACATCATCTCAGGGGGAGTTATAATTATTTTCTTTTCCAACTAAACAAAATTTCTGATGTTTTTGTCATCATCAAAAATGGGGAGATTGCTAGAACACAGATTGTTTCTTAATAATATCTCTATGTTTTGATGATAACTATTATGAAATTTTGTATTGAAGAATTATATACTCTAAAATTTGCTTTAGAATGTTTCCTGCAGATGTTAAAGTAAATACCACTTCAGAAGCAAATTAGATCTGAACATAAGAAATATGCAAGGCTCTGAAGCGTCAGAAGGATCTCTTAGAAGATTCTGAACGCTGCCACCAGAAGATTCTGAGCGCTGCCTCCAGATGGATCTGAAGCAGAAGCTACAGAAGAATCTGAAGCAAGCCAGAAGCATCTGAAGCAATAAAGAAATCTGTATGAAGAGTTTTCAAGCACAGTTACTTCAGAAGACTCTGATAGTACTAACGCTGCCAGTACTGAGGATCTGACCCAAAAACTCTGCTCTGAACTTATACACGCTGAAAGCACACTTGCTGCAAAGACTCTGATTCAGCAAAACTCTGATGAACATCAAAAGGCCCTGACTAACTTAGACTCTGATGATTCTTGCTGAATATTGTTGAAGAAGAATTCAAAGATTATGTCCGTTGGAATATCCAAACGACTTTTTCCTTATTTATGCTAGACACAAGAACACAGACAAAAAGGATTTCTCTGTGCATTCTTCTTCTAGGAAAGGTCACTTGATGTGAAGACAAAAAGGCTCAGACCTTTTGGTACACTCTTCTCAACGTGAAAAGCTCTTGGATCACTGTGCCTATAAAAGCAAGTCTCCACTCATCTTCTTCAGTTGACGAATACACTTGAAAAGAATTGATTAAAAAGCTCTCATACAACTCATATATTCTTGCTAGAATTATTTCATTGTTCTTAATCTTAAGTGAAAAATCACAGTTGTGATAAAGCTTTATTAGAAGCATTTTAACACTTGTATTTATTATTACATTTGATTGTAAGAAAACCTTAAGAAGATCCTTTTAGGATCAGTAGTTCTTAAGAAGACTTTGAACAGTTGTTCTTAGTGCTTACTATTGTATCCAGTTGATTAAATAGTGGATTAAGTCCTTGTTTGAGAAAGGCAAATCACTCTAGAAAGGGTGGATTGGAGTAGTTGAGTTCAACGAACCAGGATAAAAATACTTGAGTTTTTACTTCTAAGTTTTTATCAAAATACTTATTCAACCCCCCTTCTAAGTATTTTCTCACCTTCAGGCACAAGATACAAATATTGCCGAGTAAACTTAGGACTAACCCTTAGGTCTTTCTGTCACTCTTAACCCTTAGCTCGGTATATATATCTTTAAGCAAATAATTAAAGCAAAAATTGAAAATTTAAACAAGAGGTTCCTGTAGAGTACTGCAGAAGTTTAGGGTGCTAATATCTTCCATAAGCTTAACCAACCCCTTACCTAGATCTCTCCCCGCATTGTCTTTACGATGAAAAATTAGGTTTTCCCTTTTTTGACCTTTTCCTTCGGATAAATCAAAGAGCAGTTGTGAACCAAAGATGCGATTCAAATTAATTAAATTTTATATCATATTATAACTGCAACAATGTCAATTAATAAATTAAAACTAACATACTAATTCCTAATTACAACTATTAAAAAAATAAGATAAAATAAATAACAAAATAATATAATAAATGAAAATAAATGAAAAAGAAAAAAGAAAAGCAATTAATAAGAGTGGGGAGAGGTGGATCGTGTTGTTGTGTTGTTTCTTTAGGGTTTGGGAAAAAAACCCTTTCCCTTCTTTAGGGTTTGGGAAAAAACCCTTTCCATTCTTTAGGGTTTGGGAAAAAACCCTTTCCCTTCTTTAGGGTTTGGGAAAAAAATCATTTCCCTTCTTCTTCCCAACCGGCGGCGGCTCCTTCATGGCTCCTTTTTGAAACTTCCCTCTTCTCTCCGACTTCGCCTTCATCTGTTCTTACCTGAAACCAAATAAAATAAAACCAAACCCATTAATGTCATAATCTTATGTTTTGGGTTTTTGATGATGGTGTTTCGACGGCGAGGTGGTGGTGTTCTTGGCCGGTGATAAAACTTATTTTGAGGCTCTTTGCTTGGTTGTTGTCCGCCGGTGGTAGTGAGACTCTAAGGGATCCATGACCACAGTTGGATGATCCTTGTTGGTGGATCTTTTGAGTTTTTCTCAAAACTCTCTTCTTCCTCTTTCTGGTGACCTGTTCTTGATTTCTGATATTGATGAAGTTTTCTCCCCCTTTTCTCAAATACAACTTATGTTTATATAGGTATCAAACTAGGGATAACTCTAACCTAATGCCCATTTTAAAGCCCAACTTAAATAATTATTTAAAACTAAATAAAATAAAATAAAAATAAAAATAAAATTAAAACTAATAATTCTATTTATTTATTTATTCTAACTATTTAGACAAAAAATAAAAATAACCGAAACTCAAATAAATAAAAGTCGGACGCTTAAGTGCTCGAAAAAATAAAACGAGTACACTAAAATGATCAGCGCAAAATATACGACTCGGAAAAATACAGTTTGGCCAGATTTTAAAATAAATTTTACTCGATAAAATGACTTAAACTGTCCAAAATGTGACTGAAAAGTGGTTGAAAATTTTAACTGAACACGCCAGGTTAAACTGCGACAAACGTAGATTAATATGAATTACGTTTGCAGACTCGACTTTAAAATTTTTCGTCCGTTAATTTTTCACAAAGTTGACTTTTAGTTTGACCGATTCGGCTGTAATTCCGACAAGTTTATTTCAGCTGATAAATTGGGTATTATGAAAAATGACAGACATGATATGCTATACAGGCAATGCAAGAAAAATATGAGGGTAAAATTTGGGGTGCAACACCCTGAAAAGCACGTTACCCATTAGGGCTAGTTTGTTTGGGGTTGTGGGTAGCCCGTTAGGCCCACATAACTAAAAATTTCAAAAAAAATTATATTAATACTTATATTTTCTTATTCCAAAATAACACATTAGTTTTTCTCACTTTACTAAATGTTATCTCTATTCTATTCAATCTTTCTCTTTTAAATCTTATACATTAATATTATCAACACTCTTACCTCGTATTATATTAGTTTCTTTTATGTTAAATATTCGAATATTATTTTAAAGAATATAAACATGAGTTCTATTTAAAAACATAATATAATATTTATAAAAGATAATATAGTACTTAAAAATGTATTACCTCGAAAGACATGTTGTCCACTGCTTAACATTAATATCCAGAACAAAACCATGTATACAAGAGATGGTGAACCTATCTATCTAGTACTTTAAATTAACAATCTTTGTTTCCAACATAGGAGTTGGATTTATAAGATACCCATCACAATTCTAAATCTTAAATGTGCATGGTTGCAGTGTTTTAATATATGAAGTTGCTTTTTAATCAATAAATATTATGACTCTAAATATATCTACATATATCACAATTAGAAAAATGTCAGACTTAAATTTTGGTCGTTCATCCATAAAATATGGCCACTAAATAATTTATCTATTAAATTTAAGAAATATTTTATGAGAAAATAGGAGATGCACTCATACAACCAACGACATGCATGTTTATTAAACTTGTACTGATAATTTATTGGTAGTTTTCTATTAGAGGACCGTGTAAAATAAATTTAACACTCACCGTGCATGTCTATTAAACTCATATTTTATAGTGTTTGATTTTAGAAACAATAAACATATGTACATATATAACGAGAGTGTGAGATATGGAATCGAACTCTAGTATGGTCGAAGAGTAGCTTCTGATTCGACAGGAATTAAGTATGAGGTTGAAGTCTGTTTGCATGTTGTTGTCAGAGTAATGCGTGTTGTAGTCAAAGTTTGATCTAACATGCATTAGTCAATATTGCTAGGTTTGTTAGCATGTTGAATTGGGTCTTGCTTGTAAGCTCAATTGTTTAAGTTAGCTTGTACCCTAAGTTAGCTTGTAATGGATAATTGTTAAAAAGTCCATTAGGTTAGTGTGCTAATTTTCTTATAAATAACATGCTAGTCTCTCATCTTGATATAAGGGAAAATAGGAAGATAAAATCCTAATTTCAAGAGAGAGAGGTTATTTTGTTATTCTTGTATACTTGTAATCTTGTTTCTAAGAGAAAGGAAAGAATAGCAGTTTATAACCAATCCTTGTTGTTCCTTGTTGTTTTACCTTGTTTTCTTTATTAACCCTAACCTTTGTATGTTTCTTGATCATAAAGAAACAATTTATATTTTGTTTCAAGACATCCGATTCACCATAAATTGGTCCGGTGAGCGTGGACAAGATGACTTCAACAAAGTATAAGATTGAAAAGTTCACCGAAGTGAACGAATTCGGTCTGTGGCGCTTGAAGATGAAAGCCCTACTGGTTTAGCAGGATTATTTGGAAGCGTTGAAGAGAGAGGCAGCCATGGATGTTGCGTTAACGGAAAAATAAAAGATGGGCATGATCGAGAAAGCCCATAGTGCAATATTGTTAAGCCTTGGTGATAAGGTTCTTCGACTGGTATCAAAGGAGACTACAACATCAGGATTATGGGTGAAACTTGAAAGTTTGTACATGACCAAATCTCTGGTGAATCGACTCTACCTGAAGCAAGATGTGTATTCATTCAAGATGAGTAAAGACAAAGTATTGGCTGAGCAGTTGGATATGTTCAACAAGCTGATTCTTGATCTTAAAAATATTGATGTGAAAATCGATGATGAAGATCAAGCATTGTTGTTGTTGTTATGTGCTTTGCCCAGAGCACACGCTCATTTCAAAGAAACTCTCTTGTATGGAAGGGAGTCCTTAAACTTTGAAGAATTTAAATCAGCCTTGTATTCTAAGGACTTGAACAAATGAAAGGAGCATAATCCTTCGACAGTGGGCAAAGGTTTGACCGTTAAGGGAAAATTCTAACTAAAGGATGGTATGTTCGACAAGAAGAAAGGTAAATGTCTACATAAGTCTTATAGTGGCGAAACATCTAGTATTCGATGCTATCACTGTAAGAAGGAGGGTCACACAAGAAAGGTATCCTAAAACATCCGTAAATATCAAGCATATCAAGCCATGGAAGTTAAATGAGGAGAGAAAACCAAACAAGCATGTAAAAGTACAAAAAATAGCTTTTGCGACACTGTTAATTGATTAACCATTTTTAACTTACAGATGGTTAATTGACTAACCCTTTGAAAACTGCAAAATTTTCCTAAAACAGGGGTGTTAATCGATTAACCCTGTAGCAGTGATAGAAAATCAGTTTTTTAAAAGCACTTCCAGTAATTAATCACTTATCCAATCATCCACATGTTATGGCACGCAATTGTACATGAAAATTACATTAAGTGGAAAGAATCAAGAATCAATTGAATCCATAAAACATCAAGATCAACAATCAAACAATTGAATGAACAAATCATATTAAAAAAACTATTAGATCTACATTGTAAACATGCAAAAGTGATCGAAAATAGTAAATCGAGTGAGAATTAACAACCTACAAGGTCGAGGATTACCTTGGTGATTGTTGTAAGTGGAATGTAGTGAGAGTAAGAAAAGAAAACCAGAGATTTCCAAGCTTGAGATCAAATCGTAGCGAAACCAATAAAAACGCGATAAATGCTCCAAATATCAATTTGCACCGAGAAGCTTGAGATGATTACTCGAATTGAAGTAGAAGCTACTGTAAATTCAGAAATCCAAGTAGAAATGTAGTGGAATTAAGGTTTATCTCAAGAGAATAAAAATTTTGATGTGAAGATTGTTACACCCTAATGGTGGAAATTGAACATTTGTGTGTGGTTTGGTGAAGGAGATGAAGGTGAATTGCAGTAAATTCAGAGAGACTTGGTAGATAAGAGTGAGAGTGAAAGAGAATTGAGAGTTAAGAGTAAAAAATGGTTGAGAATGATTAATCCCTATGTGAAAATCTGAAGGTTTTCTTAAATAGAAGTTAGCTTTAGAGTAGGCTAGATTTGGAGTTTGTTTTGGAGCTAGCTTTAGAGTTAGTTACATCTAACTCACTGAATCGGAAGTTGACTCTGTTAGTTATTTGTTAACTCGGTGGGAGCATCCCAATAAGTACAAAATCCAATGGTTCACATGCTTGGAAATAAATGTGTATGGTGGTCTTGATTGGAAATGATGTATTGTAGCAAATGTAAGTTAGTCCTTGAAGTGTATTAATTTGTCTAGAATATTCCACATGACACTAGAACCAAGTAGACCCCAAAGACGTAGAAGAAAAGTTCTTGTCATGAAAATGCAGAAATTTTTTTAATATACATGTTTTAATCGATTAACTTATTTTTCCTAGCAATTGGTTAATTGATTAACACAGCCAAAACTTGCCCAATTTGGCTTGAAACAAAGTGTTATGGCCATGGCTCTGATCTTCGACCCTTTGCTTTGATAAATAGGCATGAAAATCCTTGTATTTTTCTTGTATTTGTGATGTTATAATTTTGTGATGATGCAATTAATCAGGCTCTGAAATTCTTAATATTTCTGCAATACAACCATAGAGAAAAAATGATGATGTGTATGTCAGCAATGGGAATGTACATGCTTATGCAAAAAGGTAAAACAGGATGTCAAATTTCGGGTTACAACACAGGAGATGTTGTTGCTGCAATTATTAGAAAATGTCTAATAAAACTTTATAATGAAAAATTCATGCGGTATAGTGAGCTTAAAGTAAGCGAAAGAAGAAAAGAGAGAAATGCATACTTTGAACATTTTAAAGTTAGACATGTAATTTTTTTTACTATAGTATGATGACAATGTATATTTGTTACAGTATAATCAACATTGTCTATTTTTTGAAAGTCTCTTATTGAAAAAGTGAATAAAAGAACATAGTTAACTAATTCTTATTCTTCTTCTTCCTTCTTCTCTCCCTTCTGTAAAACCTAATAGAATTTCTTGTATTTATTCAAGAAACTCAATCTTCTTCTCATGTTTCTGGTTTGTTCTTGATGATACCAATTTAAAACAAACTACTGCGGTGATCGTGGAGGAAAATATGTCGTTAACAAAGTATGAGATTGAAAAATTCACCGGTGTGAATGGTTAGGGACATCGCTAGGATGCACATAAGAACCTATAATGCTGCAAATTTTGACAACACCTCTCAAGAAGTCTTTGAGTTCATTAAGCTATGTGATATCCTTTTGAAGGATTTTATGGTCCACTTGAAGATCAACAATAATCAACATAATCTAGTATGCAGAATTTCTGTTGTAGGTTGTAATTGTAAAAGCCTTGAGATTTCTTAAACATTGAATATCTTAGATATCTTAAGAGTTTTAGGTCTTTGCTATGCTGATTTTCCTGTACCTCTTATATTTGTATTATGAACACCTTGTTATATATTATGTTGAACAAGTTGTTTAGCATTTTAGATTAAGTCTCTCGCCAAGATGCTTGAGCCATGTAAGTCTCCTGCTAAATCCTAGAGCATTGGAAGTCTTAATCAAGTGGATTGATTAAGCAACTAAGTATTTCACTAAGATGCTTGAGCCATGTAAGTCTCTTGCTATGTTCTAGAGCAACGAAAGTCTTAATTTAGTGGATTTAAGCAGAAAATCTTGGGTTCGTGGAACCTGAGCAGGGAAGCCTTGGACCATGGGTCTGAGCAATAAGTCTTGGGCCTGGGGGGGGGGCTTGAGCAAGAAGTCTCAGGTCTGAGGGGTCTGAGTAAGAAAGTTTTAGGTTGAGGGTCTAAATAAGGAAGTCTTGAGTTTGTAGGACTTGAGCAAGGAAGTCTTGAGCCTTAGAGGTTTAAACAAGAAGTCTTGGACTTAGGGTCTGAGCATTGTAAAAGTCTTATGCATAATGCATAAGCGACTGTAATCATGATTTGATTATAGCGAAAATCTCTTGTGAAGCAAGAGAACTGGACAACTCTCATTTGAGAGGAATAAATATAAATCTTTGTGTCTTCTGCTATTATTTATTTACTTCTGTTAGTATTTCGCTTCTAAGTATAACCAAAATATGAACATCAGTTTAGATTCTGAACTCTGATCAAACGTAAATTAAGAAAATGAAAAACACAATTTCACCCCCCTTCTTGTGTACTTTTCTCACCTTCAGTCAGTTGGTCCTTTACACAACCTCAAAAACCACCATACATGGCTACTTGCCACCGTGAGCTAGCCATTTCTACATTCGTGTAATATACTGTCGCAACTGCGAAAAACACCCGGCGGAAAATAGAAGAGTCACCATCTTTCGTTATTTATCCCAAAGAGAGGGAAAGGAAACGATCAGAAAAACCTAACGAAAAAGGGAAAAGACGAGGTCATTGCAACCAAGCCCTGGATTCGGGAGTCGATTACACAAGGGGAAGGTACTAGCACCCCTCACGTCCGTCGTACTCGACAGGATCCACGCTCGTTGTCTATCTAAGGGTGTGTTTAACTGTCTACGCTACAGGCTCACAAGACAAAAAGAAAAGAAAAGAGACTCGGCAGACTATCGCCTCTCTGTGCCTACGTATTCCCTCGTGCAATGGGAAAGTCAGAGTCAACGTAGTTCGCCTAACTACGGGCGAAAGAGGGGAAGGTTGCTCGCCAAGACATCACCGTCTTGTGCCTACGTATCCTCATCTGGTATGAGAAATCAAACCAACGTAGTTTGAGCTAACGAAACCACAGGTGGATTAAGTGTTTTAACCGAGTAGGGTTAAACCTCCGTTCCAGCAGTTAGGGACAAAGCCTGTTTGCGGTAGAACCAAAGCTTAACAATACTCTTTTTACGAAAAAAAAAGGTTTCTGATTAATCCCGAAGGAAAAAGGTTTGAAGTTTTGTTTTGTGTTTTTTAGTGAAGTGAATTAATTCGGTTTGTGATTCACGTTGCACTAAAGACTATGACATAGGGGCGAATGCGTCGCGTATCGCCCCCAAACGGGACGTACATTAAACACTCTAGACAAGCGAGAGGAGACCCCTCACTCATCATTCCCCATGTAACTTAAGGCTCGTAGCGCACAACGTTCATCGCATTTATTAGATGAGTTAGAATTGTTTTGAAATGAGAAAGAGAGACGCACGGAAGGTCTAAGGGAAACTCGGCCCTAACATTGTCATGCAAAGTGGTCCTAAGGTTAGGATTAAAGAGGGGAAACATCTACCCTAATGTTAGCATGTTTGGATTGAACACCTAATGTATCTCCTACTCCCATCCTAAACGGATGGACTAGGAACTCTATGGGGATCATGGCAAAAAGCACAAGAAAGCACCAGATAAATTCAATCACAAGTAAGAGATGCAAACATGGAATGCAACACACAAGCAAAGGGAGGAAAAAGTATGGGGTAAACACTACCACAAGCACATCTCGACCTTTATTAATGTTGGAAATAAAGATGCAAAACACAAGAGGAAATGCAAACATGAATATCACTTTGAACGACAAACTACGAAAGTAGGCATCCAAGTGGAAAACAAACACAAGTCGACGAAGTCTCAATTAATCAACCAAAACAGCGACGTATATTCCAAAACAGTTCACTTCTAATGCATCATATTGAACTACGATGATTCGATGCGAAACGGTACTCAAGCAAGCAAGAAAATCAGCAAAACAGACCCACTGGCACAGTGTTAATCGGTTAACCATACGCGTTAACCGATTAACCACTTAAAAAAGGCTGAAAATCTGGAAATTTGCACATGTTAATCGGTTAACACCAGGCGTTAACCGATTAACACTCTGAAAACTTTGAAAATTTTGAATATTTGAAATGGTTAATCGGTTAACCATATGTGTTAACCGATTAACACTGTGCCAACAGCAGAAAAACAGCAACAGAACGGCGTTTTCAGCAAATAAGCATTTATCTGATCAACCGGATGATCGCATAATCACTTAATCACGAAATTAAACCAGCAAATCATGATTCAAACAGCATATGAACATATTAACACAATCAAATCACGAATCAATCGGATCAAATTAACCAAAAGTTAATCAAATATGAAAATCCACATGATTATGCAAATAAGCTAAAAACAGATTCGGATCCAACCTTCGGAGCGGAGACTTGCTCCGATTAATGTTGATTCAACTGTAATTGAATAGATCAAATGCTAGAAGTCCGGAATACTTCAAGATCCACACCAATTATTGTAGTAGCAATGAAGATCCTTCAAGATTAAACCAAATTGAGCCAAATTATCACTTCCAAAATCACTTCCAAGTTCAGATCCAATTTTGGACGAAAATTGGATGGAGAAATTGATTCAATGGAGAGAATGGGTGAAGGTTTAGCTCTTAGAAATCAAGGATTCCAATGAAGAATTAATGATCTCAATGAGAAGAGCTTTGGTGAGGGTTTTATAGTTTGGAAAATTGAGAGAGAATTAAGAGAGAATGAGATCAATTCTGAAAATGAGAGTGAATTATGAGTGATTTCATGTGTGAGGTTTAGAGTGGATCACTTAAATATCACTTAGGCTTGGATCCAAATGAAAGGTTTGAAATATGGTTTGGAAAATTGGGTTTGGAATGAGGAATGGGCATTTGGAGGGAAAATGAAATTAACCAAATTTCAAATAGGTTCTAGATCCTTCCCAAAGTGAAAATCATACTTGCACATGACCAAAATTGGACCCCAAAGTGGTTTGCATTGAAAATTCGCGTGCAGAGGCAAAATCTGCACTGGTTAATCGATTAACCATATAGGTTAATCGGTTAACACCTTCAAAATTTCAGGTTTGACCTGATTTTGACTTGGTTAATCGATTAACCATATGTGTTAATCGATTAACACCTCCAAAATTTGAATTTTGTTGCCTTTTGGAGGGAAATATGCCCGTTTGTCCGTTTCTTGCCGTTTTGAGCCCTGTTCAACTTCTGAAACTTGCTTTTGAATATCATAACCATGAAACTGCTCGCCATAGCCTGAATACTGCTTCCTGAGCTAAAAATATCCTGCAAAATAAAAAAAAATCGGTCGGCCGACCGCTGGGCAAAATAAATGTCAGAGCCTCTGATGCTCGCTGTTCAGGTTCATGCACTGAGATGAAAACTGAGCCACGGGAAAACCTTTATCCCCTGTCTCAAGAATGAATGCTATGCAAATGCAGAAATACAAAAATGCAAAGAAGCAAAAGCCAGATGCTGCCAAAACGAAAAGGCAAATTTTGGGGTGCTACATATACCTACTAGGGTCTCTGATTCTTCCAGCCCTTGAAGGAAGAACACACACACACATGTACTTTTTTGGACAGTACAATGATGTCCAATAAAACTAACCTGGGCCAAACCTCTCTCTAAAAAACCACCATCGTCCTTGTCATACCCTTAGCTCCAAGAGTTATCGATGTTGATGCGTTTTATTAATGTTAAAGGTGGACCTAGAGGTGGTACATGTTTAGTTAACAATGTCATACCTCGAAAAATACGATCCTCGCGATGAACGCGGAAAAAACGTTCAAACGGAGTTGCCACCGAACTTTATTCATTCCAAGGGAGGAATAGGAAAATATCGATAAAACCTTTAAAGAGATAAGAACATGGTCATCGCAACCAAATTCTAGGTTTAGGAGTCGATTACGTAAAGGGAAGGTATTAGCACCCTCTATGTCCATTGTACTCAACGGGAACCTCTTGATTCGATTCGAGAGAAAAGTTAGCTAGATTGTTTGTTTTCTTCTAAGGATTTGCTTATTAGGGGAAATGGGTGGTTTTATATTATGGTGCTCGCCAAAGATTGGGCCCTTGTGCCTACGTACTCCCTCGTGCAATGGAAAAGTTAGAGCATCGTAGTTCGTGGGACTACGGGTAAAAGTCTGGGGTAAACGGAAGATGGAGGAAATTGTGCTCGCTAGGATCTCGCAATCCTATGCATATGTATTCTCATTGAAAAATGAGAAGTCAGAGCGTCTGTAGTTCAGAACACTACGATTGGTTGGTTTTTGTTTGGAATAAACGAGTGTTTAGGTCACGTTATAACTGTTAAACGTGATGGAAAAATGCGATCTAAACGCAGCGGAAAACAAAAATTTCCTTTAGTGATCCTTACGAATGAGCATGGTCAGTGATAGAATCGTTACCTCTTTGTGGCGATTCAGATCTTTGATGCAGCGATCACAAGCGTTGATGAAGTGCAACGCCTCTACTCAGTCCACACGAACAGCTTCCGGTCACAGTGCTAGCTGCTTACGAACGGAATTATTTGAGTGAGAAAAGAGAATAAAAAAAAACGAAATTGCATCAAGTAAAAGCTTCATCACAAGGGTTCCTTTTATAGACTCTCTTGTGGGCTGCGGGCTAAAAACCCAATTCACATGATCCATAATAATATTATATATTATTATAATAACTATTATTATAATAAATATATTTATTTTATTATTATTTTATAACCATTATAAAATAACAATAATTATTATTATATTATCCGAATTTCTATTTTTCACTTAAGTGCACCGTACCTTACGGTGTTCCTTTGATTTATCTATCTCTCATCAAACTGTCCTTATGTGTGTGACCCTGTAGGATTTCGTAACGTTGGTAATTATATTAAATTATATATTTAACATAATAAACAGTAAGCGGTATCTAGCAACACATCACTGCTACCCAAGTCACGAAAATGTCATGTGATCTGACAAAACCTTTTTCGTGATAATATATGTTTGTACAATTACCCTTTTGCCCCTATGTCTATATTGAACACAAGGCATACACTGTGTCATCCTTGTCCAGTTCAATATTGGGCCCTTAGACATTTCTCCTGTTATGCAGGATTGGCAAATTCCATCTAGGACACTCATGTCCCTCAGCATGCTTCGTGGAGTGCCCATCAACTGTCTTTATGATCATCCAGTTACGGATAATGTTTGATCAGCAATAAAGCACCCGACTCTACATCTAGGGTCCATAGTAGTTTCAGGTCGAAGGGTGGTAATACACCATTATCACCATGAGAATAACTTATGACACTTTGCATAACATACTATGTAGTATTCTCATAGCGGGTCAATCCGGTATAAATATTACTCCTAATATTTATACCTATGTCAAGACTTGATAACTCTTTATCCATGATCCATGAGATGTGATCATCAGTCTATCTTCATAATAGTCTCAATGCTTTTAATGTTATCCCACTTTGCAATAAAGCTTGACTACGGATATTTTAAGAATAATGTCTTTATGTTTAATGGGATCTCATGATTAAGTCACACTTAACATTTCATTAAACAGACTAACTATTCTAGGGACTTTATTATTCTGAAAGACAAACATAATAAAGAAATGCCTTTTATTATTAAATGAATAATCTGATACAAGTACCAAAAAGTATTGGCCTCTAGGGCTTACACCAACAATCTCCCACTAGCACTAGAGCCAATTAGGCATACCCTTAATACCCATAGATCTAGTATGACCATCATGCTTCTGTTGCGCAAGAGGCTTTGTTAATGGGTCAGCGATATTGTCAAGTGTAGGTACTCTGCATATCTTCACATCTCCCCGATTGATTATCTCTCGAATGAGGTGATAACGCCTAAGTATGTGTTTGGATCGTTGGTGAGATCTAGGCTCCTTAGCTTGTGCGATAGCACCATTGTTATCACAATATAAACCAATGGGATCCACAATGCTAGGGACTATGCCAAGTTCACTAATGAACTTCTTGATCCAAACAGCTTCCTTTGCTGCATTTGAGGCAGCAATATACTCGGCCTCAGTTGTAGAATCAGCAACTGTTTCTTGCTTTGAACTTTTCCAGCTCACAGCGCCACCATTGAGACAGAACACATAACCAGATTGTGATCTAAAATCATCCTTATCTGTCTGGAAGCTAGCATCAGTGTAACCAATTACATCAAGCTCTTCCTGACCTCCATATATCAAGAATGAATCCTTAGTCCTTCTCAAGTACTTAAGGATATTCTTGACAGCTACCCGGTGAGCATCACCGGGATCAGATTGGTACCTACTCGTTGCACTTAATGCATACGAGACATCTGGTCGAGTACATAACATGGCATACATGATAGATCCTATTGCAGATGCATATGGAATCTTATTCATGCGATCCCTTTCTTCCTTAGTTAAAGGGGATTGTGTTTTTGATAAACACATACCATGTTGCATAGGTATGAATCCTTTCTTGGAATCATGCATATTAAAGCGTCTCAACACTTTATCTATGTATGTACTCTGACTTAGGCCAAGCAGTTTTTGTGATCTATCTCTATATATCCTAATTCCTAATATATAGGCTGCTTCACCTAGGTCTTTCATAGAAAAACAATTCCCTAACCAAGTCTTCACTTGTTGCAAGGTAGGGACATCATTTCCAATGAGTAATATGTCATCTACATATAATACCAGAAACACGATCATGCTCCCACTAACCTTCTTGTAGACACAAGGTTCATCTTCATTTTTGATGAATCCATATTGTTTTACGGTTTCATCAAAACGAAGATTCCAGCTTCTGGAAGCTTGCTTCAATCCATAGATTGATCGTTGTAACTTGCATATCTTTTGGGCATCTTGTGGTATGTCAAATCCTTCAGGTTGTGTCATGTACACATCCTCAAGAAGATTCCCATTAAGGAAAGCAGTTTTGACATCCATCTGCCATATTTCATAATCATGATATGCAGCGATGGCAAGTAAAATCCGAACAGATTTAAGCATTGCAACTGGTGAAAAGGTTTCATCATAGTCAACCCCATGAATTTGTTTATAGCCTTTTGCAACCAGTCTTGCTTTATAGGTATGTACCTTACCATCCATGTCAGTCTTCTTCTTGAAGACCCACTTGCATCCTATAGGGTTAACTCCTATAGGAGGTTCTACCAAGGTCCAAACCTGGTTTGTGTACATGGAATCCATTTCAGATTTCATGGCTTCTAGCCACTTCTCAGACTCAGGACCAGTTATGGCCTCTTTGTAGGTCACAGGCTCATCTTGATCCATGAGTAATACATCACCCTAATCACTTATGAGATATCCATATCTCTCAGGTTGGTGACGTATCCTGCTTGACCTACGCTGGTCTTGTTCTACTTGAGCAGGTTGCTCTTCCACAACTACTTGTGTTTCCCGCTCTAGTTCCTCCATAGGTGTTTCAATGTTTTGTGATTCTTGAATTTCTTCAAGCTCTATTTTCCTCCCACTGTTTCCTTTGGAAATAAAATCCCTTTCCAGAAAGACTCCAGTTCAAGCGACAAACACTTTGCCCTCAGAAGGATTGTAGAAGTAATATCCTCTTGTTTCTTTAGGATACCCCACAAATAAGCATTTGTCAGATTTGGGCTCAAGCTTGGTTGAAATTTGTCATTTGACGTAAACTTCGTAACCCCAAATCTTCATGTAAGACATATGTGGTTTCTTACCACTCCATATCTTATATGGTGTCTTATCAACCTTTTTGGATGGAACACGGTTAAGTGTGTAAGCTGCTGTTAATAATGCATGTCCCCAAAAGGAGTTTGGAAGATCGACGTGACTCATCATGGATCGGACCATGTCTAACAAGGTTCGATTTCTTCTCTCAGATACACCATTCCATTGTGGTGTTCCAGGAGGAGTAAGTTGGGATAGAATCCCATACTCTTTTAGATGGTCATCAAATTCTAGGCTTAAATATTCACCGCCTCGATCTGATCGAAGAACTTTAATATTCATACCTAGTTGGTTTTGTACTTCATTCTTGAATTCCTTGAACTTTTCAAAGGACTCAGATTTGTGTTTCATTAAATACACATATCTGTATCTACTGAAGTCATCAGTAAAAGTGATGAAGTACTGAAAACCTCCTCTGGCTGGTATGTTCAGTGGTCCACATACATCAGTATGTATGAGTGCCAAAAGATCATTAGCCCTTTCACCTTTTCCTGTGAATGGGGACTTTGTCATCTTTCCAATTAAACAAGATCTGCATGTCTCATATGATTCATAATCAAAAGAGTCCAAGAGTCCATCTTTATGGAGTTGGGAAATGCGTTTCTCATTTATGTGGCCTAATCGACAGTGCCAAAGGTAAGTTGGATTCAACTCATTAGGTTTCAACCTTTTAGTATTAATGTTATAAATTGGCATTTCAAGATCAAGGACATATAGTCCATTATTCATTTTTGCAGTAGCATAGAATATATCATTCAAATAAATGGAGCAACAATTGTTCCTTATTATGAATGAAAAACCAAACTTGTCCAAACAAGAAACGGAAATAATATTCCTGCTAATTGCAGGTGCATAATAACAGTTCTCTAACTGAATTATTAAACCACTAGGTAAAGTTAAAACATAAGTTCCTACAGCTAAAGCAGCAACCTTTGCTCCATTGCCAACTCGTAGGTCAACTTCACCTTTTGCCAAATCTCTACTCCTTTTTAGCCCCTGCACATTAGTACAAATGTGAGAACCGCATCCAGTATCTAATACCCATGATGCAGAAGTAGATAAATTAATTTCAATAACAAAAATACCTGAATTTGAAGTCTCTACTCCATTATTCTTATCTTCCAGGTACTTTGGGCAATTTCTCTTCCAATGTCCGGTCTTACCGCAATGGAAGCAAGTGCCCTCCTTTGCTATTCCTCCACTAGGCTTCAAAACAGGAGGAGTGGATTTGGGTTTGGCAACTTCCTTGCCTTTCCCTCTACCACCCTGTTTGATGGGCCTCTTGTTCTGTTTCTTTCCATTACTGACCATCAGAATGGATTTCCCTTTTGTCTTCATATTCTGCTCAGCAGTTCTCAACATGCCTAGCAGTTCTGGAAGACTTTTGTCCAAGTCATTCATATTGAAATTCAGGACAAACTGACTGAAGCTCTCTGGCAACGATTGCAAGATCAGATCAATCGCAAGTTCTTTTCCAAGGGGAAACCCTAATCTGTCAAGGTTCTCCACATACCCAATCATCTTGAGTACATGGGGACTTACAGGGGCTCCCTCAGCTAACTTGTTGTTAAAAAGGGACTTTGAAACCTGAAACCTCTCATTTCTTGCTTGCTCTTGATAAAGCATTTTCAGATGTCCGATCATATCGAACGCAGACATGTTCTCGTGTTGCTTTTGCAACTCAGAGTTCATGGTAGCAAGCATGAGGCAAGCGGTTTCATTGGCATCATCGAAATGCTTCTTATAAGCATCTCTTTCTGCCTTTGGTGCAGAACTAGGAGGTTCCTCCTCAGGAACTGGTGTCTCCAAGACATACAGCTTCTTATCGTGCTTGAGGACAATCCTCAGATTACGGTGCCAATCCAGGAAATTTGTCCCAGACAATTTTTCCTTATCTAGGATGGATCGCAAAATATTGTTCGATGTGTTTGTTGTCATGGTAATCTACAAGAGAAATATGAAAATATAAGTATCATTAAAACAACATATTTAATTAGGCCTTTAATCAAATATGCTCCCACTATTTTATTCAAAACAAATGACCCTCATCATTTGATTCGGAAAATCCCGTTGGAAGACTTTCTAGTGGGTCGAGATCCATGTTTCACTTTGTTTTAAGTCAGCGTTAGGCTGATTACACAAAACTAAGTTATTTAGGTAGGAACTCCTTCCAATTGTATCTCATACAACTCTCGAATATTTTCAATTGGGTGAATAACTCCTTATTCTGATCCATCACATGAATCATTCCCAATTCTTGCTTCTAAACATATATAATCTTATTATAATTTGTTTAGTTAAGTTTGACCCATTGTTTTAGCAATTGGATATTACAATTATCCCATCACATCTTACTAATATAGAACATGCACCTCGCGTAGGCGAAACCTACAATGCTCGATACTAGTCTTGATGAGTGCTAAAAATTGGAAAGCATAAACTTAATATTTAATTTTGAGGGAATTTGTTATTAGTTTGATCTCACCGGCTTAACATGCAAAACGTCTCTCACATGCATCAACATACGATTACATGCATCAACATACATATAAAAAAAGATACAATTATGGCCCCTAACGCAATTGTTCTCTCAAGCCAATGAGAGAACCTAAGCTAACCTAATAACGATCTAAGCTTCTCCAAGCATGATCTCCAAGGTTATCCTCCTTTAATATTGAATACTTCCTTTTTTTTTTCATAACATAATATTACATTACATATAAGAAAACTCGTTTTACATACGAGGGAGTGAGATGAGAAAAGAAGTTACATAAAGAGATTGAGAGAGAGGCACGACACGCAGGTCGTATTCAAAAATCCCAAAACAATAATAAAGGATAAACTAAGGCCATAACTGATCACCACAAATAAATAATAATAAACACACTTTTATTATTAGTTTAAAATTCCGATAATTAAATAAACTAAATTAAATTTCGGCTGATTGATCACACTTTGCAGACTTAGCCGGGGGTTCCGCTGCCCGGTCAGCGGACGGTGGTTCCGCTGACCGTTCAGCGAACGGGGGTCAAGGGGGCAGCGCCTCCTTGCGGGGTTGTTAGGGGCAGCGCCCCGACGAAAAATTTTATGAACACTTCATTGTATTTCACGTCGTTTCCTGCACAACTTTTGTGCATTTACAACCCCAACCGGAAAAGTCTGCGGCAATACAACACTTGTACTGCCATTAATCCTAATGCAACAATTTCATGCCGTCAAACACAACTCGATTGATAACTCAATATGATAGATCAACATGTCATTGCTTCACCATACTAACGTCGGATTCCGAAGCGAATGAAAATGATGATCTTTCAAAAGAATTACAATCCTTATGTGATTGAATGGATGAAATCAAAACAGTATATCCCATATACCATCTTTGCATCAGAATTTCTTATATCTTATATAAAAGTGATCGATCTAATTGTGTAACCTATGGATGATCAATGTATCGCACAACTTCACCATACTAATGTCGGTTTCTGAAGCATAATCAACATCAATCATCCAAATCGTACACAACAAATGCCAAATTTAATTAATCGTTTATTGTTAAATTCATTCTGTGTTTTAATCGAATCAAATACAGAAAAGACGGAAATTTAACAGCTATCAGATCCATGGTTTCGTAAGTGGCTCTGATACCACTGATGGAAAAATGCGATCTAAACGCAGCGGAAAACAAAAATTTCCTTTAGTGATCCTTACGAATGAGCATGGTCAGTGATAGAATCGTTACCTCTTTGTGGCGATTCAGATCTTTGATGCAGCGATCACAAGCGTTGATGAAGTGCAACACCTCTACTCAGTCCACACGAACAGCTTCCGGTCACAGTGCTAGCTGCTTACGAACGGAATTATTTGAGTGAGAAAAGAGAATCAAAAAAACGAAATTGCATCAAGTAAAAGCTTCACCACAAGGGTTCCTTTTATAGACTCTCTTGTGGGCTGCGGGCTAAAAACCCAATTCACATGATCCATAATAATATTATATATTATTATAATAACTATTATTATAATAAATATATTTATTTTATTATTATTTTATAACCATTATAAAATAACAATAATTATTATTATATTATCCGAATTTCTATTTTTCACTTAAGTGCACCGTACCTTACGGTGTTCCTTTGATTTCTCTATCTCTCATCAAACTGTCCTTATGTGTGTGACCCTGTAGGATTTCGTAACGTTGGTAATTATATTAAATTATATATTTAACATAATAAACAGTAAGCGGTATCTAGCAACACATCACTGCTACCCAAGTCACGAAAATGTCATGTGATCTGACAAAACCTTTTTCGTGATAATATATGTTTGTACAATTACCCTTTTGCCCCTATGTCTATATTGAACACAAGGCATACACTGTGTCATCCTTGTCCAGTTCAATATTGGGCCCTTAGACATTTCTCCTGTTATGCAGGATTGGCAAATTCCATCTAGGACACTCATGTCCCTCAGCATGCTTCGTGGAGTGCCCATCAACTGTCTTTATGATCATCCAGTTACGGATAATGTTTGATCAGCAATAAAGCACCCGACTCTACATCTAGGGTCCATAGTGGTTTCAGGTCGAAGGGTGGTAATACACCATTATCACCATGAGAATAACTTATGACACTTTGCATAACATACTATGTAGTATTCTCATAGCGGGTCAATCCGGTATAAATATTACTCCTAATATTTATACCTATGTCAAGACTTGATAACTCTTTATCCATGATCCATGAGATGTGATCATCAGTCTATCTTTATAATAGTCTCAATGCTTTTAATGTTATCCCACTTTGCAATAAAGCTTGACTACGGATATTTTAAGAATAATGTCTTTATGTTTAATGGGATCTCATGATTAAGTCACACTTAACATTTCATTAAACAGACTAACTATTCTAGGGACTTTATTATTCTGAAAGACAAACATAATAAAGAAATGCCTTTTATTATTAAACGAATAATCCGATACAAGTACCAAAAAGTATTGGCCTCTAGGGCTTACACCAACAAAACGTTGGCTTATCTGCTTGTTAGGGGAGGCTGAAGCATGAGTTCATATGTGCGGAAGAAGGGACTAAACATTGTTCTTTATAAAAGATGTTTGAGTTGTGGATCGCACGGGGGCGAGGAATTAGTATTTGAGAGGTTTAATCGCACGGGGGCGAGAAGAACAAGATTTGATTTGTTGAGTATTTTGAGGGAGAATGACGACTATTCGATAAGCGAGACGTCAGCCTCGCAACTAATTAATCGGGGTATTATAGGAATGCTAGATTCCAACGACACTGTTTTCATTCGATTAATTACGAAATTTGTGTTTGGATGGACAATGAAAGTACCATATGGAATGCTAGACTCTAATGGTATTTCTTTGTCCAAATAATTAAGGCAAGTATTTTAGGGACGAAAGGTTGAGCAACCCACAACCCATGGCGTACGCCCCAAGAGCGGTTACTTCAATATTTCAAGGAATGTGAGACTCCAAGAACTCAGTTCTTTCGCAATTTGATTAAGAAAAGACTGGAATGGATTAACGTGTATTATGGTTTTAGATTGAGAAGAGAGTTTGATTTGCGTAGGTTAGGGTTTCGATTGCACGAGAACGAGGAAACAAAGTTAGATTGGTTGAATATTTTGAGGAAGAATGACGACTATTTGATAAACAGGGCGTCAGCCTCGTAACCAATTAATCGGGGCATTGTTGGAATGCTAGATTCCAACGATATCTTTTTCATTCAATTAATTATAAAATCGTGTTTGTCGGACAATGAACGCCTTGCCCAAATAATTAGGGGGAGTGTTTTAAGAACGAAAGTCCAAGCGACCCACAGCCCAAGGCGTGCGCCTCAAGAGCGGTCACTCAAGAATCCAAGAAGTGCGAGACTTCAAGAACTCATTTCTTTCGTAATTTAGTTAAGAATAGATTTTGAATATGATAGCGCATTTTGGTTAGACGTGTTAAGTATTTTAAATGTATTAAGTATTTAAGAAATACAAGATCGAAATGATCACAGCCCAAGGCGTGTGCCTCAAGAGCGATCATTCAAGGATCCAAGAGGTGTTAGACCCCAAGAATCCACTACCTTCATTGATTAATTAAGAAAATAGTTGGGTTAATCATATTTGAGAAATAATTCAATTAGGTTAAAAAGTTTGATTAAATTAAGATTAGGTATCTTAATTGAGTTAAACGAGGATTAAACGTTCTTAAAAGGATCGAAATGATCACAACTCAAGGCGTGCGCCTCAAAAGCGATCATTCCATAAACTCAAGAAGTATTAGACCTCAACAATTTGACATCAGCATTATTAATTAAGAAGAAAGTTTTTAAGAGTACTAATCATAATAAATATGGTTTTGATTTAAGTAAGAAAATATTTAAAATTAATTGTAGTGAGAAATGTTTAATATTTTAAAAATAGATTTGAACTTTAATTGATAAAGTATTGTTCTTTTAAAGTTTAATATTTTAATTTAAGAAAAAGACCCAAAATGACTAAAAGCTTTTAGAGATGAAAGACGGAGCGAACACAACCCAAACTGTGTGCTTCGAGAGTATTCACTCAAAGATCTAAGGAGTATTAGACTTCAAGAACTCACTACTTTCACTATTAATTAAGAAGGATATAGTTTGTTTTAATTGTTATTTGGAAAGTGATTTAATTAAGAGAAGTGTTTTAATTGTATTAAGAGTTTAATCAAATTTGAAAATATTATTTAGCATTGGACCACAATTTTGCTTATTTAAAAGGCGATTATCACTTATTAATTAACTAGAATTTTGAATTGATTGATTAGGGTAATTGGAAAAATAACTATCAAGATTAAAAGATAATTTCATCCATATAACTAATTTAGTTAAATTTAATTAACAAAATTAGTTAAATAAAATCAAAATTAATCAACCAATTTTTTAAATTAAAATAAGGGATTTGTGCTTGAGATTAACTAATTCCAATACCTTTTTGACTTCATGAGCAACTAAAAATCCAATAACAGCAGGTATAATATATAAAAGTGTAGGCTGAGCCGCCTAAAACCAATTCATCACGACTATTGTGAGTACCAAGCCAAAAGTGTATCCTAAAAATGCATTCTTGAACAGCGCAGCAGAGTTCATCCTAAACACAACAAGAGTTTGAAAAATACCGACACGCAAGTTGCTGCCGCTCTATTTAGTTGCTACGCAAGATGTAACCATGAGGAATATCGAACTCTGCAAGTTACGAAACGAGACTTTTGCTGTTGGATCCGATTCAGTGGTTTAAAATACTTGTTGAGTGGCAGAGTCGTTACGGGTTCAACACCAGCTTTCATCCTTTGATTTTCGCTTCAAGTTGCTGTTGGTGTTTTCTGTATGAGTCGAGCTTTGAGAGTTGTGTTTGTGGAAAAAACATGGCGGTACTATTGGTGCGGAGGAGGGTTTGTGAGCTGAATGTTATGATACTTGATTTCTATGTTTTGAAACCACATACTCGTTTTTATTGACGGAAACAGCGCAAACATTTGTTCGTTACAGACCAAAAGTTGATTGATGTTGTTCACATCGTGGCGGGGGTTTATGTGAGCTTCATTGGAAGGTTTATGGAAGAGAGGATACATATTGAACGGTGGTGTTTGATGAAGGCGTTTGAAGGTTCACCGACAGAGAGATAGTGGTGATTACCGATGTCAGAAACGATGGTAGAGGGAGGAAGTAAACATGGTGAGGGCGGCGGAAGGAAATCAAAGGTAGAGAAGAGGGGTTCGCTTTGGTGCCGGCGGTGAAGGGAAAAAGGCGATTGGAGAAGATGATAAGTGAAGGAGAAGGAGGGTAGGGTTTTCTGATCGTGAAGGAGAAGGAGAAGAAGGATCGCGGCCCCTTTTATGAAGAAGACAAACTCCTCTTCTTATCTCTCTCTCTCTCTCTCCCCGCTTTCTCTTTTTTCTTTTTCTTTTTTAATTATTATTATTTATTATTATATTATTATTATTATTATTATTATTATTATTATTATTTCCCTATTTATTATTATATTATTATTATTATTAAAATGTTATATATATTATATTATTATTATTAAAAACTATAAAATACAATTAAACAAACAAAAACCAACACTAAATGCCACGTGTCGGTACATCACTGGTTAGGGTGACAAATTTTGAATCCTACCATTTGGGGATTACCATATGGCTTAATGACATGAAAAAGATGGTTTATACATTTTTCTGATTTTATTATCAATTAAATCAAAATACAATAAAATGTTAATATGTGATTGATCAATGAGAAAAAGTGAGGATCATGCATGTGCACCCTTGATTAAATTTAAATCTGACGATCCATATTTAATCAAAGAAGCACACCTAACTTAAAATGGAAAAATTGCCCTTTCTAAAAACTTTAATTAATTTAATAGAATTAAATCAATTAAAAACCACTAAAAATTCACAACTTATTAGATAAATATGCTAAAAAAGAAATGCAAGCATGAAAAATTCTAATTAATTATTTTGGGCATTCTGACGAAAATATAAAAAATAAATCGGGTGAAAATGAGCAAAAATCGGACGACGAAGATGCCTGGAGAATTAAAATCGACTGCACACAAAAAATTAATGCGAAATAAATAACTTGGAAAAATGCAACATTCAGTCAACTTTTGAGAATTCACAAGGACCGGTAAATTGGCTTAGGCGGATCAAAAGTGATTGAAATTTTGTCAAGAGATAAGACGAGTATGCTAAGTCAAGCTTTAATGGAAAGTAGATCAAAATCATTAACGTCTGCAAGCTTAAATTCAAAACTTTTCAACCACTGACTTTTCTCGTATATTTGAGACATAATTCGACCAATCCGTCCACATATCCAAGACATTTATTCTGCCTAATCCTTTTAGGAATGTTGTCTAAACTCTACGGGGGGAAAGCCTTTCAGAAAATTTTTAAGACAACCTTTGCTTGGAGAGTAACAAAAGCAACAGCTACTGGGATTATCATTATCAACTGTATGGTTGAAGAATAACTTGCTGGGGAATATAATTCCATGAACACGTACGGGGTATCAACTTTTTTCAGAGATATACTGTCGACTTTGTTAGAGGACTGGTCAAGATACTTGTGAACAGATCCTAGATCCTGCTATGTTATGCCGCTGGGGACAAGAATGTTATGCATTATGATGCACAAACATGTAACTGAAATGCAACTGCTAGGGAATCTAATGCACGAACAAATGCCTTAGACATGCAAACGATGTGCTAATGCTTGATATGATTATGATATAATCTTGTATGTCATGCTTATGACAATGCAAATGATCAGGTATGTTGGGGATAAATTTCCTGTTGGAGGTATCACCAGGGACTGAATTTGGTAGTTGCCAAGCAAAGTTGGACTTTAGATGTTGCCACATGGGATTGGATTTTCAGATTTTATGAAGATGCCAACAAATGAAAACTGGACTTTTAAAGGGTATATTTGAGAGTGCCAACAAAAGTGGACTTTTATGTAATTTCCAATAAAAGATTGGACTTTGAGGATGTGCCAAGCGAAGTTGAACTTTATTTGGTAAAAGGATTTGACTTCTCGACACACAGTATCTAACAATGCCATAATCAGAGGATAGATGTGGATGTTCTTGGTGCCCAAAGTTGGACTCTTTGCAGAAATTGTGTACTCGTTCCTATAAGAACCTCATTTCTACCTGATATGTCATGATGGCTTACAAATGTTGAGCGTAGAAACGTAATCAAAACATGCTGAACGCGCGAGCATAGCGACTTAACCAATGCATGTTGATCGTACTTTTGCTCCGCCCCAAGGCTTTTGCCGCTTGTTGACCTCAACAATTGTTAGCGTCTGGCACAATCCACTTGACCAACTTTTGAAAGCAAATAGGGAAATTGCCCCTGTTCAACAAGTCTGTCCCAGTTCAACTAGTTTGCCCTAGTCTGCTGGGTATTTGAAGGATTTCTTCTGGCATGAGACCTTTGAGAGTGATTATACCAAGACATGGCTTGAGCCCATTTGCCCTAGTATCTGAATCTTGTAGTGGTCTATCCCTGTTTGAACCTCAAAAGGATTTTCCCCAGATTCACAAGGTATTGAGGTAGTCTTGATTCAAGCCAGTACCAACAAATGATCAGGTTCCTCTTTGATTGCTTTTTGTTGGAATTTCCATTATGTCAAGTATTGATTTGCAGTTTACAATTGTTCACTAAAAAATGGTAATTTTAATGTGACATTCATGCAAGTTTTGAAAATAACCATTTATTAGAATGATGTGACAGTGAGTGACGAGTGGACCGTTAGTCCAAACGCAATGCTGACTTAGATGATGTGAAAGATATAACAAGAATATGACACCAATACAGAAGACTAGTGTAATACCCCAAATTTTGCCCTAAGTTAGTCGTTTCATCTTGCATCCCATTTCATTTTGCATTGCGTTTAAACTAACCACTAACGGGTTGTGCAGTTGTTTGATTGTTGCAAGAAAATATCATGTGGCGCGCTCTTTTAGTTTATAGGGTTTCTAGTGCCACTTTATTTTGAATGAATAAAATAGCACAATTGGCAAGAGACCGTGTGTAAGGAGTTGTGAGTGTGAAAGGTCGAGAGTTCGAATCCCATCTTCTTCACTTTTTGTTTTGTTTCTTTTATTTTTATTCTAACTTTTCTATTAATTTGTTACCTATATAAACATAAGTTGTATTTGAGAAAGAGAGGAAGAGGACAATCGTAATCCATTTCCAGGATAAGGAAGAGTAAGAAGAGAAAAGGTGAAAGCCAAAAGGGAATTAAAGCCAACCCTAAGGGGTCAAACGAGAAAGCCAAAAGGGAATTAAAGCCAACTCTAATGGGGCAAATGAGAAAGAGAAAAGGGAATTAAAGCCAACTCTAATGGGCTAAGTGATAGGACACTTCCCCTTTCATTATCCTTCCCTTTTTTTTTATTATTATTTCTCATTTCTTTAGCTTTTTTTTTCCTGTTTATTTTTATTCTTCTTTTTTCGTAAAATTCTTAACTTTCTTTTTTTGAGGATGAAAGCCAAAGCCTTTGTGTTTCAAAAATCAAAACCCTTGGTTAGAATTAAAACCTTTTTTAAAAAACCTTTTCTTAAAGGTAATTAGAAACCTTTTTTAAAAGTTAATTAGAATATTTCTTTAAAAATATTAACCAAATGAACTTTTTCTCCCAAAATTAAAAATATTTTTTAAAATAAATTAAAGTTTTTAATAAATTGCTAACCTTTTAAAACATTAAAATTAAAATTAATTTTCCTTTAATCCTAAATTTTTCTTTCTTAAAACTAAATTTCTCACCTAATTTTTTTTTTAAAATTCCTAACCTTTCCCGTTTAATTTTCATCTAACTTTCATTGTTTCTCCTTTTTTATCCTTGGTTACTAATTTCGCATTTTATCGTATTTTTATTTTTTTCGGTTGTAATTATGCGAGGCATCGTCGCAATTTATTATTCTTGCGTATTGTTTTTCATGGATGTAATTTATGCGAGGCCATGATCGCATTTATTTTATTTTTCTTTTTTTGGGATTTGTAATTTACGCGAGTGATCGTCATGATGCTTCTTTTACCGCTTTCTTTATTTTCCCGCACTTTAATTCTTCCGTATAGTAATTCGCCGTATTTTGCATATTTTTACCGTTATTTTCCCTCCGAAGAAATTAGGTCTAGCCGCTTGACCGCCGAGTCAATAACCCTAATTTTGACCGTTTCAAAACCCTATTAGCCTAGGTGTCCCGCCGTGGACGAAAATACCCTTTACCCTAGCATTAGGTCAAAGAGTCGCTGTGCTCTGCTTTAGGGTTTCCCGCCGTAGAATCCCTAATTTAACCCTAATTTCGAATTAACAAATTCAACGTAGAAATAGGAGTTTAAAAACTCCACGTAAGTGTGTCCTTAAGATACATTTACTCCCCCTGAAACCTTGACCATAGGCAAGACGTTTCTTGTAACACCCCCTTTCTATACCCCCAAATTAATACATTTAATCAATTAGGCACTTAGAAAATTTATTTCATCAGAGTTTAATTAAAACATGGTATATAAGAGGCGCATCACATTATCATGAAATTAAACACATACGATACCTGCTCAAAATAGATATGCAACAATGGGTAACCCACATCTCAATATTTAGAATAAAAGCGGAAACATCCAAATATTGAATCGATCACATTCATAAAAGTATATACAACCATCAGTTAATTCATGCTTTACAACATATCCACAGCAGATACATACACATATGTATCACAAAAGAATCAAAACAAATGTAACTCCAAAAGAGTCAAAGGCTTCCTAACTACCCAGATGTTACATATCAGAGCCATTGACCAAAAAGAATGAAGACATCGCTTCACAAAAAGAACCTCCAGCTTCCTACTCTGCAATGCCTCATAGAGCATTATAAAACAGTATAAGGGTGAGAAACAATATCATAACAGTTAATGCATAAAATTGTATATATACATATACTCATAATTATACGAGTTATACTCAAATTATGTTCTCACCACATTAAGCATATACAATTAATCATGCTTCTAAACTTGCTCATAAACATTCACTATATGTTCCTCCAAACAATCATATATAACATACACAGTTATATTCATTCAACTAATGCATCATACACAGATGACTCATGCAACTCATAGAGACCGACACACGACTCTATGCAGATGCAAATGCGGTACCGATTCATTTCAACAGATTCTCTAAGGAATCGAGTATTCAGCAGATTCTCCACGGAATCAAGTACTCAGCAGATTCTCCATGGAATCAAATATTCATCAGATTCTCCACGGAATCGAATATTCAGCAGATTCTCCACGGAATCAAGTACTCAGCAGATTCTCCACGGAATCAAATACTCTTACCAATCCTCCAAGGGATTACATGTTATGACCGATTCTCCGAGGAATCACACAATGCAACCGATTCTCCAAGGAATCACACAATGCAACCGATTCTCCAAGGAATCACACAATGCAACCGATTCTCCAAGGAATCTAATGTAACCATCGTATCATACGAGGTTCTGCAAATCCTCCGAGGGATCAATCAACACACAAATGCATACTAAGATGCTTCACAATGCAAATCCTCCGAGGGATCATTCAACACAGAATGCATACTATGTTCACAAACATACTCATTACATTTATCACATACATCGCATATATCTATCATGCATTCACATTATGCACCATTTCACACATGGTTTACACACATATTAGCCTATCAATGCGTTTCCATTCAATTCAAGCAAATACACAAGATTATCAAACGTTCAAGATTCACCATTGGCTCTACAATCTAGGATTCACGCCTTTCGACCACCCACAGCACGACATGTCAAAACAGTTCACACATCAATCATTCATATAGGCATTAATCATAATTGAATCAACCAAACATCATGCTATGAACAAAACAACAAAACAAATAACACTGTCATGTTCGCCAACCTTCGCCTGGCGAATGCTCGCTGGCCTTCGCCTGGCGAACTTCCCAGCGAAGTCCACTGGGAGTAATTCTGGAATTACTCGCTGAGGCTCGCTACACACTCGCCTGGCGAACCTTCGCCAACTCACCTCGCCTGGCGAACTTGCCAGCGAATACAGGGTGTTAGCTTCTGACTTGCTTCGCTACAGCTCGCTGGGCTTCGCCTGGCGAAGCTTCGCTGCCATTCGCCTGGCGAGCCTGCGAAGACAGAACTTCCATGGCTGTCTCAAGAGCCCAAACTCCACAAAATCAACCGATTAAATCCAAACCAGTCTCAGTGGCACAACCCAACCATCACCCGACTAAACTACATCGTCTAATCCGAGTTCTAACCGATTAAAACCTCATTCTACTCACAAAACCAACTTCTAACCTAAATGGAAAAAGAGTAGAAACCCTACACAATCCAAACACATACACATACAATCATACACATTAAAGAGATGATAGAGTTTCACACCCTTACCGATCGATTGCAAGCTTTGGTGATGATCCCTTGATGATTCTAGGTTTTCCTCTCCACTTTCTCTTCTCTTTCTCTTCTCCCCTTTTCTTTCTCTTGTTTTTCTTCTTATGTTACTATCTTTCTTTCTTTTCCTCTCTTATTCTATTTCTATCTCTATTTCTTTCCTCTCAAATTCTTTCCAACACTTACCAATCAATTCTCACACTAAATTGCTAAATGTCTAAAATGCCCTTTTTACTCTAATTCCCCGAAAACTCTCCGAATCGGTAAAAATAGATAAAATAAGCAAACACCACATAGCAATATATAATTTCTCAATTTAAAACAAACATCAAATAAATAAAGTAAAAGACTCAACAATTAATGGGAATTCAGAATCGGGGCGTTACAACTCTCCCCCACTTTAGAAATTTTCGTCCTCGAAAATATCACCTGATTCAAACAACTCTGGATGCGATTCTCGCATCTTGCTCTCCAATTCCCAAGTTATGTTGCCTTCCGCGGCACCTCCCCAGGACACTTTCACGAGCGCAATATCCTTGCCTCTTAGTTTCTTAACTTCACGGTCCAAAATACTAACCGGTAAAACTTCAACTGTAAGGTTATCTCTTACTTCCACTTCATCCATTGGAATAACATGTGACGGATCCGGAACATACTTCCGAAGTTGCGAGACATGGAATACATCATGCAAATTCGAAAGGTTCGGAGGCAACACCATACGATAAGCCACAACACCAACTCGTGCGACAACCTGATACGGACCAATAAAACGAGAAGTCAACTTTCTCGACTTCAAAGCACGACCCACACCCGCAACCGGTGTAACTCTCAAAAACACATGGTCGCCCTCTAGAAACTCGAGATCCTTTCTCCTTTTATCATGATAACTTTTCTGTCTACTCTGAGAAGCTCTCATCTTTTCCCGAATAAATTTCACCTTTTCCGTCGTTTGCTGTACCATTTCCGGACCAACTACCGACTTTTCACCTGTCTCATGCCAACACAGAGATGTTCGACATCTCCGACCATATAAAGCCTCAAATGACGCCATACCAATACTCGAATGGAAACTGTTATTATAGGTGAACTCAATCAACGCTAAATAACCGTCCCACGCACCACCTTGCTCAAGTACACAAGCGCGCAACAAGTCTTCTAACGATTGAATCGTCCTCTCGGTTTGACCATCTGTTTGCGGATGATATGCCGAACTCAATCTCAACTTAGAACCCAAGGCACCTTGCAAACTCTCCCAAAATCTTGAAGTAAATCTAGGATCTCTATCCGACACAATACCCTTAGGAACTCCATGAAGCTTCACAATAGTGCCAACATAAATCTCGGCCAACCTTTCCAAAGAATAAGTAATATCAATCGGAATAAAGTGAGCCGATTTAGTAAGCCTATCAACAATCACCCAAATAGCATTATGTCCTCTTTGCGTATTCGGCAATCCCGTAACAAAATCCATCGATATACTATCCCATTTCCATTCCGGAATATCCAACGGTTGCATCAATCCACTAGGCTTCTGATGCTCCACCTTAGACTTCTGGCAAGTCAAACACGAGTACACAAAACGAGCAACATCGCTTTTCAATCCAGACCACCAAAAGATCTTCTTCAAATCCTGATACATCTTATTCGCTCCGGGATGAATACTTAAGTTACTCCGATGTCCCTCTTCCAATATCATCTTTTTCAAATCCGCATCATCGGGAATACAAATACGGCCTCGAAACCTCAAAACTCCTAATTCATCAACTTTGAAATCTTCATTTCCATTCGTCATCAAATCCACAAATTTCAAATCCAACTTTTGCTTTTCACACACCGTAGTAAGGAAATCATTCGTGACATGCAACATACCAAGCTTCACACTACTCGGCGTTAACTCACAAACCAAACTCAAATCTCTAAAGTTCTCCAAGAGTTCCCACTCTCTAACCATCAAAGTAGACACGTGCAACGACTTCCGACTTAAGGCATCGGCTACCACATTCGCCTTACCCGGATGATAATTTAAACCAAAATCATAGTCCTTCAAAAGTTCTAGCCATCTCCTTTGCCTCATATTCAATTCTTTTTGATCAAACAAATACTTCAAACTCTTGTGATCGCTAAAAACTTCAAATCTTGCACCATAAAGATAGTGCCTCCAAATTTTCAAAACGAACACTACGGCCGCTAACTCCAAATCATGAGTAGGATAATTCTTTTCATGTACTCTCAACTGTCTAGAAGCATACGCCACGACTTTCCCATCTTGCATCAATACACCACCCAATCCTGACAAAGAAGCATCGCAATAAACCACAAAAGGTTCCGTAGGATTCGGCAAAATCAAAACTGGCGCTGTCGTTAACCTTCTCTTTAATTCCATGAAACTCTCTTCACAATTAACATCCCAAATAAAAGCCTTTCCTGTACAAGTCAACTGCGTTAACGGAAGTGCTAACTTTGAAAATCCTTCGATAAACCTCCGGTAGTAACCGGCCAAGCCCAAAAAGCTTCGAATTTCCGTAACTGATCTTGGAGTCTCCCATTGCATTACCGCATCGATCTTGGATGGATCCACACTAATACCATTGCCGGAAATAATATGTCCAAGAAAACTCACCTTCGATAACCAAAACTCACACTTAGACAACTTTGCGTACAACTTCTTCTCTTTCAAAATCCGCAACACAATCCTTAAATGTTCTTCGTGTTCCTCTCGAGACTTAGAATAAATCAAAATGTCATCGATAAACACTACCACAAAACGATCCAACTGCTCGTGGAAGATACGGTTCATATATTCCATGAAAACACCCGGCGCATTAGAAACTCCAAATGGCATCACCGTATACTCGTAGTGACCATATCGTGTTCTAAAAGCCGTCTTCGAAATATCTTCTTCCTTAACCCGAATCTGGTGATAACCGGATCTCAAATCAATCTTACTAAAAACACGGGCTCCAACTAATTGATCCATCAAATCATCAATTCTTGGAAGCGGATACTTGTTCTTAATTGTCACCTTATTCAACTGCCGATAATCAATACACAATCGCATACTACCATCCTTCTTCTTTACCAACAATACCGGCGCACCCCAAGGAGAAACACTTGGTCTTACAAATCTCTTATCCAACAAATCATTCAACTGCTTCTTCAATTCCACCAACTCCGATGCCGACATCCGATACGGGGCCATCGAAATCGGTCTAGTACCCGGAACTAGATCAATAGAAAATTCAACCTCTCTCTTTGGCGGCACATCCGCAACATCTTCCGGAAACACTTCAGGAAATTCACAAACCACAGGAAACACGTCGAGCTCAACTTTGCTCTCCACCGACAACGATGCAAACAAACCAAACAACTGAGCTTCGTCCGCTAAAAGTTTCTTCAACTCTTTAGTGGAAAGAAAACTCTCGTTTTCACCATCTTCCAAAGAAGGAAACCTTACTAACTTGTGATAGCAATCCAGATGAACTCTATTAAATTGCAACCAGTTCATACCCAAGATTACGTCCAAACCTTCCAACGGCAAACACACTAAATCCATAACGAAGTCCTTACCATACATGGTCAAAGGACAACTTGCACACACCAAAGAAGTAGTTACCGACCCCGAAGCGGGAGTCCCAATAACCATACCACTACTCAAAGAAACCATACACAAATCCAACCGCTTAGCACACGCAAGAGAAATGAACGAGTGAGTCGCTCCAGTATCAATAATAGCAACTAAAGGCATATCATTAATAAAGCATGTACCTTTAATCAAACGATCCGCTGCATTAGTAGCGTCTGAACCTGCTAATGCGAAAACTTTTCCGCCCGCCTGAGCTTGCTTCGGTTTGGTACAATTCGGGCTAATGTGATCCACCTCGCCACAATTAAAACACTTCACAGCATTCTTTCTACACTCTGCTGCATCATGTCCAAGGAGTCCACAGTTGGAACACTTCGCCTTGAACTTTCCACAATCATAAGACTTGTGGCCCATCACGCCACACTTAAAACATTTGATCGCACCGGAACCTCCTCCGGGCCTCCTATCAAAGTTTCCCCTATGTTTGCCCTTATCAGCAGGCGTCACATAAGGTCCGCTTCGTACTTGCTGCTTCCCTCTCCTCTCGCTCAAACCCTTATAATGAGTAGAACGAGCTCTACTGTCTTCTTCATAAATCCTACAGCACTCGGTCAAATCCGAAAATCTTCGTATCCTTTGATAACCCACCGCTTGCTTTATCTCAGGACGCAAGCCATTCTCATACTTGATACATTTGGAAAATTCCGCCGTAACCGCATCATAATGAGGGTGAAACTTCACTAACTCAGTAAACCTAGCGGTGTAGTCCACCACCGACATATTACCTTGTTTCAACTCCAGAAATTCCATTTCTCTCTTCCCTTTAACACTTTTGGGATAATACTTCCTTAGAAACTCAGTACGAAATAAATCCCACGTAATCTCCTCATCGTCGACCTCAAGAACTTGCCTCACGCTGACCCACCAGTCATCAGCCTCTTCTCTCAGCATGTGAGTCCATAGTCTCACCTTGTTCCCTTTAGCACAATCCATCACCCTAAAGATCCTCTCAATTTCCTTTAACCATATCTGAGCACCATCCGGATCAAATCTCCCTTTGAACACCGGTGGTTGGTTCTTCCTGAACTCATCATTCGCATTCACGTTAGGTGCACCCTGCACAGCTCTGGCCATAGCCTCTAACGCCGCTGCCATAGCATTGTCATTACGACCTGCCATATTCTGAGGATTCCCAAAAATAACAACAAGGTTAAACAACCGTTCAACCAACACAACAACAAGACAGACACGACTGACTCAACACTGGCTCTGATACCACTTAATGTAACACCCCCTTTCTATACCCCCAAATTAATACATTTAATCAATTAGGCACTTAGAAAATTTATTTCATCAGAGTTTAATTAAAACATGGTATATAAGAGGCGCATCACATTATCATGAAATTAAACACATATGATACCTGCTCAAAATAGATATGCAACAATGGGTAACCCACATCTCAATATTTAGAATAAAAGCGGAAACATCCAAATATTGAATCGATCACATTCATAAAAGTATATACAACCATCAGTTAATTCATGCTTTACAACATATCCACAGCAGATACATACACATATGTATCACAAAAGAATCAAAACAAATGTAACTCCAAAAGAGTCAAAGGCTTCCTAACTACCCAGATGTTACATATCAGAGCCATTGACCAAAAAGAATGAAGACATCGTTTCACAAAAAGAACCTCCAGCTTCCTACTCTGCAATGCCTCATAGAGCATTATAAAACAGCAGAAGGGTGAGAAACAATATCATAACAGTTAATGCATAAAATTGTATATATACATATACTCATAATTATACGAGTTATACTCAAATTATGTTCTCACCACATTAAGCATATACAATTAATCATGCTTCTAAACTTGCTCATAAACATTCACTATATGTTCCTCCAAACAATCATATATAACACACACAGTTATATTCATTCAACTAATGCATCATACACAGATGACTCATGCAACTCATAGAGACCGACACACGACTCTATGCAGATGCAAATGTGGTACCGACTCATTTCAACAGATTCTCTAAGGAATCGAGTATTCAGCATATTCTCCACGGAATCAAGTACTCAGCAGATTCTCCACGGAATCAAATATTCATCAGATTCTCCACGGAATCGAATATTCAGCAGATTCTCCACGGAATCAAGTACTCAGCAGATTCTCCACGGAATCAAATACTCTTACCAATCCTCCAAGGGATTACATGTTATGACCGATTCTCCGAGGAATCACACAATGCAACCGATTCTCCAAGGAATCACACAATGCAACCGATTCTCCAAGGAATCACACAATGCAACCGATTCTCCAAGGAATCTAATGTAACCATCGTATCATACGAGGTTCTGCAAATCCTCCGAGGGATCAATCAACACACAAATGCATACTAAGATGCTTCACAATGCAAATCCTCCGAGGGATCATTCAACACAGAATGCATACTATGTTCACAAACATACTCATTACATTTATCACATACATCGCATATATCTATCATGCATTCACATTATGCACCATTTCACACATGGTTTACACACATATTAGCCTATCAATGCGTTTCCATTCAATTCAAGCAAATACACAAGATTATCAAACGTTCAAGATTCACCATTGGCTCTACAATCTAGGATTCACGCCTTTCGACCACCCACAGCACGACATGTCAAAACAGTTCACACATCAATCATTCATATAGGCATTAATCATAATTGAATCAACCAAACATCATGCTATGAACAAAACAGCAAAACAAATAACACTGTCATGTTCGCCAACCTTCGCCTGGCGAAGCCACGCAGCGAATGCTCGCTGGCCTTCGCCTGGCGAACTTCCCAGCGAAGTCCACTGGGAGTAATTCTGGAATTACTCGCTGAGGCTCGCTACACACTCGCCTGGCGAACCTTCGCCAACTCACCTCGCCTGGCGAACTTGCCAGCGAATACAGGGTGTTAGCTTCTGACTTGCTTTGCTACAGCTCGCTGGGCTTCGCCTGGCGAAGCTTCGCTGCCATTCGCCTGGCGAGCCTGCGAAGACAGAACTTCCATGGCTGTCTCAAGAGCCCAAACTCCACAAACTCAACCGATTAAATCCAAACCAGTCTCAGTGGCACAACCCAACCATCACCCGACTAAACTACATCGTCTAATCCGAGTTCTAACCGATTAAAACCTCATTCTACTCACAAAACCAACTTCTAACCTAAGTGGAAAAAGAGTAGAAACCCTACACAATCCAAACACATACACATACAATCATACACATTAAAGAGATGATAGAGTTTCACACCCTTACCGATCGATTGCAAGCTTTGGTGATGATCCCTTGATGATTCTAGGTTTTCCTCTCCACTTTCTCTTCTCTTTCTCTTCTCCCCTTTTCTTTCTCTTGTTTTTCTTCTTATGTTACTATCTTTCTTTCTTTTCCTCTCTTATTCTATTTCTATCTCTATTTCTTTCCTCTCAAATTCTTTCCAACACTTACCAATCAATTCTCACACTAAATTGCTAAATGTCTAAAACGCCCTTTTTACTCTAATTCCCCGAAAACTCTCTGAATCGGTAAAAATAGATAAAATAAGCAAACACCACATAGCAATATATAATTTCTCAATTTAAAACAAACATCAAATAAATAAAGTAAAAGACTCAACAATTAATGGGAATTCAGAATCGGGGCGTTACATTTCTAACCTCCCTTTCAAGGGGGACTACGATTACTCTGATTCTATTCCCTATCCAGGATACGTAGGTACAAGATGCGATGTCTTGCCGAGTAAACTTAGGACTAACCCTTAGGTCTCTTTAGGTCACTTTATCCCTTAGCAATATATATTAAAGCAGATAATAAATAAAAATAAAAGGCATACAATAAACAAAAGGTTCCTGTAGAGTACTATAGAAGTTTAGGGTGCTAGTACCTTCCCTAAACTTAACCAACCCCTTACCTAGGTCTCTCCCCGCATTGTGTTTGTAATACCCCAAATTTTACCCTTATATTTAGTCAGTCATTTCGCATAGCATCTCATCTGTGCATCTGCTAACCACTAACCAGTCCTGGAGTTGATTTGTTTTGCAGGAATCCAGTTCAAGGGCATTTTGGTCATTTTACACTATTTTGGCCAATCTTGAAGAAAATCGATCTTTAAGCCTCGGGGCGTTCGGACCATGATACGTGGGACAGTTGTCTGTCATATGAGTTGGTTATCATCAAGGCATCGAGCTGGCGCGGTTTATTATTGCCGGGAGTGTATCTAAATTTGGGTCGTTCATTTGCTTAAGGTTCAAGACCATTCTGGGCGGGGTTCCATTTCAGTTGATAATGTGTTCTCTTGATATACAATAATTGGGATTTAGTTTGAATTCACTCAGATTTAATCAGGCAGTGAGATCAAGGCCACGAGAGGAATAAACACAGGGACGAGAAATTAAGTATATATGGATGTCATTCGCGAATGTTTATACTTTACAATTAGGAAGTGAATTCAAATATTTGTGGATTTTTTATTCATAAATATTTATAATTTACAACTAAGAAGTAAATATAAATAATTTCAAAATTTGGTATTCATAAGTATTTGAGATTTCTATTGAGAAGTAAATAAGTATTTGTTGAATTTTATTTCATAAGTACTTAATTTACAATTGAAAGGGATAAATAACCTTTGAATTTCATTCATGAATATTCATTTTTGTTTACAAGAAGTTTCATTGAACATCTACTCTAAAAAGTCCTAAGTCCTAAAAACTCTTGGTTTCTTCATTTGGTTTCCCCTTGAATTCTTCATACACTTCTTGATTACCTGAAAAAAAACAAAGAAACATAACAGAAAAGGGTTAAAGGTGATTTTTGACACTCTCAGAACGATGTCATCATCGAGTGCCGGGAGTGGCACAACCGAAGCTGCATCCTACCCCCGTTACCAATCTGTGCCATTGGCGTCAGATCAGGTGGTTATCATTCTTATCATTGTGGGACTGCCGAGAAAGAGAAGTAAAAGAAGCGTTTTCGGGCCGAAATGATTTGCACAACTGTGGATTCAAACGGATACACGTCAAATAAATATTGCGGGGCACTATCAAGTAAATTCAAGCCAAGACATGAGTTCATTTGCTGCCAACAGAATTGAAGTGGAAAGACTCATCACATAAAACCACAGTAGAGCAACCGGTGGATCACCAAAGCGAACCATCCCAGAACCGAGCTAAACTGCATAAGAAGCAATCCATTTATCAGTTCAATAAGATCAAATGGCAGTTTAAAAATAGTTCAACTCAGAAAAAGCAGAACTAAGTTCATGTTCAAAATTAAGTTCATGTTCAGAACAAGTTCATGCGCAGTTCAAAGAACAAATTCAGTTCAGAGAGAGGTGGTCAAGCACAAGCATCAATTCCTGCACCTGTCAAGACAAAAAAGGGAATTAGTCGGTAATTCGAACGCAAGTGCGAACGTGAGCCAATGTAAATCACGAGGCAAGGGAGAGGATAGAGAAGCTTCAGCCCTCAGTTTTTATTCATCATCGGGCATGAAAATTCGAGCGGCTGGGAGAGCCACGGCCGAAGCCGTTACCAACTCCCTACCGAACATCGAATTATAGCATACGGTAATTTCGTGCAAACTGTCAGCCCACAATAGCAGTTCAGACCCTAAGGTCATCATCACCGCGCAACCTTCCCGGCGGCATGGATCAGTTCAAAGCACCCATTCTGAAATAAGAAGAAGAAAAGTAAGTGTGTTCCAATTGGTTTTCCAAACTGATACAAGGGTAAAACAGCACGGCCAATTCGGACTCAGACCCGGATGCCGGCAGGTCTGAATCACGTTTGCTTTCGAAGTTTGCCAACACCTGAAATTCACCAAAACAACATCAGGATTCCACAAAGTGATCGACCAAACTCAGAACAGGAAAATGAGTTACAAGCTACACAAACAGGCAACAAGGGCTTATGAACAAGCATAACTCGTGAAATACAAACCAAATTGCATCAGACAATTGGTATCAGCACAGAAACAGCACAAATCATACCAGAAAAAGCGAGATAGGTTCATAATCACATTCGCCTAATCAGCTCAGGGCAAGCCTCAATCAAATGTGCAAGTCACAATGAAAAGCCAACAAAGCAGTTCATATCAGTGAAATCCCACGACCAAACTACCTCAAATATCCGAAGCATGAAGGGCTCAGTCTGAACATCATTGCCCCAAGCTATAATGGAATCAATTGAGACAAACCATCTGCAAACAGAGGAGATACCAGAAAACTGAGTCCAATGGCGAATTAGACACCATAACAAGAACTCATGAAACATCAGCACACAAAGGCTCCAACGCAGGTTCAGACAAGTATCATCACTACCAACGACCTCCCTCGGCAACATTCGATCCAACCGGGACTTTAGCACCTGTTCTGAAAGAAAAAAGAGGAAAATAAGTGAATCCCAATCAATGGTTAAACTAAATGAAGCAAGTTCGCGAAGAACCATAATGCGAGTAAATTCACAAACTATTCAAATAAATATCGATTCATCAAGTCTCGACAAGTGGATATCCACATTGGAAACTAATTCAGTCAATCCAAAGGAATCAAAAATAAGGGCCAGCCAAATTGAATGTGAACACGGATAACCAAATCAGAGAGGAATCAATCAATCTCACAAAGCCCCTTCGAGCAGACCTGGAAAAGGAAAGAAAAGATCTAAGTAAATCTGAAAATAAAATCAAATCAACCGAATCCAATCGTTTCATGAAAAAAAATCCAATCATCGCAAATCACATTGTATCAGGAAAATAACGCAAATCCAACACAATCAAAGGCCCAATACAGATGGATTTAGTGGTATATAAAGGAACGAACTCACCCTGTTGAAAGGGGGATAACGGCGAAAACCCTAGAGGGAGAGGAGACAAAAGCGCGAACAAAACCCTAGCGGGAGAGCGGCCGCGAGATTGAAGGGGAGAAGAGGGACAACGAAACCCTCGCGCGAAGCTCCCGTGACCACCGTGACTGCCTTCACCGACGACGGGTAATCAACGGCTCTAGCCTCAGCTATCAATCCATCACAGGCCGCCGCGAGTCTCAGAAATATATCATCATCGACGGTCAAAAGGAACAACAAAGCCGAAATCACTCTAAACCCTCAACGAAGGTTGAGCTTGTTTTTTTACTCTGTATTTTCATTTGTTCTGTTTCAGAGATTAGGTGGAAGACGAGAAGGGAAGTTATGAAAGGGTGACGAGCTTCACGGTCGCGGAAGAAGAAGAGGACTAGAGTACGAGAGATGAGGAAGACGAAGGCACAACGGCGCCGCGGGGATAATAGGGTTCTGAAACCCTAAATTTGTTTTTTGATACATCCTCACCAACCGGGTTGGGTCCGAAGGTGATTACCGGCCCAACCCCTTTTATTTTTCTTTTTCTTTTTTTTGTTTTTATAATTAGTTATTTTAAATTTTATTAAAACTTTTTTAACTAAATATAAAAATCGTTTTTAAAAAAAATAATAACTTTAAATCTTTTTTAAAAATAATAACTCTAAATCCTAACTAAAACCTTTTTTTAAAAATAAACATTAAAAGTAAAACTTTTTTTTTAATAATTAAATTAAAACTATTTTTTTGAAAATTAAACTTAACCCCTTTTATGTTTAAACATCTTTTTAACTTAAATCAAAACTTTTTCTTTAAAAACAACAAAATCTCCAATATTGCACTTTGGTCTCATGACCCGTCCAATTACCGTCTGACTTTGCCTACTAACGCGTGTGTTCATTTTTGCAGCTCATTACGTTGTGTTTTTATTCAAATTTCACTATCATATTGTATTTGCTCCTCTCATGTAACCTCGCGAATCCTAACAATCGCGCTCTAGTTTCTGTCTTTGAGTTTCTGCTTGTATGGCTTACTGTCTGCATTTTTATTTCCGCTTGCATAATTTAAATCTCACACATTCATCAATACTCCTGTCACATTACGCACATCCGAAGGTTAGGTCTAGCTTTTGATCGCCCCGCCAATAGTCCTCCACTTCAAACCCTCAGAATTACAACCTCACAAACCCTAATTTTCACAAATGCCTCGCCGCAGGCAAAATTACAATTTTACCCCTAGCATTAGGTCAAAGAGCCGCCACGCTCATTTTAGGGTTTTCCGCCGTGGAATCCCTAATTTAACCCTAATTACAACTTAACAATTTATAACATAGAGATCGGAGTTTAAGACTCCATGTAAGCGTGTCCTTAAGATGCATTTATTCCCCTTGAGACCTTGACCACAGTCAAGAAGTCTCTAACCTCCCTTTTGAGGGGAACTACAATTACTCTGATTCCACTCTCGTAAGGATACGTAGGCACAAGATGCGATGTCTTGCCGAGTAAACTTAGAATTAACCCCTTAGGTTTATTTTCTCGTTTTTAATCCCTTTGTACATATACCTTAAGCAAATAAATAAAGCAAATAGTAAACATCTGAACAAAAGGTTCCTGTAGAGTACTACAGAAGTTTAGGGTGCTAATACCTTCCCTAAATTTAACCAACCCCCGAACCCTAGATCTTTCCCCGCATTGTGTTTACGATGCAAAAATAGGTTTTCCCTCTTTTGACCTTTTCCTTCGGATAAATCAAAGAGCGGTTGTAAATTGAATTGCGATTCAGACTCATTAATAGTTTGTGATCCTAATTTCCCCACAACAGAAAATGGGGACTTCACTGGGGAGAGTCTTAACTTTTGAGGGTTATCCCTAACTTGTTCATATTTATTACTATCTGTGTTATTATTCATTTGCATGTATATATTTGTGCTCTGATTCGGGACTGTTCCTTGTGTTGTGAGATAAGTCCTACGCCCGGACTAGTGACATTATTATAGGATGGGGATATATTCGATGAGGCTTATAGGGAGTGAGTCCCGACCAAGCTGATTCGAGAATCACCGCTCAGTTGAGACCCTTTCGAAAATGGTTCGGTTGAACGAGTAATCGTGAAAACTTTTTCCATGGTCGATTGGAGTCTGTGATATTGGGAACCGTAGAACCTTTACACCACCTCGGCCTTATTTAGGATGTAGTGCGGGAACTATGTGGGAGTAGTCCTACAATGGTTGCTACGCGATACTACACTCAAAAGAGGTTCTCTTGAGAATATTATTAACCCCCGAGTCAATCGGAAGGTTGACAATATCCGAAAGATGGGCTGATGACTTTGGGCACTTTTTAGAACCTTGTTCTGCAGGTACGACTAACCTATAGTACACTCCTTTTGGGGATGGGTAGACCTTAACTCCACTCACGTCCTTTAACCTAGGACTTTATGTATTCATGTGCATTGCATCCATAAAGCATCCCATTGCATTGTATTTCACGGAATTCAAACATCATTTATGGATATCGCGGGATACCATAAATAAAAAAAATAAAAATAAAAAAAAAAGATTCCCTTGGTACCCCACAATATTCGTAAATATTCGAATTCCATGAAATCTTCATTTGCATTCACATTTTAGCATCATACTTTTGCATTGCATGTGTCTCCCGATTTCTCATACGAGGTTTCTTCACCCTCCAGTTTTGTCACCCTGAGTTCTCTGCATCAATACGACCCTTCATAAGGATGGAAGATCAAAACCAAGAGATCAACCGTGTCAGCCATGAATTCGAAGATCTTCGAGGAAGTGTAGGACAGATTTTGGAGATGCTACGAGCTCTTAGTGTGAAGGTGGATGCTCAGTCTATTGTTGTTTCTGAGACTACTAATACCGTTATGGAACCTCAACAAGCTGTTATTGTCGAGAATGTACCTCCTCATGGTCTTCAATCCGGTTTGGTGCCTCCTAGTGCTCAACCAGTTCGATAAGCCTCTCCAAAGTGCAAAACTCCCAACTCCGACCATGGTAAAGGACCTGTACGTTCGAGGAACCGCAAAACAGCTACTCCTCAACCTTGGCAACATCAGCAGAGTTATGTTCAAGGTTATCCATTTCCATATGTCCAACAATCCTATGCAGCTACTATTGCATCTCCTTTCGATCAGCAGTTTCCTACATACCAGCCTGTGCAATTAGCTCCGGTATATCAAGCACCGATTTATCAACAACCTTTCGGTTATCCGCCTATGCAAGTTCCTGTCAACAGTCAACGAGTGCCCAACGCTCCTATCCACCAGCAATCACAGGGTCAGGTTCCTTATCTCCGTAAGAGTCAGTATAAGCCTTGTCCTCCAATTTCGACGACTTTCACTGAGTTATACTCCCATTTGGTACAACAAGGTCTGATTACCACCCGTGCTTTGGGTCCTCCGCCTAATCCGTTACCTGCAGGTTACAACGCTGCCGCTCATTGTTTATTTCATGAGGGTGCGCCCGACCATGATCTAGAGAATTGCTATGCTCTTAAGAAATTTGTCAGAAATTTGCTGGAAACAAGAAGTTGTCTTTTAGCGATGCTCAGCTGAAGATCGAAACTCCTCTCAGGGTTCCCCGCTTGTCAAGCTTAAATTCTGCAGAGTATGTTGTCCCCTCAGCAAATCAGTCGAATCCAGTAATTATTCAAAGGCCTAGCCCGCTTCATTTCAGTAACCCTCAAGATAATATGACCGGGATTAACAAGGAATCTGGGAAAGTTATTTTGAAGCAACGATTGAAAACTGTTGAAGATGTGACCAGCATAACTGGGGCAAGCCATGACGACTCGCAGTGACCATAAACCAGGCGTCCTTTCCATTGAGGCTCCGCCAAGGGAAACTGTTACTCTTGAATGCAAGATTTCATAAACATTTAGAAGTATTTTCCGACAGTTTATTTGTTTATATGTATTTCTCTTTGATTAAGCATATTTAGCATGCACGAACTTGTTTATCTTTGATTAATTAATGCAGCGCATATGTTTGTCTTGAATAAATCCATTCGTTTCACTCATTCAAAAATGTTTTCATAAATCATAATGCCAACTTTACCCGATCTCTTGTTCTGATGGAGAATTGGGGGGAGGATGACGAACCTAAAACGTCAGATTTCTTGTCGTATGCTTTCAATTAAAACCCGCTGATGATGTAAGGCATTGTTTCATATCCCATACACTGGAGATATAAGGATGATAATCCCTCGTTAACCTCTTTGAGCCTTGAAGTAGGAGTTTTTCTTTCTTTTAAGAACCTTCATCCTAACCTGGGGCAGGGTAGGTCTCAGTTAAGCCGATCGAGCGCTTAGATCCTCAAAAAGGAAGAGCAAACCTTCGAGAATTTATCCTTAGCATCTTAAGAAGTCCAATACAATGACTATCCCTCGGTTACCTAAGGAGTGGGGCAGTCACGAGCCTTTCAAAAGATTTACACGACTTGTGCATAAAAGAATATTCAAAAAAAATAAGAGCCCGCTAAGTCAAAACCTATGAAGGAGACTTAGGCAAAACTGGGGCATCCCGCTGGACTCCAAAGTCAAATCAATAGACGCTGTCCAGGCAAAAGTTAGGGAATAAGAGCAACAAACCAATAGTTTTTTTAGAATCCCTATAAAGAACAAAGTCGTGTGATCGGATTGCCATTAGAAATAGGTGAGTGACTGCCATGGCCAAAGCCTTGATAAGTTCTCGACCATAGCAAATCCGCTTGAGATATGAGCGTTCGTATCTGATTAACTAAATTAGGGTTGGAGAACATCACGAAGAAGGGGTGGGTACAAATATAACTCTGAGCCTTTATCCTTTTGTTTCTTAAACCGTGAACCGAGCCACGATACAACCTTTAAAAGACCTAATTGAAGTAGGACTTCGGTTGAAAGCATACTCGACAAGATCACGTTTCCTGACTCCTACGAGCTATGCTCAGAAAAATTCATGTTGGCATTATAATTAAAACTTATATCCCGACTAGTGATTTCGGTCACAAGTTATTGCGATATCTTTTTCAAAACAAAAATTCAAGACAAATATATGTGTGCATTGACAAGCTCAGGATAGGCATTTCAGGCATGACGACTTTGCTTGATATCTTAGAGATTTATATATGGACATAACCCATGGAACTTGAAGATCCTGCTAAACAGGGGCAGGCGGTTTCCCAATTCGCTTACCAACGCGAGTCTGAAGTTCTTAAGAGCTATTTCTCAAAAATTTCATCGTAACACGATTAATTTGTGCCAGTTACGTCGAGACTTGACAAACCTCTCAAAGAGTTTGAAAACAGTGGGGCAACCAGACTCCGTGTTCTCTATAAAATCCTCTTGAGATGACCATACCTCACAACGCAAGTATCCTGGGGCACCGTGTTTTCTAAAAAAGGGAACCAAATGGCGACCACTACAAGGTCCTTCAAGATCAAAACCATGTGGTTTCGCGGCTTTTTTTCGTGCATCCGATGGATTTTACTCACGGCGGCCTTCATTCCCCAATAAATCTCAGTGTTGCAACAGGCTCCTAAACTATTGCCTCATCACAGTCCCCAGCGAGACTATAAGCTGACAACTTTTTCTTGGGTAACTCGAAAGTGTCCCTCAGTTTTTCTTCTCCCCATGTGAAGACGTGATACTATGCACCCAAGCAGATTACCTTCTCCCCAGAGAAGTCAGAACTTTAAAACCAGTTTTGGTTCTACCATTGATTTTTTTTCTTACCCATGATTGACGTATTGGTTGTAGAGAGCGCAGGGTATCTCCGTCGAGATGTTTATTTCATCTCTCGTCCCGTCTCTAGTCTGTTTCGTCAGCATACGCAGGGGCATAAGCATCACATGCCTATTTCATGTATTCATCTCACATACTCATTTCATAACATCTTGCATATTTAACTACATACATAGACATTAACATACATTCACATTAACATATGCATTAGCATTCACAGGTTCATTGTGTCTCGCCATCTTTGGTTGTTACCGCCGAGTAACTTGGGTTCGTCCATTCCCTTCAAATAGATTGTCAGCCTTAAGCATAAAATACCTACTTGTTTCCAGTTTCCCCACAGAGCTCGATCCTCGTGGATGACGGTTACTTCAGCTATCTTTCCTCGCCAGGATAAGATATTTACCCTTCGAGTTCATTCCCTCGATGGAGTCTTGATTACCAGTTTTCTTTCTAGCTCGATCCTAGATTGAATCTCAGTCTTGTCGGTCGTCAAGCCCAGCCGGACATGCATTTATTTTGCACCGTTTAAAATTTTTCACCATACCTTGGCAGATATGCGACTGTTCTCGCCCGAGAAGTTTATCACGGTACCCGGATGTGCATTTATTTTGCACTATCTTTCAGCCAATCACAATCTTTACAGATACACGCCAGTTTACGCCTGAAAAATCTATCAGTACATCTTACAACATCGGTATGCAACTGTTCTCACCTGAGAAGCCCATCGGTACAACACTTTACAATCCTCCAGCATCGGTATGCAACTGTTCTCGCCTGAGAAGCCTATCGATATTTGCAATCCTACATCTTACAGCATCGGTATGCGACATTTCTCGCCTGAGAAGCCTATCGATATAACAACCTTATGCAACAAGATACGCACCTGTTCTCACCTGAGAAGCTTATCATCGATCAGCGACATTTCTCACCTGAGAAGCTTATCATCGATCAACGACATTTCTCGTCTGAGAAGCTTATCATCGATACGCACCTGTTCTCACCTGAGAAGCTTATCATCGATCAGCACCAGTTCTCCGCCGAGAAGCTTATCATCATCTATTATCACCTCTACAAGCAGTTCTTACATGAGAAGCTTATTATTGCCACTCTTGCAAAATAAGCGACCTTTCTCGCCTGAGAAGCTGATCCTATCTTCGTTATGACTCGCAGCAAATGGCCATCTCCATTGAGCAGTTGGGCTTCCATTTTCCTTGTCGTCTTGAAGTACGGGGAGGTTTGAACCGAATCGTATTCAGGAGAGCACAGATCTTGAAGTATGAAGAAGTTCATTTACCCTTTAGTAAAAGAAGGAGCGGAATCATATTCAGGAGAGCACAGATCTTGAAATTATGAGGAAGTTCATTTACCCTTTAGTAAAAGAAGGAGCGGAATCATATTCAGGAGAGCACAGATCTTGAAATTATGAGGAAGTTCATTTACCCTTTAGTAAAAGAAAAATCAGAATCGTATTCCAGGCGCCGACCTTAAATATGAGAAGATTTATATATCAGATAAGCAGCAGCCTCTTTATTTGAGTGCTTATCCATTTTGGCATGTAAGTCCCTTCCAACGATAAGTGACAGTTCTCCCTCGAGAAGCTTATCAGGGCATTTCCTATCAAAGTCCATTTATTTTGGCATACAGCCGGTCTTTACCCTGTATATTTGATACGGATTTCCGAAAAGTCCGTCCGATCCCATCACGAAGGATAGTTTATAGAAGCTTGGATGTTATTCTTTGCTCAATGCTCCAGCATTCTGTAATCGATCTTGCAATCGTGTAGATCTAGTTTCATTGTTAGACATTCCCTAGTGGAGGTCATCTCATAGGTGCCATCTCCATTTAAGGATCTTATTCTTAAAGTCCATTTATTTTGGCATACAGCCGGTTTTTACCCTGTATATTTGCTACGGATTCCCGAAAAGTCCGTTTGATCCTGTCACGAGGGATAGGTTACAGAAGCTTGGATGTTATTCTTTGCTCAATGCTCCATGCATTCTGTGATCGATCTTGCAATCGTACGTGATCCAGTTTTATTTTTAGATTCCCTAGTGGAGGCCGTCTCATAGGTGCCATCTCTATTTGAGAATCTCGTTCCGTTCTAAAAATGACAATTGGTCGTGTTCGCACCAGTTGACCATCATTTTAGAATTCCCCAGTGTTGTACTGTGTCCCAGCGCGTCGTTTTCCCCAGTGTGTTCTTCTCGTAGCGTCTGTCCCTATGTCGTTGTATTCGTCAACATTTTCGCATCCATCATTCCAGCATACGCATCATATCATATTCATGGCATCGTCTGCATTAGTCTGTTCTCGCTTGGTCCATAGCATTGCATATCGCCACATATAAGGGAAAAATTTTCGGTTATCTATATTTAAATCCCTCCACCAGGATTCCTCGAGTCTCCGCCACTCACATCATCCGGTGTAGCTATTTAAATAGGGGCAACTGTAATACCCCAAATTTTACCCTTATATTTAGTCAGTCATTTCGCATAGCATCTCATCTGTGCATCTGCTAACCACTAACCAGTCCTGGAGTTGATTTGTTTTGCAGGAATCCAGTTCAAGGGCGTTTTGGTCATTTTACACTATTTTGGCCAATCTTGAAGAAAATCGATCTTTAAGCCTCGGGGCGTTCGGACCATGATACGTGGGACAATTGTCTGTCATATGAGTTGGTTATCATCAAGGCATCGAGCTGGCGCAGTTTATTATTGCCGGGAGTGTATCTAAATTTGGGTCGTTCATTTGCTTAAGGTTCAAGACCATTCTGGGCGGGGTTCCATTTCAGTTGATAACGCGTTCTCTTGATATACAATGATTGGGATTTAGTTTGAATTCACTCAGATTTAATCAGGCAGTGAGATCAAGGCCACGAGAGGAATAAACACAGGGACGAGAAATTAAGTATATATGGATGTCATTCGCGAATGTTTATACTTTACAATTAGGAAGTGAATTCAAATATTTGTGGATTTTTTATTCATAAATATTTATAATTTACAACTAAGAAGTAAATATAAATAATTTCAAAATTTGGTATTCATAAGTATTTGAGATTTCTATTGAGAAGTAAATAAGTATTTGTTGAATTTTATTTCATAAGTACTTAATTTACAATTGAAAGGGATAAATAACCTTTGAATTTCATTCATGAATATTCATTTTTGTTTACAAGAAGTTTCATTGAACATCTACTCTAAAAAGTCCTAAGTCCTAAAAACTCTTGGTTTCTTCATTTGGTTTCCCCTTGAATTCTTCATACACTTCTTGATTACCTGAAAAAAAAACAAAGAAACATAACAGAAAAGGGTTAAAGGTGATTTTTGACACTCTCAGAACGATGTCATCATCGAGTGCCGGGAGTGGCACAACCGAAGCTGCATCCTACCCCCGTTACCAATCTGTGCCATTGGCGTCAGATCAGGTGGTTATCATTCTTATCATTGTGGGACTGCCGAGAAAGAGAAGTAAAAGAAGCGTTTTCGGGCCGAAATGATTTGCACAACTGTGGATTCAAACGGATACACGTCAAATAAATATTGCGGGGCACTATCAAGTAAATTCAAGCCAAGACATGAGTTCATTTGCTGCCAACAGAATTGAAGTGAAAAGACTCATCACATAAAACCACAGTAGAGCAACCGGTGGATCACCAAAGCGAACCATCCCAGAACCGAGCTAAACTGCATAAGAAGCAATCCATTTATCAGTTCAATAAGATCAAATGGCAGTTTAAAAATAGTTCAACTCAGAAAAAGCAGAACTAAGTTCATGTTCAGAATTAAGTTCATGTTCAGAACAAGTTCATGCGCAGTTCAAAGAAAAAATTCAGTTCAGAGAGAGGTGGTCAAGCACAAGCATCAATTCCTGCACCTGTCAAGACAAAAAAGGGAATTAGTCGGTAATTCGAACGCAAGTGCGAACGTGAGCCAATGTAAATCACGAGGCAAGGGAGAGGATAGAGAAGCTTCAGCCCTCAGTTTTTATTCATCATCGGGCATGAAAATTCGAGCGGCTGGGAGAGCCACGGCCGAAGCCGTTACCAACTCCCTACCGAACATCGAATTATAGCATACGGTAATTTCGTGCAAACTGTCAGCCCACAATAGCAGTTCAGACCCTAAGGTCATCATCACCGCGCAACCTTCCCGGCGGCATGGATCAGTTCAAAGCACCCATTCTGAAATAAGAAGAAGAAAAGTAAGTGTGTTCCAATTGGTTTTCCAAACTGATACAAGGGTAAAACAGCACGGCCAATTCGGACTCAGACCTGGATGCCGGCAGGTCTGAATCACGTTTGCTTTCGAAGTTTGCCAACACCTGAAATTCACCAAAACAACATCAGGATTCCACAAAGTGATCGACCAAACTCAGAACAGGAAAATGAGTTACAAGCTACACAAACAGGCAACAAGGGCTTATGAACAAGCACAACTCGTGAAATACAAACCAAATTGCATCAGACAATTGGTATCAGCACAGAAACAACACAAATCATACCATAAAAAGCGAGATAGGTTCATAATCACATTCGCCTAATCAGCTCAGGGCAAGCCTCAATCAAATGTGCAAGTCACAATGAAAAGCCAACAAAGCAGTTCATATCAGTGAAATCCCACGGCCAAACTACCTCAAATATCCGAAGCATGAAGGGCTCAGTCTGAACATCATTGCCCCAAGCTATAATGGAATCAATTGAGACAAACCATCTGCAAACAGAGGAGATACCAGAAAACTGAGTCCAATGGCGAATTAGACACCATAACAAGAACTCATGAAACATCAGCACACAAAGGCTCCAACGCAGGTTCAGACAAGTATCATCACTACCAACGACCTCCCTCGGCAACATTCGATCCGACCGGGACTTTAGCACCTGTTCTGAAAGAAAAAAGAGGAAAATAAGTGAATCCCAATCAATGGTTAAACTAAATGAAGCAAGTTCGCGAAGAACCATAATGCGAGTAAATTCACAAACTATTCAAATAGATATCGATTCATCAAGTCTCGACAAGTGGATATCCACATTGGAAACTAATTCAGTCAATCCAAAGGAATCAAAAATAAGGGCCAGCCAAATTGAATGTGAACACGGATAACCAAATCAGAGAGGAATCAATCAATCTCACAAAGCCCCTTCGAGCAGACCTGGAAAAGGAAAGAAAAGATCTAAGTAAATCTGAAAATAAAATCAAATCAACCGAATCCAATCGTTTCATGAAAAAAAATCCAATCATCGCAAATCACATTGTATCAGGAAAATAACGCAAATCCAACACAATCAAAGACCCAATACAGATGGATTCAGTGGTATATAAAGGAACGAACTCACCCTGTTGAAAGGGGGCTAACGGAGAAAACCCTAGAGGGAGAGGAGACAAAAGCGCGAACAAAACCCTAGCGGGAGAGCGACCGCGAGATTGAAGAGGAGAAGAGGGACAACGAAACCCTCGCGCGAAGCTCCCGTGACCACCGTGACTGCCTTCACCGACGGCGGGTAATCAACGGCTCTAGCCTCAGCTATCAATCCATCACAGGCCGCCGCGAGTCTCAGAAAGATATCATCATCGACGGTCAAAAGGAACAACAAAGCCGAAATCACTCTAAACCCTCAACGAAGGTTGAGCTTGTTTTTTTACTCTGTATTTTCATTTGTTCTGTTTCAGAGATTAGGTGGAAGACGAGAAGGGAAGTTATGAAAGGGTGACGAGCTTCACGGTCGCGGAAGAAGAAGAGGACTAGAGTACGAGAGATGAGGAAGACGAAGGCCCAACGGCGCCGCGGGGATAATAGGGTTCTGAAACCCTAAATTTGTTTTTTGATACATCCTCACCAACCGGGTTGGGTCCGGAGGTGATTACCGGCCCAACCCCTTTTATTTTTCTTTTTCTTTTTTTTGTTTTTATAATTAGTTATTTTAAATTTTATTAAAACTTTTTTAACTAAATATAAAAATCGTTTTTAAAAAAAATAATAACTTTAAATCTTTTTTAAAAATAATAACTCTAAATCCTAACTAAAACCTTTTTTTTAAAATAAACATTAAAAGTAAAACTTTTTTTTTAATAATTAAATTAAAACTATTTTTTTGAAAATTAAACTTAACCCCTTTTATGTTTAAACATCTTTTTAACTTAAATCAAAACTTTTTCTTTAAAAACAACAAAATCTCCAATATTGCACTTTGGTCTCATGACCCGTCCAATTACCGTCGGACTTTGCCTACTAACGCGTGTGTTCATTTTTGCAGCTCATTACGTTGTATTTTTATTCAAATTTCACTATCATATTGTATTTTCTCCTCTCATGTAACCTCGCGAATCCTAACAATCGCGCTCTAGTTTCTGTCTTTGAGTTTCTGCTTGTATGGCTTACTGTCTGCATTTTTATTTCCGCTTGCATAATTTAAATCTCACACATTCATCAATACTCCTGTCACATTACGCACATCCGAAGGTTAGGTCTAACTTTTGGTCGCCGCGCCAATAGTCCTCCACTTCAAACCCTCAGAATTACAACCTCACAAACCCTAATTTTCACAAATGCCTCGCCGCAGGCAAAATTACAATTTTACCCCTAGCATTAGGTCAAAGAGCCGCCGCGCTCATTTTAGGGTTTCCCGCCGTGGAATCCCTAATTTAACCCTAATTACGACTTAACAATTTATAACATAGAGATCGGAGTTTAAGACTCCATGTAAGCGTGTCCTTAAGATGCGTTTATTCCCCTTGAGACCTTGACCACAGTCAAGAAGTCTCTAACCTCCCTTTTGAGGGGAACTACGATTACTCTGATTCCACTCTCGTAAGGATACGTAGGCACAAGATGCGATGTCTTGCCGAGTAAACTTAGAATTAACCCCTTAGGTTTATTTTCTCGTTTTTAATCCCTTTGTACATATACCTTAAGCAAATAAATAAAGCAAATAGTAAACATCTGAACAAAAGGTTCCTGTAGAGTACTACAGAAGTTTAGGGTGCTAATACCTTCCCTAAATTTAACCAACCCCCGAACCCTAGATCTTTCCCCGCATTGTGTTTACGATGCAAAAATAGGTTTTCCCTCTTTTGACCTTTTCCTTCGGATAAATCAAAGAGCGGTTGTGAATTGAATTGCGATTCAGACTCATTAATAGTTTGTGATCCTAATTTCACCGCAACAGTGTTCACGATGCAAAAATAGGTTTTCCCTTTTTTGACCTTTTCCTTCGGATAAATCAAAGAGTGGTTGTGAATTAAGAATTGTGATTCGAACTAATTAATAGTTTGATATCCTATTTCCATGCAACAACTAGCAAATAAGTAGGAGTCAGTTTACGCAACCTCGCTGTTGTATGCTTTCAGAATAAATCCCGCCTCAATTAGGTCTTTTGAGGGTTGTAACGCGGTCTTGTTTATGGTTATAGAAACAAAGGATATAAGGCTCAAAATTTAATTTTAACCCACCCCTTCTTCCTGACGATCTTCATTCCTACGTTCAATTAATTTGACGTATACGTTTAGAGATTGACGGTGCAAGATTAAAGACCATGATTCAAGATTTTCTTGAAATGGCAGTTACCTTATTTTGTTTTTGTCGTGATGTTAGTGACCCTTTTGAATTTTTTTTGACAAGGTGGGTCACCAAATATTTTTTTTTGTTGAGGATTTGAGGACCTTTTTTTGTTTTTTTTTTAAATTTTGATCCCTAATTTTTGCTGGAACTGATTTTGTTTTTCTAGTCCATCGGGATTACCCTAATTTTGCCTAAGTCTCCTTTTGAGGTGTTTGACTTAGCAGACTTTTATTATATAGTTTTTGAAAGACTTGTGACTGCCAAGTCATTGGTCATTGATGAACAACTGTCATGTCTTTTGGATGTTTAACTTGTGATTCGAGTGCGTAATCGGGTTAACTGAACACTACCCATGCCCTAGGTTAAGTGTAAGAGTTTAGAAATCCGAAGAAAACTCTTATTTCTAGGCTCGAACTGGTTAACTAGGGACTAACTCCTTATCTCTCTAGTGTTTGGGGATTTGAAACAATGCTTGTACATCATCAGCGAGATTTTATCCAAAAGCATACCATCAACAATTATGAGTATTTTGTTTTCATCATCCTCCCTCAAAACTTTGCTAAACAACAATGAAGTGAAGTAAACAATTTTTGTGATTTTTTTTGCAATAAATGAGAAAATGCGAGTGAATACGAATGGATTTGTTCAAAAGATGCATAATCATTACATTAACAATACCATTAATAAATAACAACGTCTAAAAGCAAATAGCACTTAATAGAAAAGAAACTATAAATTACGTAGAAATGTTAAGATATAAAAACTACTAGTATTGGGGACTAGGCTCTTCTTTCTTGATTCACTATCTTGAGAAGATACGTCTTGAAGTCTTCAAACTCATTTGGGTGCGAGGTTGATACGCATAACAAAACTCCCTTCTTGAAAGGGTATGCACTTCTTGTCAATCAATGTTGCACCTTGGCTTGGAAGGCTTTACAATCTTCAGTTGAATGCCCCATTAATTCAGTGTGATATCCATAATGCACCTTGGGATCGTACCTAGGAGGGTATGGTTCTGGCACTAGCTTGAGAGACTTAGGCTCTACCAGTGAATTTCGAATCAAATGTGGCAGAAGCTGAGTGTAAGACACAGGAACTGGATGAAGAGGAGTGTTCCTTCTTCCTAAATTATTATGAGGCCTATGTTGATTTTGGCGTGGATTTTGGTTTCCTCGGCCATAGGCTCGTTAATTTACATAGGTAGCAGCCCAAGGTTTCTGACATGGTTCCCTAGGTATTGTTGGTTGTCCTTTCTGGACCCAAAGGTGGGTGTCGACCTCTTCTTCAGCATCAGCGGGATGCTCTCCAAAGTGTTTTTTCGGGGCCTCGTCAAAAAACACAACCCCTTTAGACTTTTCTTCCATCTCTTCTCTTGAGGTGGTAGTATCCTAGGCCATGGTTTCAACATGATAAAGACATTTCATCTACCATAAACACAATCTTTTCTTTGTGGTATAGGATTCTGAATAGTCCACAAAACTCTTATATTTTCTCTTTTCCAGATCTTTGAGTTGAACCATTCACGCTAGGTTCTTCCTTTTTGGTAATTTTTGCAATTTGTTCCGAAAGCTTTCACACTCTTGAATAGCATGCCCTATGGTTCCAGTGTGATACCCACACTCTACCCCTGGGTTGTCTTCCTCGAAGACTAGGCGTTTGTTGTTAATTAGCTCTCAAAATTTATTCTTGAATGACCAACAAACTTCAACAAAGTGCCCTCTCGCCCCTTTATGGTATTCACACTGCATGTTAGGATCATGTCCAAGTGGAAGAGGAGTACGAGCTGGCCCGAGGGATACGAGTACCACCAATGAACTCTAAATCAGGTATAATAGCAATTGTCCATACGGTATAGGAATAAAGTCAAGAATAGTGCGAGACTGAGACTTCTTACTGCCTCTCCGATTTAGATTCCCATGCTTCTAGGACAGAATAGGTGATGACCGTTGATTTCGAGGCTTCAGAAGAATTGGTTGGCTATAAAACCCAAGAGGGACAGTACACAACAGGTTGTTCACTGCAGGCTGCGGAGCGGAATGAACTATGGGAGTAAAACTCCTAGTTGTGGTGCCTTCTTGAAGCTTTTCCTTTCTTCTTCCCAAAGTTGTTATAGCTTCTGGAGTCTGCTTCATCTTGCCTTTCACGTTGTTCTCGTCTTTTCTTAGCTCAACTTGATTATGCTTCAAGCGTTCCATGGTCTTCTAGAGTTACTTCAAGTCCAATATGTGCGTCGGGAAATCAACTGCGGACTATGGACAAAGGATGCATAAGTTTTCTTGGTTTAGGAAGATGAAATGCAATGCTAATGAATGCAAATACAATGGTATGAAAAGGGATGCAATGCAGGCACAAACAGGATCCAGGATAACATAAGCAGGTCAAAGCGCCCTAACCGGTTGGCTATATAAAGAAAGTTCTAGATTCTTTACCCATATACCCACTCACGAGATAGATTCTATGTTGACTGATAAGGTTTCCAGGGTCACGGGCACCAATCGCATCAACGTCATGCAACAACCTAGCTGCCTTATAACGAGAGTACAAGCAGGTCTCTCCTGAGTGGAGTCCTCATGCTAGACACACGAGGAGCGGGTCCTCGGAAACTAACAATACACGACCACCAATACAGAAACTATTTCTAAAAGTGGTTCCCAGAGTCACGAACTCTTCATGAGTCAAGTCGTGCAACATGCTAGTTGTGTTACGACAAGATCTATGAAAAAGCCTACTCTTAGAGGAAGCGTTCATGCTAGGCACACAAGGAGTGGGTCCCTGGGGACTAACACTAATTGCTTCCAAAATCTAAGCTAAGTGTTCCCTCTTCTTTTTCCAAAGCTCAGGTGTAGATCTTTACCTGTGATATCATCCCAGAATCCAACAAGTAAATATGATAAATAACATATATTAAAGGAAAGCAGTAAAAGCAAGTAAATAAGAAATATGAGAAAACAAATAAGAAGAAAACAACCAAGCGAGTTAGTACTCTCAAATCGATTCAAGTTAGGCTTGACTCTCTCTTGCACAGGGCAATGCAGTTCCCAACAGAGTTGTCATCTGTCGTACCTCGAAAAATACGATCCTCGCGATGGACGCGGAAAAACGTTCGAACAGAGTCGCCAGTGAACTTTATTCATTCCAAGGGAGGAATAAGGAAATATCGATAAAACCTTTAAAGAGATAAGAGCATGGTCATTGCAACTAAATTCTAGGTTCGGGAGTCGATTACGTAAAGAGAATGTATTAACACCCTCTTAATTCGGGAACCTCTTGATTCAATTCAAGAGAAAAGTTAGCTAGGTTGTTTGTTTTCTTCTAAGGATTTGTGTATTAGGGGAAATGAGTGGTTTTATATTATGGTGCTCGCCAAGGATTGAGACACTTGTGCCTACGTACTCCCTTGTGCAATGGAAAATTCAGAGCATCTTAGTTCGTCAGACTACGGGTAAAGGTTTGGGGTAAATGGAAGATGGAGGAAATTATGCTCGCTAAGCTGACTCCCAAATGAACGGTCTCCAGAGTTGACAATTTTCAGATCCAACATCTCGGTCCTGACCAGCAGGACGAGTCGACAGTTTTCAGATCCAACATCCCAGTCCATGATATAAAACACATCATCAAAAACTTCCGGACCGACCTGGATCGGAAGGGTCAATTCCCCAAACACGGACCTTCTGGTCCCATCAAAAGCTCGAACCACCAAGTCACTTGGGGTGCACATTATCCCTCGGGTATCTAGCTTCATTAAAGCCTTCTTGGGTAACACATTCAGTGATGACCCAGTTCTACCAGCACATGCAACATTACAGACCATCTACATTCAATGGATATATGTAGCGCCAGATTATGATTCCTTCCTTTGGGCGTCAAATCCAAATCAGTGAAGCCCAACCCATTACCAGCATTAGCGTGTGCCACTACCCCTTCGAGCTGATTCACGGATATCTCATGTGGCACATATGCTGTATTCAATATTCTTAAGAGAGCATTTTTGTGTGCTTCAGAACATAACAACAATGACAAAATAGAGATCTTTGACGGTGTTTGTTGTAAGTGATCTACGATCTTGTAGTGACTTTTCCTGATCAACTGCACGAACTCTTCTGCTTCCTTCAACAAGGACTCTTTCTCACCAGCCTAAGAACTCTCTTCGACCACCGCTTTTCCTTTACCCTTATCAGATGTCTCAGCACTCACTTCAGAAGGTAAAAATACTCTTCCACTTCGGATTATTCCCCAGTCCCCACCAGATTGTCAACAGAATCCAACGGTGAACCTTTCAGTTCCTGCTTCTAACCATTACAATAGACCTCGGCTCCATAATTCCACGGAATAGCTTTGGTACTCATAAGGTACGGGTCCAACTTTAGTAATTATGATGGTGGGCAGCCTGGGAGGCGCAAAAATAGTAATAGTCTTGTATGGAATCGAAATTGTCGCAACTTCATTCTTATCTTCATCAACTATTTCCTCATCTTTCTTCTCTGACACTCTATCAAATTGTATAATACCATCATTCATCAACTTCTGAATATGACTCTTCAACTTCTCGCATCCCCTCAGGATGGATCAAACACTCTGCACAAGCTCTATCACAACCCGGAAATACCCCTCCTCACAACAATTTGTCCTTTACAAAACTCAACGGAGTCTTCAAATCTTCAACATCAGCTACCAAGTTCAAACCCTCATCCTCAATAATGACATTAACCCTAGATGCCCCATGATTAGGCATGGGATTATGCACGACATTGGACGCATCGTGATAAAAGTTAATGGCTTTACTGTCTATAAGGTCTTGCACCTTATGCTTAAATGCTTTACAATTGTCGATGTTGTATCCAGGAGCACCGGAATGAAAATCACATCTAGCATTAGCATCGTATCCGGGTTGTGGCGCACCAGTCAAAGAAGCTAAAGTCCTTTTATGAATCAATTGTAATTGCAACAAGTGTTGAAGCAACTGCGAGTATGGCATCGGCGGCGCATCAAACTGTCTGTTTACTACCCTGCCCCGATCCTGAAATCTGTGAGGATCATAATTTTGTTGTTGCTGCTGTGGTTGTTGTGGCTGTGGCACTGCAGGAATTATAATGCTAGCAACCTGAGGTTGCTGTTGACGGTACTGTTGTCCTTTATCCTTATTTTTGTTTCGGGAACCCGAGACTAAATTGGTTTCCCTCTCTCTTCTTTTATTGCCAAAACTTTTCTTAACTCCTCCAGCTGAGGATCCTTCATCAGCCTGAATTTTACCTAATTTGATTTCGTTCTCAACTCTTTCTCCTGTAATAATTAGTTCTGACAAACTTCCCGACATGTTGCCAATTAGCTTCTCGTAATACAACCCTGGTAGTGTAGCAACAAACATGTCTATTAACTCCCTCTCCACCATAGGAGGTTGCACTCTAGCGGACAATTCACGCCATCTCTGGGCGTACTCTTTGAAGCATTCATTATTCCTCTGAGATAAATTCTGTAACTGGACCCTGTTTCGTGCTATATCATTGTTGTATTGGTAATGCTTAACAGACGCCTCAGCCAAATCCCTCCAGCTTCGGATGTTAACTGGCTCTAGCCCCATGTACCACTCTAGGGACGGACCAAAAAGACTGTCCTGGAAAAAGTGCATAAGCAGCTTCTCATCGTCAGAATATGCGAACATCTTGCGGTAGTAAGAACGAAGATGAACCCTTGGAGAGGTTGTCCCCTTATACTTATCAAAGTCCGAGACTTTGAACTTCAGAGGAACCTTCAAATCTGGAATCAGCCCTAAATTTTCCATATCCAACCCCATGGAATTTTGACTCTCATAACTCTTCATTTTTTCCTCGAGCAACTTAGACCTCCTGTCTGCGTCAGATGGCAGACCAGCACCAACATCCCTCATAGAAAACACATCTTCTTGATCATCTTCCTCCCACTGAGGGGCAGTATTCCCATGCAAAGCACACGTAGGTCCGGGAATATGAACTCCTGTCTGATTTCCTCCACCCGAAGGGATAACAGTTGTTGGGATAGCAGTATTAACATGTGGGATGACATTGTCAGCAGTAGGAGGTATGGCAGCAGTTCCTCCATGAAGCACACCACTCCCGTAAACTCTAGCAATTAACGGTTGCACCAAATTTCTCAGCTGCTCTTGGCCATTGGCGACCCCTTGCATCATATCCATGAACTGGGCCATCCTGTCACGGAATTCCTGAAGCTCAGCCTAAATCTGATCCATAATCCTGCGTTGATTTCCCCGAGTAGCGTAGCGATGAGTTGCTTGGTTGTCAATCCTGAAACAAACTGAACAAACCACAGAGATAAGGTTAACGGTTCCAGAACACCTGCGATGCAAACATGAGAAGTGATGCAGTATGCAGACAGGTAAATATGCGTTAGGGAAATTTTCCCCTCGATTCTAGTTCTGTGAGAACAGCAAGACAATGGGAAGCCAACAGATAAGCACAGCAAAATCCTCATAAATAAAATGAGAGCCAAGAATCCATGTACAACACAACACTGAATACAAGAGAGTCAAAATGACCTCATCCAACAGATCTGGTGATGGTCAAGGTACATCATAACAACAAACTACAAAAGAGGAAAAATAGTCACGCACGAGAATGAGCCTGGAAATCCTCCAATAACTCCTTCGTATCTGGATGGTCTGGCCTGTCTACCAAATCCTGGATGAGCAACTCTCTCTGGCTGATGATGACCTGCAAGCTCTGAACATAATCCTCCCAAGCATCCTCACCAAACACTTCCTCAAGCTTGCACCTCTTCACATCAGCCCTTGACTTACAGTCCTCTAAGGTTGCAAGAGCTTCATTCAGTCTGCAGTCGCTTTCGCGTCGGTGTGAGGATTCAGCTATAACCTTCTCATCTCTCACCTGGATCTGAGCCCTCAACTTAGCAATCTGTTGCCTAAGCCCATCTTCTCGGTCTTTGTTGTTAGTTAGAATGGAATTCCATTGGTCATTAAACTTGGAGATCACTATATATGCTCTATCCAACTCTTTCTTCTTGGAACTAAGAACATCACTAACACTCTTCAGATCTAAGCCCACACGCTCCCGAGCGCGAATCTCTGCAGTTAGCTCTCTACCCAGTTTATTCACCAGCTCTGTTTGCTTCTTCGATGAAAAAGTGGCTTGATTTCTCTCGCTTCTGAGCTGAAGAATTTCCTTTTCCAACTCCTCGTTTACCTTGCGTATCTCTTCCTTCTCGGTCCACAGTTGTTTGTATCTCTGAATATCAACAGTAGTTAGCTCCTCAATCATCAAAGAATATAAAGGAACACAAGCTGGAAATGGCATCAAACCACATAAGGCTCATAGGCTCTGCTATTGCTCTTTTCCAAAGAAGACTTCCCCTCTCGGTGAATCTTACTCCAAGCCTTCTCCACTCTGATCAGGGTCTCACTATCAATTAAACCAGTGAAATACAGAGATTCCTGTATCTCTTCTTCCTTTGGAGATTCCCTTAGAGAGTAACCAAATTGCCTCACTGCAAGAGCGGGGTTGTAGTTAATACCTCATTTCCTTCCAATCAACGGGACATTAGGAAAACCACCGCATCTAAAGATAATCTTTGTGCCTAACTGATCTCTGTCAAACCATATGATGTTCTCAGAAGTCAAGCCCATAACTCTCTCTGACCACTCAGAGGTACCTGCAGTGTCAACAAAAGGACCAACCTTGGGAAGGTGACTCACAAACCATCTGTATAAAAGAGGTACACAATAAGACACATTCTTTCCTCTCTGATTCTCATTCTTATAATGCATAGAATGATACACATCTCCCAGAAGTGTAGGCACAGGATTTCTTAAGATGAAAATATGGAAAGCATCCTGATCCACGAAGTCAGGAATATTCGGAAACAAAACTACACCATATATGCACAAAGCTAAGATGACATTAAAGACGATCCAACAACCCTCTTTCGCAAAGTGTTGAGCTTTACCAATCAGGAAAGATAATGGAAATCCAGGCATCCCATTTCTTCTAACCAACTTCCCTTCTAACTCTGAAGCATCCAGATGAAGTGAATTAGCAAGCTTAGTCAGATTAGGTTCGGCTTTAGTATGATAAAAAGGCATTTGATCCAGAATAGGAACTCCTAGCAGCACAGAGAACTCCTCCAAAATATGCATCAACACATAACCCGAGAAAGTGAAACATCTCAACTGTGGATCATAGAACTGAAGTAAGGTATGGAGACCTCCAAACTCATATGTTGAGGCTTTGCAGACACATCCCAGAAGCTTCCCATATGACTTCTTGAAATCTTCCATTACATTACGGTCATCAACAGAAATCAAACTGAGCAGAGGTGCTATGTTAGGAGTAGGAAACTTGTACACAACAGTCTTCTTCAAACTAGGCTCCATGTCAGAAGTGGAATGAGCTCACTAGAATTGAGAGGAAAATATACACCTCCAACATAAATACATGTCAATGTTAAATGCAAATGAAAATGCAAATGCAACAGGGGATCAAGCTTGCTGTGTTGTTGACTGAGATGAACAGTGCTTTGCTTCGGCAAGATAATAATACAGCACTGACATAAAGACCCACATTATCAAGGACCAAAAGTTCACACTGACGAGAAACTGGGTAGGTTGAAGGTCAAGGTTTCCTGCATAACCCTCCCCACTCACAGGTATGAACCTATCTCTGACAAGGTCTGGCATCCTATGCGGTCATCAGCGTCACAGACTTTCGAGAAACGATGATACATTTACCATTTCTGGTTTGGCATTATAGTCTAACGAAGTGGCCTCACTTAACTGACTCCCAAATGAATGATCTCCAGATTCGACAGTTTTCAGATCCAACATCCCGGTCCTGACTAGCTAGGTCGAGCTTTAACGGAAAGTAGGTCAAAATCATTAATGCCTGCAAGTTTAAATTCGAAACTTTTCAACCACTGACTTTTCTCGTATATTTGAGACGTAATTCGACCAATACGTCCACATATCCAAGACATTTATTCTGCCAAATCTTTTTAGGAATTATTTACGCTAAAATGCACGTTATGCTGTACAAGTGATGCAAAAATGAAAGTAAAGTCAGACAAATGAAAATATGAAACAAATAGAACAAATTTGAGGTATGACAAACACTTCAACGCTTAAGTCTGTTTAGAGTTTAAGATTGAAGGTAGTGAAAGTAGAAATTAGAGAATGTGTACCTTAAAACTCTTTATAAAAAATTTTATACTTTAAATCTGGCGGAATAGACAAAGTAATAGGACTCGTGCTATTGGGCGTCTCACCAGCAGAAAATGGCCAGTCCCAGATCTTCGGTCAGCACAGAACGACATACATATTAAATAATGTTATTTCTTTGAATTATTGTGTATTTTTCAAGGTATATAATGAAGTCATGGTATAAACATATATTATGATATAAATTAAGATAAAACTACAAATAATTTAATCTGTAATAATAGCTCGTCCACAATCTATCAAAATTATTGAGTTTATTCTTAACCTATAACGAAATGATATTTGTTTCAATTTCCTTAATAATTTACCCTTTCAATTCCCTATAGAAAAATATTCTGTATAATGGGAATGAATGTGAAAGAATTTTTTTCCCTATATCCTTAATAAATTATTTTGTTTATACTAGACACTTGTTAGTCCACAAAACACCATGCACACTGTGTTAGTTTGATATATTGCCACACTCGGTAGCCCCCAAAAATCATGCATGATTTGCTTTGGTATATTGCCACACTCGCTAGCCCCCAAAATAATCATGCATGCATTGAAACGAATTCTCTATAAATTGCTTCATACAAGAATGAATTAATGCATCATAACAAATAATAGTAACTGGTTTACTTTCGATCAAACAATGGCTTCGGTTAAACTTGCTTTTTTGGTCGTCTTGTTTGCCACATTCGGTACGTAATTTATCCAACTTTCTTACCATATATATGTTGCATTTCCATTTATGTTAGCTTTGCCAATTGCAGGCATGTTCCTGACAAAGAATGTAAGAGCAGCAAGCTGCAATGGGGTTTGTTCTCCATTTGAAATGCCGCCATGTCGCTCCACAGCCTGTCGATGTATCCCTGTTGGTCTAGTTATAGGTTACTGCAGAAATCCATCTGGAGTTCTGAGGACCACCGATGAACACCCTAACTTATGTGAGGCTGATGCCGATTGTAGGAAGAAAGAAAGTGGGAACTTTTGCGGTCATTATCCTAATCCTGATATTGAATATGGATGGTGTTTTGAATCTAAATCTGAAGCAGAAGACGTTTTCTCTAAGATTACCCCGAAAGACTTGTTGTCCACTGTTTAATATTGATATCCTGAAGAAAACCATGTATGCAAGAGATGGTGAACCTATCTATCTAGTACTTTAAATAAACAATCTTTGTTTCCAACATAGGAGTTGGATTTATAAGATGTCCATCATAATTCCAATAAATGTTGTAGTATTGTAATATATCAAGTTGCTTTCCAAGTAATAAATATATCTATATATTTCGCTATTAGAAGAAAAACGTAGAATATTTTTTTACAATAACTAAGTATCATATTTTATTTACCAAAATGTTTAAATAATTAAAATTTTTTTGAAAGTGACTAAGAAACCAATCTTCTGTAGCCGGATGAAATGGCAACAGAGGCAATTCTTGGCGACAGAGACAAAGTGGAAAGCATTTTGCCATATGGATTGGCGACAAAGGCCAAATTAGGATTTCCATGTTTCTGTTCTTTTAATTTTCAATTTTAATTATTGTTTTATTAATATTTTCTATAAAAAATATTAAATATATTGATTAAATATTTTAATTTATGTAAATATTTTAATACATATTTAAATAACATTTTAATAAACATTAAAATTTATGCAAATATTTAAATACATATTCAATTTATGCAAATATTTAAATACATATTTAAATAGTAATAACATTAAGTTTGTTATTAAATGTTTTAATTACCTATTAATAAATATTTGTCAGTAAATTATGTTGTTTGTTTTTCATAATGAATTGAAATTTAAATAACCTTAAAATAATATAGAAATATAAAAAATCTTAAAAAATATTAATTTACAATATAATGAAAATTACAACAAGGTTCTATCCAAGCGACCACCGGTGCCACACTGCGAGGGATGCGCGTTGCGACGAGGTCTACGACGAGGTTGTTGTGGTGTGTCTGGTCGTTATGTGTTGAGTTGTGGAGAAGGGTTTTGTTGGGACGACTCCGGCGTATCAGATAGATTTTGCAGCATTTGACCCCAATAGCCGGGAGGTCCACTATCAATGGTGTTGCCGTATGTCGCTACTGCGAAAATCGGCGCCGGCTGAACAGAAGAGTCGCCACCGTGCGTTATTTATCCCAACGGAGGGAAAGGAAACGCTCGAAGTAAACCTACCGCAAAGACGGGAAAGGAATGGTCATCGCAACCAAATCCTGGATTCGGGAGTCGGTTACGCAAGGGGAAGGTATTAGCACCCCTCACGTCCGTCGTACTCGACGGGATCCACGCTTGTTTTCTGTCGAAAGGATTGTTATTCTATCTACTCTACAGGTCTGTGGTTAAAAGAAAAGAAAATGACTCGGCAAAGTATCGCACTTTATGCCTACGTATTCCCGTCTGGAACGAGAAATCAGAGTCAACGTAGTTCGCCTACCTACGGGAAAGGAGGGGAAGGTTGCTCGCTAGGATATCGCATCCTATGCCTACGTACTTTCATACAGCATGAAAGATCAGAGCAAACGTAGTTCGGGCCACGTACGACACAAGTCTGTCTTGATTGTTTTTATCTCCTTATGAAAGGGTTTTTCTGATTAACAGTCCAAGCGGACAAAAATTGACGTTTTGATGAGTTCACATTCTTTTACGGAAGAAGTGTCTTTCATTGAATTTGAAATCTTTATTGTGTTTTTCTGTTTGTTTTGAGAAAGAGGAGACAGAACTCTAACCTATGGTTGAAAAGGGAATCAAACTAACCTAATGTTATCATGCATGGGTTAAGACCTAATGTCTATCATGTTCCTCTCTTGCGCAGAGAGAAACAGAGATCCTAAGGGATAAACGGAAACAGAAACAATAGCATATATACAATAAAGCAGTAAAATGCATGAATGCAGCAGTACAAGCGAGGCAAGGGAGTCCCACTCAACCTCAAACCTAGAAAACAACAGGCAAAAGCGAACAAAATTCGCTTTCAACCTAACAGATTAATTGGCAAACAATACAGTCCGGGAAACTCAAACAATACATCAAAAGCTTATAAACAGCAAAAATAAACAGCAAACAACAACTCTGCACAGCAAGCTCCATCATCTTCTATCTTCAAGTCATCTTCAAACATCTACAAGCTTCAAGCAAGCATCAATCTTCAAGGAAAGAAACTCTAACAGTAAACACCTTCAACAGCTTCAAACAGCAGGGCTTCAAACAGCAGCAGTCACATGCACAGCTTCAACAGCACAATCTTCATCTTCAAGCAAGGTCTCTATCTTCAATCTTTCATGGCTTTCCTTCAAATCAAACTCTCCAGGATGAGGAACAATTAATAGGATGAATTGGGATGTTAAACAGTTAGTTGACCACCAAAGGTGGCAAACAGACTGTTAACAAAATGTAGAATGTTTCTCTCAAGAGTTCTATCTCTTAGATGCTGTCACCAAGCCTTCCAAAGGAAGGGGGTGAGTATCCTAGAGAGACTCTGAATCATAGAGAGGGATGGAGGCAAACAAAGCCATCCATGTTTATGAAGCAAGTTTCTACTTTAAGCTCTACCTAGCTCCTAGTTCCTATAATCTTCAACAGCTGCAAGCGAGCTACAATCTTCATCAACTCTTGAACTGGACCTTCACTCCTTTTGTCTTCAATGGCTTCATCAACAAAGTCTTCACTCAAACCCATACCCCAAGCAAGCCCAATACCCCACACAATCAAACAATAACCCTAGAAAGGGCACACCATACAATCAATCAATTACAAGAATATACTAAAAGTATTAATATAACAAGGGAAATTCTAATACTTTCTAAGGGATCTACTACACTTACCCATAATACCCCTATAGTCCCATCTTCTAATTCAACCTAAAAACCCAAAAAGAAATTGTTTTGGTACACCTATGTTATGTTCAAAACCCTAATTAACTAGCCTAATAGTTTCTAACTAAACTACCTAAAATAAATCCTAAAAAAAATGGTACAAAAACCAGGGGACACCTAATATCCATATCTAGTTGTACTAAAAAGAATGGGGTGAAAATCCTAAAGGAAACTCTTTAACTAAATTCAACAAATGATAGCATCAACTAAAAGAATTAAAAAAAGCAATTAAATGTAAAAATATGCAAAAAAAATATAAAAATGAAGTAAAATGACAATTTTATGATTTCATATTTTTCTTGACAGAAAATGGAAAATGGGAAAAAAAGTCTCATTAAAAAATAATGATTTTTCATTTTTATATGAATTTTTCAAGTTAAATGAAATTTGGAGGAAATTAATGATGAAAATGATGCAGGGGGTATGAACAACAATTAAATGCAGTTGGTTTGGTGCTTTGGGCCCAGATAGGGGGGTGGCGTTAGTAAACGCGCCTGGCCCATTGAAATTCAGAAAATTAAAATAAAAATGAAAAGAAGCGCGGTGTAAATAGCATGAATATGAAGTTATAATATGAAATTGGGCCTACATGGGGGGGTGGATAGCAAAATTTACTAAAAGCCCAAGCCAGCGTTTAAATGAAACGCGGCGTTTTACACGCCCAGAACTCCCTCCAAATTCGTTTCAAATCCTGGCCGTGAGATCTTTTCCAAGTCAATTGGTCAACATGCCTATCAACGGTCTGGATTTCGTCTTCAACCTTGAGCAATTAGGGTTTTCAGGAATCATGAACATACATCCTCCATGCAACAGAATTCGACCAGCTCGTTCTCCCTCGTCTCTCCACCATATGCCTCGATACAAAAACCAATTTCGCTCTATTTTTCGCGTAGAATACAACCATGGCCTTAGATTGCATTAAAACTCTCTCTATCGTCCAAACAGAAAGGTATAACATCATGGATTCAACATTTCATCAGGTTTCGATCATCACCAAACTCACCAATCTTTGCACAACAATAATCCTCATGCTATACTGATCAAAAATAACTAATCATTTAAGATTTTAACAACTTAATCACTATGTTCTATGTCAAAACAGATTTCATGCTCATCCATCAACCTTCACCAAATCTTGCTAAAGTCTCCAAAATCAATCATCTAACCACCTAAACCATGTTTAACCTAACAAATCTACCTCATGCTACCTAATTCAAGCCAAATTGTGAGAAACACTAACCTGGTAAGAAGTTGAAAAAGAAGGTTGATTTCTTCAATTCAAAGCTTGCAATGCTCCAGGATCATTCAATGGACTATAATCTTGATTCTGTATGCAACAATTCTTGCTCAAACCACTTGGATCACCATAACCGATTTCAATTGCACTTGGATGTGAGGATTTTGCAGAGCACGATTCAGGCCACTATTCACTCAGATCTTGATTGCAATGTGATCAATGATGATTATTGAATAGAATAGGAACAAAATCTTGAAGGAATGATGAAGAATTAAGAGGATTTGAAGCAATTTGCAAAAAAGCAAGATGAAGTGAAACTATGAGTTTTTGATCAAAATGAAGTTCAACCTTGCTTTGGATCAGTTAGAATGAATATATAGATGAGGATAGAAAGTTCTGGAAGATGCTAGATTGATCCCATGAGAAATTATTCATATCATTGCATGAGAAAATGAAATTGGCCAAGTTGCAAAACCAGTTCTGCATTGCCTTGTTACAGCCCCTCAAAATCCCTTGAATTTCTCTTTTCATGACAATTAGAGAGTGTGTGGATGCTTACTTGCCTTGTGCATTGGTCCTAGCTTGATTTGGCAAGTGTATCTTCTCTTACAAGCAACTTATGATAACTCCAATTTCTTGACTTCAAACCAAAAAACTAATATTTTCAATGATCTTAAAATGTCTTTTACCTTCAAAATGGTTGGTCATATGCTTGGTTTTGCTTTTGTATCAAAAAATCACAATTTTGGTCATTTAAAAAGGTACTTTTCCTTTTATAATTGGTCAATTTTGCAATTCTAAGCTATGAGCATTTTCAACTTGCCACAACCACTTTTCTAGACTCAAAATGTCATTTGGAGCAAGTTTGATGTTGAACATTTTTTCATTTGAAGTTTGGAAATAGGAGTTTTGGGCATATGCTTGAAATGACCTGTAATTCCACTTTCCCAAAATACCCCCGACTTGCCAAGATCATAAGTAGAGTTCTACAAATCAGATGAAGGCATACCATACCTTTCTAGAAATCTAAGATCATTAGGAACAACTTTCATGTTGGCCAGAAATCCATTTGAAAACTCCTTGAGGGGTAAAAGTTGCTTAGAAGTCAAGTAACTTTCACAGACAAATTTTAGTGTCCTCAGATGACCTGTAACTTGCAAGATCCATAACTTGAGTTCTATAAATCTCCTTGATGCCTTCCACCACTCAAATTAAAGGTCTTGAGATACTCTACAAGTTTCATGTTGGCCAAGGATCCATTTGAAACTTGCATTTTGAATTATCCTGCTTGGAAGTTTGACCTAAACCAGGGGATTTTACACAGAAACCCTAATTTAGAAACTTCTCTTCTTCTTGATTTCTTTTGATTTATCCTTGGCACAAAACCACATCCATATCCACATATCAAATGAGGCATCCCACATCTTCCAACTAGGCCTTGATGCCCTTCAACCAAGCACTTGACCTAGGGTTGACCTAGGGTTGACCCAGATGAAACCCTAGTTGACTGTCTTCAACTGTATCTCTTGTAACCATGCCAATGACTTGTCTCACTTTCAAAATGACCCTTTAGGTCTTCCATGCCCTCAATTCATAGCTCATAACTTCTCTGATGATCTTCACATACCCTCAAGATAGGAGATAAACCACTGCTTGGCCCACTAACTTCTCAAGCTTCAATTTCTTTCTGATGACTTGGATAGGCTTGAATTTGAATAAGAACCTCTTGATATGCTCATAGAGATAAGAATGGCACTTGGTCCCTTGTTGGATGGCTTGCCTATGCTATGCTATGCAGATGACTAGACTATGTACATGACTTTTTATGCAAATGACAATGCAATTGAAACATAAACCAAGTGAAGTAGGTTGAGCAAATTTTAGGGTGCAACACCGTAGTTTAGCCCAATGCCCATGTTACCATGTTGAATTGGATAAGAGCTGGTGTGATTGTGGAAAGTTTCAAGCATTCCGTATGCCTTTCTCTCATGTTATAGCAACATGTTCGAAGCGTGCCAGGACCCAACCAACCTTCTTTCTGCAGTTCACCTAGTGATAAGTCTATGCAATGTCTACACATGCAGCTTTTAGGTGGTGGCAAAGGAGGACCATTGGCCTCAATACGAAGGCAAAATTGTTTGGCATAATAGAATATGTGATATAGAGAGAAAAGAGAAAGATAGAAACATAAAGAAGAAAAACAAGAGAAAGAAAAGAGGAGAAGAGAAAAGAAGAGGAAAACCTCGAATCATCAAGAATCAACCTTAGCTTGCGATTAATCAGGTAAGGGTGAGAAATGTTATCATCTTGATAATGTATGTAATCATGTATGTGCTAGATTAGATTTGTTGGATTGTTTTCTATGTTTCCATTTCTAGGTCGGAAGTTGGTTTAATCGGTAGAAACTGAGTTTTATTGGTTAGGATCTGGAATAGATGGTGTAGTTTAGTCGGGTGATGAGTGGGCTATGCTACTGGGACTGATTTGGATTTAATCGGTCGATTTTTGAGGTTTTGGTGGTTTTGGAACAGTTGAGATTTTCTGGTTTCGCAAGTTCGCCAGGCGAGTGGCAGCGAAGCTTTGCTAGGTGAAGCCCAGCGAGTGGGCAACGAACCTATGGCAGTGGCCAAGATCAGCCTTCGCTGGCAAGTTCGCCAGGCGAAGGTGGTAGCGAAGGGGTTCGCCAGGCGAATTCCAGCGAACGTGGCAGCGAATCTATGGCAGTAGCTTCTGTTTGGCTTCTCCAGCAAGTTCTCCAGGCGAATGGCAGCGAGCATTCGCTGGGGGGGGGGGGGGGGGGCTCCGCCAGGCGAAGGTTAGCGAACTTGATAGTATGTTTTCTTTTCTTGTGTTTCCTATCCGTGGGTTGGTTGTGTGGTTTGATTGCGATCATTCCTTATCTGAGATGACTAACTATATGTTGTTTTGTGTGTTGTGGGTAGCCGTATGGCGTGAATCCTAGTTTGGGATTTGTGAGGTGTGAAATGTGGTCGTTTGGCAATTTTGTACATTTACTTGAATTGAATAGAAATGCATGGCGAGACTGATTGTGAATGTGAACCATGTATGAAAATTGGTTTGAATGGATGATGAATATATATATGCTTTGTGATACATATATTTTGAATGCATAATGAATATATGCGACGAATGTGATGAATGCATGAGTATGTTTGTAAACATGTGTGCATTTCAAGAGTGTCATGAGTCAGGTTGCATGTGAAGCATCACGGTATGCATTCTTGTGTCGATTGATTCCTCGGTGAATCTACAGAACCTCGTGTGCCCTTGTGGGGTGTGAGCGATGGTTATTTATTGATTCCTCGGTGAATCTGCAGAACCTCGTGTGCCCTTGTGGGGTGTGGGCGATGGTTATTTATTGATCCCTCGGTGGATTTGTAGAACCTCGTATGTTGCGATGGTTATATTTGATTCCGCGTAGAATCTGCAGAACCTCGTGTGCCCATGTGGGGTGTGAGCGATGGTTATTTTTGGTTCTTCAATTGAACCTGCTGAATGAGTCGGTACCGCATTTGCATCTGCATAGAGTCGTGTGTCGGTCTCTATGAGTTTCATATTGACATCTGTGCATGATGTTTATATATATATATATATATATATATATATATATATATATATATATATATATATATATATATATATATATATATATATATATATATATATATATATATATATATATATATATATATATATATATATATATATATATATATATATATATATATATATATATATATATATATATATATATATATATATATATATATATATATATATATATATATATATATATGCATTATGTATTATGATATCGTTTCTCACCCTTCTGCTGTTTAATAATTGTCATACCCTAAATTTTGACCTCTTAGATCTTCATCTTTATTTTAGGAGCATTTTCACATGTTTATCTAACCTTAACCCTTTCCAAGTGGTCTTTGTCAAGTTACAGGAGAATCAGGGTTTTATACAGCCGATATCGAGATTTCGAGGGTTTGACCAGTCAATGTTTGGATTGGTTTTCTTTGAGATTGGGTCTCCCCATCATCAAGAATATTCCATTGGATCAAGCATGAATCCTGTAACACCCCCAAATAATACAATTAATTATTTAGGCACAAATTCAAAATTTCATCAGAGTAAGTTTATAAAACGGTATAAAAGGGACATGCCACATTATCCGAAAATCACACATATAAAACACCTGCTCATATATAATGATATGCAACAACGGGGTAACACCCACGAGAAAATATCTAGAACAAAGGCGGAACATCCAAATATTTCATAATTCTCTAACACATGTATTCATATATACAAATCATCAACCAACATGGTTACATAACTTTCATCAGCAGATACATATACACATGTATCACAAAAGAAACAAAACATTTCCTAGCTACCCGGTGCTACATATCAGAGCCGACCAACTAAAGGATGAAGCCATGCCTCACAAAAGATCTCCAGTAATCTAATCTGCAATGCCTCATAGAGCATTATAAAACAGCAGAAGGGTGAAAAACAATATCATAACAAATAATGCATAAAGGCACATATATATATATATATATATATATATATATATATATATATATATATATATATATATATATATATATATATATATATATATATATATATATATATATATATATATATATATATATATATATATATATATATATATATATATATATATATATATATATATATATATATATATATATATATATCATATCCACAATCATGCATCTTACGCTTTCTCACCACGACTCACATCGTACATCGCAATGTATCCACTAAAGTCTATTTACAAATAGAACATCAAGCATAAACAATATGCATCATTAAGGTTTATATCCATTCAGGAACATTCATACATGTTACACACATATACATATATACACATATTCATTCATACATATATATACATATATATATCTTCAAGCATTTCATTATGTCATTCACACCTTTCACATTATTCTAATAAACATACACAACATGCTTATTTCGCCATACATCATGTACAGATGTCAACACGCAAATCATAGAGGCCAACTCGTTACTCTACGCAACTGCAACACATTATCGACTTAATCGTCCGTCAGATTCTCCTAAGAATCAATTCACTCCCACCCTCATGGGTATCCTATAACTCATTAGATCTTCCTAGAAATCACATCACTCATCAGACTCTCCTAGGAATCACACCATTCATCAGATTCTCCGAGGAATCACACCATTCATCAGATTCTCCAAGGAATCACACTGTTCATCAGATTCTCCGAGGAATCACACCGTTCATCAGATTCTCCAAGGAATCACACCGTTCATCAGATTCTCCGAGGAATCACACCATTCATCAGATTCTCCAAGGAATCACACTGTTCATCAGATTCTCCGAGGAATCACACCATTCATCAGATTCTCCAAGGAATCACACTGTTCATCAGATTCTCCGAGGAATCAAGTCATTTAGCAGATTCTCCGAGGAATCGCATCTTTCATCAAATTCTCCGAGGAATCAATTTGTTCATCAGATTCTCCTAGGAATCACTTCATTCATCAGACTCTCCTAAGAGTCACACCACTCATCAGACTCTCCTAAGAGTTAACAACACAAGAATGTACTTCATACACTTCTTGAAATGCAACCACGTTTGCGAACATGCTCATGCATTCTTCACATTCATTGCATATATTCATTATGCATCCACTATATATACATATCACAATACATACATACAGTCATCATATAATCTCATCATGCATTTCTATTACATTCAAGTAATGCACCAAAATACCAAACGGCCACATTCCACACTTCACAATTCATAAACTAGGATTCACGCCATACGGCTACCCACAACACATCAATCATTCATATAGGCATTAATCATAATTGAATCGGCCAAAAATCCATGCTATGAATAAACAACAAAACAAATAACACTGCCAGGTTCGCCAACCTTCGCCTGGCGAAGCCATGCAGCGAATGCTCGCTGGCCTTCGCCTGGCGAACTTCCCAGCGAAGTCCACTGGGAGTAATTCTGGAATTACTCGCTGAGGCTCGCTACACACTCGCCTGGCGAACCTTCGCCAACTAACCTCGCCTGGTGAACTTGCCAACGAATACAGGGTGTTTGCTTCTGACTTGCTTCGCTACAGCTCGCTGGACTTCGCCTGGCGAAGCTTCGCTGCCATTCGCCTGGCGAGCCTGCGAAGATAGAACCTCCATGGCTGTCTCAAGAGCCCAAACTCCACAAAATCAACCGATTAAATCCAAACCAGTCTCAGTGGCACAACCCTACCATCACCCGACTAAACTACATCGTCTAATCCGAGTTCTAACCGATTAAAACCTCATTCTACTCACAAAACCAACTTCTAACCTAAGTGGAAAAAGAGTAGAAACTCTACAAAATCCAAACACATACACATACAATCATATACATTAAAGAGATGATGGAGTTTCACACCCTTACCGATCGATTGCAAGCTTTGGTGATGATCCCTTGATGATTCTAGGTTTTCCTCTCCACTTTCTCTTCTCTTTCTCTTCTCCTCTTTTCTTTCTCTTGTTTTTCTTCTTATGTTACTATCTTTCTTTCCTTTTTTTTTTCTTTCCTTTATATTTCCTCTTTTATATCTTTCTCATTATTTTCCAAAACATCAACTAATTCCATATCTCATAAAATATCTCACTTAACATTAAATAGGAAATGTCCAAAATACCTTCCAAACTATTTTCTCTGAAAACTCCCAAAATCGGTTAAAATAGAATAATATGCAAACTTAACATATTTCCACACAATTTCCACATTCAAATAATATTCGTCCAATTAAACCAAAAAGGACTCAACGAAAAAGGAATAGTCGAAATCGGGGCGTTACAACTCTCCCCCACTTAGGAATTTTCGTCCTCGAAAATATCACCTGGTTCAAACCATACCGGACACGACTTTCACGCCCTCTCTCCATTTTCCAAGTTACACATGATCTCTTACACGCATACTTCCATACCACAATCATAGTCATACCGCATGACTCAAATAAGATTGTCAATTCACGTCAATCTCCATTGGAGGTTACAGGCACACCGCATACCCTCCACCAGGAACAACATCACGGTTGTTCTACCCCGGCGATCTCTTCACTAGGAACGACACATAGTCATTCTACCCTAGCGAACACAACCCTAACACTTATACCTCATCAGGAATGACATACTAGTCATTCTACCCCAATGAGCTTGAATCTCGGATACAAACTTTCATCCAACATCATCATCTTAAAGTCTTCATTCTCATTCACCATCAAATCAACGGAATTCAATCCAACTCCTCTCTTCGGCGGTACATCCTCAACACCTTCCGGAAATACTTTTGGGAAGTCACGCACCACTGGAAACACGTCCAGTTCAACCTTACCCTCTGCTGACACTGATGCAGCCAAATTAAACACTCGAGTCCCGTCCACTAGAAGTTTCTCCAACTCTTCCATGGGCAAGAAACTCACATCCTCTCCAACAGGGGATAACAATCTACTCTAGTTCCATAACAAAGTCCTTACCATACATAGTCAAGAGACAACTTAATCATACCAAAGACGTAGTTACCGACCGTGAAGCGGGAGTCTCAATAACCATATTACCATCACAAGTAAATATACAAAAATCTCAAACACTTAACGTACTCAAAGAATATCGTCAATAAAGCACGTACCTTAAATCAACGATTCGCTTTGGTAGTGTCTGACTTCGCCAACGCAAATACTTTCCCATTTACTGAAGCTTGCTTCGGTTTAGGACACTTAGCACTGATGTGACCTACTTCTCCACAATTGTAGCATTTCACTACATCCATTCTACAATCCTTAGCATCATGCCCAAGAACTCCACAGTTAGAGCACTTGATCTTGGGTTTTCCACACATGAAAGACTTATGACCCATCTCGCCACACTTGTAGCATTTAATGGATCCAGAACCCTCTCCTCCAGATCTCTTAACAAAGTTTTCCCTATGCTTGCCCTTATCAGCTGGCGTCACATAAGGTTCACTCCTTACTTGTCGCTTTTCTTTCTCCTCCTTCAAACTCTTGTAGTGAGTAGAACGAGCTTTACGATCTTCTTCAAAAATTCGACAACATTCGGTAAAGTCCGAAAATCTTCTAATCCTCTGGTAGCCCACCGCTTGCTTGATCTCAGGATGCAAGCCGTTCTCGTACTTAACACACTTAGAAAATTCCGCCGTCACCGCGTCATAGTGAGGATGAAATTTTACTAACTCCATAAACTTAGCCGTGTAATCCACCACGGACATATTGCCTTGTTTCAACTCAAGGAATTCCATTTCTTTCCTTCCCTTCACACTCTCAGGATAATACTTCCTCAAAAATTCAGAACGAAATAAATCCCAAGTTATATCCTCGTCATCTACTTCAAGCACTCGTCTCATACCGATCCACCAGTCATCGACTTCTTCCCGAAACATGTGAGATCCAAGTCTCACCTTATTGCCTTCAGCACAGTTCATAACTCTAAAGATCCTCTCGATCTCCTTCAACCAAATCTGGGCACCGTCCGGGTCAAACCTTCCTTTGAATACCGGCGGCTGGTTCTTTCTAAACTCATCATTAGCGTTCACATTCGGCGCACCCTGCACCGCTCTAGCCATCACCTCCAATGCCGCAGCCATAGCATTGTCATTACGACCTGCCATATTCTGATTACTCACAAAATAACAACAAGGTTAAACAACCGTTAACCAATCAAAACAACGAGACAGACACAACTGACTCAACACTGGCTCTGATACCACTTAATGTAACACCCCCTTTCTATACCCCCAAATAATACAATTAATTATTTAGGCACAAATTCAAAATTTCATCAGAGTAAGTTTATAAAACGGTATAAAAGGGACATGCCACATTATCCGAAAATCACACATATAAAACACCTGCTCATATATAATGATATGAAACAACGGGGTAACACCCACGAGAAAATATCTAGAACAAAGGCGGAACATCCAAATATTTCATAATTCTCTAACACATGTATTCATATATACAAATCATCAACCAACATGGTTACATAACTTTCATCAGCAGATACATATACACATGCATCACAAAAGAAACAAAACATCTCCTAGCTACCCGGTGCTACATATCAGAGCCGACCAACTAAAGGATGAAGCCACGCCTCACAAAAGATCTCCAGTAATCTAATCTGCAATGCCTCATAGAGCATTATAAAACAGCAGAAGGGTGAGAAACAATATCATAACAAATAATGCATAAAGGCATATATATATATATATATATATATATATATATATATATATATATATATATATATATATATATATATATATATATATATATATATATATATATATATATATATATATATATATATATATATATATATATATATATATATATATATATATATATATATATATATATATATATATATATATATATATATATATATATATATATATATATATATATATATATCATATCCACAATCATGCATCTTACGCTTTCTCACCACGACTCACATCGTACATCGCAATGTATCCACTAAAGTCTATTTACAAATAGAACATCAAGCATAAACAATATGCATCATTAAGGTTTAGATCCATTCAGGAACATTCATACATGTTACACACATATACATATATACACATATTCATTCATACATATATATACATATATATATATATATATCTTCAAGCATTTCATTATGTCATTCACACCTTTCACATTATTCTAATAAACATACACAACATGCTTATTTCGCCATACATCATGTACAGATGTCAACACGCAAATCATAGAGGCCAACTCGTTACTCTATGCAAATGCAACACATTATCGACTTAATCGTCCGTCAGATTCTCCTAAGAATCAATTCACTCCCACCCCTCATGGGTATCCTATAACTCATTAGATCTTCCTAGAAATCACATCACTCATCAGACTCTCCTAGGAATCACACCATTCATCAGATTCTCCGAGGAATCACACCATTCATCAGATTCTCCAAGGAATCACACCGTTCATCAAATTCTCCGAGGAATCACACCGTTCATCAGATTCTCCGAGGAATCACACCGTTCATCAGATTCTTCAAGGAATCACACCGTTCATCAGATTCTCCAAGGAATCACACTGTTCATCAGATTCTCCGAGGAATCACACCATTCATCAGATTCTCCAAGGAATCACACTGTTCATCAGATTCTCCGAGGAATCAAGTCATTTAGCAGATTCTCCGAGGAATCGCATCTTTCATCAAATTCTCCGAGGAATCAATTCGTTCATCAGATTCTCCTAGGAATCACTTCATTCATCAGACTCTCCTAAGAGTCACACCACTCATCAGACTCTCCTAAGAGTCAACAGCACAAGAATGTACTTCATACACTTCTTGAAATGCAACCACGTTTGCGAACATGCTCATGCATTCTTCACATTCATTGCATATATTCATTATGCATCCACTATATATACATATCACAATACATACATATAGTCATCATATAATCTCATCATGCATTTCTATTACATTCAAGTAATGCACCAAAATACCAAACGGCCACATTCCACACTTCACAATTCATAAACTAGGATTCACGCCATACGGCTACCCACAACACATCAATCATTCATATAGGCATTAATCATAATTGAATCAGCCAAAAAATCATGCTATGAATAAACAACAAAACAAATAACACTGCCAGGTTCGCCAACCTTCGCCTGGCGAAGCCACGCAACGAATGCTCGCTGGCCTTCGCCTGGCGAACTTCCCAGCGAAGTCCACTGGGAGTAATTCTGGAATTACTCGCTGAGGCTCGCTACACACTCGCCTGGCGAACCTTCGCCAACTAACCTCGCCTAGCGAACTTGCCAATGAATACAGGGTGTTTGCTTCTGACTTGCTTCGCTACAGCTCGCTGGACTTCGCCTGGCGAAGCTTCGCTGCCATTCGCCTGGCGAGCCTGCGAAGACAGAACCTCCATGGCTGTCTCAAGAGCCCAAACTACACAAAATCAACCGATTAAATCCAAACCAGTCTCAGTGGCACAACCCTACCATCACCCGACTAAACTACATCGTCTAATCCGAGTTCTAACCGATTAAAACCTCATTCTACTCACAAAACCAACTTCTAACCTAAGTGGAAAAAGAGTAGAAACTCTACAAAATCCAAACACATACACATACAATCATATACATTAAAGAGATGATGGAGTTTCACACCCTTACCGATCGATTGCAAGCTTTGGTGATGATCCCTTGATGATTCTAGGTTTTCCTCTCCACTTTCTCTTCTCTTTCTCTTCTCCTCTTTTCTTTCTCTTGTTTTTCTTCTTATGTTACTATCTTTCTTTCCTTTTTTTTTCTTTCCTTTCTATTTCCTCTTTTATATCTTTCTCATTATTTTCCAAAACATCAACTAATTCCATATCTCATAAAATATCTCACTTAACATTAAATAGGAAATGTCCAAAATACCCTCCAAACTATTTTCTCCGAAAACTCCCAAAATCGGTTAAAATAGAATAATATGCAAACTTAACATATTTCCACACAATTTCCACATTCAAATAATATTCGTCCAATTAAACCAAAAAGGACTCAACAAAAAAGGAATAGTCGAAATCGGGGCGTTACAAATCTATTTTGAGGTTGTTACCCAGGAATCAAAAGTAGTGAAGTTCAGGATACCCAATTAGGGTTTTCAAGCAGGAAAGTCAACTGCGGTTTGAATTTTGATCTAAAAGGTGTTACAATGGTGGGATTATGGTCCATAGTGTTCATATGGCTTGGTAAAGTCCATTCAAGAAGTTTCAAAGCCGCAAGAGGTCTAGAGCATCAACAGTCGACTCGTTAGCCACCGATCGATCGTTCGGTTGACCGAAACGTCAACTCTTCAACAATAAGGAATCTAACCTCAAGATGTGAATCAAAAATGTTCATAATGACATACTGCATCTTCCCATAAAATTTCATGACAATTGGATCAAGGGTTGAGGAGTAATCGCAAAAGTCGAGAATTAGGGTTTCGAAAGGGGCAAGATAATAACTCCTTAACCACACATCCAAATGAAGTGGTTCAAAGCTCATTCGAAAGCTCTTGACAAATACTACAAAAGCCTCAAAGTGGTCCATGATCAGAAAATGCATAGATTTGGAGTTATGATCAAATTCATTTCAAGAAGGGAAAATGACTTAGAGAAATTTCACTTTTAAGCTTGTTTTTTAGCAACTTTGAGAGGCTTTTTGGTCAAGTTCCTTTGGGAATTTGAAACTCATGAAAACATGAATGTTTTAGAGCTATTTGAGGGATTTCAAAAAAGTACTAGAACATCTCAATGGCATTTGTGAGCTGAGAGTTATGGATTTGGCAAGATGGTGTTTCAACACTTGAGTCCCACATTGACAATTTTTCATAAACTCATTCTTTGATCACTTGGACCTTTCTCAGCCCTTGGAGTTTTTGTTATATCTGATATTGGGATGTTTTGAAATGTAGAAGTGTGAAAGTTATGCAGAGGAAATGAAATTGGAAGCATTGCAAGTGGCTTGCAAGTTGCAAATGCAACTTGCATTAAAATATTCAAAATACGAAAAAGGTGGAAAGTGAAAATCTGCACTAGCCATGTCCCTACTCTCCCTAGCCTCACTTCATCCACTCTAAATCCATCATCACACTTTACTTTCAGCTTACCTCCAAGCCAAGAAAACACTTTTGAGAGATTGGAGCCAAAATCCCACTTTTCCCTCTTAGGAAGGAAATCTCTCAATCTGTCCTTACCCCCTCTTTTCCCTATAAATAGAGGTCTTCTCTACCTCATTCTGATGGGCTAAAGACGTGTCTACTTATGCGTCTAGCGGTATCTTACTGCAAGTGCACAGCCTATCGAAGTAATATTTAAGATTATCGATCCACAGGGATTCTATGGTTACTTGGTGCTAGATGAACTTCTAGTTTAGCTAAGGCGAATGGTTGTCACGATTGTTATTGGTTTTTAAGACTATTAAAGGCGGAATTAAATTTAAGTTCTAATAAAGTAATACTAAGGCGGTCGGTATGTAATTATACTAACTTAGGTGGGTCAATCTAACCTAGGCTTATAGAGATGTTCACTTAATCTATTCGGTAGAGATTACCAGTTTAAATACCCTCAACTCACACTCTCGTGGTCTTATATCAGATCTTATCCCTAAAGCCCTATGCCTGCTCTCGCTAGCCCATAAGTGTTTAGAGGTAATTTTTGGAAACTAAGTAATTCTAATTTATCTTAAAGCGCTCTCGCTGTGTTTAATTTAAATGCCTAACTTTAGCTATCTGGTTAAAATCTCACACTCTCGTGGTCTTGACCCAACCTAATACCCTTTTCTTACTCTCGTAACGAAAAGGTCTATTTCAATTAAAAAGTATCAGCCAGAATGTTAAGTAATCAATTATTTTCAGCCTATGGTTATATTTTACCGGTTAAGTTTGTTATAACTACATACCGCCCTAAGGTGTTTAGCTACTCATCGATGTTGAACCAGACAGAGACAGAGAATTTAATAATACCGTACTCATGGCAGAAAAATAAATAGACATTATAATTAAATTAAATTGCAATATAATGAAAAACCTGGTTAACAAATATTCGAGCAGACTCCTTCTTCCACAGACCGGAAAGCTTGGAGTTGGCGGAAATTTAAAATAAACGAATGCTGAAGGTTTAGAAACAAATAAATGTATAACAATTTCCTGATGTTGGAAATTGTTATATGGTTGGTTTGGATACAAATAAAAACGAAACAGAAACTAAAAATAATGCTGGAATGGAAAGGCAGGGTCGTAATACAGTTCGGCAGAGCTTCCGCAGAAATTTGAAATCAAGAATTCTCCCCTTCGTTCATAGAACTTGTACTTATTTATAGAGTCTTTAATGGGCTGGATTTTTGGACCTTTGTTGCATGGGCCTTGCTGGATTTGTTGAAGGAATGCAGGAACGTGGCAACAAAATAGGAGAGATGGTCTTCACGTAATGCCAATAGGAGAAGTGGTCTTCACGTAGTGCTTTGACGTAGTCTGAGTCAAAAACCAAATTTTATCCTTGTCACGGGCGTGACAAGGTCTTCACGTTCATATCTTGAGGTTTTTAAGTGTCACAGTCGTGACCACTCTCTTACGGTCGTGATGGCCCAAATTGGGGTGTCACGGTCGTGACACCCTTGTAACGATCGTGGCTGCAACAAATTATGCAGTCATTTGCAGGCTTCTTCATTTCTTCATCTCTTTATGGTTTCTTTTGTTCCTTTTGCTCTTAATTCATGATTTAGCTCCATATAATGATGTACCTACAAAATGGTAAGAAAAACTCGAGAAATCGAGTGTTAAATCGGTGAATATGCGATAAAACGTTAATGAAACCTAGCAATATAATCGATGCGTTTTCTCGTTATCAAACTTCCCCAAACTTAAACCTTTGCTTGTCCTCAAGCAAATAGTCGGTTGAAAATCGGCGGACAAGATTTTATTCACGCATACTCATAACAAACCGTACGAGGGATCGTTTTGTCGGATTTCCCGGTACTTTGATAGAACACTACCGATACACTAATGACACAAGCAACAAGCTGTGTCGTCGACTTCCCGTTAAACGAAACAATCGACAATCACATTACGATTTCACCTAGAGTTTTTCGATCTTATTTCGCCCGGTTTCATTCTAGCGCAGTCACATTAAGCCCTTTGCCTTAGCACGCACGTAGTGGAGTAGCCGGTTAGCGACTTTGATCCTTTTTGAGCACGGGGTCTGGTACACGAGTGTGGTAACCCTACACATTTTATCCGATTTGGAGGTTGTGGGGGATCGAGCCGTAGCACGCCCTACCGAGTTCAGAACCAGTACCTCTGAACCAACTTGCATCGGACTCCTTCTCATATTTCTCGTTTCTTATATGCGACCGTGTACTTTGGTGCAATTTCTTTTCATTTTGCATCGAGATATGAAGGATCTTTATTGATTAGGCATCAAACGCTTATATTCATCGGCTCCCCACGTGGTTTGTGTTCAGACGGTGCTGACTGCTAGTATAAACTACTAGGGGTTACTTTTGAACTGAAACTAAAAGCGTACTCGTAATGGTAATCGGGATGGAATTGCTTAAGTAGGGAGTCAAAGATGTCAAGATTGTATTGGTCTTGTTTAATCGTTCTCGGCTTCCTAGTTACGATTCCGTAGGTAAGTCGGGTAATGCGAATAATTAAAGATTTTTTTTCTGGTATAGCTAAATAATCGGGGAAAGCTCGAAATTAAAGAAAATAGCACAAAGATTTGCTCATTTCATTAATTTGCTAAAAGAAATACAACGGAATTGAAAATACAACGAAATGGAAAAGTGCGAAAAAGGGAAAATGCGGAAATGAAAGGTACCTCTCCCACACTATATCAGACATTGTCCTCAATGTTGTGATATAAATGCGGTACAAATACAGTACAACGACTAAAATGAAAAACAAACATAAGCAAACTAAAACTATGGCTGCTGAGGACCGCGGGCTCGGCCTCTGGTGCGGGAGCGGCGTCTGGAAGGAGTCGCTTCAGGATCAGAACCGGTGCCCGAGGCAGCAGTGATGCTAATGCGGAGGGCTTCTAGCTCGCTGAAAATTTCTCCAAACCGCTCATTAGTGGATTCCTGGTTTGCTGCAATAGTGCTGAGTAAAGCATCATACTGCGCCTTCTGCCTTCGCTCCAGTGCGGCGTTCATCTGGTTCTGCTGATGAATCGCAAGGAGGACTTCCTCAAGTGTGACTGCGGGAGCAGGGGGCTGTCGGGTAGATGTCCCTGGTATATCCTGGACAGGCTCAGCTGCATCCATAGCGTCCTGCATCTCGTCCGCTGGAGGGTCTGCCTGATCATCATGAACAGGGACGTGATCGGCAGCAGCAGGTAAAACAAAGAGCCAGTTGGCTCGGTTGGATGGATCGATGCGGTTGCGGGACGGCAGAATGATATGATAGAAAATGGTGCCATTGACAACAGGACTATACCTGCCATCCTCTCGCTGCGCAATTAGGTGAGCGGACCTGCAATAGCTCTTGGTGAGGAATTCTGCGGCTAGGTGAGGCTGATTAACGAGCGCGTCACCAAGCCCCAACTGAATGGCGAGGGCGGTGACAATGCCGCCTATGAAGAACGGGGAGGAGCCTCTGTGTGCAATGGCCTGGATATGATAAAGCATGAAAGGGGCAGCGTTGATCGGCTCGTCATTAAGAGCGCAGTGTAAGAATAGAAGCTCCTTGGAGTTGAGCTTATGGTTGCTTTCTCGGGCGAAGATGGTGTTGCATATGACACGTTGAAAATAGCGGATTGCCGGGTTGTGGATGTGCGTCGCGTTGAGGCTTTGGAAGGTGGATGCACGGGTGTTGGTTAAGTCGTGCCATAGAGTGAAAGCTTGTTCACTGAAATTATCGGGCACGCGACGGTGAGATTCAGTTCCATGATCGAAGCCTAACAACTCGGCTATCCTGGTTTGCGAAAGGTTGAACTCTTGGCCATGCAATCTGAATGTGGCGACACCGGTGAGCTGACTCTGAGAACCGGGAGGGGTGATGTAACTGAAGGAGCTTAAGAACTCCAGCGTCAGAAGTTCGAATGTGGGCTGAGGTTGACTGCAAAGATCCCACAGATCGACCTTTTGAAGCAGGCTTTGAACACCGGCAAGCATTCCGAGTTCCCTCAAACAGACGGTGTCGATGTAACGTGTAGGTTGCACACCGCGGTTTTGGAATCGGATAAAACGGTCTCTCTGGGTTACTCCAGCATCACCTTCTCTAAAAGTGATGGAATCCATAGCATGCAAGAGCTTAGAGTGAAGAAAGAAGGTTTTTTTTGAGGTTTTGTGAAAAAAAATGGTAGAATGAAGGAAATAGAGATTCAGGATAAATAATGGAGAGGGAGAGTATGATAGGTTATGATAATGGGGGGTTAATGAGGTTTAAAATTGGTAATGGGGAGGTTACGGAGGTTATGGAGAAAATGGGTAGTTTTGGGGAAGTTATGGAGGAAGAAGAAGAAGAGACACGATGAGAAACAGTTCTGTTTCTCACGATTCTTGTAATAGAGGTTGTCACGGTCGTGACAAGGGGGTGACGGTCGTGACACGCTATTTAAGCACGTCACGATCGTGAGATGGGTGTGACGACCGTGAGGGCATGCTTCGCTGAATAATTTCCAGAAAAGAAACATTTTCTTACTTGATTCATAATTTAATAATAATCTATTTTCTTCACTAACACTCATATTAAATAAACACCATATAGTATATAATTTGCAACACAGTACTATACTAACTTGCATGAGAGATTGTATATATGAAATAATGCAAGCATAACAGTACATAGAAAAAAAAATATAAATTGCTAAAAATGGAGAAATTTTTGGAATTAAAGGTGCATTGCATAAAGTAATTGAAAGTGAAGTTACATAAACGGAAATTACGGTATGAAATTGTTGCGAAAAATAAATCTAACTAGAAACGAAAACAATGAGAAAAATAAACTAAATCACTTATAGCATTTTCAAATGCGTTTCTTCAGGTCTTCGATGGCGGAGTCCAAGTGATAGAATTGTTCGCAGGTTATGTCAGTCAATCCTATAATGTCCAATCGCATGCTCTTAATGTCTTCTTTAATTAGATTAATGTCAGTTTGGTAAGAATTGAGAGTGGTCATGATGTTTTGTAAGTTGTTAGCATAATCTCCTTGATTCACTTCAGGGGTTTCATGTACTGCTCCAGTGGGGTCAATGTTGTGGTAACCAGGAGGTGTCTCAGGGTCAGTTTCGACATTGGTCATTATATCATCGTTTATCTTGTAAGGCTGAGGTGTTTCAGGACTAGATGGATAATCAGGTGGGTTTAACTCATAAAGCCAGTTATCCTTATTGTGAACACTTACTCTAGCATGATTAGGCAATGTGAACAGGGTTACTACTTCGTTCCGGATTAGGTACTCAAAAGGTGGATGTCCTAAATTCCTTATGATATGTCTATTGAAGCAGAAATTAAGGTTCATAGGGCGGATTGTTCCTAGACGGTTGCACCTGTCCAGTTGGTACCTAAGTCCTATGGCATCAGCAATCATGGTTACAAGACCTCCTACTAATATAGGTAATTCAGGTTCTTCTTGGATACGGGTGAAGGTTTGCATCATGAAAGGTACACCATTAACAGGCTGTCCAGTAGTGAAGCATGACATAATAAATATTTCATCTTTAGAAACTCCGGTAATGTTTTCTTCTTTTCCAAAGAAGGTGTGGGCAAGGAATTTATGGAAGTAGCGGAGAGCAGGATTATGGATCTCATCATTATTCATGTTATTTGGTTCAGGGTGGTAGTTTCCGGTTAAAGTTCCCCAAAAGAAATCTAGCTCCATATCCATCAATTCTACCTGTGTGGTAGTAAATGCAAATGGTCCACTAGGGAATCCTAACAAGTCGGCTAGTTCTTTATGGTTAAAGTCATATTCTATTCCAAATAGGCGGAAACTAATAAATCCTTTCCTAAATCCAAAACCGCGCTCAGGTAGGTAAAGTAAGGAGCTAAGGAACTCAAGGGTGAGCTCGCGGTAAGTCGCAAACTTATGTTGGATCAATGCATTCTCCCATCCGAGTCGGTTTAACAAGTACATGACACTATCATGTATACCTAGGGTTTCCATAGTCTTATCATCCGGGTACAGGGTCAAATCCATTTGCCTCTGTGATAACTCTTCAAACTTCATTCTTTGGTTCCTACCTCTAAATTTGGTTTCCATATGGTTAATTGGTTGGTTAGCCATGGTCAGTGCAAATATGGGGGAAACAAATCAGTGGAAAAGACTTTAGAAAATCTGTAAAAAGTGATTTAAGATAAAAAATAAGAAAATGAAATGCATAATGTAATGGCGATAATAGTAATGTAAAATAAAACTGACAAAACAATTAAACAAATAGTAAAAACGATAAATAACAATGTGCTAAAAGAAAAGAATAGTTTAAATAATTAAATGAGTAAATGGGTTGCCTCCCACTAAGCGCTGTTTTTATTGTCAAAAGCCTGACGTAATGCTTAGGTTTAGATTAATCAGGGGAAATAGTGGACAATTCTAAAAGCTTTAGATTATTCGCATAATCTCTATTTTCAACTTTATGATAATGTTTTAGACGTTGTCCGTTTACTATGAATGGTTCACTATTCCTACCCTTAATTTCTATTGCTCCACTCGGGAATACTTTAGTTATTTCAAAGGGTCCTGACCATCTAGATTTTAATTTTCCAGGAAAGAGCCTAAGCCTTGAATTAAAGAGGAGTACAACTTCTCCCACACTAAATTCTTTCCTAGATAGGCGTTTATCATGCCATTGCTTAGTTCTTTCTTTATATATCTTAGCATTCTCATATGCATCTAACCTTAATTCTTCTAATTCGTTAATGTCTAGGATTCGCTTCTCTCCTGCAGCATTATAGTTTATATTGAGGGTTCTGATCGCCCAATAAGCTTTGTGTTCTAGTTCTACTGGGAGGTGACAAGATTTTCCATAAACTAGTTTGAAAGGTGTAGTACCTATGGGTGTCTTGTAAGCGGTCCTATAAGCCCACAGAGCTTCATTAAGTTTAGATGACCAATCTTTCCGAGATATGGCGACAGTCTTTTCTAAGATTTGTTTAATTTCTCTGTTTGAGACTTCGACTTGTCCACTTGTCTGTGGGTGATATGGCGTAGCCACACGGTGTCTTACTCCATATTTAGATAGTAACTTGTCAAAGATTTTTGAAATGAAGTGCGAGCCACCGTCACTTATGACGAGTCTAGGCACACCAAATCTGGGAAAGATTATATTTTTGAAAAGCTTTATTACTACTCGTGTATTGTTTGTAGGAGAAGCTATGGCTTCAATCCATTTCGAAACATAATCAACAGCTACGAGTATGTAATTATTACCGAAAGATGATGGGAATGGTCCCATGAAATCTATTCCCCAAACGTCGAAGATTTCTACTTCTAAAATTCCCTTTTGGGGCATCTCATCTCTTCTTGAAATATTGCCAGTGCGTTGACACCGATCGCAATTTATAACAGCGATGTGGACATCCTTCCATAGATTAGGCCAGAATAAGCCGGCTTGCAAGATTTTTGCACAAGTCTTGGAAGTGCTTGCATGTCCCCCATAAGGAGATGAATGGCATTGAGCAATGACATCTTCTATTTCTTCTTCGGGAATACATCGGCGAAAGATTCCATCTGGTCCTCTTTTGAACAATAATGGTTCATCCCAATAGTAATGTTTCAGATTATGAAAGAATTTCTTTTTCTGCTGATAGGTTAGATCGGGTGGAAGAGCTCCTGCGGCTAGGTAGTTGACAATGTCAGCGTACCATGGCAGTCCTACAGTTGTCTGGATTGTTTCCACGGATTCTGGTTCATTTATATCTAGCTGAGCTAGGTCGCTTCCTATTTGTGCTATCAGTTGTTCATACGGAAAATCATCGTTAATCGGCACTTGTTCGGGTTTAATACCTTCTATTCTAGATAAATGGTCCGCTACGACGTCCTCAGTACCTTTCTTGTCTTTTATTTCTAGATCAAACTCTTGTAAGAGTAAAATCCATCTTAAGAGTCTTGTTTTAGCATCTTTCTTAGTTAATAGATATCGGATAGCAGCATGGTCTGTGTAAATGATTATTTTCGCTCCAACTAGGTAAGAACGGAATTTGTCAAGCGCAAAGACAACTGCTAACAATTCTTTTTCTGTAGTAGCGTAGTTCATCTGGGCAGAATCTAAGGTTTTACTGGCATAGTAAATTGCATGAAGTTTCTTTTCCTTTCTCTGGCCCAGAACTGCGCCTACAGCATAGTCACTCGCATCGCACATGATTTCAAAAGGTAATCTCCAGTCAGGGGGTTGCATGATTGGTGCGGTGATGAGGGCTGTTTTTAGAGTTTCGAATGCTTTAAGACAATCTTCATTGAATATGAACTCAGCGTCTTTCATTAATAAACCAGTAAGAGGTTTAGTGATTTTCGAGAAATCTTTGATGAATCGTCGGTAAAAACCGGCGTGTCCTAAAAAGCTTCGTATTTCTCGAACGGTTTTAGGGGGTTGAAGATCTTTTATTACTTCAATCTTAGCTTTATCAACTTCAGTTCCCTTATCGGATATTACATGACCTAATACTATTCCTTCGTTGACCATAAAATGACATTTCTCCCAGTTAAGCACGAGATTTACTTTTACACATCTTTCTAACACCATTTCTAAGTTCGATAAGCATCCTTCAAAACTTTGCCCGCATACAGAGAAGTCGTCCATGAATACTTCCATGATGTTGTCTATAAAATCTTCAAAGATTGACATCATACATCTTTGAAAGGTTGCAGGAGCGTTGCATAATCCAAAGGGCATTCGCCTATAAGCGAACGTTCCATAAGGACATGTGAATGCAGTCTTCTCTTGATCATCAGGATGGATAGGGATTTGGAAAAATCCCGAGTAACCATCAAGATAACAGAAGTAAGAATGCTTGGCTAATCGTTCTAACATTTGATCTATGAAAGGTAGTGGGAAATGATCTTTTCGAGTGGCCTTGTTTAGTTTACGATAATCTATGCACACTCTATATCCCGTCACTACTCTTTGCGATATCGATTCGCCTTGAGCGTTTTTCACAACAGTTATACCTCCTTTCTTTGGCACTACATGTATTGGGCTAACCCATTCACTATCAGAGATTGGATATATTATCCCGGCATCTAATAATTTCTTAACTTCTTCTTTTACTACAGTGCTAAGGGTTGGGTTAATTCTTCTTTGAGATTCTCTGGAGGTTCTGCAATCTTCTTCTAGCAGAATACGATGCATACAAACTGAAGGACATATTCCTTTGAGATCAGATATGTTATATCCTAATGCAGTTGGATATTTCTTCAAGACATCTAAAAGTTTCTTTGTTTCTATAGTTCCTAAACTGGAATTTACTATAACTGGTCTTTTACATTCAACGTCTAAGAATTCGTACCTTAGGTTATTAGGTAAAGTTTTTAATCCTAATGTAGGTTTATCTTTACTTGGCATGGGATCCGGTGTAAGTGCTAAACTTTCGCTTAGACTATCATCCTGATACGGTTTTCGCCAATTATCATCTTCGAAAATCGGAGGGATTTGAATTTTCATTATTTCAGAATAAGTGATCTCTTTCAGTTCCATTTCTCTTACACATTCGTCAATTACGTCCAATAGATAGCATGTATCCTCTATAGCTGGTGATTGTAAGAATTGTGTTAAAACAAATTCAACTTTCTCTTCACCTACTTCAAAGGTTAGCTTTCCTCTTTTTACGTCTATTATAGCTCCGGCGGTAGCTAAGAATGGTCTTCCTAGTATGATAGGTGTAGTGGAGTCTTCAGAGATGTCCATGATTATAAAATCAGTAGGGATGTAGAATTGTCCTATACGTACTGGGACGTTTTCTAGTATGCCTACAGGATATTTAACAGAGCAATCGGCTAGTTGAACAAACATTTTAGTTGGTCTTAGGTCTCCCATGTCTAGCCTTTTGCAAATCGTTAAGGGCATAACACTGATACTGGCTCCTAGATCGCATAGAGCTTTGTCAATGACGAATTTTCCTATTACACAGGGTATAGAGACACTTCCTGGATCCTTTAGCTTAGGAGGCATGTTATTCTGAATTATGGCGCTACACTCGGCAGTAAGTGTAACTGTTCCGTTATCCTCTATCTTTTTCTTATTGGATAAGATTTCTTTTAAAAACTTAGCATACGAGGGTATTTGGGTAATTGCTTCTGTAAACGGAATAGTAATATTCAACTGTTTCAGAAGTTCGACAAATTTCTTAAATTGACCCGTCGTCTTGGAATTTATTAATCTTTGAGAGTACGGAATTGGTGGTTTATAGGGTGGTGGAGGCACATAAGGTTGTTCTTTCTCCGCTACCTCTCGATTGTCATCTTCCTTTTCTTCTGGATCATTCACCACTTCAGTCGGTTTATCCGGTTTTTGGTACATGGCTGGATTGTCAAGTCTTGGATCGGAAGGTCCGTCAAGATCCTTGCCACTTCTTAGTATTACAGCGTTAGCATGTCCTTTCGGGTTAGACTGAGGTTGTCCAGGGAATACTCCAGCTGGTGCAGCAGTAGGCGCTTGTTGTTGAGCTACTTGTGAAATCTGAGTTTCAAGCATTTTGTTATGTGTAGCTAATGCATCTACTTTGCTCACTAATTGTTTAATCTGCTCACTAGTGTGAATGTTTTGGTTTAAGAAGTCCTTGTTTGTTTGAGATTGGTTAGCTATAAAGTTCTCCATCATCAATTCAAGGTTCGATTTTCTAGGGATATTAGGAGCAGTCTTTTGATATCCTGGTGATGTAGCTGGTGCTTGACCTGGTGCGTAATAAGCATTGTTATTCTTATAGGAGAAGTTCGGATGATTCTTCCAACCTGGGTTGTATGTGTTTGAGTAAGGGTTTCCTTGAGCATAATTCACTTGATCAGTGGGAGTTCCTGCCAATAGTTGACAATTAGAAACTTCGTGTCCTGGGACTCCACATAACTCACAGTTAGGTGTTACTGCAGCCACGGTGGCTGCAGGTGTTATGGCCAAGTTATCGATCTTTTGGCTTAGTTGGTCAAATTTCGCATTGACTTGGTCCATACTACTTACTTCGTACATACCTCCCTTTGTTGGTTTCTCGGTTGCGACTCTCTCGCTTCCCCAAAGGTAATGATTTTGAGCCATACTTTTGATAAGTGCATAGGCATCACGATATTCTTTGTCCATCAATGCACCACCCGCGGCAGCGTCAATTGTCATTCTTGTATTGTACAAGAGTCCATTATAGAAGGTATGGATGACCATCCAGTCTATTAATCCATGATGTGGACAAAGTCTAAGTAGATCCTTATAGCGTTCCCAAGCTTCGAATAATGATTCACTTTCTCTTTGCTTAAATCCGTTGATCTGAGCTCTCAGCATAGCTGTCTTGCTAGGTGGAAAATACCTATTCAAGAAAACATTCTTAAGTTCAGCCCACGTAGTTACTGAGTTCGAAGGCAGAGATTGAAGCCAAGCTCTTGCTCTGTCTCGAAGCGAAAAAGGAAATAAACGTAGTCTAATAGCTTCTTGGGTAACTCCATTGGCTTTTATGGTATCTGCATATTGCACAAAGATCGAAAGATGAAGATTCGGATCCTCGGTAGGATTTCCGGCGAATTGGTTTTGTTGCACGGCTGATATCAACGAAGGTTTTAGTTCGAAATCATTTCGGTTGATAGCCGGCGCTGCAATGCTCGAATGCGGCTCACCTTGCGAAGGATTAGCGTAATACTTGAGAGGATGAGTCTGTTATTCAGCCATCCCTGCGTCCTCTGATTTTACGGTTGGTTTAGGCGGATCTAATTGAAGATCTGGAATATTGGAATTATTTTCGAAATCGAATATACGTCTTCTTACGTGTAAGAAGCGTTCCGATTCAGGGATTAGAGGTTGCAAGTCTTCGCTTTTAGAGCGAGTACTTGGCATACACTCTGAGATTAGATTAAATTAAATAATTGATACCTTAGTCTAGACAATGCTACCTAAATGCACTAGTAACTAAATTAAGGAATCCCCGGCAACGGCGCCAAAAACTTGATGGGCTAAAGACGTGTATACTTATGCGTCTAGCGGTATCTTACTGCAAGTGCACAACCTATCGAAGTAATATTTAAGATTATCGATCCACAGGGATTCTATGGTTACTTGGTGCTAGATGAACTTCTAGTTTAGCTAAGGCGAATGGTTGTCACGATTGTTGTTGGTTTTTAAGACTATTAAAGGCGGAATTAAATTTAAGTTCTAATAAAGTAATACTAAGGCGGTCGGTATGTAATTATACTAACTTAGGTGGGTCAATCTAACCTAGGCTTATAGAGATGTTCACTTAATCTATTCGGTAGAGATTACCAGTTTAAATACCCTCAACTCACACTCTCGTGGTCTTATATCAGATCTTATCCCTAAAGCCCTATGCCTGCTCTCGCTAGCCCATAAGTGTTTAGAGGTAATTTTTGGAAACTAAGTAATTCTAATTTATCTTAAAGCGCTCTCGCTGTGTTTAATTTAAATGCCTAACTTTAGCTATCTGGTTAAAATCTCACACTCTCGTGGTCTTGACCCAACCTAATACCCTTTTCTTACTCTCGTAACGAAAAGTTCTATTTCAATTAAAAAGTATCAGCCAGAATGTTAAGTAATCAATTATTTTCAGCCTATGGTTATATTTTACCGGTTAAGTTTGTTATAACTACATACCGCCCTAAGGTGTTTAGCTACTCATCGATGTTGAACCAGACAGAGACAGAGAATTTAATAATACCGTACTCATGGCAGAAAAATAAATAGACATTATAATTAAATTAAATTGCAATATAATGAAAAACCTGGTTAACAAATATTCGAGCAGACTCCTTCTTCCACAGACCGGAAAGCTTGGAGTTGGCGGAAATTTAAAATAAACGAATGCTGAAGGTTTAGAAAAAAATAAATGTATAACAATTTCCTGATGTTGGAAATTGTTATATGGTTGGTTTGGATACAAATAAAAACGAAACAGAAACTAAAAATAATGCTGGAATGGAAAGGCAGGGTCGTAATACAGTTCGGCAGAGCTTCCGCAGAAATTTGAAATCAAGAATTCTCCCCTTCGTTCATAGAACTTGTACTTATTTATAGAGTCTTTAATGGGCTGGATTTTTGGACCTTTGTTGCATGGGCCTTGCTGGATTTGTTGAAGGAATGCAGGAACGTGGCAACAAAATAGGAGAGATGGTCTTCACGTAATGCCAATAGGAGAAGTGGTCTTCACGTAGTGCTTTGACGTAGTCTGAGTCAAAAACCAAATTTTATCCTTGTCACGGGCGTGACAAGGTCTTCACGTTCGTATCTTGAGGTTTTTAAGTGTCACGGTCGTGACCACTCTCTTACGGTCGTGATGGCCCAAATTGGGGTGTCACGGTCGTGACACCCTTGTAACGATCGTGGCTGCAACAAATTATGCAGTCATTTGCAGGCTTCTTCATTTCTTCATCTCTTTATGGTTTCTTTTGTTCCTTTTGCTCTTAATTCATGATTTAGCTCCATATAATGATGTACCTACAAAATGGTAAGAAAAACTCGAGAAATCGAGTGTTAAATCGGTGAATATGCGATAAAACGTTAATGAAACCTAGCAATATAATCAATGCGTTTTCTCGTTATCACATTCCATACACCAGAGCCCCTCTCAAAACTAGATAAATCACAAGCTTTCTCTCTTTCCCTCTTTACTTCAAATTCACAAAAATCTCAAAATTACCAAAACAACAAAAAACTGTCTTGACATCCCAGCCCCTAAACTCATTTCCACACATACAAACTCACCAAAAACCATCCATACAATCCATAAATGTGGTATAGAAGGTGTCCAAGTCCTTAGACCACTCAAAAACACCATTTTGCCAAAAGTCAACTTCCATACTAAGCAACTTTGACCACAATGCACAAAATCTGCCAAATTCTTATCTAGGCTTCTTCTTGATGTTATAATCATCCAAACACCTCATATACATCATATTTCAACTGTCCAAGGCATTGAAGATCAGTGGAGAAGCTTATTTCTCAATTTGTCCTAAGGTTTGCATCTTGCTTCACAAGGAAGAAAGGTCCAAAGCTGAGTGGCATTTGAAGTTTCTCTAGGTTTCTTGGTGTTCTAACTTGCTCAACATAGTCTACAAGAGGTATGTAGACTATCAACTTCCTACTTTACATCATAGTCCCATGTTTGGCATTTTGAGCTTATTGTGTTGAAAAACATGTACCATGAACATATCACTTGCCAATTCTTGTTGTAGATGCAATGTGCCAGATTCTTGTATTCTATCTCATCCATTATTGCACTTATGATGTGAATATGCTTCTGTTTTTATTTGAAATGCTTTCCATTTGAAAAATGCCCAACTGCTGCATCATCAAGTGTTGTTTCAAACTGTTTTGCATTTTTGACCACCAACACATCATTTTCTGTTTCAATCAATCCCTACAGGATTTATGTGCATGGAATCACTGCCCTGTTGATTTGAAATTTGTGTGTGATGTTATTTATCTCAAACTGTCATGAGACATCTTGCTGCTACATATCAAATCCAAACTGTTCATATTTCAAGTAGCATATCATGATTCTGCTCCAATTGCTATGAACTTGTTTTCAATGCATATTCATGTTCCTTGGCATATTTAATATGTGTGTATGATGTTATCTTGGCTTGAAATTCATCTGTTACAATCTCACCCACAACCTTCACCAAGAATGTTTTCACATTACCACAAAATTGGCCAATTTCTGTTTTTTTAGCATAGGGTGTTAGATTCCTAAATTGAAACTCAACTGTCATCATGTACTATGTGTATGTATGCTTTCATTTTGATATAAAACCTCACAATTTGAAAAGACATGCCTGCTGCCACAAGTCTTGCCAAAATAGATTTTTCAACTTCTCCACCAACATGTCAATTTCCATTCGAAGTGCCTTGTGCTTGAAGTTTCACACACTACACCATAGCTTGATTCCAAAACTGTTTACATGTCCATTAATATGCCATTTTTTGATGTGATAAAAATATGCATGATTTCTGCAGTCAAAATCATATGTCCTTGCATATATGAGATGTGCATATTGCTGTCATGAGCATGTTTAGTTTGTGTTTGATTGAAAAATCAGTTTTATGGTATTTGGTTGTTAGGACTGTCATGTCTAGAACTGGTTGTTCTTGATACTACTATCATATGCATTTCCACTGTTGAGTTTGGTTCATGCTTGTTGTGAAAACTTGGCATCATTTGAATTATGTTTTGGCAGAATATTGACTGTATCCCCCCTGCATCAGTGGCTACCAACAAGTGAACTTTTGGTTGGATACAAGTTTGTTTTGAACCATTTCTTTAGAAATTGCAATTGGTTGGTCACTTTTTAATGCAGTAGGATTTGAACTCTTTCTTTTGAGCACAAACACAAGTGACATGTTTGAAATGTGTATATGACTGTTTGTTGAGTTTGCTCATATCCAAAATTTTCATAACTTCAAAAATGCATTTTGTGCAGAACACTTTTGCAACAACATACCAAATTTTTCCTTGCAAGATGTATGTCTGATTCTTGAGCTTAAAATCATCATTTGACCTATATGTGATGTGTGTGTATTATTTATATGACATATCATGACTTATACTGTTTGGGAAATCACCCTGCTGCCTCATCACAATTGCTAAAGCTAACTTGCATTTCCCACTCACAATGCCAATTTTGATCCAGTTGATTTAAGCTCATGTTCTGTATCCAATATCATCTGTTATTGCATATAAGATGTGTGCATATTGTTTTCGTAACTTAATTGCATCTAAACTGCCAGTTTCTATACCATGATGCACTGTCATTGAATTTTTGCACTTCCTGCCACAACCTGCCAACCATTTTCTTTTCTGCTTGATTTGAAACTAGTTCTTGTGCTTAAGATCACTTGTTAACATGTATATGGTTTGTGTATAGAATTTGTTTGGTCTGAATGTGCATAGAACCTAAATTGAATTTCAACTTGCATCTCAAAATGCCAATTTGCAACTAGTTTACCATTTTCATCACAGCCTGTGTTGAACTCAATCTTGTGCTTAAGATCACTTGTTAACATGTATATAGCTTGTGTATGTGATTTTTTTTGACTTGAATGTGCTTATAACATGATATGAATCTCATTATGCATCCAAAATGACAAATAGCAACTACCATCGTGTTTTGTTTTCTAGGACTCTTTTCAAAATTCCATCTGGACCATCTTGTTCCTTGTTTGAAAGCACCCAATTTTGACTAAAATATCACTTGAATCCATTAAGAATTGAGTAAGTTGTGAATCAAAACGTATTTTAAAAAAGGCTTGTCTTTGCTTCATATTTGCCTAGAAATCCACAAGATCACGCCATATATATTTATGGGGGTGGCTATATCAACGGATGTATAGCCACCCCAGCGGTAGAACCCTTGCCATGAAACACGCCTTGTACCCATTGGACCTAGGTTCGATCCCTGAGGAGGATCAACCTTTTTATTTTCCCTCTTTTTATGCGCGTGCCTGATCAGGCCAAAGGGCGTGGGTTCAACTCCCACCCCTTGCACTTTTCTTTTTATTTTCATCTGTTGTATTTTGTTTGTGCATTTTTTTCACATGAACTTTGTAAATTCATATCTCTTTCATTTTTCATCATTTTTAGTTGATTCTTTTTGCATTATGTTAATTTTGAGGTCTATGTTCATATAGTATAAAAATATTGCATATTGTCATTAATTGTGATGTCTTTTGCCTATGTGGAAAAATGTTCATTTTTGAGATCGTTATCTTGCTTTTTGTTGAATCCATTTGAACATACTTGCATTTTCTTGTGAAATCTTTTGTTCCCATGTTAGTTAACATGCTAGGGTTTACTCTCCTTTGGTTGTCACCATGAACTCATAGATTGTCATCAATGCATGAAACTGTTGGTCTGATGTTGTCACATTTACCTTTCCCCCTAATTTACTTATTTTATATGGTTGTTACCATGCTTTATCTTCATCATGTTATTTATTTTCTTAAGTAGTATTCTTTTCCCCAAGTGATGGAACTCTTTAGTTCTCATCCAAGTTTCCTCCCCTCTCTCCTTCCAAAGGAAAAGTCTTTCCATTGACCCTTGTGTCATGGAAAGCTCTTCATCCACTCTTTGACTTTGTTAATTCATCTTTAACCTTAGTTTAGAAACCATTAGACTTTGCTTTAAGTCTAAGGAACCCACCTTTACTAGGAGTGTTCTTCAACTAGAACCTTAGGATAGAGTTTGTCAACTCTATGTAAGAATCATCGTCATGAATTCTTACTTTCCCCTCTTGAGTGTTCAACTTAGATTAGGGAGTTTTGTCAAACTCCACACAAACATTGTCATGTTTGTTCCCCTTTGAAACTTGATCATAAATCAAGTGTTCTTCATCCCTCGTGAGGTGAACTACAATTGCTCTGATTCTATCCTAGTTAGGATACGTAGGTAGAGGACGCGGCGTCTTTGCGAGCAGACTTAGTATACATATCTTTAGGTTTTAACCTACCCTTGTTTCCCCAATCCAATGCAAACGCTTAGCAAACTTAGCACAAACAAACAAAAGAATCCTGTAGTGTACTACAGATGCTTAGGGTGCTAACACCTTCCTTTGGTATAACCAACCCCCGATCCCCGAATCTCTTAGCGTTGTTGTTACATCGCGAAAAGGGTTTTTCTTTATTTAGAACTTTCCTTTGGATAAATTAAAGTTCGGTTATAAAAGAATTAAGATTCAAGTTAATTCAATAGCTTGATATCCGATTTTCACCGCAACAGAAATGGCGACTTCAATGGGGAAATGAATGAAAGGTTTAGCCTATTTTGTTTGTTTATGTGCCATATTTGTGATTATTTGTTTTACATGTATATTTGTGTATATTTATTTGTTTGTTGGATCTTGGGACCTTTTTGAGTGGTGAGATGGTCCTTTACCCGGACTAGAGTGCAATTATGATAGGATGGTGGTATATTCGAGGAGGCTTATAGGGAGTTTATTCCCGACCAAGCTAACTCGAGAAACCACCGCTCAGTGTAGGCCCTTTTTGAGAGTTTAGTACTGTTGATCGAGTATTCGTGAAAACAATGCTACTTTCAACGAAGGAGCCCATGACACTGTGGACTTTTAGATTACATTCTACCCCACTTTGGCCTTACTAGGATGTAGTGCGATGGCTATATGGAAGTATTTCCGAAATAGTTGATACGCGGTACTACACTTAGACGAGACTCTCTTGAAAATATTATCGATTACCAAGTAGTTTGGGAAGTTGATAACATCCGAAAGATGGGTTGATGACTCTGAAAACCATTTTAGAACCCTGCTCTACAGGTTTGAAATCCCTAGTACATACCTTTTGGGAATGGGTAGACCTTGGATCCATGCTTGACCTTAAACCTAGGCTTGTGATTGTGCATATGTGTGATCTTTGCATTTACTTGTGTTTGTGCATTCTTGCATTCATAACATTATGTCATAAAAGTTTCATGGAACTCAGATTCTTTTTGTTTGTAAACATCAGGGATCACTATGGATGGTGAAAGAAAGAAAACATTAAAGTACACTTACAAAGGTTTTAAACTAGATGACCTAAGAAGGTTGGGTACCTTGGTGACAGATCCAGAGGGTTTCCAGAGTAGGTATGGGAAGTTGTTATTGTTATTGAAGATAAAAGTGGATAGTGGACTTCTTTCTACCCTTCTCCAGGTTTATGATCCGCTCTATCACTGTTTTACTTTCCCTGATTATCAACTAGTGCCTACACTAGAAGAATACTCTCAGTTGGTTGGTTTTCCTATTCTTGAAGATTCTCCTTTTCCGGTCATGGAGAAGGACCCTAAAGAACAAGATATTGCCAAAGCCACACGTTTGGGATTAGTGAATATTCAAAAGAACATGATCACAAAAGGAGGAGTTTTTGGGTTGAGTGCAGAATTCTTGGTTGAAAAAGCTCAGTACTACGCTGATCATTTGAGTATGGACGCATTCGAAGCTATTCTTGCCTTACTCATTTATGGTATCTTCCTGTTTCCCAGCTTTGAGAACTTGGTAGACCTCAACGCCATTAAGATTTTCTTGAAGAAAAACCATGTGCCTACTGTTGCACCCTAAAATTTGCTCAACCTTATTCACTTGGTTTATGTTAGCATTTGCATATAGAGTCATGTACATAGCCTAACCATCTGCATAGCATAAGCATAGCAAGTCATCCAACAGGGGACCAGGCATTATTCTCATCTCTATGAGCCTATCAAGAGGTTATTATCTGAATTCAATCTCATTTAAGTCATCAGAAAGAATTGGAGAGCTAAAGAAGTCAATGGAGCAAGCAAGCAATCTATATCCTATCCGAGGGTATTTGGGGATCATCAAAGAAATTGTGAGCTGTGGGCTGAGCATGGAGAGTATCTAGACATCATGGGAGACTTAGAAATTCATTTGGAGAAGGAGACAAGTCATTGGTATGATCACAAGTATTGCAGTTGAAGACAGTCAACTAGGGTTTCATCTGGGGTCAACTCTAGGTCAACTCTAGGTCAATTGACTGATTGAAAGGCATTAAGGGCTATTGGAGAGATGTGGGGTTCATCATTTGACATGTAAAAAAGGATAGGGTGATATGCCAAGAAGAATTCAAGAGAAATTAAGGAGAAGAGGAGTTTCTAAATTAGGGTTTCTGTGTAAAATCCCCTAATTTAGGTCAAATTTCCAAGCAAGATAAGTCAAAATGCAAGCTTCAAATGGATCCTTGGCCAACATGAAACTTGTAGAGGATCTCAAGACCTTTAATTTGAGTGGTGGAAGACATTAAGGAGATTTATAGAACTCAAGTTATGGTCCTTACAAGTTATAGGTCATCTGAGGTATTTGAGATTTTGTCTGTGAAAGTGACTTGACTTCCAAGCTATTTCTACCCCTCAAGGAGATTTCAAATGAATTTATGGTCAACATAATAATTGTTCCTCATTGTCTTAGATTTCTATAATGGTATAGTATTCCTTCATATGATTTGTGGAACTCTACTTATGGTCTTGGCAAGCAAAGGGTATTTTGGTCATCTGAGGATTACAGGTCATTCTTAGCCTATGCCTAAAACTCATACAAGGAAGCTTCAAATGAAACACTTCACAACATCAAAGTTGCTCAAAATGCCATTTTAAGTCTAGAAAAGAAGTCATGAAAGTTTGGAAATGCATGGAATGAGACTTGACCAAAGTTGGTGGAAAATGACCTAAAAAAGGCATATAAGTTGGAAAAGTTGAAATAAAAAATTGGTTTGAGAGATATACAAATCCAATATGGGTCATCCAATATACCAAATTGATTCCAAACATCATTTTAAAGACATTGGTTCAGCCACTTTTTTGAGTTAAGGGCTAATTTTTGGACTTGCTTTGTTATTTTGTTACTTGCATAATAAGATACACACGAGAAGTTCAACATAAAGCAAAAATAAAGGCATGTAAGCTCTCTTATCAGTCCAATTTGTCATGCAAGGAGATATTCACTCATGGTTAAGGGGTTGTTAAGAGATAAAGGAGAGATATCATGAGAATTCAACATACCATCACATGAGAAGTTCATGAAATTTCCACAACTTTCTAGAATCCTCCAAGATCATTCTAGAAGCTTCTCAATCAGTTAATCATCATCTATATAATGAATTGAAGCCATTTGTGCAAAAGGATGGTGCATTGAAGGAGAGAAAAGAGAGAACTTCATAGTTGCTTCCATTGTAAGAAAGTGCAAGAATCACCATAATCTTCCATTTCTGATCACTTCTTTTCTTCATTCATCATCCATTGAAGTTTGTGAGTGGGAATGAGCATGGAGCAAGGTCAAACAATGGAGGATTGAGGAGTTAGGGTTCACATTGCAAGAAGGCATATCAGAACTGCAGCCAAGAATCCAAGTTTCTTCATCCATTTCTTTTGCATACAGTAGGACCAACATCTCCCAAGGATCATTAGTGAAGCTTGCCAGGCCTTGAAGTGCACGATTCCACAACTGTTTCATCAAGATTGCAAGGTATGCATTTCAATCTATATCTCCTCATCTAGGTAGTATTAGATGGAATGGTTAGGATCAAAATGCTTAGAGACCATAGGTGTTTGATTCCTGAGAAGTGGAGAGATTTCTGTGAGGTTCCATGGCAGAGAGTTGAAACTTTGATGATCGAGGATAGGTTGTATATTGAGTATTAATGAGCGTGCATTGGCTTGATGAGATCAGGGTAACATAGTGAACAAGATAGGACAGTTGAATTGGAGAATTGTGAGGCTCCATTGTTGAGTGCAATTGGTATGCTATGAAGTTCCATCTATCGGGTTTAATCATAGAAGGGGTTTTAGAGAAAACTAAGAGCATGGTCGTGTAGAGGGGAAGAAATGGAGTGATTTTAGTTTTTGAGGTGTGTGATTTCATGGCCTGTGGAGGGAGAATGATGAGCTCGAACATGGCTGCATGGAGAGTGATTTTCTGAATTCTAGGGTTTAGTTTGGGGACGATGACCAGGGGCCGTCCGATTGTCCTGATTTGTTGACCTTTTCATCGCATCGTGTGGTCCACATTCAATTTCAAAAACGGAGGGAAAGACTGCAGTGAAACGCCGCGTTTCATTTAAAATGAAACGTTGGGCTTTGGATCCAATTCGCTATCCCCACCCCCCATTTGATAGGCCCGTTGATTTACACGCGAATTGGCTGCTATCTACACCGCGGATTTATTCTTTTTCTGGAAATTTTCATTTGATTTTTTCTGAGCGCGTTGGGCTTACTGGAATTGTTATTCACACCCCTGGTTCTTGGCCCAATGGAGAATACAACTGGGCGAGTTTACTTCTGACACCCCTCTCCCTTTTATTTCATATTTTGTTATTTTAATTTCTTTAATATTTTTCTCATCTTTAAAAAATCATAAAAAATAGGAAAATTGAGATTTTTAATTCCTTCTTTTTGCTATAGGTCCATTATTCTGTCTAGAAAAATATGAAAAAATAAAAATGGCATTTTATTTTGTTTTAATATTTTTCATGCATTTTTCTTGTAAATAGCATTTTATTAAGTCTAGTTTGATACTTAAATTTGTTAATTTTTGTTCTAATAGATGCTTTAGTATTTTTAATCCCTTCTTTTTAGGTTGATTAGTTTAGACATTTATCTTGTATATACAATTTAGTTCCCATTTTTAGGACTTAATTTTAGGTGTTTAGTTTAGGTGTGAATAACATGAACAAAATTAGGGTTTAAGTGATAACATAGATGAAGTAGTTCATTTCCCTTAGGAGTTAGAGATTGAATTTTGGCCATGGGACTATAGGGATTATGGGTAGTTATTAGATCCCTTAGAAATCATTAGGATTCCCCTACTGCTATTAATACTGTCTGTATTTGTTTGACTGGTGTGGTGTGCCTTCTGGGGGATTATTGTTTGTTTATATGGGTATTGGGATTGCTTGGGGATTGGGAGAGCTGAAGACTTGTGATGATGAAGCCATTGGAGATCCAAAGCTTGAAGACCAACTTCCAGAGTTGGAGAGGAGATTCTTGCTAGCAGCTGTTGAGGAGACTAGGGTTTAGGAGCTAGGCAGAGCTCTAGATTAGAAAGCTTGTTTCCCAAACATGGAATGTCTTGTCTGCATCCATCCTTTCTCTATGATTCAAAGTCTCTTTCAAATACCCACCTCCTTCCTTTGGAAGGACCAGTGAATGTATTTGAAAGATAGAACTTTTGAGGGAAAATTGTCTATATAATGTTAACAGTTAATGAACCACCCTTGGTAGGTAATTGATTGTCTAACATTCCTTCACTTCATCTTGTTGATTGATGTTCATCCTAGAGATTGAGACTTGAAGAAAAGCCATTACAAATGGAAGATTGATGATCAAGACCTTGCTGGAAGGCTGTGTAGATGGAGATTGATGCTTGCTGAAGCTTGTAGCTGTTTGGAGATGACTTGAAGTCAGATGTTGATTCAGAGCTGCTGATGATGTTTATTTTTGCTGTATTTCATTTCTGATGTATTGATTGGTTTTCTGGATTGTATTGTTTGCTGTTTAACCTGTTGGGTTGAAAGTGAAGTCTGTTCACTTTTGCCTATTGTTTTCTAGGTTCGAGGTTGAGTGGGACTCCCTTGCCTCTCTTGTATTGCTGCATTCATGCATTTTACTGCTTTACTGTATATATATGATATTGTTTCTGTTTCCGTCTATTCCCTTAGGATCTCTGTTTCTCTCTGCGCAAGAGAGGAGCATGATAGACATTAGGTCTTAACCCATGCATGATAACACTAGGTTAGTTCGATTCCCTTCGCAACCGTAGGTTAGAGTTCTGTCTCTTCTTCCTCAAAACAAACAGAAAATACAATAAAATTTCAAACACAATAAAAGACACTTCTTCCGTAAAAGAATGTGAACTCATCAAAACGTCATTTTTGTCCGCTTGGACTGCTAATCAGAAAAACCTTTTTCAGAAGGAATAAAAACAACCAAGACAGACTTGTGTCGTACGTGGCCCGAACTACGTTTGCTCTGATCTTTCATGCTGTATGAAAGTACGTAGGCATAGGATGCGATATCCTAGCGAGCAACCTTCCCCTCCTTTCCCGTAGGTAGGCGAACTACGTTGACTCTGATTTCTCGTTCCAGACGGGAATACGTAGGCATAAAGCGCGATACTTTGCCGAGTCATTTTATTTTCTTTTAACCCCTGACCTGTAGAGTAGATAGAAATAACAATCCATACCCGAAGACAAGCGTGGATCCCGTCGAGTACGACAGACGTGAGGGGTGCTAATACCTTCCCCTTGCGTAACCGACTCCCGAATCCAGGTTTTGGTTGCGACGACCATACCTTTCCCGTGTTGTGCGAGGTTTACTCTGAGCGTTTCCTTTCCCTCCCGTGGGATAAATAACGCACGGTGGCGACTCTTCTGTCAGCCGGCGCCGATTTTCACAGTAGCGACAACTGGCGACTCTGCTAGGGACCCAACGTCCCCTGGCTGCTAAGGACTGCGATAGTTCTCATGCATTTGGAATCCAACGTCCCTTAAGAGAGTCAATCCTAACGCTTGTTTTCCCGTCGAGGATTTTGTATGGATTTATATTTCTGACCTTTATTTTCAGCATTGTATATATTGTTATTATTGCTGTATTGGGGTGTGATGGGTGGTTCTATGATTGAGAGATAAGCCGGACCTGGGCTTGAGTGCACCTAGAATTAGAGTAGAAAGTAGTGGGCGCGTGCCGGCTTTGCTTGCATTAGTGTCTCATGAAATCTACACTCGGACGAGGTTCTTCTGGTTGGCTTCTTTTTCTACCCTTTGGGTCGAAGGGGTTGTTGGTCAGCTGAATTGTCGACTCCGGGAACCGATCATTTGGAAGTTGGCTAAGTGAGGCCTCTTCAGGATTTGATGATGCCACTCCTTCTGGGAATCGTATCATCAACCCTGGAAGTCTGTGACGCCGACGACCGCATAGGATGCCATACCTTTGTCAGTTACTAGGACATCCACCTGTGAGAGGGTTTGGGGTTATGCAGGTAACTAGACCTTCAGACTACCGGTTATTTCTTGATCAGAGATCCTGGGTATTTATGGAGAGTTCTGAGGTCTGTCAGAGACCAGTTGGAGAGTCCTGAGGTCTGTCAGAGACCCGTTGGAGATGTGATTTGAGGTCTACCAGAGACCAGTTGGAGTTATGGTTGAGGTCTGTCAGAGACCGTTGTTGGAGCTTTGTTTTAGGTCTATCTGAGACCATGGTTTGAGGATTTCTAAAGAGTCTGTTTGAGACCTCTTGATATGGTTCAGGCTATTCAGCTACGGCATTTGGTCCCTGTTGCATGTTACTTGCATGGCATTGTTTGCATACTCATTATCATTGCATCCCATTAACGTGTGTCTGTGCTGCAGGTGCATTTGCATATCCTCCGATTCTAGTGCCCAGACTCCTGAGTATTGACTATGGCTGGTTTGAGGAAAACAGTTGCGTATAAGCTGCCTACACCTGATATTACTTCTTTGCTCGGTCTGATATCTCTTGCTGATGAGGAGGTTAGGAGAAGCTTCAGAATGAGTCATGGGAGATTACTGAGATTAGTCTGCAAGCCCACTACTGATGAGATGAACGGGCTGTACACCTTGATGCAGTTCTATGACCCCGCATTGAGATGTTTTACGTTTGCCGACTTCATTCTGGGGCCTACCATTGAGGAGTACGTGGAGTTTACTGAGTTACCAGTGCAGAACTTAGCTAAAGCCTTGCATATGGACGCTGCAGAACTGTTAGTGACTTCTTGGCTTGGGGTTTCAGGTTTCTCTCTTGATTTCTTGGTTGGCAAAGCTCAGGAGTATGCCAAGAGCGGATGTTGGGTGGTTTTTAATGCTATTTTGGCTCTATGCATTTATGGGATTGTGCTGTTTCCTAACTTGCCCAATTTCGTAGACTTGGACGCTTTCCATCTATTTGCTGCCGGCAATCCAGTGCCAACGTTGATCGGAGACTTCTACCACTCCTTGCACTACAAGAACAAAAACAGAAGGGGAAAGGTTGTTTATTGCTGGGCTCCTTTGTTGAATATGTGGTGCAAGAGTCATCTTCCCATGAAGGGATCTTTTGTGGAGAGTGCAACCACCGCTAGCTGGTCAGAGTGCCTGATGAGGCTATCTTCCGAAGACGTTGAGTGGTTTGATCGAGACCTGCTAGGGGCTGAGCTTATATTCAGTTGTTCTGGGTACCCTAATGTCCCGCTGATAGGAAGAAAAGGGTGTATCAACTACAACCCATCCTTGTTGGTCCGTCAGTTCGGATATGCGCTGAAGAACCCGCCAAAAGAGGAAGAAGTACAGGAATCTCTGTACTTCACCGGTGATTTGAAGGGGGAGTTATTGGCCAAGCTGCAGCATGCCTGGACGCGTATTAACCGAAGAGGGAAGCCGTTGTTAGGGAAGAATGTCTGTCAGGCCTATGCACCTTACAGGGTTTGGATCCAGGAGAGAGCCAGTCAGTTGCGGATGCCGTTTCCAGATGCACCAGCCCTTGTTCCTATTCCGGTAGCAGAGCCAACTACTGTTTCTAGGGAGGCCTACGAGCAAGTGGTGAAAGAAAAAGAAGCCTTGATGAAGATCAATGAAGGGTTAGAGCAAGAGTTAGCCCAGATACGCAGTGAGAGAAACAAGGCCGTGCATGCTTTCCAACAGCAGATTGAGCTAATGAATAGATTAGGGGCTGAGTTGATTGAAGAGAAGAGGAAGCGCGAACGTCTGGGGCAAGAGTTCAGAAGCTCCCATGACATGCTCGAATCCAAAAAGAAAGCGCTCGACGCAGCACACCGAGAAATCTCTTCTTGCAATAAGACTTGGAATGCTACGCTCACCAACAATAAGAAGAGGGAAGATAAGTTGAAGCAGCAAATCTCCGACCTCGAAGAGCAGTTGAAGTCTAGCATCAAGAAGTGTGAAGAAGAAGTGATGACCCGGTACAGTCTCCAGAATGCACTAAACAAGGCCATCAAAGGCAGAGATGAAGCTGTGTCCCAGAAGCGTAAACTAGAGGATCGCTTCGGAGAAGGGGCATGGGAGGAAACTGCTGAAGACGTGCGACATGCTCTTAAGAAAAGAAACCAACTTGTTGAAGGGCTGCTTACTCGACCAGGTCATCCAGAGACCAAGAAGTTGATAGAAGAGTATCAGGCTTATAGGAGTACTTGATCATTTCATGTATTAACTTGTATGCTTTAATTGCATAGTGCTGACCATCACCAGGATTGTTGGTTGAGGTCATGCCTTCTTATTGTACTCAGTGATATTGTATTCTTGGCCTATTGGTTTTCTCTGCAATATATGAGGCTTTCTGTGATTCAGCTCCGATCTTTGTATTGCTAGCACTGTCACCGCACTGGCACCTTCGCACTAGAATCGGGAAATGAATTTCCCTAATGCACAGACACACATTGCATTGCATTCATATTCATATTGCATTACAGGTAATTATTAAATTGTATCTCATCTCCTGTATCTTCCAGGTCTTCCCGGATTAGCGGCCGAAGAATTCCCTGACATTCAACCAGAAACAGCAGTGAGGAAGTCATGAGTCAGGATCAGACTGAGATGCAAGAGGTGCACGACAACATAATGCGGCTCATACAGGTAATGGAAGCCATGGCCGAGAGTCAGAAACAGTTGCAAAATATGGTGCAGCCTCTGATTGCACGGGCTAATGATAGGGCTGCCGATTTTGCTCAGCAAGAGAATCAAGGTTTTCTCCCAGGCCGCATACGCCAATTTGTGGGGATAGCCATCAAGCAGGTTCAAGCAGAATTAACGGATGTTCGAGGCCAGCTGGGGCAGTTCACGAAAGATATGCAAGCGTTGCGCTCGAATCAAGAGACGCTAGAAGAAGAGAACTGCCGATTGAAGGCACAAATAACGTTGATGGCTGAAATATTAAGGAATGTACTCAGAAGAGAAGAAGGGCAAATGTCGGAAGACGCGGCTGACTTGTCTGCTCCTCAGGGGTCTGAAGAACCGTTACCCACGCATGACAGGCGTAAGAGACCCTCTCCACGATTCGAAGCTCAGGATTCTCCTCGTCAGCAGTCGCAATTGATTTTGCAGGATAACCCAAGGAGGGGTGGCAAGAGGATGAGGTCTTCTAACAGAGTATTTGATGAGATCCCTGTGGATTATGATCAGCTGGTGCAACTCTTGTTCCAACTTCAACTAGTTGAGCCCCGCATTTTGGTCCCACTGACAGGGCAGCCGCCACCAGACTATGACCTGAACGCCCATTGTGCCTTCCACTCCGGCGCACCGGGGCATGTCATTGCAAACTGCAAAGCTTTTAAGCATAAGATTCAAGACTTGCTGGATGAGAAAATAATTGAGTTTGTACCGGGGGGCATAAAAGTTTCAGGGACTGATATTCCCATTTCTCCGCCAGAGGTTGCAGACGAATCGAGGTATATCCCAGGGCCACTGGAAGCTAAGTCGCCATGTCCACAACAGTTGCCGATGCCAGGGTTGAATTTAAGGAT